>CM052702.1:114421649-114561223 GCA_028551405.1 Uromys caudimaculatus
CCCCCCCCCCCCCCCCGTCTGTCTGTTCTCCAAGGCAGAATTTGTGTGACCTTGGCTGTCACAAACTTGGCTCTGTAAACCAGGGTGACTTCAAACTCTGCCTCCCCAGAGCTGGAATTAAAGATGTGCACTAGCTAGTTTCCATATTTTTCAGAAGAGTCACACTTAATTAGTCTGAAGGCCAAGTATTGTGGTATATACATTTAATCATCACACTCAGGAAGCAGACAGTCAGATCTTCTGTGAATTCTACATAGCAAGCTCTAGACCAGCCATGGCTACAAAATGACACCCTATATCCCCCACCCACCCAAAAAAGAAAAAGACAAGGTGTCAAAAAATAAAAAGTAAAAAAAAATTTGCATATTGTATCTGGCTTTTATGTGGATTCTTGAGAGCCAACCTTAAGTTGCTAGGCCTGCAACAGCAAACACTTCACAATTAGCACCCTCCTGGTCTCCAATATATTTTTATGACTTATTGAATGTGCTAGAGTGCTTTGCATACATGTCTGTATGTGCTGCAAGGTACATTCTTGGGTGTCAAGTGCCTTTGAAACTCATGATCTGGAGTTATGGATGGTTGTGAGGGACCATCCGGCTTCAGGAAACCAACCTGGAATCTTTGCAAGCACGGTTAGTACTAATCACTAAGCCACCTCTCCAACCCTTCCCTGGGATATTTACTATCAACAGAATCGAAGCATAGGCGGGTCTTTCACAATAGCACAGCCTTTAAGATTCAGCCGTGACCTGGCATGTCACAAAAAAGGAGGGAACTTTCAATAGCTACACTAATGGCGGTACATAGAAATTCTTGTAAAAAAGCAAGGTAACTAAGATCTGGCTGAGGTTTTATCTAGGTCAGTTGGTAGAGTGGCTGCCTAACACATGGAAGGTCCTGGGTTCAATCTTCACCAAATAAAACTGAGCATGGTAGTGTATGCTTGTCATCCCAGCACTGAGAAGAGGGGCAAGAGGATCAAAAATCAAGGAAAGGTCACAAAACCTTGCTTGTTCCAGAGCAAGCCTATAAAACAGGGAGACCCTATCTCAAAAAAGGGAAGGAATGGAAATAGAAAGGGAAAAACCCCGCCAGCCACAGAGTAAAACAACACGTCCTATTTGTGTTATTTGCCTCAGGGTAGTTGAGGCAGGAAAGCAGAGCTCAGGTGAAATTTTAAACATGTTTACTATTTTCTGTTTCTCCTGAGACTGTACTCTTACTCTCCAGAGTAGAAGGAAGAGGGGAAAGGGGGAAACAGCAGCAGGAGCAGCTGCGGCACCTCCAGGGAACACTTCCAAGATGCTGAAACACACTTCTACTCAAGAATCAAGTTACAGACCTCTTTCTGACACTTCGGCAACTAAATGGATGCTATTTTGTACTATAAATCATGTAAAAATGTTCAACTCTAGGATCTTACAATTTATAATATTCATACCTGCATTAAAGACTTCCCTCCAGGCATCATTCTTCTGGTAATTTTACTGCTCCAAATTTTTTTTTTTTTAAATCTACCTATGTTATAAAAACAAAATTACAAGCTGTGCAGTGGTGGTACATGACTTTAGCCCCAGTACTTGGGAAGCAGAAGCAGGTAGATGTCCGTATTCTAAGTGAGGAATGTGAGCTTAATTTATGCCCAAGTACCAACCATCCACTAATAACTGATGTTACTTTGGCCTATTGTTTAGCTACTAGGGAAAAAGGCAAACAAACAAAAAAACCTCTTTCCTTCTTTTTTTCTCCCTGAAAAATATCAACACACATATGGGTAGGTAAAAAAACTCTTTCTCACTGCTACAAAAGGGCAACTAAAGGCTGAAATCCCTAACTGGTACCAAGCAAGGATCTTGGCTCCCCAGATGAGAGTAATTTTCAGAAACATGTTCTGAAATAAGCCAAAACCTTTATTTATAGCCAAGTGTTAACTCTATTTGTTGATCAATAAAACAAGCATCTGAAGCCAGGTATGATAGAAGCCTTTAGTATCAGCACTGGGGAGGAAAATACACGCACGTCTGTTTTAGGACAGCTTGGTCTAAATGAGAGTACTAGGACCCTGCCTTAAACTAAAAGGAGGATTTCAAACAGCTCTTTATTACTGACAAAAGAGCTTTGAGTTGTTTTTTAAAAATGTATACACATACACCATCAATTCTGAAATATAGTGGAAGAAATCAAATTCACATCACCCTACCCCACCCCACTCCCCCAGGGTTCCTCTGTAACCCTGACTGTCCTGGAACACCCTCTATAGACCATGACAGCCTCAAACTCACAGGTATGCAGCACCAACCACTGCCTGGCTTTTCGTACCTTTTAAAAAACCCAGCCAATCTACCTAAAAATAAAGACACTAACCATCTAGGCCACTCATCTCCTGAATGCACTGAAATGCATGTGGGGCAATACACCTAGAACAAGTGCAGAAGCACCAAGCTCACGGGGAGGTGGTAAGCCACAGCTAGAGGATCCCACTAGTAAAACACTCTGCTGGCTTCTCCCTTCAGAGCCAGCTGCAGGTCACATGTGTCTTCCTGTTCTTCAGTGAATTAGTTTCTAGTCCTTTCACATCTTAAACCTTTTCTAGTGTTCACTTTTTAAAGGAAGGTGATTACATTATTTCTCAATAACTAGAAAGGTAGAAAAAAATTCTTATGTATTTTCCATAGAGCATACAACAAAGAAGACAGAGAAGAACTAATTATTTCTAAGCTGATTTTCACAATGGAATCTAGGATTTGGATACTTTAATGAACTAAACACCTTAACTGATGGTTTATCTTGTCGATTTGATGGGTTTTAGAACTATCATGAAAAAAATCTCTGGGTATGTCCAGGAGAGATTTTTCGAATTAGGCTAGCTGAGGTGGCAAGACCCATCCTAAACATCGTGGCACAGTCCCATTGCCCTCTGTGAGATAGAATAAAAAGTAAGATGAATGCAGGCATTCACCTCTGTTTCTGAACTACCTGCTATATATACAACAGACCCAGAGCATCCCGCTCCTGCTGCCACCCCTTTTCCTGTTTCCAATGGTCTGTACTCCTGAGAACTATGAGCCAAAATAAACCCATTTGCTTCCTCCAGTTGGTATTCCTTCACGTAATTAAAAGTTATTCAAAAGTTAAACTAAGTCCAGGACAGCCAGGGCTACACAGAGAAACCCTGTCTCAAAAAACCAAAAAAAAAAAAGTTAAACTAAGAACTGGAAATATATTGTTCAATGAGAAAAATAACAGTATAGCAAAGTATGGTATATTGCTAGAGACCCAGTCTTATTATCTCAACATTCCCAAGATCAAGGCTAGAGGGTTGGGCAAGTTTGAGATCAGCCTGAATATAGAGATTATTTTAAACAAACACAAAAAACCAAGCCAGGTGGTAGTGGCACATCTCTTTAGTCCTAGCACTTGGGCAGAGGCAGGCAGATCCTGAGTTCAATGCCAGCTGGTCTACTTAACCAGTTCCAGACCAGCCAAGAATATGAATCTCCAAAACAAACCAACAAGACCTAAATTACAGATTGGAGAGAGAGCTTAACCATTGAGAGCATACTGCTCTTACAGAGGACCTGGCTTAGCCGGGCAGTGGTGGCACATGCCTTTCCCAGCACTTGGGAGGCCGAGGCAGGTGGATTTCTGAGTTCGAGGCCAGCCTGGTCTACAGAGTGAGTTCCAGGACAGCCAGGGCTACACAGAGAAACCCTGTCTCGAAAAACCAAACCAAACCAAACCAAACCAAACCAAACCAAACCAAACCAAACCAAACCAAACCAAACCAAACCAACAAACAAAAAACCAGAGGACCTGGCTTCAGTTCCCAGCACCCACACTAGACATCTCAACTTTCCAGCTCCGGGACATCCAATGCCTATCTCCAAGGACACCTGTCCTTTATACCCACACACAGGCATACATACATAATTTAAAATAAAATACATCTAAGCATTCTTCTCACCAATTTATCCAGATTCACTGAACATTTTCTGTCCTATGCATGCCTTATGTTTAAAATAAAACGGGCAAGTTCCCTGTCCCACTGTAATTACAGGTAGAAAACTGGTTTTGGGAATTTACGACTTGTTTTAGTGAACAGTGGTAAAAACACCAGAGATTTTTTTTCCAAATTGCATCACTTCTTTTTTTTTTTTTTTTTTTTTTTTGACACAGGGTTTCTCCATGTTGCCCTGCCTGTCCTGGAACTCACTCTGTAGACCACCTGCCTCTGCCTCTTCTTACTGTTAATAAGAATAACACTAATTGGTTCATTGTGACACAGTATACTTATTGTGGGTCCACTTACTTTCCCAATTACAAACAAGTCCTTAGTTTCCAGCACCCTAGAATGTTATCTTCATAGTATAAGATATTACTGAGTGATATCTCTAAAAACAGAATTCTGGACACAGATATATGCAAAAGGAAAATATAAGACATAGGGGGAAGACTGACCATCCAAAAGAAAGAAAAGAGCAGAAAATTCACTTGCAGCTCTCAGAATGAACCAACAACCTGTCAATACCATGACTTTGAACTTTTGGCTTACAGAACATCAGACTCCAACAACACTATTTAAATCATATTTTGTTACAGAAGCCAAAGCAAATTCATTAACTCTGTATGTAATACCTACAAAATTTTCCGGGATTTTTTTTGTTTTTGTTTCTGTTTTGTTTTTGTTTTTTTTTAATGATTTATTCTTTTACTTTTTTATATGCATGTATGTCATGTGAGGGTGTCCAATCCTCTGGAACTTGAATTACAAACAGTTGTAAGCTTCCATGTGGGCTGTGGGAATTGAACCCTGGTACTCTGGAAGAGCAGCCATACTCTTGACTAAATAGAAGCAGGAAAGAGGGGGAGGTCAGGGATTAAATCTTGCCTCTGTGAACTGATAGCTGGACCCTAATATCATCACTGTGCAGGAAGATCAAGGGAATTAACTGCCTGTAAAGCCAGCTGTGGTAGCACATACCTGTAAATTCTAATACTGGGAGGTGAAGGCAGGGAGATTTAGAGTTTAAAGCCAGGGTATGAGACCTTTTCTCAAAATAGAAAAAAAAAAAAAATCCTGTAGCCAGTCTTTGCTACTTTGTGGATTCTCCCTTTCCCCACCCTTGACCCCCTTGGTTTAACCGCCTATCACTAGATAGGAAAGGAAGGATAGGAAAGAGATCCTTGGATCTAGTTTTTCTTATTGTTTCTTCTTTGAACACAACTAACAAACTGCAACCCTACCACCCCCCCCACCCCCGCTAGAGCAGGAGGCAGATCATAGTCAGCTGCTGCAAAGCAGTCCCATATCCCTACACCTGGCATTAAAACAAAAACATATTCTTAAAATACTTCTGTGTTTTTTAAAGAAACCAAAATTCCAAAATTGTCACTACATAAAACAAAAATAACAGGAGCTGGGGGTATTGCTTAGTCAATAAAGCATTTGTCTTTCAAGCATGAGGACCTGACTTTTAGCCCCAGAATCCTATGTTTAAAAACAAAGAAAGTTGGGGCTGGAGAGATGGCTCAGCATTTAAGAGCACTGACTCCTCTTCCAGAGGTCCTGAGTTCAATTCCCAGCAACCACATGGTGGATCACAACCATCTGTAATGGGATCTGATGCCCTCTTCTGGTGTGTCAGAAGACAGCTACAGTGTACTCGTCATATATATAAAATAAATTAAAAAAAAAAAGAAAAAAAGAAAGCTGAGAATGACTGTTTCTTGAGCCATCCAAAAAAAAATTGTCAATAACACACAAGTTAGTTCAGTTTAAATGATAAAATAGGTACCTGCGTAATACATCTTTACTATTTTTTAAGTGTATTTGTTTTGCCTTTGTATGTTTATGCATCCAATGCATGCCTGGTGCCCTTGGATGCCAGAAGACATAAGATTCCCTAAAACTGGAGTTATGTATGGCTATGAGCTGCTATGTGGGTACTGGGAACTGGACCCAGATCTTATTATGCAAGAACAGTAAGTTGTTTTTTAATTTTTCTGTATGTGTGGGTGTTTTGCCTATATACACACATCTGTGCACCATGTGCATGCCTAGTACCTGTGGAGCCCAAGGCCAGAAGAAGGCATCGGGTTCCCTGAAACTAGAGTTACAGAAGGCAGTGAGGCACTAAGTGGCTGCTAGGAATCAAACGCAGGTCCCCTGCAAGAGCAAAAGAAACTCCAAACCAGAGTCATCCATCTCTCCAGCCCCAGAGCAGTAACTTAACTCAGGAGCCATCTCTCCAGTTCCTGGTACACAGTACATCTGAAACTAGAGGGCATATTTAGAAACCTCCTTGAATTTCAGAGATTTTACTTATTTATTTACTTATTTATTTTGGTTTTTCAAGACAGGGTTTCTCTGTGTAGCCCTGGCTGTCCTGGAACTCACTCTGTAGACCAGGCTGGCCTCGAACTCAGAAATCCGCCTGCCTCTGCCTCCCAAGTGCTTTTATTTTAATTGTGATTTATTTATTTAAGTAATAAGTGATCAGATATCTTCTTATACAAAGTAAACTGCTATGTTCTTTTATTGGCTAAACTGGCTAGTAGTACACTGAATATACTAAAAAAGACCTGTATTACTAAGACAGGTAAAAAACACTGATGTCAGCAGTGGCCCACACTGTGAATTCCAGCACTTGAGAGGCAGATGGATCTTTATGAGTTCAAAGTTATCCTGGTCTACAAAGAAATTTCCAGGACAGCCAGAACTACACAAAGAAACCCAGTCTCAAAAGCCAAAAAAAAAAAAAAAAAGTCTGATGCAGGTCTGGGTGGGCAGACATCAACAACAAGCTGAGGGCCATTCATTTAAAACTTCCCTTACAATGATATCCCCAGTGTAAGCAGCATGTGATATCTTCTCCAGAGAATTTACTCAATATAAAGGGTCGACTATGATATGATCATCTATGCAATTAATTTTTCATCAGTAGGGAAAGAGAATGAACTACAGAGCTGGTAGTTTAGACAATCTTTGACTCACCCCAGAGGCTCCTCTCTGTCCCTCAGAGAGAATGATGGCAATTTCAGTATGCATTTTAATTGAGTATGCATTACCATGAGGAATATTTCCTCACTTCTTATAAAAAACTGAGCTTTTCTGACTTAACTAATGGCCTATGGTATCCAATTTTCTTCATCATCATCATCATCATCATCATTATTTTGATTTTTTGAGACAGGGTTTCTCTGTGTAGCCCCGGCTGTCCTGGAACTCACTCTGTAGACCAGGCTGGCCTCGAACTCAGAAATCCACCTGCCTCTGCCTCCCAAGTGCTGGGATTAAAGGGGTGCGCCACCACTGCCCACCTCAATTTTCATTATTAAACTTGGCAGCCAATTGTTATTAGCCATTTTTAAAAATTGTGTATTTGTACACATGCACCTATTATATGGGTGCCTACAGAGGCCAGAGCAAGGTATCTCAGATCCCCTACAACTGGAGTTACAAGTACTTGTGATTTGCCCAATATGGGTGTTGGGAACCAAATCTGGGTTGGTCCTCTGGAAAGCATCAAGTGCTATTAACCACTGAGCCATTTCTCCAGCTTTTCTTTTTCTTTTTCTTTCTTTTTTTTTTTTTTTCGAGACAGGGTTTCTCTGTGTAGCTCTGGCTGTCCTGGAACTCACTCTGTAGACCAGGCTGGCCTCGAACTCAGAAATCCGCCTGCCTCTGCCTCCCAAGTGCTGGGATTAAAGGCGTGCGCCACCACCACCCGGCCTCTCCAGCTTTTCTTAAACAAAACTATTGCTAGATTGAGACTCAGTGGTGCAAACCTAGAAACCCAGCTACTGGGGAGGCTGAAGAGAAATATTCCAAAGGCCGGTTAGGTTATGGTCTCTACAGTATACAATCATGCCCTGAACACTGATATACATAGCCATTCATTTCTGTGATTTTCATACAAAGCCTATTCACAACTGTACTAGGAAAGGTAATATGGTAGCTTGAATGAGAATGGGTACCACAGGCACAAATTTGAACATTTGGTCCCCAGCTGGTGGAACTATTTGGGAAGATTAGGAAAGTACGGCCTTATTGGAGGAAGTGCGTCAGATGGAGTGGACTTTTTAAGGTTTAAGAGCCCGAGTCCTGCCCAGTGTGGTGTGTCTCCCTGCTTACTGTCTGTGGAGCTGGATGTGAGTGCTCGGCTACTGCCCCAGTGCCATGCCTGCCTCCCTGCTTGCTTATTTGCTTGCGCCAATGTTCCCCACCACGACAGTCACGGAACTCTAATCCTCTGGAACCTGTGAATCCCAAATTAAACTCTTTTTTAAGTTGCATTTGCCATGATGATTTGTCATGGCAAAAGAAAAGACAGTTTTACATCTTTTTTTTGTTTTTCCAGACAGGGTTTTTCTGTGTAGCCCTGGCTGTGGCTGTCCTGGAACTCTGTAGACCTATTGGATCTGAACTCTGAGGTCTTGCAGCCTGTGTCTTCTAAGTGCTGGGATTAAAGTCCTACGTCTCCACACCCAGAGGTTTTACATTTTACACACACTTTACACACTCATGTTTTATTTTTAGGGCTTTCAGGTTACTGGGATTAGACTCATACACCACTATACCTGACTGCACATTTAAAAAAAAAAAAAAAAGACTTGGCCAGGCAGTGGTGGCGCACACCTTTAATCCCAGCACTTGGGAGGCAGAGGCAGGTGGATTTCTGCGTTCGAGGCCAGCCTGGTCTACAGAGTGAGTAGATTTAGTTTCCTAGTTCTGGTTGACAAAACAAAGTTTCCCCTTCTGCCTTTTGTGGGGGGTGGGGGTGGGTGAGTGGTTATAGTCTAGAACCCAAACTGATCCCAGAATTTAGTTACTCTGCCTCAGCCTTCTGGGTGCTAGAATTAGACATATATAAGCCACATTCTGGCTTCAATTTTTCTTTTTCTTACTTTGGGGGGGAGGAGATTGGGTCTCCAACCCAAGCTGACCTAAAACTCACCATGTAACTCTCCTACTTTCATTTCACAAGAACTCAGATTATCATTATAAACCTAATCAAAGACTTCTTAAATTACAGGACTGGGCATGGTGGTTTATGCCTTTAATTCCAGCACCCAGAAGCAAAGGCAGACATATCTCTCTGAGTTTGATGACAGACTGGTCTACAAAGAAGTTTTAACCAAACCAGGGCTACACAGTGTAACACTGTCTCAAAACAAACAGTAACTATATAACCTGGGGGCCAGAGAGATGACTTAGTGGTTAAGGGCACTTGTGCGAATCATGGAGGACCAGACTTCAGATCCCAGCACCAGTGTTAAACTGAGCATCCCACCAACAGCTGTAATATCTGTGTGTGCAAAAGGTGACAAAAGAATCTTTAGGGCCTAGTGGGAAAATAAGAGCTCCAGGTTCAGAGACTCTGCTTCACAGGAATAGATAAGAGTAAGAGAGAAAGATACCCAATGCCTTCTCCTGGCCTCATGTGCAGACATATGTGTATATACACATTACAGCATAGAATTGAGATTTAGAAATCCTATGGATTTAGAAAGCCTCTGGATAATAAATTCAACATAACTGGTGTGGGGGGTGTGTGTGTGTGTGCGCAAGCGCGCGCATGTTGAGACAGGGACTCACTATAAAGCCCTGGCTGGACTGGAACATAAGTGTCTCTTCACATGAGTGTGACTATTAAGATTCTTTTATCACCAAGCATTTACCTTAGAATTAATGATTCAACTTGAACTGTCTCCGAAAACACCAGCAGCACCGCTGGCCTCTCCAATTTACAGTCAGGGTATAAGTCTACAATGAGAGGAAGTGATAAAATGGCTACTATACCTTAAAGATTCTATTACTGCTTAAAACCCACAGCAAAAATTCTACTTTAGAGGCTGGAGAGATGGTTCACTTATTAAGAGTGCTTGCTGTGGTCAGTCCTGGTAACATATTTCTTTATTCCTAGCACCTGGGAGGACAAGACAAATAGAGCTCTAAGTTTAAGGTTAGCCTGGTCTACATAGTGAGTACCAAAACAGCCAAGGCTATAAATTGAAACTGTCTCAAAATAAATAAATAAATACATACATACATACATACATAAATAACCCTATCCCAACTGTTTGCTATTCAGTCCTGAGAACCTGAGTTTGAATCACCAGTAAGAGCATAAGATCTGGGTGTGTGAATGTATATACCAGTGTGCATGCATGTGAGTTTTCCCGGTGTTAAAAAAAAAAGGAAAAGGATGGGGAAAAGAAGTATGAACAACACTAATAGATGAATATCTATCCACCATCAACTTTGCCAGTGATGCTAACTCTGTGCTGAAGTTAAAATGGAATTCTATTCTTAAACTGGGTGGGGTGGTACCTGACTAGAATCAATATTTAGGAGGTTGAGGCAACAAAATTGTTAATTTAGAGTGAGCAAAATAATTGTCTCAAAAAAATGGGGGCAGGGGGGGAAATGTACCTTCACAAGATGTAAGGGCACTTGATGTCAAGACCAGCCTAAACTCCCCAAGATCCTTAAGACAAAAGACTCCTAAAAGTTGTTCTCTGACCTCAGCATCCACCCCTTTCATATATACAAGCACATGCAATAAAAATTTTTGTTTCAAAATAGGGAGGGAGACTAGAGAGATGGCAGTTGGATCTCTGTGAGTTTCAGGCAAGCTTGGTCTTAAAGATCTGAGTTCCAGGACAACTATGGCTACACAAAGTACCCTATCTCAGAAAAAATAAAAAGGTGGGAGAAAGATGACTGGGAATTCAGCTCAGAAGCCAAAAAGGCAAGCAGCAGCAGCCTCAGTCCCCAACAGTTTAAGCAAGTAGATATGCTTACATGCATGCCAGTAATTATATCACTATGGAAACAGAGACAGCAGAGATCAAAGGTTCAAGGTCTGGGCTGGCGAGATGGCTCAGAGGTTAAGAGCACTTGCTGCTCTTCTGAACACCCAAATTTGGCACCCAGTTATGACTCACACATAATGTGGTATGAAACAAGAAAAGTGGTTCAGGATCATCTGCAGCTACAGAGTTTGAGGCTAACCTGGACTATAACACTATCAAAAAACAATAACAACAACAAAAACTAAAGAAACATACAAAGATTGAGAAAACTGTCTATGTCTTAGAAAATCAGACCACTAAATTGAAAATGTATTTGCCTAGCATGTAGGGTACATGTGTGTCAATCTCTATTCTCATTCTCTCTCTCTCTCTCTCACACACTCTCTCTCTCTCTCTCTCTCTCTCTCTCTCTCTCTCTCACACACACACACACACACACACACACACACACACACAGAGTTCTTACCCAGAAAAATCAAAAGTCCATGTGGGATGGCTATTCCTGGCTATCAACTTGACTACAGATATAATTAACTAAAACACAACAGCTGAGCACACCTGTGAGGGACTTTTTTCTTTTTTTTAATTATATTTTGTACTTCGAGTTTGCTGTGTCTCCAGTCAAAGACAGTAGCAAGCGACCAGCCATGTGTGTAGGTGTTGGGAATTGAACCTGGGTCCTCCGGAAGAGCAGTCAGTGTTCTTAACTGATGAGTCATCTCTCCAGCCCAGAAGAATTTTTTAAAACAATTAAGTCATTTAAGTGGGAAGACCCTCTTCTGATCTGATCTTTGAGGTGGTTAGATATACTTTTAATCCAGATCTTTTTTCTAAACCAACCCCCCCACCCCCCACCCCCCGCTGTAGCTCTGGCTATTCTGGAACCGATCTGCAGACCAGACTGGCCTTGAACTCATAGATATCTGCCTGTCTCTGCCTCCCTAGTGCTGAGGATAAGGACCTGCACCTCCACTGCTCAGCCCTGGTTGAAAAATTATTTAGTGTAATAACTGAATCTAAATGCAGCACAGGACAAATGCATTTCAAAAGTTTTAGTGTGGTCTACTAGCACTACTTAGTCCTCTATCAAACAAAGTAGTAAAAGTCTTCACTTCCATATATTATTAAAAACCCAGAATGACTAATAAATAAATGAATTAAGTGTGTGGCTGTTTCAATTTTTTAAGCCATAGCAAAGTTTCATTGCAATATTGATTTTTACAATATTTCATGCATTATTTCTATTAGTGTCAAATGTATACATATTATTCTCAAAACAGACAAGGAATGAAAATTTTTTCTTCCAGAAATTCCAAGTAATTTGTATTCAAAAGCCTATTAAAAGCTGATGAAGGTCGATCAGTTTAATCCCAGCAAAGAAGGTGGAGGCAGGGGAATCTCTGAGTTTCAGAACAGTCCAGGCCTACACAGAGAAACCCTGTCCCTAAAACAAACAAAAAAGCTGAAAAGATGGTAGAACACTTGCCCTGTAAGAAGATGATGCCCAAACCCTCAGAGGCAGTTATAAGAAGTTGTGAGCCGCCAAACATGGGTGTTGAGAATCTAGCCTGAGTACTCCGCAATAATAGTGCCTGCTCTTAACCTCTGAGTCATCTCTCTGGTCCCTTCTTTTAGATACAGGCTTTCACTATACAGGCTTTCACTGTGTAGCCTTGACTAGCCTGGGACTCACTGTATAGCCTAAGATGGCATTGAACTCTAGAAATCCACTTCTCTACCTGCAGAGTGATGGGACCAAAGGCATGGACCACTCTGATCAGCAGAATCTCATTCATTCTCAGTTTTGTTTCTCAAACACCCACATACACATCAGAGAACAACTTGCAGGAGTCAGTTCTCTCCTTTCACCATCTGGGACTTGGGAATCAGACTCTGATCATCAGATTCACTGGCAAGCACCTTTCTTTCTTTCCTAATATTTAATATTGGTTAAGACTCCAAGATACAGTTTTACTATCTGTGGTGCTAAGGATGAAAGCCAAAGCCTCCTGAGGTAATGCTGACTTTCTCACAATGAAATTTCCTAAATGACTTCAGAACACCCTCATCTCAGTGAGCTACTCTGTCAATTCTCCGTAACTCAACCTTAACCTCAAAGAAAAATAATACTAAAAGCAAAGCAATGGCTTTCACTGATGTGTATTAATTTTAAAAATAAAAGTTCTCAGCGTCACTTACGGAGTTACCACCACTCTTGAGTTTGTCCACTTTTCTTTCATAGAAGCTAACCACCCCTTCTCCATGTGGTCACTCACAAATGACAGTTTTTCCTCTCTCCATTCACCACCCCCTTCCTTTGGGCAGTTGCCAAGTCTTATAGCTTACCTGCCCAGTCACTCCTCTCATATTAATAAAGAGCAGTGTGAGCTGGGTAGTAGGGACTCACACCTTTAACCCCAGGGCTCAGCAGGGTGGCAAATCTCTGAATTGAGGCCAGCCCAGTCTGGTCTACAGAGCCAGGACAGCACGGGCTACACAGAGAAACTCTCAAGCAAAACAAAAACAAAAAAATTTCAGCCAGGCAGCGGTGGCGCACGCCTTTAGCCCCAGCACTCGGGTGGCAGAGACAGGTGGATTTCTGAGTTCGAGGCCAGCCTGGTCTACAGAGTGAGTTCCAGGACAGTCAGGGCTACACAAAGAAACCCTGTCTCGAAAAACCAAAAAAAAAAAAAAAAAATCAATTAATTCCAGGGGTTTTGTTTTGTTTTCTTTGTTTTTTTTTTTTTTTAAAAGAAGTACTGGAAATTGAACCTAGAGCCTGTGAATGCTAGGTAGGCTCCCTACATCCCAAAGCCCCTTACATTTTTGGGTTTGTTTGGTTTTTTGGTTTTTTTTTTTTCTTTGAGACAGTCTTGCTATGCTTTGCTACCGAGACTTACTTCAGATTTGCGATGTAGTCCAGAGAGGCCTTTAAAGTGATCATGACTCTCAGCTTCAGAAGCCACTGGAACTAAAGGCACTACCACACAGGGCAAACTGGTAAATCTCAGACCAGTCCAAACCCTTGGCCTTTCCCTTTGTTTGGTCTTCTGTCTTCTGAGACAGACTAAACTTGCAGTTACATTTCAGATGTACAAAGCAAAAAAAATAAATAAATAAATAAAAAGGCAAAGCAAAAATGGAGACTTTGAACATAAGTCAGCTAAAAAAGGGCAAGAGCAGATGATTATCTTTTTAAAGGGACTGCCTTCTAAAACTCCTTGTGCTTCAGTTCCAAAACAAAGTATTTCCGTGTTTTAGGGAACCCTCCCTTAAAAAAAAATCTTTCTAAAGAATGTTATCAGGCCAGCCTTTGATCCCAGCACTTAGGAGGAGTCTATGAGCAGGCCAGCCTGTTCTACAAAGTGAGCTCTAGGAGAGTCAGGGCTTTGTAGAGACCCTGTCTCAAAGGGCTGTAATCAAGATACATTGTGAAAAAAATTTTTTTCGATAAAAATTTTCAGAAAACAAAATTTAAGATAAAGCCCAGATAAATACAGAACATTCAGAGACCTGCATCACACATGCAGAATGGGACAGCAAATTAAAATGCCTGCAATAAACAGACCAGTAGGGCACTGCTCCATGTCAGGGATACCCATCAGGCTGTGGTGAGGGCTGAGGTCTGGAGCAACCAGGAAAAGACATGTCTCAATCACAAGAGATCACTGCTATAAAACACATTCACAGCTTCCTAGAACTAATTTTTCAAGAGCAGCCTGAATTTGTGTTTACATATATCTATTTTCAAATGCTAACAATTCATTCAATTTTAACTCCATGTAAGCCAAACAAAATCAATCTTAAATTTTCAACCTCCTTCTTAAAAAGAAAAACATGGAAGTTCCATTGGCACCTAAGACAGATATATATCCTATGCTTCCAATAAAGCACACTTCTCAATGCATCCTGAAAACCACCTGTTCTCACACCAGACTTTCCACTTCTGCCACTAAAATAAGGTCTATAAACAAAGTCTAAAGGAGTCAGTTGAGCTGTCCTCATATATTTGCCAAGTTTAAGGACAGCCTGGGCAACCAGGCAGTCTTTAAAAAAAAAAAAAAAAAAAAAAAAAAGACGACAGGTGGAGGTGGCATAGGCCTTTAATCCCAGCACTCAGAGGCAAGGCAGGTGGATCTTTGAGTTTGAGGACAGCTAGGTCTACACAGAAATTGTCTTTTAAAAAAATAAAAAGGAGAAAGGGAAAAAAATCTCAATGAAAACAAAACAGCATATTAACTATTGCGATGCTAAATTTTAGCTTCCTCATATCTTCAAGACAAAAGGAAAATAAGAATATTTCATTTCTATGTCATATCACTTATTTCTTCTTAAAAAAAAGAGAACAGTTTCTTTAAGGACAAAGAAAGACAATCTTTTAGGCCATTATATTTTTATAGGTTATAATCCTACACTACAGCATCTAAAGCAAGTGTTTTTTTGGTGTTTAATTAGCATTTATTAGTTGTAGAAAGGGTTTCACTGTAACTTTTTGGGGGGAGGGATTCAAAACAGGGTCTCTCTGTATCCCTGGCTATACTGAACTTGATCTGAATCTCCTTAGCCTCTCATGAAGCTAAACTTTTTGATATTTATAACTATAATGGAGACATTTCTAAAAATTCACATTGCATAAAAATTAGAGATCCTGACCGTCTTGAACTCTCTGAATCATACAGTAATACTGTCTTGACTCTGGAGAACAATGCTAATCCCCAAAATCTATGCTCTAATTCTGTCCTATACCCCTATCCATGATTCTACACGAGGCAAGTGCTATCTCCAGCCTAGACTAGTAGATTGGCCTCTTTACCCTCTATAGTGTTTCATTACACCAAGCTCTGCAGGAGTGATCTGATATATGAATCACTTCCCACAACCTAAGTAACAAATCTTTCCTCTCTTTATCCGTACCAATAAAAACTCCCTTCACCGCCAGGCAGTGGTGGCACAGGCCTTTAATCCCAGCACTCGGGAGGCAGAGGCAGGTGGATTTCTGAGTTCGAGGCCAGCCTGGTCTACAGACTGAGTTCCAGGACAGCCAGGGCTACAAAGAGAAACCCTGTCTCAAAAAACCAAAAAAAAAAAAAAAAAAAAACCTCCCTTCACCAACCTACCATACCTCTTAACTTACATTAAAACAGTCATGCCTGTCCACCATACTTGGTTTTCTTTAAGAAAAAGAAAGAGCGAGCGAGTAAGAAGGAAATCTATCCATTCCTGTTGAGCGCCTACTATTCCTTCCACATGAGTATTCTCTTTAATACCTCACAAAACTAGTTCCTCACTTTCCTCCAAAAGAACTCTGGCCAGGCATGGTAACACTCCTCTAGTTCAAGCACTCAGGAGGAAGAGGAAGAGGCCAACCTGGTGTACATATCAGCTGCCAGGCAGGTCTTCCAACTGGTGATCATACTGCCTTGGCTTCCTGCACTTTATTCACAAGGCCTAAACACATGCTGGGATATGTAGGCTGCCAGGCTCTGTTGAATCATTCACCCACTCATAGTTAGTTAGTTAGTTCACTGACCCTAGAGAGTTATGAAGCAATCCACCAAAATCTAGTATTTGACCTATAGCATTAATTACATTTCCTTCAATTCAGGATCTCATAATTCTCCAAAGAAGATAGCATTCTAAAAATCTATCCAATCTAAACTATATAAAAGTCAGGCATGGTGATTGGTGTCCTTGAGACATCATCAGGACAGCCTAGACTCAGATATCCTGTCTCAACTGAGGGGGGGGCACTAATATAAACTTTAGTTTGAGCTCCTCAGGCAGCCTAATACCTCTTTTGTGCAAATTTGGATACACTCCAAGAGTTTCTTCCAAAAATTAACCAATACAAAGCAGATCACTTTTCATAATCTATAGTTTTGGTTTTTTTTGGAGAAAGGATCTCTACACAGGCCCAGCTGCCCTAGAATTAAGTAGAGCAGGCTCAAGTCCTGAGATTAAAGGTGTGCTCTACCTAGCCCAGCTCTCCACAATTTTTCTTTCTTTCTTTTGCACTAAGGAAAAGCAGTATTAAGAGTACTTGCCGGGCCAGGCAGTGGTGGCACACGCCTATAATCCCAGCACTTGGGAGACAGAGGTAGGCAGATTTCTGAGTTCAAGGCCAGCCTGGTCTACAAAGTGAGTTCCGGACAGCCAGGGCTATACGGAGAAACCCTGTCTTGAAAAACCAAAAAAAAAAAAAAGAATACTCTAAGAAAGCTCTCTATCACTGAACTACACCCTAAGAATGTGATCCATAATTTCACTAACTAATCCAAACTCCAAAGTGCCCATACTTGATAGCAAAGAAAGACACTAGAGCATTAACAATTACCAGCACCCCATTCAAATGGAACTGTACTTAGTCTGCAGACTAAAACACCAATCTTACTGTGATTGTTCACCTCAGCGGTCACCAACACTCAGGAGACAGAGGCAGGAAGAGGCCCTACCTAGAGACTAAGTCTGTCAATCTCTAAAACTAGAGATCCTACATGGCTTGAAAAAGAAATGATATTTAATAAGCACCCCCTCCAACTCTGTCTCTCTTGAGACAGGGTCTCACTATGTAGTTCTGGCTGGCCTGGAACTCAGAAACCTGCCTACCATTGCCTTGGAGTGTTATGATTACAGACAAGAACCATCACACCCAGCCATATAGTGACCGTCAACCAGTTCTTTTTATAAAATGTAATCAAACCAGAGTGGTGGCCTCACCTTTGGGAGGCAGCTGGAGGCTGGGCCAGCCAGAGATACACAGTGAGATCCTGTCTTTAAAACAAACTAAACAAAACACAGAGAGAGAGAGAGAGAGAGAGAGAGAGAGAGAGAGAGAGAGATTGGGTGTAGGAGCAAAAGCCAATAAAAATCAGCACTGAGGTAGAGACAGGAGGCTCAAGAGTTCAAGGCCAGTATCAGCTACATACAGAGTTTAGAGGCCAGCCTGGACCTTGTCTCCGACAAAAACAAAAGTTAAAAGAAAAAGCAACCATGCCGAAATAACTGTATTACTTTTTGATTCACTAAGTACTAACGTTAATTCAGGATACACGTCAGCAAACAAAGAACTAAAAACTGCAAAGAACTGGTTTTTTTCCACACGTTTCAAGGCACCAGCCATCTTTAACATTTATACAAAATAATATATACACGTAAGCTGTCTTGACTACACAGACAGTATTTCCACAAACAAAACTAGGAAAGATCTGAAAAATGACAGTGATACATGCCTTTCGACTCAGGACCCACAATCAAAACTCCCATACACGGTAACAAGGGGCTAATCTTCAGTTAATTTCGTTGAGTATTTACAATAACCCACTAAAGGTACCCAGGGTTGTGCACTGCCATTTTAGAAAAAGAAAAAAAACTTAAGTGGTGGAAGTAAAAACTGAAACTTAAAATCAAAAGCTGGTAAAAACCGACGTTATTGGCTCTGTCTTATTACGTCCTTGCCATATTTCTTCTATCCAATTAACAACCTCCCCGTTAACACAGTACTCTCACCAATGGCTTCCAACTTCTGGGCCACCAATGTTGCCGCCAACTACCGCCACCACGCTCCACCCGTTAAGATTCAGAAGAGCAAAGAAAATAGAGAAAAGTTGTTTAAGTGTGGGACACAACTGCTTCTCATAAGCAGGGCACACGCCAATCACCAAAGGAATGCAAGTCAGCCTCACTTGCGACCAAAGGAAGAAAGTGGGAACTATTTTTCCGATAGGAAATAAACTTGGAATAGGCCTCTTTTGGCCACAAGTTAGAAGGGATGGAAAAACAAAAACAAAAACACCCAAAAACAAACAAACAAACAAAAAAGCAAACAAGAAAAAAAGAAACGGAAGGAAGAATTAACATTTAGTGTGTTATCAGCCACATGCGCCCTAGAAGACAGAACCAGGGCAATGGAGACTAGATGGGGGAAGGGCGTTCAAGAGTTCCCGGAAAAAAATTTTCAAATAATGGGGTCCGTCCAACCAGGGGAGGGAAAGGTGGAATTGGTGGGAGCGTCAGTCTCGCACAGTGCACAGAAGTGTGCAAGCTGTTCCAGAGAGAAGGCGGCCGGAGCCTGGAGAACTAGGCCAGAGCGGAGGGAAGCGCTGAAGGGCGGGGAGGGGGAGGAGCCGATCGGGCAGGCCCGCTCAGAGCAGGCCCCGGCTGAGCGTGGAGGAGCCGCCGCACGCTAGGCCTTACCCTCGCCGGGGACAAGCCGGCGCCGAGAAAAGAGAAAAACCCTGAAACACAGGGACTAGCTGAGGTATCCTAACTCCCATCAGTTGCGTTCACTCACCTTGACCGGCCGAAGCGACTTACAGCTGCAGTCTTGCAACGGCACAACCGGCCCGAACCTCGCCCCCGCCCGATAGCGCGCCCCGCGTCCCCACTCTCCGACGACGGCGGCTACCGCCTCGGTCCGCTACCTCCTGGGAAATGTAGTCCTAGGTTCCTCTCTCCTGACTCACCGGACGTCCTCTCGAACTATATTTCCCACAAAGCAAAGCGAGCGTTGGGCCCGCCGCTTTGCATCACGCGCCCGAAGATCGGAGGTCACGTGGGCATCTGCGTTGTGTCTTTATCCCCCCCCCCCCCCCCCGGCCCCTCCGCTCCAGCCTGGGTGGCCTGAGGAAGAGGGAGGGAGGTGGACGGAAGGGGCTGGGGGGTTGCTGACGCCACTGCCCCTACCGTTTTGCAGAGGCCTCTTCGGGGGAAGGAGGGAGGGCCTGAGCCCCACCCACTCCTCTGCCAGCTTACGTCCCCGGAAAGTCTCTGGGTTTGTGGCCACCAGGCCTCTTGGCTTTCGTTCTATTCCCTACCCTTTCCCCGATTTCTGACCTTGAGCAGATCGTTTACATATAAAGTGAGGTTCATAATTTATACCTTACAGAGTTGTTGGGAGGCCCCGACAAAGGAAAGCACTTAATGATCACCCGGAATCCAGAAAATGCAACGCAAAATGGAAAAGAGTTCTTGTTTTGATAATGTGACCTCAGGAGACCCAGAAGCCCGTTGGATCTCGCTCTCTCCTACAGCTGCCTCCCGTCCCATTTAATGACAAATAAGAGCTCAAAGAGGTTTTTAGTTTGGGGGAGGGGTTCTGGGGGGACGGGGATTCTAGACAGAGTTTTTCTCTCCTGGCTGTCCTGAAACTATAGGTAGACCAGGCTGGCCTCAAACTTGGCCCAGAGAAGTTTTTTAAGAGCATGGGCCCAGGAAGTACCTGTTGAACCACAAATGTCCTGGAAAGTGAAGCCCTGGAATTTGTGTTTTCTTCTTTTTTTGCAACTTTAATTTTTAGAATAGAATCTCCCTTTGTATGCCAAGCTGTCCTGGATATCACTGGGTAGCACTGGCTGGCCCCTAAACCCAAGGCAGCCTTTCCAAGGCAGCCTTTCCTCTCAGCCTCTTGACTGCTGAGATTACAGCCGTCACTAGGCTGTTTCTCACATAATCACACAAGGTTTTACAACAGGCTGGTTTTCTCTGCATTTGCTTGCCCTGGTGAATCCTGCACATGTAAGCATTCAAATGTCACCTATTCTGTCGTGAATTTACTAGCTACTCCAATCTCTATACTGCTGTACCTATTGAAAATGGTCCTGTTCAGATGGAAGGGTATCCTGGGATTCAGAAAGCCCAGCAACCACACAGCTCTGAGAGGAAGCCTCCTCAGCAGAGGGTTGCAGCTCGGGATCCTCAGCCTTGATCCGTCTTCGCTTCTTCTCTTCGTTGATTCTTTTCTTTTGGGCTTCTTCCAACGCGAAAGCTACTCCAGGCAGCAAATCTAATAAAAGAGATTTATTGGGAGGGTTCAGGGCACAGATACACGAATCCAGTAGTTACTGTCTCTCTGCGCCTGGAAGTCAGGGCTTATATAGGATTTATTTGGGGCGGGGCTTTTCGGGGCAGAAATTTCCAGAGTAAGGATTGGTGGGATTTCAAGTCCTGAACTTGGGGAGCTCAAGGATTGGTGGCTTTTTTTTTTTTTTTTTTTCACCCTTTTCCCTGTATTGGGCCCATGGGTTACTGCATGCCATGCTCTGTGTAAAATACTGCAAACACGGTGATAAGCTAAAGGAGTACCATCTGCCTCTTCTCTGGCCCAGAAACTATTGCATGGGTCTGATCCTCACCCTCTCATCTCATCCAATCTCATCAAGTCCCCTCTGCTCCGCTGATCCCGAGTGTTCATGGTGCCTTTACATCAGTCCGCTGATGTAATAAGCTGTTTAACTCTCATTTCTAAATGTCTGGAAGCCACCATGCTTCCTGATTTCCCACAGGAATATCAAGCTTAGCCTGTCTATAACTGAACTCTCCTTCCCTCCTCTAGAGCACTTTCTAATTTATTTGTTGTGATTTGTGTGTCCCCTTTCTTTCTTTCTTTCTTTCTTGCTTGCTTGCTTGCTTGCTTGCTTGCTTGGTTGATTAGTTTGTGTTTTTCAAGACAGGGTTTCTCAGTGTAGCCCTGGTGTCCTGAAACTTACTCTATAGACCAAACTGGCCTCAGACTTAGATACCCACCTCCCTCTGCTTCCCAATTGCTCACCCTACCCGGCTCTGTGTCTGCACTCTTTACTAGACTTTGAGCTCATCTCAAGGGAGAGAACAATTTATCGCTCCTTTTAAAAAGTTAGTTGTTTTGTTTAAACAAACATTTATTGACAGATGCACCCGTGCCACAGCACACATTGGAGGTCAGAGAATAATCTGGGAGAGTCAGAGTCACATGTCTCTGTGTCTCCTTCTGCTCTGTGGTTCCAGGGATCAAACTCAGGTCACCGAGCCTGGCAGCGAGCACCCACTAAGCCATCTCACAACTCCTACTCCTCTTTTCAGAAAAAAAAAAAAATTTTTTTTTTTTTTTTTTTTTTTTTTTTTTTTTGGTTTTTCGAGACAGGGTTTCTCTGTGTAGCCCTGGCTGTCCTGGAACTCACTCTGTAGACCAGGCTGGCCTCGAATTCAGAAATCCGCCTGCCTCTGCCTCCCGTGTGCTGGGATTAAGGGCCACCACTGCCCGGCTCTTTTCAGAAATTTTAAAATTATGTTTATGTGTATGGGTGTTTTTGCCTCTACCATGTGCGTATGTCTGTCCATCATGGGCATGCAGTGCCTGAGGATGTCGAAGGGCGAATGGGATCCCCTGGAACTGGGAATTGAAGTTGGGTTCTCCGGAAGTGTAGCCAGTGGTCTTAACTACTGAGCTATCTCACTAGCCCCACCTCCCTTCTAAAGGCAGGGTCTCAGGGATAGGGAGTAGCTCAGTTGGTACAGAGTCTAGCATACATAAAGCTGATTTCAGTCTCTAGTACCCCATAATCCTGGGCATGGCAGTTCACACTCTGGAGGTAGATATAGTGACAATTTTGGAATATTTTGGTCTCCTTAAAAACACAGAAATAGCCGGGCAGTGGTGGCGCACGCCTATAATCCCAGCACTTGGGAGGCAGAGGCAGGCGGATTTTTGAGTTCGAGGCCAGCCTGGTCTCAGAGTGAGTTCCAGGACAGCCAGGGCTACACAGAGAAACCCTGTGTCGAAAAAAACAAAAAACAAAACAAAACAAAAAAAACAACAAAAAACCCCCACAGAAATATTATAAGAACGTGTTTTCATTTTAATCTCAGGTGTGGAGATATGAGGTCTCTGAACTGTCTGTAGCAGCTGAGAGTTATTTGCCTTGTGCTCTATTGGAAGCATGGTTTTGCCAGCTGCAGATAATTCCTGCAATTGTTTGATGTTTGGAATTTGGGGAACTTTTCAGAGTATATATAAATCCCACCCTGATAGCCGGGCTTGGTGGTTGTTGTCATTTAGGTCATTGGTTGTGATTTGTTAGTAGCCACAGTCAAAGAAGAAACAAAAGGAAAGAAACTAGATTCAGGGATTTTTCTGATTCCTCTCTCCCCTCAATCCTTGTTTCTCTCCTATCTAGTAATAGGGGATGAAACTAGGGGGGATAAAAAGTGGGGGGAAAAGAACCCACAAAGTAGCAAAATCAGCTACAGGTAGAGTTAGAGGCAGGAAGATCAGAAGAAAATCAAGGTCATTCTGTTATGAAGTGAGCTTGAGGAGTCTGGGGCCACAAGAGACCCTGTGATGTGTTTGATTTATTTATTATTCTTATTCTTTTTTTTTTGGTTTTCCGAGACAGGGTTTCTCTGTGTAGCCCCGGCTGTCCTGGAACTCACTCTGTAGACCAGGCTGGCCTGGAACTCAGAAATCCACCTGCCTCTGCCTCCCAAGTGCTGGGATTAAAGGCGTGTGCCACCTCTTCCCAGCGATTTATTTATTATTATATGTAAGTACACTGTAGCTGTCTTCAGACACCCCAGAAGAGGGCATCAGATCTCATTATGGATGGTTTTGAGCCACCATGTGGTTGCTGGGATTTAAACTCACGACTTTCGGAAGAGCAGTCGGAGCTCTTAACCGCTGAGCCATCTCTCCAGTCCCCCTGTGATGTGTTTATAAAAAGATAGAGAATATAGTCTATGGATGTGTAGTCAAGTGTGGGGGAAGGGAGTGCCAACCCCTTTTATAGTGAGTCAGGCCTACCTGGCTATTGCCAGGTAACTGTGGGGTGGAGTTTAGGCAGAATGCTAACACCCTGTCTCAACATCTTACTATGTAGTCTAGGCTGAGCTGTAGCTCAGAATTCACCTGACTCTACCTCCTCAGTATCGGGATTACAGAGTTGCACTGTGGCACCCAATCTATTAATTTCTTCAACAAGAATCATATCTTGACAGTCAGGGCTATACAGGGTTTCTCTGTATAGCCCTGGCTGCCCTGGAACTCACTCTGTAGACCAGGCTGGCCTCGAACTCAGAAATCTACCTGCCTCTGCTTCTCAAGTGCTGGGATTAAAGGCGTGCGCTACCACTGCCCGGCCTAAAAATAATTTTTTAAGAAAGACTTTCCAAGTCATTGTGTGACTATAAAACACATTTCTACCTCTTGGAAGTATCAGTAAACTTGATAATAAAGCCCTGCAGATTAAAAAAATATTTTTATTATTTATATATTTTATTGCTCATGTGAACATTCTCAGGATTCCTGTAACAGAGGATGTTTTAACAAGAAAATGTGCTAAACTTTGAAAAAAAAAAAAAAAAAGGAACAAACAAACAAAAAAAATCCTGTCCCTTCTAAGAGCTGACTTCCAACCTGGCAGACAATATTAAGAATTCTATCACAGGGGCTGGAGAGATGGCTCAGCAGTTAAGAGCGCTGACTGCTCTTCCAGAGGTCCTGAGTTCAATTCCTAGCAACCACATGGTAGCTCACAACCATCTGCAATGGGATCCGATGCCCTCTTCTGGTGTGTCTGAAGACAGCGACGGTGTACTCATATGAATAATAAATAAATTAAAAAAAAAAAAAGAATCCTATCCCAGCCTGGTGGTGGCGCACATCTTTAATCTCAGCACTCAGGAGGCAGAGGCAAGCAGGTTCCTGTGAGTTCGAGGCCAGCTTGGTCTACAGAGAACGTTTCACCACAGCCAGGGCTACTCGGAGAAACCCTGTCTCAAAAAAGCAGGAATAGTAGCAGTCGTGGGATCCTATCACAAGTATAACAAGTATGTCAGTGAAATACAGGAAATGAGACGCCAGGATAGCATAGAACGTGGTCACAGAGCTAAGAGGCAGCTCTAGACCACTCCTGTTTCAGCCGGCACTAAGTTAAGATGGCTTTTATGTTTTTAAGTAGTTGAAGAAAATTCAAAAGAATATGTCATAGCAGGCTGGGTAGGTGGCTCACTGGTTCAAAGGGCTAGCCATCCAAACATGATGTAATTCCAGAACAGGTGAAAGCTGGCTAGGCAAACTAGCTTTATCGGTAAGCCCAGAGCTCTGAGAGGCCCTGCCTCAATAAATCAAGGGGAATGTCACTGAAGCAGACCCTGAGGTGGTTCAGTAGATAAAGGCGCTTGATACCAAACCCAACAATCTGAGTTAAGCCCCGAGATCCACATTGTAGAAGGAGAAACGTTAGTGTAACATTTTTATACAGTGTGTGAAGGTGTCTGTCCTTCTGCACCTGCCTAAGGCATTCTATGATTGACTTTTTTTTGGGGGGGGGGGGTGTCGAGACAGGGTTTCTCTGTGTAGACCCGGCTGTCCTGGAACTCACTCTGTAGACCAGGCTGGCCTTGAACTCAGAAATCCACCTGCCTCTGCCTCCCAAGTGCTGGGATTAAAGGCGTGCGCCACCACTGCCCAGCCTATGATTGACTTTTATTTTAAAAGAATTTTTTTATTTTATGTATGTGAGTACACTGTCACTCTTTTCAGACACACCAGAAGAGGGCATTGAACCCCATCACAATGGTTGTGAGCCACCATGTGGTTGCTGGGAATTGAACTCAGGACCTCTGGAAGAGCAGCCAATGCTCTTAACCACTGAGCCATCTCTGCAGCCCTATGATTAGCTTTAATAAAGAGCTGACAGCCTATAACTAGGAGGGAAAGGGAAGGCAGGATTTCCAGGCAGATACAAACTATGGGAATAATCAGACACTGGAGAATTTGCCAGTGGGGCACAGAGGAGGTCAGATGTACCCAGACTGATTGAAGTAATGAGCCTTGTAACAAACTGACAAACATGGACTAGAATTAGTTAGAGTTACCTGGAAGGTAAGCCAGCAAAGGCCTAAGCTTAACAAGTAATAAGACTCTGGGTCATTATCTGGGAGCGGACGGGTCAGGACAGTCCAGCCATAGAGAAAACTGCATCCTGCAAGTTGTACTTGGACTGCCACACCACGGACTTAATCGCAGGCTCTCCCTCTCATATACATATGGTTTTTTAATTTTTAAATATTTCATGTGTATGCGTGTTTTGCTTGCATATATATCTGTGCTCCACTTGTGGCTGAGGACATCTGAAAAGGGAATCAGCTTCTCCTGGAACTGGAGTTAGACCCAATCATGAGCCACCACGTGAGTGCTGGGTATCCATGCCATGTCCTCTATAAGAAGATGGTAAAAGAGCGCTGAGCCATCACTCCAACCTGAAAAAAAAATGTTTTAAAAAAATACTAGTTCGGGGCTGGAGAGATGGCTCAGTGGTTAAGAGCACTGACTGCTCTTCCAGAGGTCCTGAGTTCAATTCCCAGCACCCACATGGTGGCTCACAACCACCTGTAATGGGATCCGATGCCCTCTTTTGGTGTGTCTGAAGACATCTACAGTGTACTCATATACATAAAATAAAAATATTAAAAAAAAAATACTAGGGGAGGGGGAAAAAAAAAATACTAGTTCATGGCCAGGTGTGATGGCACACACCTTTAATCCCAGCACTTGGGAGGTAGAGGCAGGAAGATCTCTGAGTTCTAGGCCAGCCTGGTCTACAGAGTGAGCTCCAGGACTGTTGGAGGTTTGATTTGTGCTTACATGGAAATTCATGTGGTCCCTGCCAACAATTGTTTGACAGGTCAATAAAGAGCCAATGGCCAATGGCTGGGTGGAGGGACAGAGGTGGGACTTTTAGGATTGGGGCAAGAAACACAGAGGAGAGAAGGAGCAGAAGCGCCATGACAGGGAACCAGGAAGATCAGACTTAAGAGCCCGCCTACTTGTAAGAGTCAAAAAAGCGGCCCCAGGAGCCACTCTCCCAATTGGGTCTGGAGTACCAGAGATGAAATATAGATTTAGCCGGGCAGTGGTGGCGCACGCCTTTAATCCCAGCACTTGGGAGGCAGACGCAGGTGGATTTCTGAATTCGAGGTCAGCCTAGCAAATATTAACTCAGGAATATCGGAAGACAGTGTGTTAACAACGCGGAGGTTCAGGAATGGCCCAGCCATTGAGCTAGTAAGGCATGTTAAAAATAACACTGAGCGTGCGTGCCTTTCATTCATGAATCCGAGCTCTTGGGCGGGTGCAGAGCCACGCACGCACTCGCCAGGAGCATAGACCAACTTTTAAATATTTACTGTAACACAAGACATCCAGGGTTACTCAGGGAAACCCTGTCTCAAATAAATAAACAAACAAACAAACAAATAAATAAATCAGGGCTGGAAAGAATGGTTCAGTGATTATTATTGTTAGTTCTTTATTTATTTGTTGACTACTGTTGCTTATTATTGTTCTTCTGGAGTATGCAGGTTGGGTTCCCAGCAGCCACTTGGGTGGCTCACAGCTGCATATAATTCTGATGCCCTCTTCTGGCTCCGCTGGTACCCACTCATACATAGCTTATACCCACGCAGATATATACAAATATAAGTCTTTGAAAAAGGAAACTCACCCTATCCTTGTTACTTTTTTTGCTGTTTAAGAAATTATTGCATGGCTGGCAGTGGTAATCCCAGTAATCCAGAGGCAGACAAATCTCTGCATTTTGAGGCTAGCCTGGTCTACAATGAGTTCCAGGACAGCCAGAGCAATGTTAGAGAGACCCTGTCTATAAATAAATAAATAGCCACCATTCGTGTATTTGCTTGTGTGTGGCTGTGGCTGTGAAGAGTCAAGGGCTTACCAAAGGCACTATGGTCTGCAAAGCCTACAATATTGACCTGTTGGCACCTTACAGAAAAGACTTGCTGGTTCTTGGTATAGGGTCTGCAGGTCCTGTCTTAGGCTGTCAGGTGGGGGGACATTTTGCCAGCATGTGCTCAAGCACGTGCATGACCTCTCAACAGAAGGCGGCTGTAATTGCATTCTGGTCTCCTTGATGTGGGTATGTTTTCTCCTTCCAGCCTGGGTGTAGGAACTGAAGAAGCTGAATGCTCAGGGGTTGCCTGGCCAAAACCAGAAGTTGCTAAGCACTGGAAGACATCTACCAGCCAGGGCTATTGTTTACCAAGGCCAGGCTCCAGGAAACTTGGAGCTGGATTATTCCAGAGCCACGTGGGGCTTCCGGATGGGGAGGGTATTAAGTTAAGTAACCTGAGAAAACCAGCATGAGTCCAGCTTTCTTAGTCTCTATCTCTGCCCCTGAGTCAAGAGGCATCACATAGTTATCCACAAACAGTTCTCTCTCCAAAGGGGGTAAGGTACAGTTTATTCTGGAATTAAATATGACTCTGGGCCGGGCAGTGGTGGCGCACGCCTTTAATCCCAGCACTTGGGAGGCAGAGGCAGGTGGATTTCTGAGTTCGAGGCCAGCCTGGTCTACAGAGTGAGTTCCAGGACAACCAGGGCTACACAGAGAAACCCTGTCTCAAAAAAAAAAAAAAAAAAAAAAAGGGACTACAGACAGCCCAAGATAAAGACCTGGACCTGCAACATTCCAACCTTTCATCAATCACTGAAGTTTTTAATCAGTTATAGTCAGCCATGTAGAAGTTTCAGAGGAAGGAGGAGCTTCCTTCTGAGAGCAATATTCAAGGCTCCCTTTGACATCCTCCAGGGCCTCTGGTGGGCCTCTGAGTGTTGCTGTTTGCAGGAGGAAGTGGGTACCCAGGCAGTAAGACTGGTTGCCTTGGGACCTTCATGGACATCAGACACATACTTGGTGCACAGACATACATGCAGGCAAAACACCCATACACATAAAATAAAGCTAAGTATTTTTGAAAAACTAAGGATCTGAAGAGATGGCTCAGTGATTAGGAGCCATGTTGCTCTGGCAGAGTACCCAGAGTAGATTCCCAGCTTCCCTTTGGTGGCTGACACCATCTGTAACTCCAGACCCAGGGCATCCAATGCCATCTTCTGACCTCAAGGGCACTGGGCATGCACATGGCACACATTATAGTGCAAGCAAACACTCATAGAAATAAAATAATAAAATAAATTTTAAAAAATTTAGCTGGGCTGTCATGGCGCACACCTTGAATCCCAGCACTTGGGAGGCAGAGGTAGGTGGATCTCTGAGTTCAAGGCCAACCTGGTCTATAGAGTGAGTTCCCGTTGGCCAGGGCTACTTAGGAAAACACAGTCTCAAAAAAAGCCCAAAAATAAATAAAAAGACGGAGACTAGGCCAAGCAGATGTAGGAGGACTAGGAGGACGGAGCTGGTTGACAATTATAGCCCTTCCCCAAATAGTTCAGGCTGGATAACTGCGGGAATTGCTACACGCTGTGTTTCAGAGGAATAGGCTGGCGGAACAAATGCTGGGTGCCTGGACCTTGTATGACAGTTGTCCTGTTTCATACATGAGAAAATTAAGATTCAAGAAGCAAAGTCACTTGTCTGAAACCACACAGCTAAAAGCAACCAACAGAGGATGGGAGCATAGTTCCTGGGGGGGTGCTTGTCTTACATGCTTAAGGTTCTTTGATCAATCTCTAGTAGAAAGAAGGACAAGGGTGAGCAGAGAGAAAGGCTATGACAGAAACTCAGATTGTAAACTTATAATCATAATTAAAATAGGCCCAGAGATGATAACACGTGGTGCATCCCTTCCTAGTTACTTTACTATTTTTATTTGGTTTTGGCTCTGAGACAGAGTTTGTTTGGTGTGTGTGTGTGTGTGTAAGTGTGCATGCAAGCACACACATGTGTATTAATATACCATGTGTGCGCATCCCCATGGAATTCAGAAGAAGGCATCGCCTCTCCTGGAACTGGAGTTCCCAGTGGCTGCCATTCCAAGATGGGTACTGGGAACTGGCTTCAGGTCCTGTATGGAGGCCAGAGAACAAGTCGCAGGACTGTAAAGCTTGACCTTAGGCTCCTTCGCCCACAGAGCTATCTCAACGACCTCCTTTATTTTCCTATCATCAATTATTGTCATAGTTTGAGACAGGGTCTCCTAATGTAGCCCAGGCTGGCCTTGAACCTAGGATCTTCCTTCCTCAGCCACCTGAGTGCTGGGATTCTAGGTGTGTACCACTAGGCTGGAACTGTCATTGAGGCTGTTCACACATTGGCAGTGTGAACCCTATATAGTACTGTACTGTGTTCACCTCCCCCCACCCCACCTATAGTGATTTCAGGCTGATATCGTCACATTGGCCACAAGAACTAGAGAATACTACAAGCCTCGTCCTTTTGGAAAACACCCCCCTATGTCATTTGTAAGAGAGCTCCAGGAGCTCACAGTGACTGGGTTTCCCAGCAGCCTGCCTAGCAGAGAGTGTCCAGTAGACAAGCTGATTTAGAATGGCTGAAGAGACCGAAATACATAACCAAGGCTGATTAAGACCTTCTCGTTCTCTTTCCTCTGACTCCGGTCTTAAGAATTATAGGCTTGTGTCATCATACCCAGATACGAGGTGTCTCTTACATCCAATTCTATGGAATAAAATGCATGCTTTCAAGGCATGGTAAGATACACCAGCAAGATAGACCACAGCTCTTGGAAGGCAAAGGCAGCACAACTGAATTCTAAGCCAGCCAGGGCTACATAGTAAGACTTTTTCCTAAAAAAAAAAAAAGCCAACAAACAAAATATATGTATGTTGCTATAAGTACTCTGTACACATACCCCAGGCCTCATCTCTCTTCTCTCAAAGAGCATGCCCTAGTGCATCACAGAACACACTGTTATACTTTTAGGTGGAATGAAAATAGATGCTTCAGCCGGGCAGTGGTGGTGCACGCCTTTAATCCCAGCACTTGGAGGCAGAGGCAGGCGGATTTCTGAGGCCAGCCTGGTCTACAGAGTTCCAGGACAGCCAGGGCTACACAGAGAAACCCTGTCTCGGAAAAAAAAAAAAGAAAAGAAAAGAGAAAGAAAGAAAGAAAGAAAGAAAGAAAGAAAGAAAGAAAGAAAGAAAGAAAGAAAGAAAGAAAGAAAAGAAAATAGATGCTTCACGCAAGGCAGTGGTGGTACATGCCTCTAAGCCTAGTATGGGAGAGGCAGAGTGAGGTAGATCGCTGAGTTCAAGGCCAGCATGCTTCCTTGACCTGTCTAAGAATATCCTGCTTCAGTTAAGCAGTGGTGATGAACACCTTTAATCCTGGTACTGGAGAGGTAGAGGCAGGCAGGTTTCTGTGAGTTCGAGGCCAGTCTGGTCCACAGAGTGAATTCCAAGACAGCCACAGAGAAATCCCCCCCCCCTTTTTAGAGTTATTTTATTTATTTTATGTATATGACTACACTGTAGCTGTCTTCAGACACACCAGAAAACGGTATCTGGAAGAGGAGTCAGTGCTCTTAACTGCTGAGCCATCTCTCCAGCCTGAGAAACCCTCTCTTGAAAAAGAAAACAAAAACCAACAACAAAACAAAACAAAACAAAACAAAACAAAACAAAACAAAACAAAATAAAAAGAGTGTGTGGGGTGTGTGTGTGTGTGTGTGTGTGTGTGTGTGTGTGTGTGTGCATGTTATGTATATATCTTGTTTCAAAGTCAACAGGACCAGGAGACACTCTAGGACCTGGATGCAGTAAGGAGAAACTCAGATAAGGCAAATCTTAGAGAACACAAGGCCAAGAGCTGCTGAGCTGTATTTACTGACCCCTTACTCCCGCCCCCCAGCAACAACATCCATTTTTCTCTGTGGGCTTTCCAACTCTAACTTATTCTCTGACCTGCTCCTTTGGTCCATGTCTTTGGTGATGTCCCTGTTTGTCCCATGTCTCACTCTGTCTTGCCATCTGCTCTGGTAGGATCCTTGTGTTCTGAGAGCAGCCCATGCCTTGGGCATGCGTATTCCTTCTCCCCAGGAACTGCTCCAGCCACCTCTGCCTGGGAGCTGGGCCAAGTAGTAGGCAAGGTGGTGGATAAAGACAGGGAATCCGGAAAGTTTCCACTCTTCCCACCCACCCCATCTTTCCCTAACTGTGAGCGGTCTCTGAGGGGCCTGGAGTGCTAGCCAGACTTTTATCCCAAGGACCTAGGACTAGTCTACGTGTCCAACCTTCTGTGCCCTTCTGTGCCCTCTCCACCTCTCTATTGATCACACACACACACACACACACACACACACACACACACACACAAGCACGCACCCACACCAGCTCCTTAAATTTCTCCTCTAGGCTGATCCAATAGCTATTATAAAGCAACTGAGGACTAGGCAGCTCCTTTATCTTGGCCCCACCCTGGGTACCAACTGACACAAAATTCATGACCACTCCTGAGCCTAGGACCCTCTAGGGTCAAAAGACCTGAAGCCTGTGACCTCTGCCCTGGGTCTAGTTTTCAGAACCTAGACTGCAGCATCCAGAGTCACGACATGGCTTCAAATATCAAATCCCAGCACTTATATCCAGCTTACTGGCCAGTTCCTGTCAGCAGGGCCCAGCCTTCAGAGCCGCCTGCTCCATCCCTCCCAGACGTCTCACCCCACAGCTCCTAGTGGCTTAGGCTACTGTGTGCTAGGCTAGTGTGGTTCAGGGGAAAGTATTCAGCAAGGCAGCCAACACTGCACATTCCACGACTGAGCCATGCCCTAGCCCCCAAGGGCTTCTGAAGTTCCATCTTATTCAAATGAAAAAGGTAAAAACAGGGGAAAGGGCTAGTGAGGTAAATAGAGAAGGATGAAGACAGAGGCCTGGGGTTGGGGAAGGTTGCTGGGTAACAAGGAGGATGCTAGCTCTGGTTTGATGTCAAGAAACCAGCGAATGACTTTTTTTGTTTTTATTTTTTGAGACGGGAATTTTACTGTGTACCCCTTTTATGTGCCAGAACTTACAGTCTAGACTGGGTCGGCCTCAAACTCACAGAGATCAGCCTGCTTTTGCCTCCCCAGTTCTGAGAGTAAAGACACCATGCTCAGTTTAGATTCTTTTGGTACAAGTCTATCTCAGCCCGTGGTGGTACATGTGTGTATGTGAGCACTTGGGAAGCTTGTAAAGGTCAGGGTCAGGGCTGGAGAGATGGCTCAGTGGGTCAGAGGTCCTAGAGGTCCTGAGTTCAATTCCCAGCAACCACATCTGTAATGGGATCTGATGCCCTCTTCTGATGTGTCTGAAGACAGCCATAGTGTACTCATATAAATATAAATCATAAGATTTATTTGTTTCTTTTATGTAACTACACTGTTACTGTCTTCAGACACACCAGAAGAGGGCATCAGATCCCATTACAGATGGTTGTGAGACACCATGTGGTTGCTGGGAATTGAACTCAGGACCTCTGGAAGAGCAGTCAGTGCTCTTAACCGCTGAACCATCTCTCTAGCCCCCAATAAATCTTTAAATAAACAAACAAACAGCTGGGCAGTGGTGGCACACGCCTTTAATCCCAGCACTTGGGAGGCAGAGGCAGGCAGATCTCTGAGTTTGAGGCCAGCCTGAGCGGTCTACAGAGTGAGTTCCAGGACAGCCAGGGCTACACAGAGAAACCCTGTCTCAAACAAACAAACAAACAAACAAACAAATATAAATAAACAATAAAGTTCAAGGCTAGCCTGAGGTACAAGAATCTCTGTTAAAGAAAGAAAGAAAGAAAGAATGAATGAAAGAAACAAAGAAGGAAGGAAAGAAAGACAGATGGAAAGAAAGAAGGAAGGAAGGAAGGAAGGAAGGAAGGAAGGAAGGAAGGAAGGAAGGAAGGAAGGAAGGAAGCCCGCCCAAGCATGTGGGCATGGGAACCCACATCTTTTATCCTGGCACTTTGGTGGGAGAAAGAGGCAGGCAGATCTCTTTGAGTTTGAGACTAGCCTGGTCTACAAAACAAGTTCGAGGTTAGCTAAAGCAGTCTAAATTGGCCTTGAATTTGAAATTCTCCTGAAGATTCTCCTCAGCCTTCTGAATACCAGGATTGCATTTATGTGCCATCATGTTGGCCTGGGGTACTTGTTTTAATGTGTTAATGGCAGCTCTCATGGGGAATGACTAGTCCTTTCCCATGGCTCTTGTTCTTTTTTTTTCCCCTGATAGCTGTAGATGGGGACATAGAGAACACATCTGACACTGCTCACATTAGGGTAAGGACAACCTTAGAGAATATTTTATTTTATTATTCTCACTTAAATCTTCAATTTTTGTTTGTTTTTCGAGACAGGGTTTTTCTGTGTATCCCTGGCTGCCCAGGATACTCTTTGCAGACCAGGCTGGCCTCGAACTCACTAGAGATCTGCCTGCCTCTGCAATTTTTTAATTTTAAGCTTATAGGTGTTTTGCCTGCATCAATGTCTATACACCACATGCATGCAGTACCAGAGGGGGCCAGAAGAGGGCAGTAGAGCTGCCATGGAGATACTGGGACTAGAATGGGACTAGAACTCAGGTTCCCTAGAAGAGTAACCAGGGCTCTTAACCCTTCAGCCCACATTTGACTTATTTGTGTGTGTGTGTGTGTGTGTGTGTGTGTGTGTGTGTGTGTGTGTGTGTGCGCGTGCACGCGCGCCTGCATGGCTGTGCCTGCCAAGGCATGCATGTGGAGGTCAGAGGACAGTTTATGGAGTCAAAGCTCTGATTTCACCTTTCAGTGGTCCCAGGGATAGAACTCAGATCGCTGGATTTCATGGCTCATGTTTATTGGCTGAGCCTTCTCATTAGCCATATTTCTATTTAAAAAAATTTTATTTGTACCTAGTGTGGCAGCACAGAGCTTTAATCCCAGTACTTGTGAGGCAGAGGCAGGCGGATTTCTGAGTTCGAGGCCAGCCTGGTCTACAGAGTGAGTTCCAAGACAGCCAGGGCTACACAGAGAAACCCTGTTTCAAAAAAATTTTTAAAAAAATTATATTTATGCCATGAAAAAAACCATTTATTTATGTGTGAGAGAGTGCTGGTGCACTACAGAGTACAGGTTAGGTCTCTGCCTTCCATATTGTTAAGCTAAGGCCTCTTCCATTTCTGCTACTGTGATCTGCATTCCAGACAGCTTCTGGGAAATTCTTCCTCTACCTCCGGTCTTGCCTTTGGAGTTCTGAAATTTATAGACACTTGCAACTGCATTTGGATCTTTCTTGTTCGGTTGGATTTTTGTTTTTGTTTTTTTGAGACGGTTTCTCTGTGTAGCCATCCTGGCTGTCATGGACTCGCTCTGTAGACCAGGCTGGCCTTGAACTCACAGAGATCTGCCTGCCTCTGCCTCCTCTGGTGGGATTAAAGGAGTGTGCCATCACCAGCCGGCCACTCAGCTTTTGATGAGGGTTCTGAGGATTGAGCTTGGGTTGTCCATGGCTAGAGTTTCGACCTGCTGAGTCATCTCCCTAAACCGTATTAATTTAACTTTGTAGGCAGGAGTCAGCATTAGAGCAGTTTGGTATCGATGGTTCTAGGGGTGGAACTTGGAAACTTTCTTGCTGCAGCTTCCTTCCTATCTTCCTGTCTCCTGTCTGGCCACCTCCCTTCCATGGTGGCTTCTCTCTCTCCTTATCTACAGTCAGTTTTCTGCAGTAATGATTTCTTATCATGTGGGACTGAAAACAAGCTTCCTGACTTAACAGGACACAGCACACTGGGCCCATGACCCCTGGCTCACTTCTAGCATACAAGACGACATCTTCCCCTTTCACCATGCAAACATGGTGAAAACCATGGACACAGCCTCTGAGGTTCCCAGGCTCTGCAGCGTCTTCTGGCTTCTGCTGTGTTGCTCATGTTTCTCGACTGTCTTTTATTGCACAGAACCTACTGCGTGCCAGCACTGGACTGGGAGGACGCTGTGGATTGCCAGACTGAAGCATTTCTGCTGCTATGACTCACATTCTGGCAGAGGAGCATTGCTAGGCAAACAGCGATAAGGAGGTGCTTGTTGTCCTGGGGTGATCCGGAATCCTGGTAAAGGAGGGCCTCCTGGAAGAAGGGTGAGTTAAGATTTGAACCAACCACCAGGGATCAGGCAGGTAGTGTCCCTGGCACAGGGGGCAGATTATCAAAGGCTCTTTGACTTGGAGAGGAGTCTTCATGAGCTTGTGAGGTGTGTGTGTGTGTACAGACACGTGCATAGTACATGTAGGGGGGTTAGATCTTGTATGTCTTACTAAAAGAACAATAGAGTTTTAGATGGGTGCTCTGCTGTGTCCATCCTTTATATGGATTCTGGGGATTTGAACTATGGTATCTGATGCTTTGGGGGCAAGCACTATACCCACTGAGCTATCAGCCCAGCCCCTGTACAGAGATCTTGAGTCCAGCATGGTAGAGCCACAGGTGAGAAATCCTCCGGAAGCTACTCCACTGGTCCTGGAGCCTGCCTTTGTATCTGAGGGCAGTGAGGAGAGTGGGGGGATCTCAGGAGGGGTACCCAGGCATCCTGTGGATGTAGTGCAGAGACGATTGGAGAAGTCTCGGTGCTCTTTCTAGGATGGCAGAAGTGAGGACACCCTGGGGTAAGGTGAAGACACTGGGGACAGAGTCAGAGATGAGGTAAGACAGGAATGACGGTGATCTCCCCAGAGTCTGGCTTTGGAGGGCTAGTGGCCTCAGGCCCTGTTCTCTGGAAGGGACTTTAATTTCAAATTTGCTGAATGCTTGAAAGACACTCAAGTATGCCTTTAATTCCAGCAGTCAGGAGGCAGAGATGGAGCTCTGTGAGTTCGAGGCCAGTCTGGTCTACAGAGTAAGTTCCAGGACAGCCAGGGCTACACAGAGAAACTCTCTTGAGGAAAGGGGGGGGGGGGGAAGACATTCAAGTTAAAATGTCTCTCTTGTAGAGAGGAGCCAAGAGCTAACCTTAGGGGAGAAGTATGAACTGGGGAGATTTTTTTTTTTTTTGAGGGAGAGGCAGTTGAGACAGAGTCTCACTGTGGAGCCCTGACTGGCCTGAAACTCACGTTGAGACCAGGCTGACCTTGAATTCACAGAGATCCACCTGCCTCTGCCTCTTGACTGCTGAGACTAAACTATGGCCCACCACACCTGACCGGCCTAGAGGTTCTTAGTGGGCAACCACAAGCACAAAGATGACGATATGGTTCTATCTGTGGGCGGGTGAGATAGCTCAGCAGATAGAGATACTTACTGAGGCCGCCTGAGGACCTCCGTGTGATCCTCAGGACCCAGGAAAGAGGAGGTTAGAGAATTTACTCCACAAAGTTGTCTCCTGTCTTCCATAAATGTGTCTTGGCAGATGTGAATTCTTATGTGTGTGCAGCAACACACACACACACACACACGTGCACACAGAGTAACAAATATTTCTTGTTTGTTTGTTTGTTTGTTTGTTTTCGAGACAAGGTTTCTCTGTGTAGCCTTGGCTGTCCCGGAACTCACTTTGTAGACCAGGTTGGCCTTGAACTCACATATATCTGCCTGCCTCTGCCTCTGCCTCTCCTGGGACTAAAGGTGTGCTACACCATCCTAGCTTAATAAATAACTTTTTTGTTGTTGTTGGTTTTTTTTGTTTGTTTGTTTTGTTTTTCGAGACAGGGTTTCTCTGTATAGCCCTGGCTGTCCTGGAATGCACTCTGTAGACCAGGCTGGCCTCGAACTCAGAAATCTGCCTGCCTCTGCCTCCCAAATGCTGGGATTAAAGGCATGCGCCACCACTGCCTGACTAATAAATAACTTTTAAAGACAGGATCTCACAATATATCCTTGCCTGACCTGGAACTCGTTATGTAGCTCAGTCTAGCCTTGAACTTACAATGATCCTCCTGCCTCTGCCTCATGAGTGTTAGAATGAAAAGCATGTATCACCATGCCCAGCTACAAGACTTAAAAGTGGGTAAAGGATCTGACACTTCTCTAAAAAAAAGCATACTCACATGTACAGGAATAGATGCTGAACATTACCAAATGCAAATAAAAATCACAGTCAAACAAAACAGAACACAGTGAGTTGCTTCTTCATGTGTACTGGGGTAGACGTCAGTACAAAATATGAGTTTACAGGGATGTAAAAGGTTGGTGCCCTTGCCCATTGCTAGGGTGGGAGGCTAAAGTGGCCCAGCTGCTATGCAAAAGAAGCAGGGCAGGTTCTCCATACCTAAAAATAGAATGGCCTTGTGATCCAGTGGTTCCACTTTTGACGTACGCACCAAAGACCTGAAAACCAAGGACTCAAACACACTTCGGTACTCACATTCACACTAGCACTCTTCTCACCAGCCAAAAAGGGGGAACAATCTTGTCCACAGAGGAAAAGGAAGACAAGAGGTTACCTCGTGCTGAAAGCCTTGAACAGGAAGGACATTCCCACATAAGCTACATGACCAAAGTGTGAGCACATTGTCCCAGGTTAAATTAGCTAGTCATGCGATGTTCTGTGAGTCTATTTGTCTGAGGCACTAGGGTTACCAGGCATGGTGGCACAAGTTTTTTGTTTTTTTTTTTTTCGAGACAGGGTTTCTCTGTGTAGCCCTGACTGTCCTGGAACTCACTCTGTAGACCAGGCTGGCCTCGAACTCAGAAATCTGCCTGCCTCTGCCTCCCGAGTGCTGGGATTAAAGGCATGCTTGGCACAAGTTTGTAATCCTAGTATTTAGACAGATATAAACAGATTTAAAGTTTGAATCTAGTCTAGGCTACATGGAGAGACTTAATTTTTTATATATATATAGGCATTTTTTTTAAAAAAATGATTATATTTTATGTATATGAGTACACGGTCGCTTTCTTCAGACACACCAGAAGAGGGCATCAGATCCCATTATAGATGGTTGTGAGCCACCATGTGGTTGCTGGGAATTGAACTCAGGACCTTTGGAAGAACAGCCAGTGCTCTTAGCCACTGAGCCATCTCTCCAGCCCGACTTAATTTTTTTTTAAAGAATTATTTATTTATTTTATGTGTATGAGTACCCTGTAGCTATCTTCAGACACACCAGAAGAAGACATGGGAACCCATTAGAGATGGTTGTGAGCCACCATATGGTTGCTGGGAATTGAACTCAAGACCTCTGGCAGAGGAGCCAGTGCTCTTAACCGCTGAGCCATCTCTCCAGCCCAGGACTTCAGTTTTTTTTTTAAAGACAATTCCTCAAACACCTCTGGTCACAGCTCTCAGGAGGCAGAGGAAGGCAGATCTATGAGTTTGAGGCCAATCTGGTCTACAAAGAGAATTCCAGGATAGTCAGGATTATACAGAGAAACCCTGGCTGGGCAGTGGTGGCACGTGCCTTTAATCCCAGCACTTGGGAGGCAGAGGCAGGTGGATTTCTGAGTTCGAGGCCAGCCTGATCTTCAGAGTGAGTTCCAGGACAGCCAGGGCTACACAGAGTAACCCTGTCTCGGAAAACAAAAAACAAAAACCCTGTCTCAAAATGCTATAATGAATGAATGAATTAATTAAAACAAAGGTACTACTGCTCATTTATTTTTAGACATTATTTTATATATTTATTTGTTTATTTATTTATTGGTTTTTCGAGACAGGGTTTCTCTGTGTAGCCCTGGCTGTCCTGGAACTCACTCCGTAGACCAGGTTGGCCTCGAACTCAGAAATCCGCCTGCCTCTGCCTCCCGAGTCCTGGGATTAAAGGCACGTGCCACCACCGCCCGACACAACATTATTTAAAAAAAAGATTTATTTATTTATTTATTTTATTTATATGAGTACATCGTTGCTTCTTCAGACATACCAGAAGAGGGCACCAGATCCCATTACAGATGCTTGTGAGCCACCTTGTGGTTGCTGGGAACTGAACTCAGGACCTCTGGAAGAGCAGTCAGTATTCCTAACCTCTGAGCCATCTCTCCAGCACCTATTTTTTTTTTTTTTTTTTTTTTGTTGTTGTTTTGAGACAGAGTTTCTCTGTGTAGACCTGGCTGTCCTGGAACTTGCTCTGTGGACCAGGTTGTCCTTGAATGCACAGAGATCTGCCTGCTTCTGCCTTCCAAGTGCTGGGACTGAAGTATGCACCACCACTGCCTGGCTTAGACGAGTCTTACTTAGCCCAGGTTGGCCTCAGATTTACAACATAGCAGAGGATGGACTCAAGTGCAGAGATTATAGACTTGTATTAATTACCATGCAGCATTTCTGTGGTAGTGAGGATCAAACCTGGGGCTTCCCAGGCACTCCTTCTACCAACCAAGCTACTTCCCACGGTCCACCTAATAGCAAGCCAGTCACACTCTTGTCCAGACAAATAGGGAGTTTAATAAATAGTTTCAGTGGGGAAAAAATGGAAAGATTGGAGGGTGGTCATGGTTGTACAACCGTATGAATACATTTAAAGCCACTGAATGTACATTTAAAAATAGTGCAAATGAGCCAAACTTGATGGCACAGATCTTTGATTCCAGCAATTGGTAGGGATAGGAAGACAGACCTTTGTGAGCTTGAAGCCAGCCTGGTATACATGGTGATTTCCAGGACGGCCAGGAGTACATAAAGAGTCTCTATCTTAAAAACAAAAAACCAACCAACCAACCAAACAAACAAACAAAACCTAGCAGTAGTGGCACACACACAGTATTCAGTCATCCGCGGCAGAAGTGAAGGGACTCTAGCCAGCCCAAGCATGGCAAACGCAGCTCTGGGAGACCTTGCCCCTCTCCCCCATTCCCTCTGCCTTCTAAAAACCAGCGGATTACACTCCTAAAGCCAGCCACCAAGGTCTAGTCCCTTATTTGGCCACTTCCTTCTCTCCGAGGCTAACTACCAAGGTCCAGCTAGCAAATTATTGAAGTCCAGCAATCAAAAGCCTCATTAGCTCACTGATCAATATTAAAATTAAACACCTCATCCTAACACAGGACTTCCCCTCTACCTTTATAAACTGCCATTTGCCTATGTGCCCACATCTGTCTCCTCTTTGTCCAGAGGCAGTCCTTTGTCTTTCTGTCAGTTCCCTGAACCCCCACATATTTTCCCCCTTTCCCTCTTCTCTAAAGATCTCCTGTCTTTATCTTTTATCCCTGTCCTCTGCCTCTCTGGGGCAAATAAATCTCCTTTGCGCTGAGAACTTGGGCTTGGAGTGTCTTGAGCTGACTCTTGGATTCCCTACAAGAAGGATCAGAGGTCAGAGGTCATTCCTGGCTGTACAACGAGTTCAAACCCAGTCTGGTCTACAGGAGAACCTGTCTGAAACAACAAACCTAAACCCCATATGTATTTGTGTAACTGTAGGTGTGGGCTTTAAGACCCTTATCCTAGCGGCCTAGAAGCCAGTCTTCCACTAGCAGCCTTCAGATGAAGATGTAGCACTCTCAGCTTTGCCTACACCATGCCTGTCTGGACGATGCCATGCTCCTGCCTTGATGATAATGGACTGAATCTCTGAACCGTGAGCCAGCTCCAATTAAATGTTGTCCTCATAAGAGTTGTCATGGTCATGGTGTCTGTTCACAGCAGTAAAACCCTAGCTAAGACACATGTGTTCTCAAATACTCACAAATGATATACTTTTATCACCCACGCCCAGGGCTGACTTTTGGGAGATACCTCCTAGCAATTTGGGATCTAATCTGTCCTGAAAACCATGGACCATAACTGAGTGGCTGGAGCTGTCCGCAGGAAACATTCAAGCCATCAGCCCTCGGGTCAAAGGACCTCCTCAGTCTCCAATAGGAGGCTTCCCAGGACTGTGTCCTCTCTTGAATCTGCGTAACTATTTCTCTTTTCCATCCTAGAACACTTCTTTGCCAGTTCTGTCACTGATCTGTGACATCCTAGAATAATTCTATGTTCTTTCCATTTCTAGACAGCAAATGAAGTCAAGAACCTGGTGCTACAATAACAGATTCATGCTCAATGTTCTAGTCAATCAGGACATTGTCTGCCCCAAAATGGAGTGATTTCGGAAAGGGTGGGTAGTACAGAGGGGTTGAGCACGTCATGGTTTCTAAAGCTGGGGAGAGACTTCACAGCTAACAAGGACACCTAACAAGGCTGGCCTTGAACTCACTAGAGCAGCAGAGGCTCACCTTGCACCCTTGGTCCTACTGCCTTTACTTCCCAAATTACGAGGTTGTAGGCGTGTACCATCGCACCTAGACTGACTGTCAAGATTTCTATGTTATCTCAAGGATGGCTTAACTCTATCACAAGCCCCAATCTGCAGGTGAGGAAATAGAAGCTGACAAAATCAGGTTACCAGTCTAAAATATCCTGGCAAAAAGCTGGTTGACCAAAGTGCCAGTTCTTCCATCAGTACATGCTCATTTGACCACCAGGGGGAGCCAGATGCCCGTTAATGGAGAGGCCGGGGTATCCGCCCAGGGGTTAGTTACAGTGAATGAATGTTCTTTTGAGAATGGCCCAGGGGACTAGTGAGCCTGGGGTATCTTGGTACAGAAAGAGTGTGTAGGGGTTGAGCGAGGTGTTGTAAGAAAGCCAGGGTTCAGCAACGTTGGCGGCTGGAGGAGGAGCCAAGAACGTTTTGTGGCCTTCTGGCTCTGCCTTGTCTGACCCTGTTGGGAAAAGCGCAGCATTAGGGAAAGGGAGGTTTCTCTGAAGGGGTGGGCCCCTGCCTCCACCTCCCATCTCCTCAGAGACGCCCGGAGCCTGGAATAGACCGGACATTCCTAAGTTTACTGGCAAGGAAACCAGGAAATCAAACTTCGAGACAGCCTCCTTTCAGGTCCAGCCAGTTCATTCGAAACAGCCTTTGCCCCAGGACTTCCCGGAAAAGGCCCGCTGTGCCAGGGGAGCCACCCTCAGGTTCCTGCTGCTGCTGCCCTTAAGATGTACCGCTGCGCTGTCCCCTCTCCCTGGCTATGAGTCAGACCCATCTCCCAAACTCGGGTCCTGTACAGTGAGTGAATGGTTCTCCGTGCGACATTTCTGTAGGTCGCCTTAAGGCTTCTTTCATAGTTCTACGTGAATGCCAGTGTCTGTGGGGTTGGACCTGGAAGGTTTGGAATTATCGTTGATCCTTTTTCCATTTCCCATGACCAGCTTTTCCGCTTCCTCTGTCCTTCTCTTGGTTCCCACCATGCACTGGGCCAAGTGCCCAGCATCTCTTCACTAGGACCCGTTTCTACCGGAAGCTCCACTGCCACGAGCTCCACTGATGCTCTTTCTCAAATACCTTTTCCAGGTGACAGTCTTGATAACCTGGCTATGTCCCCTACCTGCTGAACCTGTCCCAGTAACTCCCCTACTGCTCCTTTTATTAAAGAGCAAGTTATTGTTATGTGTGTGTGTGTGTGTGTGTGTGTGTGTGTTGGGGGGGACATATGGGGAGGTCAGAGGCAACTTTGTAGAGTGTGTTCTTTCCTTTTTTCTTAAATGTGTTCCTGGGATCGAACTCACCAAGCTTACATAGCAAGTGGTTGACCAGTGAGCCATCCTGCTGTCTCCACACTTGGGGGTTTTGTTTATTACTGTTTTTGGCTCTTTGAGACAGAGTCTCACTAAGTAGCCAGGGCTGGTTTCAAGTTCGTGACTCTTCTGCCTGACTGCCCAGTGCTGGGATTGTGGGATTACAGGTATGAGCCACACTGCACGGTGCTTCCAGTGTGCTTTCAATAAATTTTACTTTTCTGTGGCAGGTTTCCTGAGTGAGCTGGCCCTTTCCATCTCTGTGAGACTGAATTCTCCTCATTTTCTGTGGTTAATCTACCCTGGCCCTGTTCATTGCAGGCCTCCGCATGGTTGCCTCTACCTGGAACCCCAGACTTTTGCACTAGGAACTCTGGAAATCTCAGCTCCAGCTCCTTTCTCAGTGGTGCCCTGCTTCATGTCCACGACTGGGTCAGATCCCTTAGGTTTTCTAATGCCACACACTTAGCTGCTTACAGGCTGTCAGGGCTGTAATTATGTATTTGTTTGTAACACTGCTTAGTTATTAATGGGCCTCTATTAAGCTAAGGACTACATCAAGCTTTGCCCACTTAAAAACAATCTCCAGGGCAGGTGAGGTGACTGGGTAGTAAAATGGTAGGGTCCAAACTTAAATGTTTGCAAGGTGGGTACCTTACCAACAGCACCATCTCCCCAGCTCAGTGGATCTGGTTTGTTTGGTCTGGTTTTTCCAGACAGGGTTTCTCTGTGCCTTGACTGTCCTGGAATTGGATCTGTAGACCAGGCTGACCTTAAACACATAGAGATCAATCTGCCTCTCCATCCCAACTAAAGATGTGTGTCACTACTGCCCAGTTGTTTTTAGTTAGTTTTGTTTTGTTTTGTTTTAAGACAGGGTTTTACTGTGTAGCTCCAGTTGGCCTGAACTCCATATGTAGACCAGGCTAGCCTTAAACTCAGAGGTCCACCTACTTCTGCCTCTGAGTGCTGGGATTGAAGGTGTGCACCACACTGGTCTAGTAACTTATTCCTTCGACAACTGACTACATTGGTTACCCACTCTACTCTCTCTTCATCTCCCAGGTTAGGTCTTGCCATTTTTTGTCTGAACCTTGTCGACCCCTTCTTGCCTCCTGGTGTATAATTGACTCCTATTGATCAGTTTCCCCCTCAGAAGTCAAGAATTGTACTGGCTGGTTTTGTGTGTCAACTTGACACAAGCTGGAGTTATCACAGAGGAAGGAGCTTCAGGTGAGGAAATGCCTCCATGAGATCCATCGGTAAGGCATTTTCTCAATTAGTGATCAAGGGGGGAGGGCCCCTTGTGGATGGTACCATCTGTGGGCTGGTAGTCTTGGGCTCTATAAGAAAGCCAGCTGAGCAAGCCAGGAGAAGCAAGCCAGTAAGCAGCATCCCTTCATGGCCTCTGCATCAGCTCCTGCTTCCTGACCTGCTTGAGTTCCAGACCTGACTTCCTTTGGTGATTAACAGCAATTGGCAGAGTAAGCTGAATAAACCCTTTCCTCCCCAACTTGCATCTTGGTCATGATGTTTGTGCAGGAATAGCAACCCTGACTAAGACAAGAGTATTCTAATGAATCTCTAATTTTATGTTCCCACCCCTACTTAACAGCCTTCAGGGGTCCCTTGGGGTCCTGGGAATAAAACCTAAGCTCCTAAGCATTGCCTTCCAAGGACTTACCTATGTGGTTCCCCTCAAAACAAGCTCCTCCTTAAGGACCTTGTCTAACTCAACAGAGAGCCTGTTCTGCTGGGCAGTGGGCACTGCTTTCATGAGTCAACCGTATTTACCTGTTGTATGGATGCGGGTACGCAGCTCTTATGCTTGCTTAGAAAGTGCATCTTTCTCCTTTCCACTCCCCGGCCTTGCCCATTAACACCCAGCCCCCAGGCGAAGGCCCCCTGGCCTGGCTCACTAGCCTGCTGGACTCCTGGAACACACCTTGCTGCTCTGAGCTCCCACAGCACTGACCACACTCGTTACTTTCACGTTTGTGTGGTTGTCTGATTAATGTCCACCTCCTCTTTCAGGAAGCTCAGGAGCTTCAGTGCCTGGTTTCTGCCTAACCACTGTATCCCTGTGGCACTTAGCAAGTGCTCCACAATGTACTGACTGAACAAACAAATAAATGCTTTCCCAGGCGTAATCAGAGGACACTGCCTTCCAGGGAGATGTTAGTGCTTCCACCTCAGTGGGGGGCTGTGAAGGGCATGTGAAGAACTTCCACTGTGGCCCAGAATGGCTAACGCCTTCCTGGCCTCTCCAGCCATGTCATGCCTGTGACTTGCACCTTGCATTCTGTCGACCTTCCCAGCACTTTGTAGATACTTCCTGGAACACTGCACAGCACCCCACCGAACCAGCTCCTGCAGGGTCCCATGGAGTGTCGTCCCACATGCTGACTCCTGCTTGAAGCTTTCCCTAGGCAGGCGACGCCAGCTCTGACCTTTTACGCCTCCTTCCTGGGCTTCCTAAGTGCTAGGATTAAGGCCAGGCCAACATGCTCACAACTCCCTTTTAGTTTCTCAAAAGGGGAGCAAACTCACATATTTGTTTATTTTCTGTGTCCCCAGATGAGTTAGAAGCTTCGAACCACATAGAAAATTCTGTTTGCATTGGCTTAGACAATGAGTGAAATAAGTTTAGAGATAGGTTTGCTTTAAAATGTTTTGGCTTTGAATGTATTACTGTGTGCATGGTGTATGTGGAGGTCAGAGGACACTCCGTAGTGTCAGTTCTCTCCTCTATCAGCTTGGATGGCAGTACCTTTACCCATCGAGCCACGTCACTAGGCCTGCTTTACAGTTGGTTAGTGTTTAAGAACTTAGATTTCTGGGGCTGCAGCTCAGGGTTAGGAGACGTGCCTGACAGGCATGCAAGACACCCCAGATCCAATCCCCAGTACTGAAAATAAATAAATAAACAAACAAACAGTACCCTCCCAGAATTCACGGACTTAGGCTCTCAACCCTGTCATCTTTGCTATGGGTTTTGTTTTTGGCCAGGCCTAAGGTCATCTGAAGGCTGGACTGGGACTGAAGTATCCGTTTCCAAGTGTCTCATAACTGCTGGCTGAGCTTCAGTTTCTGGGTATACAGGTCTCTTATAAGGACACTGATTTTTTTTTTTTTTTTTAAAATAGGGAACTGGCTTCGCAGAGCTCCTAGCTCCCACTTCTTTTTTTGGTTTTTCTTCGAGACAGGGTTTCTCTGTAGCCCTGGCTGTCCTGGATCTCCCTCTGTAGACCAGGCTGGCCTCGAACTCAGAAATCCACCTGCCCCTGCCTCCCAAGTGCTGGGATTAAAGGCGTGTGCCACCACTACCCGGCAGGACTCTGATTTTTACCCAGCTTGAGTGACCCAAGAGCAGGAAGGCAACCGAGACAGAGGCCTTGGCTGAGAGAACACCATATTTGCTGCAGTATTCTATTGGCGACACAGAACAACCCAGTTACAGCTCCGGAGGAGACTACAAGACAGTGAAGACAGGGGATGCTGGGAGGTCACCTCAAAACTATCTGCCACACAGGGTTCCTTTACAAAGGTCTCCAGGAGAACTGCCATATGTACACATGAAAGCCAATCAATTACCCACAGGACCATCATTTTTGGATCACCGCAATCAGGACTCACTGCCCAGAGGTGGGCTAGGAGCCACCTTTGCTGGGGTGAGTTAGTGCTGGGAAAGAACCTGGCTACCTGGAGAGATCTGGCTGTGGTAGACAGGAGGAAGGGCGAAGGAGGGATGCTGAGCAGAAAGCCCACAGTGTCTGTGATGCTCACTGTTTGAGTAGAAACTCCTCAAACTCAGAGGCTGTCTTTTCCTACTACTGTACTTCTAGGTTATGCGCAGAAATTAATATCTGTTGGAGAAATAAACAAAGTCATTCATAACTAAACTAGAAAACCACAGGGCAGGGAGGCCAGGACTGCTACCACCACTCAGGGGTACACAGCCCCAAGCTCTAGGCTCCTTAAGGTCTCAGAACTCAGGTCACCTGCCTGTCCCTGCCTCCTGCTCCCCCCACGCCCCCAGGTCCAAGGACACGCAGGTTTGGCAGAATTATTCTCACTTTATTTCTGAAGAAGTTTGATCAGATGTAATAACACTGATTCCAGGCAAGGACAGGGGCATTACCCCTGAAGCAACCAGAATTCTGTGGCCCAAGGTGCCACTCCATTCCCAGACCTGGGTTCCCCTCGGTTACAGTTAAATAGAGGAAGATCGTCCCAGGAGTCTTAAGAGGAGTCTGCCTCCTGTACCCACCTCCTCCACGTGAGGCGTCTGAGCACAAGCTATTTACAGTATTCACATCCACTACCCCACCAAACCAAGGCAAATACTACAAGTGGTCCTTCCCCCGGGGAGGGGAGGAGAGAGGCTATGAGTGTATCTGTGTATGGGGAAGATGGGTGTCCAAGTGTGTGAGCACACGAAGGTACTGAGGGGCAGGACCTGCTTTCAGCCAAAGACATCATCAGTCTGTAAGGTGCAGATTAAAAACAAAGAGGAACTCTGCCCCCAGGGGCCCAGGCCACGTCCATCCTTGTTCTGTCTCTCTCTTCCAGACACCCATGAGCTGATATGGAGGAACCTTCACAGCTGCACCCGGGTCCAAGGCAATTGCTTAAAGAACTTCTAAGGGAAAGAAGAGGGGATAAAAGTCAGGGCTGCAGAGTCCCAGGGAGGGAGGGGTGAGATGCAGCTGGGTCCAAGAGCTAGGTCCCTACAGTCCCCACCTGTGACTTGTGGAGGCTGCACCACTGCTTTCTTGAGGAAGGCTTCTGCCTCTGCAAATGGGAGGAGTCCCTCTGCTGCTCGACCCAGACTCTTGTCCCCCGCGGTTCCTTTTGGGGAGAAGCCATTCTCCTGGTGCGCTGGGAGAGGCTGCAGCCCATTTACCAGGGACCCTGGTATCTCCTTGCTTGGCAGGCTGTAGATGTAGGGGTTCAGGGTTAGCACCTCACCTCCCTGGGAAGCCCAGAGGAGTCCACAGCTCCAGCCTACAGCTGCCTGCTTGTGCATCCCCGGGGTTGGGAGCTGGTACCTCCACTGTGGCTCCTGGGGGGCCAGCTCCTCTTTCTGCATAGAATCCTTCTGTAGCCCAGAGGGTCGGGTCTCAGCTTTCACAGAGTCTGTTGCAGCAAAGGAATGGTCATCAGTTAGGGACTGTTGAAGGGTGGGACTGGAGCGCAGGCGTGGCCATGGCAAAGGAAATGCGAGGTGGCTTTACCTGGGCAGGAATTGTTAGCCGTGGTCTCCTTCCCATCCTGCTTCTGCTTTGAAAAGGAAAAGCCATCAGGTACCAGGGCTATGTGGACCCGTTTACCTCGGTACTGAATTCCCTCTTGGCCCAGACACAGAAAAGCCTCCCCCCTGCATTCTTCCTTGGCTGTGGAAGCTTTTCTGCAACCTCCTTTCTTCACCCCAACTCCCACTCCCCAACCTGAGAATCCTGACCTTGGTTTCAGCGGCTTCTGACTTCCGAGTCCTCTTCATTATCTCTTCCAGCCGCTGTGTGGAGGAGGCCCCACATCAGTTAGGCTCAAACTCAGACCTAACAACTTCCCATCCACTGGCCCTATTCTAGAGCTCAGTTTCCTCCCAACCCACACCTGTCCTTTCTTATCCTATCTTCTACAAATCCAAGCCTGGGCCCACTGGTTCACTGCTACAATTTGCAGGAACTGGAGCTGGACCAGGCCCCGCCCCAAGGCCCCATCTGCCCTGAGCACCTTTCTTCGCTCTTGTCTCTCCTGTTCCTCCTTCTGAAAGTGCTTTTCCCGCTCTAGGCGCTGGCGCTCAGCTTCTTCCCGGGACCGAGCTTCGGCTTCCTCTTTCTGCCAAAGACCTCCATAAGTTTTGGGCTCACTGCTTCAGCCTTCCCTCCCGGCCAAACCCACTTAGAGCCAGCCAAGATCTGCCTGCCCGCCCGCCCGCCCGGGCACCTGCTTCTGCAGCCGCTCCTGCTCCTCCTGCTCAGCCTGCGCCTTCTCTCGAGCCTCCTGCTCCTCCCGTCTCCGAGCCTCGGCCTCGCGTTCAGCCCGGGCCTCAGCCTCCCGTGCCAGCTGCTCCTCCCGCATTCGCCTGGAAGACCCAGGAAACTCGTTTGGTCTGTGCCTCTTCTTCAGGCGCTACAGGGGCCCCCACAGTCCCTGAGATCACACTTACTTGTCCCTTTCAGCCTGCAGCTTCCGCTCCTGTTCTTCGCGTTCCCTTTGTTCCCGAGCCTGGCGGCGCTTCTCAGCCAAGAGCCGAGTGGCTTCTTCTCGGTCTGTGGTGCCGGCCATGGGTTTGCTAGGGGTTACCGAGGGAGCAGCGGTAGGAGGGGCAGTCGGAACAGTCGAGACAGCCGGAACAGCGATGTCTGGAGGAAGATCCAAGACCAGGAGTTATTACACAGTTGCAGGCCCTTCCATCAGCCCTGTACGCCCCGCCCCCATGCTTTCAGGATTTCAGCGATCCACTCATTCAATTGCTGCCTTTACGGTGTCGGAGACTTGGGCAGGAGAGCCCTCTTCCTGGCCTTTAACACCGGTGTCTGTTGGTCCACTTCCCAGACACAGGAAAAGATGGCACCTCTGCCCTGCCCACCCTCTCACTTCCTGTGTACCTGCAGGGATCTGCGTTGAGGACTGCTCCTTCTGAGGCTGGGCTGGGGTGGGTGAGGGCACCGGTGAGGGCGCTGGTGAAGCTGGGGCAGCTGGCTCCTTCTCCTCAGCGGTTCTGCCCTTGCTGTGGTTCTTGTCCTCAGGCCCCGATGGGCTGGGGCTCTCTTTTGCCTCCTCCTTCCTCCGAACCCGCCCCTTGGGTGATGCAGTGGTGCTTCGGGGGGATGGTGGTTTTGGAGGAAGGGCATGGCCTGGTCCTGGGCTGGGGCAGGGGGAGGCAGGCCTATGCCAGGTTGTAGAGGGAGAGGATGGCCGGGCCTTGGACTTAGGGCTAAGAGAGAAGAAAAGGGTTAAAAGTGAAGGCAGAGCACCTGGGCAGGCACTCCCCTCCCCCAACATGCCACTTCTTTGAGGAAGTGTTCCCTTAAAAAAAAAAAAAAAAGACTATTTGTTATTTTTGTGTGGAGTGTGCATGTGTGAGCATGCATGTGAGAGCAACTGTGTGAAGTGGTTCTTAGTTTCCATCTTTCCATGGATCCTGGGGATTTAACTCGGGTCCTATGGCATGCACAGCAAAGGCCTTTGCTTCCTGAGCCCTCTCATCGGCCTCAGCCTCCCGCCACATGTTGCCTTCTGCAGGCTGGGTTGTATCCCACCTGATCACTCAGTGCTATCACTTCCTCTTGGTGCCTAGATCCCTGTTGGCAATTACAAACTCATGACTGAGAGATTTGATTAACACCCACCTCCCCCACAGCAGTACACTCGGTAGAGCAAACACTAGGCCTGGTTTACCCCACCAAAGTATTCCCAGCACCTAGACCGCCCCGTCACTTGGTCAGCTGTTCACTTATGTTCTGAGTTTTAGCTTCCATAATCTTAAAATGAAAGGGAAAAGGGGGGTGGAGGATGAGAGAGAGGAAAAAAGAAAAAGTGAAAGCTAGGAGTTTGTGGCTAGCCCAGGCTGCACAATTAGTTCAAGGGCATCCTGGGCTACATAAGGAGATCCTGACTTCTAAAAGCAAAACAAACAACAAAACAAGAGGCTTTGTTGAAATGTTTTTGTAGAAATGTTTCTCAGTTGGTAGCACACTTACTGAGCGGGCACACAGCCCCCTAATGCCAGCACTTGGGAGACAGAGGCAGAGGATCATAAATCCAAGCTCATCATTGGCTATAGAGCTAATGAAAGGCCAGTCGAGCATGCAAGATATTCTTGCTCAATAGAAAAGGGCCAGTGAGATGGCTCAGTAAAGGCGCTTGCCACCAGGCCTGACAACCTGAGTTCAGTCTCTGGACCTTCACGGTAGAGTGAGAACTGATCCCTCTGACCTATGCATGCACCGAGAAAGTATGGTAGCAGAGGTCTGTGTAACCACAGCTATTTATGAGAATCAAAGTCACTGGGCAACTCAGTGAAAGGGGGCGGAGGGACGGTGGCACAGGCCTCTAATCCCAGTGCTTGGGAGGCAGAGAAAGTCAGATCTCAGTGTGTTCCAGGCTAGCCTGGTCCACAGATAGAGTTCAAGGGCAGCCAAGGGTACACAGAGAAACCCTGTCTTGAAAAAACAAAAACAAACAAAATACAAAAAGGACTGGGTATATAGCTCAGTGATGGGGTGCTTGCCTAGCATGCAGTAGGCTGGGGAATCTATTTCTAGTACTAAGATCACATGTTGGTACGAATATGATGAGGGCCGGGCAGTGGTGGTGCACGCCTTTAATCCCAGCACTCGGGAGGCTGAGGCAGGCGGATTTCTGAGTTCCAGGCCAGCCTGGTCTACAGAGTGAGTTCCAGGACATCTAGGTCTATACAGAGAAACACTGTCTTGAAAAACCAAAAAAAAAAAAAAAAAAGAATATGATGAGGGCTCAAGAGTTGGAGACCATCTCAAAGGAAAAACAAATTTTAAGATGAAAATGGGAAACGGAGAAACAAGAAAACGGAAAGAACTGCCCTTCAATAACTTAAAAGTGTCTGGGAATGATTGACAGTGAATGTCCTGGTGAGGCGTGGCGCCCCGCCCACCTGAGCTCAGCGCCGGTGGAGAGTCGGGGTCTGATGGATGCTGGCAGCGACTGGCGCTTCTTGAGGCTGCGTTCGCGGGCCAGGGCGCTCTTTTCCTTCTCGTTTTCCCGCTCCTTGTCCTTCTTTTCCTTTTTCTGCACCTGGAGGTGAGGGATGGGAGCGAGGGGGAGGAGATGTTAGCCGGCGTCCACACTCCAGCCTAAAGGCAACCTGTTCCCACCTGAGCTGTGTGTGGCCACTCACCGGCGTGGCTTCCAGCCGGCGGCGCCCCAGTGCAGGGCTGCCACCGGCGCCAGGCTTGCGCCGCTCTGGGCGCTCCCCGGACGGGGTGCAGCGGTGCGCGCTCCGAGGGGCGCTACAAGGCGTCAGGGGACTGGCGGAGGCCGAGCGCGGGCACACTGGCACGGCTGCAGAGGGATGAGTGCGGTCGGGGAATGGCCCGGGCGCGAGGCTGGCCCCTGCCCGGGCCCTCGTGGGGCGTCTCCCAGGGCCGCTGCCCCTACCCTGGTCCCTGCCGTTGCGGGGCAGTGTGACCGCGCTGCGACTCCGAGCCAGGAAGGAGAGGGTGGGCGTCATCAGACGATCCACAATGCTGCTCTCCCATGCGCTCAGCTGCAGGCTGCGATCTGGGGGGAGAACACCAGACAGAGCAGGTCAACGCAAGAGGAGGCACAGGTAGAGGAGTCTAGGCACTGAACCCACAATGAGCCCAAGGACTCTCAAGAGGACTGTTACCCCCACCCCAAGTCACGCGGGGTCACGCTTATTTTTTCCTAAGATCTGGTGCTCCTTTTGCAGACACAGGCAACAACACACTGAGCAAGGGACTGGGAATATATCTCAGACGTAGAGCGCTTGGTGGTATTGCAAGAGGCCCTAGGTTCAATTCCCAATACTAGAAAAAAAAAAAAAAATCCCCAGGCCAACATCCTGCATCCACTTTAGGAGTGCTGCCTACCAGTCTCCCCAGGTGAGAGTAATCAAAACTGTGAGCAAAGGAAGGAGCCATGATAGGATCTAGGGAAGACCCAACTGCCCTCTCCCAGGTCCCACAGTAGGGCCTGCCTCTCCTGTTTTCATCATGCTGGCCTGGGGGAGGCATGTTTCTTGGGTTTGGGGCAGTGAGAGTCCTTGTGCTCCTCCAACCAGCCGTTAGGAGTGTGAGACAGAGGCAGCTAGAGGGCCTGGCTGCCCTAGGCCACCCTGCTCTGGCCCTTCAGCTGCTGGGTTATTTTTAAGCTTCAGTCAGGTGGGGTTGGTACAGCAGCTGATTTGGTTGCTAGGCAACAGAGCAACCAAATAAAAGCTAGAGAAACTTTATAAATAACTTTAACCATGGTTCTTTCATATGTAAGCACCGGGGCATGGTGGGAACGCAGGAGCTGTGCCACCTTGGTTGGTCCCAACTTTGGACCCTGCCAAGGCCAAAGCAGGTGCTCTAAAGGCAGAGATGGCAAGATTGCATGGCCCTCCAGGGTGGAGCCAGAATACCCTCGCCCCAGTTTCCAGGCTAGCCTGACACACAGGGGCAAAGCCACCTGTCTAAGGTTGGCCCAGGCCAGCTAGCTGTGGTTGGAAAGGAAGCCGACTGCCCGTCCCACCCAGCCCCTAGCCTAACCTTCTCAAGGCCCCGCCAGGCTTTCTGTCCTCTAGGCCACTGTCCTTTGTCTCTCCTACAGACACTGCTGTGTCCTGGGGGTCGAGACCCAAATGCTGGCTCCCCTAAAGGGCACAGAGCCCTGGGTGGAATAGAGCAGGGCATATTCTTGCTGAGCTCTGGAGGGGGCTGGCTACAAGGGGCTCTGGAGGGGGAAGGCTGAGCCTTCTCTTACTTCTACTGGGGGAGTTCCAGAGCGTGGCAGAGGACTTTGAGAGCCGCTTGTTGATTATAGAGTCCACGTGTTTGGGCAGGTTTACTGCCGACACAGAGCACCTGCTCCCACCTGGAGGGGAAAAGACACGGCATTAGGGCCGGGCCAGAAGGGAGCCAGGGGGGGCACTGAGGCCTTTCATGCAGGATGCTCTGAGGGCAGGGTGGGAGAGGAAGGGGTGGGCAGGCTAGGATGGGGAAGAGGCTTGATTTGGCCCTGGGAGAGGGAGGGACGAGGGAGATGACCAGAAACAACCTTGATTGAGCCAATGGAAAAGGAGCAGAGGGAGGAAATGGTGGAAAACTAGAACTACAGCCTTCCTGGCCAGACCAGAGGAAGCCATCGCCTAGGGCTGGGTGCTGCAACCCCTCCCCACAACCACCCGACATTGGCACTTGCTGACACTGCCCAGCCAAGGCGCTATGGAGACGACACCCACATACTGGGACAATGCAAAACCGCTCCTCAACAGAAGACCTACACAGTTCACAGCTGCTTGCACAAATCCACATACCCACATATTTATCCAGACACAGAGACAGACATGCAAGCATAGGCACACACAGGGATGGATACTTATGCATGCACACATGTATGTAGGCATGCAGACAGAGAAACACAAGTAGTGTGTACACAGGCAGAAACGTGAAGTAACCTGATGTGACAGTTAGTGACAGCTTACCACGGGCCAGGCACTGTGCTGGGCACCACACACATGTCACCTCACCTGATCCTCCAAACATCTACCTACAACCTTGGAGGCAAGCAGTGCTGTGATCCCCATTTTACACACGAAGAAAGTGAGGTTTGAGAAGTTAAAGGTCACACAAGATCAGAGTTTGAACCTAAGTCTGACTTAGGAGCCCTCGCTGGGATATGCAAATCCCAAAACACAGCCTCACAGAGTGGGCTACACAACACATCTATGCGCGCACACAGCAGGTGAGACACATGGAATACAGAACCTCGTCCTTGTATAAAGACAGCCAAGCACAGTGGTATATACATGCCGGCAAGGAGGCAGACCAAAATCCAGAATATGCCTATTAAGAAAACTCAGACAAAAAACTACCTTCCAAAACAGAGGATGGCAGTTCTCTTTAAGTATCCAGGTCTGCATGGCATTAAAGTCATATATATGACTTTATATATCATATATATTTATATATATCATCATCAAACAGTAACTGACATGAGCAAAGCATTTAGCAACTCCTAAGACAACAGAGGTTTGAGGAGCAAACCGAGTTGAGAGACTCCATTTCTGGTTTGATAGTGGAAGTCCTTAGGAAAGGATGATTTAGCTTACAGACCATTCCAGAAGACACAATCACACGAAGCAAGACACACTTGCTGCAGGGAGTCGTGAAGGCCTGGTGTGTACTGCTCCCTTCCCCAGCCCTGCCCACCCCGCCAGCACTTCCAGCCCACTCACTGGTCTTACGTCCAGGGGAGCTGTGGTGCAGGGCCCCTGCCCAGGACCAGCGCTGCTGCCGGATTTCAGCCCATGTCTTCTTCACTGACCGCTGGATAGCTGCTTCATAGCGCTCCTGGGGGCCAATGGGGAAAAGATCTGGGCTCAGGATCAGCCATACCTAGAGAAAGTCCTCCCCAATCCTAAGCTCTTCCTGACTCACTACAGGCAACCAAAGTTACTGACTTGGCTGTGATTCAAGTCCTTGTGTGATAGATCCCTATCCGTGTTCTTGGAGAGCTTTTTTTTCCCATGGGCTTGAGTCACTTCCTGGGTGTATGAGTTGCTTCTCTGATGGAGGGTGGGACTCTCCTTGCCTGGGATTCCTGGGCAGGGTCATGTCTCCCTAGTACTGAGGGTCCTGATCTTGGCGCTTTGATTTCCTTCTTGGCTGAGGCTACCAGACAGGACTAGGCTATCATGTCTTTCAGAGCCTCAACAATGCTCAAGCTAGGTTCTATCCATGTGACACACAGACACACAGAACAGACTCTCAGACCTGTCACAAGCACATGTGGGAGCAAATGCATCTGTTTGGACATGGTCACACAGGGACAGAGTCACAGAGGAGAATGCAGTTGGGGTTGCCTAGAACACACGGGGGCATGTGTGGGTGTGGATGTGTACTTAACTACTACACAGACGCTGGCCACGAGTGCATGTAGACCTGAAGAGCTATGGGAACTCTGCTGAGATTGCTAAGATGGTACCTTGTTTTTCTCAAGCTTCTGCCTCTGCCGCTCCTCCAGGGCAGCCCGGCGCTGCTCAGCTTTAAGCCGCTGTTCCTCCAGCCGTCGGCGGCGCTCCTGGAGCTGCTTTTCCCGGAGCGCCTTGGCCTTCTCCTCCTTCTCCAGCCACACTGCCTTCTTGGCCGCTAAGGTGGGGATGAAGGGGCATGACCTGAGGGGTTCTGCGGCAGCCTTGGGCCTGAAGCCGCTCCCAGCAGCGGTCTGCTACCTCAGTCCTGGGCCATCCCTTCCCTGTGTATCTCTGTGAAGCCTCTACTCTCAAGATGCCCTATTCGTATTTTAGGGCTTCTGTGGAGACAGGCCTAAGGAAATGTCTCCCCCATGGCTGGAGGATAAATGAGTTCATCAGTGTGACACCCTACCACGCCCCTGTACATGATTTAGAGGCCAAATGGACAGATTTCAGCATATGGTATATGGTGGTAAAGAACAGTGGTTCTCAGCATTCTTAATGCTGTGACACCTCATGCTGTGGTGACCCTCCAACCATAAAATTATTTCATTGCTACTTCATAATTATACTTTTGCTACTCTCATGAATCATAACGTAAATATCTGACATACAAGATATCTGATATGCAACCCCCAGGTTGAACCCCACTGGGTCAAAGCATGGATCCGAGGTAAGATACAGGGTCTGGGTCTGAATCTCAGCTGTTCACTAGCTCTTAGGCAAATGATGTCATCTTTTCCAACCCGATTCTTCCTCAAAATGTGCTGAGTGGATTAAGTAAGATCAGCACACACATGGTATTCCAGAAGGGTCTGTACTATTTATTCACAGAGGCTGGGGACCTTCGATGAGCTGATAACATTACGCAAACACTCACCCAAGTACTTGGCCCGCTCCTCTCGGCGCTCTTTGGCAAGCTTGTGTCTCTCTCCTGCCTTCTTTACATCTGAGCAGAGGGAAGAACAGAGTCAAAAGGTCTCCTGGGGTAACTGGCTGTGGGCTCTCCTTTCAGGCCTCACCCCACCCCACCTTCCTGTCCTCATCCTCCCAGGCAAGGAGGACTCAGCCTGAGCAACCCACACTGGGGACATCACACACCTTGTTTGGCAGGAGGGCTGTCAGAGGCTGGCACTGTTGTGGGTGATGGTTGGCTGCTCCTTCGAGAAGGCTTGGCATCCCGTGGTCCTGTGGCTGTGGGGGTGGGTCCCCTGCTCTTTGCTTCTGAGGATGGGCATTCTTGCTGGGGAGGAGCTGGCTGAGGTGAGATTTGCCCAGTGGGAGTCCCTGGTTCCACAGGGAGCTGTTTAGGATTAGTGTCACTCTTCATGGCAGGAGGTGTGTCCGGGGGAGTGTCAGGGACCAAGGCTGACATTGGTGTTGGTGGTGGTGGAGGCGAAGGGTCACCTTCTGGAGAAGGTCTTGGTTCTTGGGGGATCCTGGCTAACACAGCTGAAAGATCAATGCAAGAGAGGAGGGAGGGTCAGAGTTTACACATGCACTCTCAGTTCACACAGCACTCTGCCCTGTCCAGGGGACTCATTCATTCACTCATTCATTCATTTCCGGATAGTCTACCCATGTGCCAGGCCTAGTATATTCCAGATATTAATGGCATTGTGGTGAGAGTGTAGTCAGTATTCCTGCTTCCAGGAAGCTCAGCCTCCAGCAGGGCAGACAAATGGCTGCAGAGAGGAAGAACATACAGCGTAGCTCAGCTGACATGGTTAACCTAACACGAACAAGAGTCGGCTGAGCTGGGATCAGAAGGGTGAGCTGGTTGCAAAGGGGCAGGTGGAGCATGGTATGTTGGAAAAACAGAGAACCAGTTTATAGCACCAAATGGATGACCTCTCTTTCTCTTCCCTTTTTAGACAAAATTACATTTATTCACTTATGTGTATGTGGGCATGGCTATGTGTGAAGAGACACACCATGGTGTGTGTGGAGGTTGGAGAGGGTATGTGTGAGGAGACACGCCATGGTGTGTGGGGGTGGAGAACTTGTGAGAGTTGGCTCTCTCTTCCACCGTGTGGTCCTAGGGACAGAACTCCGGTCAGCAGGCTCTGAGGCTGGTGTTCTACCCACTGAGCCATCTTGTTGCCTATCCATCCTCTGCCTTGGGGCACACTCTCCAACCCAAAGGCTGGTTCACAGAGTATACCAGGGCTGGGCACATGGGGCCAGCCAAGAGGAAGGGCAAAGGTGTGGTCCCTGTGGGAGATTTGAACTGCCAAAGTCATCAGTGGGGTAGACAGCCAGAGATAGATATGTCTATCTGCAACTTTCCCCCCTACTCACCTTTAGATTTATTCTTTAAAGATATGAATATTTGCCAGGCAGTGGTGGCGCACGCCTTTAATCCCAGCACTTGGGAGGCAGAGGCAGGTGGATTTCTGAGTTCGAGGCCAGCCTGGTCTACAGAGTGAGTTCCAGGACAGCCAGGGCTACACAGAGAAACCCTGTCTCAGAAAAAAGAAAAAAAAAAAAAAAAAAGAAAGAAAAAAAAAAGATATGAATATTTGAGGCTGGGGAGATGGCTCAGTGGTTAAGAGCACTTGTTGCTCTTGCAGACCACCTGGGTTCAGTTCCCACAACTCATATGGTGGCTTACAACCCATCTCTAATGCAGTCCCAGGGTATCTGATTCCCTGTCTGGCCTCCACAGCCACCAGACACCCATGGAGTACACATACATAGGTAAAATACTCATACACATAAAAATAAATCTTAAAAAAAATGAATAAGGTATGAATATCGGAGCTGGAGGTGGGCAGTGGTGGCGCACGCCTTTAATCCCAGCACTCAGGAGGCAGAGGCAGGTGAATCTCTGTGAGTTTGAGGCCAGCCTGGTCTATAGAGCAATTTCCAGGACAGCCAGGGCTACTCAGAGAAACCCTGTCTCCAAAACAAACAAAACCAACCAACCAAACAAAACCCGCAGATATGACTATTGCTTAACATTATGGTGGCACACACCTTTAATATTGGGAAAGCTAAGACAGCAGGTCTGCTGTGAGTTCAAGGCCAGCCTGACTACATAATGAGTTTGAGGTAAGCCCGTGTTAAATTCACACACCCATGCGTGGTGGTGCAGAACTGTGACTCCAGCACTTGGAAGGCTGAGGGAGAGGCACTGCAAACAGATCAGCCTAGCAACACAACGAACTGTAGACCAGCCTGCCTCAGAAAGAAAACTTATTAAACGTTACACCAAAGGGCAGGTTAAAAACATGTTAGCCCTGTTTTAATTTTTGCCATCTCAAGACAGAGGGGTAAGCCATTCACACTCCAAGCCTCAGTTTTCCCATGTGTGAAGTGGGTCCAAGGAACCCAGTAAAGTCAAGCCTACTCCCGTCTATCTGTAGGTCTTATGTCACCTCTAGCTCTCCCAGAGAGAACTGTTTTCAGGTTGAGCCCCTATGTCATCTGTGGTGACCCTCAGGCCACTTAGAGAGTTAGTGAGGACACAGTATTGATAGATGGGGACAGGCAGTATCACGAGAAGCTTTTTCGTTCTTCCTGGGGACCCCTGCCACACAAAGTCCTCTGTTCTGGAACTCTGGCTCTCTCAGGATGGGTAAACTCATCCCTGGGACAAGTGTTTGCAGGGAGGAGACACCCCAGGGAACTGTCCCCTTATCTAGGAGGTAGGCATCTAATGGGCTCAAAGCCAGACGACATACACATGGATCCTGGCTCTCCTGAAGACTGAATGACTTTGAATTGTTGCAAACCTGCTGTGTGCTACAGCTGCTCCTCTATAAAGCATGGATACTACTTATGTCACAGCATTGTGAGATTAGCCACTAAGATTCATACAGGCATGAATATATATATTGAGACTGGGTTTTTATGTAGCCCTGGCTGTCCTGAAACTTGCTAGCTATGTAGACCAGGCTGGCCCCAAACTTACAGAGATCCTCCTGCCTCTGTCTCTAAAGTGCTAAGACTAAAAGCATATACCACCATCAATATTCATTAATATTCCTGTTTTACTGAGTGCGTCCTACATGGAAAACTATACTCTCTTTACATGACCTGTTCTGACCTCACTGTTTGGGAAGAAGACGTTAACATCTCTTTCACAAAGACAGAAAGTAAAGCACAGACTAGGGAGAGTCCTTTTTGTTTCCTTTGAGACAGAGTCTCACTATGAGGTCTAGCCTGGCCTAATGAGAACTGCTGTCCTCTGGCCTCCTGTTTTTCAGTGCTGGGATTCCAAGCATGTGCTACCACATCCAACTTTGAGATCACATGGCTAGTAAGAGACCCTATGTGGATTTGAACCCAGTATCACTGGCAGAGCTTGGTCAGCAGTTCTCAACCTATGGGTTGTGACGCCCACAGGGGTCACATATCAGATATTTACATTACAATTATAACTAGCACAATCACAGTTATGAAGTAACAATGAAATAATTTTATGCTTGGGGGACCACAATATGAGGGACTGTATTAAAGGGTCCCAGCGTTAGGAACCACTGGTCTTGGCCCTTCTGCACAGACTTCCAACATCAATGTAAAACAGTATGAGGGATGCATGGCAGGCAGTTAGTTATACTACCACCCCAGTTCCTCCCTTCCTCCCTTCCACTTTCCTCTTCTGCTTCCTGGGCTGCAGGGAAGAGCCCTAGCTGAAGCAATGTTTTCCCTCATAACCCTCAACCCTGCCAGCCTCATGGCAGGTGACCCAGATCTTTATACCAGCCTGAGATGTGCCCCGTCACTTCCTAGCCAGGTACAAATTCCTTACTAACTTCACCACACAACACTAGTGGCATCCACTCAGTGAAGCCTTGTTGTTCATTCCATGAGGCAAGCAAAGATTCTCCCATGAAAGGATTTGCTCAGGGTCATAAAAGTCCTATTTGGTGGGGGAGGATTTGCACACAGGGCTGTCTGAAGCCAAAGCTTGGGTGGTTAAGTCTTAGCTTAAAGGCTGAGGGTGAGGCCTATGCAGTAGCCTTCCTCAAGCGCCTGTGTGTGGCGAAGAGGCTTTGCAAGAAAATTGCTAGGTGGGTGTTTGTCTACACCCAGGCAAATCACACCCACCAGGTAAGACTGTGAGTATCTAAGTGGGGTCCAAATACTGACAGGAAGAGAAGCTGGGAGGAGTGGGGCATCAGAGGCAGTCAAGGCTTCTGGCTGTAGAGTCGACAGGCTGATCCCTCTGTGTGGGAACCCTGAACCTACCTGAGTCTCTGGGTCCTCACTGAGTTGCTGGTACAGATGCTAACTGCGGACACCATCTCTGCCTCCTGAAGCAGCACCTGTCCTGAAGAAGCCATCCACTCCCCGCTGCCAGACCTCCTCCAGGCCACTAAGTCACTGGTTACTTGTCTCTTCCTTACTTGCCACACAGACACAGCCACCCCTGGGGTGCTTGAGACGACGCACTTCAGGGTTGGGCTTTCCGGCTGCTTTGCTGGCTGGGACTTGTGTCTCTGTCAGCCCCTCCCTGACTTCCTAACCTTTCCATGCGGCTGTGTGCCCCAGGGCTGTCAGGAGCTTACCTTTTTTGTCCCCACACTCTGAGGTGATGTCATCTGACATCATCCCTGTGCTGACAGCAACCACATTTGCTTCTCCAGCCCAGACTTCTCCCCGGAGGACCAGTTTCAGTGCTGTAACTCCCTACCTGACACCCTGGATGTTTCATAGGTGCCCCACATTTAACCACTCCCCGACTCCAGTTCTTCCCAGCTCAGCTACTGAAGCTTCTCAGATCTGGGAGTCATTTCAGACTGTCTAATCCCAGCAAATCTTTTGGGCTTTTATTTTCAAAATGTACCCCAAGTCTGATCACTTTTCACAGCTTCCAATTCTATTGCCTTGGCCCAGTCCTGTTCTATTCCTTGCTCCAACCCCTAGTTCTTGTCTCTATACAACAGCAGGGGAGATGGATTAACAGTAAGTCAGATCGCATCACAGACTTCCCTGAAATCCCTGGAACACACCCCATCTCGAGAAGATGGGAACCCCGAGCGGTCTCCCCAGTCTATGGCTCTCCAGGATGTCCCTCCCTCTGCAGCTTGTTACTTCTTGGACACCATTTCCCCTTTCTCCTTTTCCTGGACTTCAGTCCCTCTAGCCACAGTCCCTTATGCCCCTCTGCCTTGGGCTGCAACTTGCAAGTCCTCTGTAGGAAAGTCTTTGTCCCAGATACAACTAGCCTCATTCCCTAACCCCCTACCTGCCTCATGTCTCAGTGAAGTCTGTCTTGATTTAAAACTACAAACAGAGGGCCAGTGAGATAGCTCAGTGGGTAAATACACTTGCTGGACAAGCCTGGTAGGTAACCTGAGTTTCACCCCTTAACCCTGTAGAATGCTATGTCAGTCCATGCACGAGTGTGCATATGTGTGTGTGCACACACATCATAAACGTAAAATAATAAACTACGTTCTACATAAGCATTAAGAGCATTTTTGTTTGTTTTTTACAGTACTAGAGCTTGAACGCGGAGCCTGACACACTGAGCAAGTCCTCTACCACTGCACTGTCCTCAGATTTTGTGACTTTTGTCTTGAGACAAAGCCTCACTAACTTGCCCAGCCTGACTTCTGAACTCATTCTCGAGCCCAGACGGGCCTTGCCGTTTCGATAGCTCTGCTCAGACAGCTGAGTAACTGGGGTTCCTTTTTGTGATTTTTAAAAAGTGTGTGAGTGTGACACATGTCCACATAGGCCATAAGAGAGCACTGGGCCCCTGGAGCTAGAGTGCCCACAGTTGTGTGCCAGCTGACAAGGGCGCTGGGACCAAACTCTGGTCCTCTAACAGAGCAGCAAGGAGAATTTTCCACTGAGCCCTCTCTCCAGTCCCCTATTTTCTTTTTCTTAAAGATTTATTTATTTGGCCGGGCAGTGGTGGCACACGCCTTTAATCCCAGCACTTGGGAGGCAGAGACAGGCGGATTTCTGAGTTGGAGGCCAGCCTGGTCTACAAAGTGAGTTCCAGGACAGCCAGGGCTACACAGAGAAACCCTGTCTCGAAAAACCAAAAAAAAAAAAAAAAAAAAATTATTAATTTTATTTATATGAGTACACTTCAGACACACCAGAAGAGGGCATCGGATCCCATTACAGATGGTTGTGAGCCACCATGTGTTTGTTGGGAATTGAACTTAGAACCTCTGGATGAGCAGTCAGTGCTCTTAACCGCTGAGCCATCTCTCCAGCCCCAAAATGTGTAGCCCAGGCTGGCCTCGAACTCGTGATCCTCCTGCTTCTACCTCCTTCAGCAAATCCTACCGGTGTGCACCACCACAACCGGCCCCTATTTTCTTTATTTATATTTGTCTTATTACTTTGTGGTAAAAAGGCATGAAAGTGAAAAGGAGCAGAGGTCAGTGAGATCTGACGTCCCTGCAAAACAGGATCCTCTAGATATGGTCACCACAGAAAGCTTCTTCTTAGATGCAGGGTCCTGATATGTTATCTAGGCTGGTGTCAACCTTAGGAGTTCCAGCCACTCTTCTGCCTTAGCTTCCTGAAAACCTGGGACAACAGGTGTGTACCAATGCATTTGGCTCACAAACCCCATCTTAACACCATCCCCGCGCGGGCCTATGATCCCCAAGGCGGACAACTGTCTCATCTTACCTCTAGCACCAACAGAGCTGGAGAGCTAAATGCCCCATAAACACTTGGGAGGTGAAGGAGCCCCACCCTGGTAGAAAGCATCGTCATTGCTTACCTGGAGGAGTTCAGAGCCCTGCTCTACCTCTCCCATCCATACTCTGTCCCCCACTGAACATTTGCAACCTCAATGGTGTCCCTCTCACTGCTCTGAGGATACAGGTGAGATGCTGGAGCTGAGTCCCCAAGTCTGACGGAAGTCTAAAAGCCAGCTCCCTCTCCGCCATCCCTTTAAATCCACTGACCTCTACAGACCTTTTTTTTTTTTTTTTCCGGTTTTTTTTTGTTTGTTTTTGTTTTTGTTTTTGTTTTTTTTTGAGACAGGGTTTCTCTGTGTAGCCCTGGCTGTCTTGGAGCTCACTCTGTAGACCACCTGCCTCTGCCTCCCAAGTGCTGGGATTAAAGGCGGGAGCGACCACGCTCCTTCTTGCCACAGGGCCTTTGTGTGTGCCCCTTCCCTTCTCTTCATTGTTAACTCTTGCTTCTCCTCCGGTTTAGTCGCCATTTCCTCTGAGAGGCAGGCGTTCCCTGGCTTCTCTGATCGGCACAAAATCCTTTATTACACACAGCTGTGACTTCACCGCTTCTCTCTGGAGCACAGCAGACTGTCAAGCTTTGCTGTGTGGTGCGTCCCTCCAGGACTGTGAGGAGCCACAGCAGCTTTGCTCACTGCTCCACAGCCGCAGCTACAACAACGCCACGGAGAAGCAGACAATCACAAAGTGCTTTGAATGACAATGGAATGCCACACCAGGAGGCCACCCTAGCCTAGAGCAGGTGCGTGTGAAGGAAACTAGTTCCTCTCACAAAGAACAGATCTGCTGGAAGTGGTGGCATACGCCTTTCATCTCAGCACTCTGAGGATCTCTCTGTGAGTTCGAGGCCAGCCTGGTCTACACAGCAAATTCCAGGATAGCCAGGAGGACTACATAGCAAGTTCACAACAGCCAGAGCTATATAATAAAGGGTCCCTGCCAAAAGAAAGAGAAGAAAACAAACAAACAAACAAAACCCAAACAGATATGCAATGTATTTTGAAATGATAAACATTGAAAGAAAGAAAGGACCCCCATCATAACAGAGTTTGGGCGGCTCCCTGGACAAAGGCACTCAGGTAGACTTTCACAAAAATAATGAATGTTTACTCCAGCAGCTGAGCAAGAAAAACTTCTCAAGAGGCAAACAGGACACTTGGAACTACTTTCATGACCTGGCAGGCTACTGACCCTGAATACAAATATTCCCTCAGAATTCTGCCAACCCTGACAAAATGTCACCAGGATGGCATTATCTGGAATGACTTGTGTTAAGCCAAATTAATTCCTGGGTTAATTATCTATACAATATGGTTGATTCTTTTCCGATTATTCACCTCAATCAAATATGATCTTAGGTTACTTAACTTTTATCTTGCTTTTGTACTGTGCCAGGCTGGGAGGTTTCAGCCACTGCCAGTTTCCCTCTGCTATGTTGATATCCACCACAAGTATTTGCTAAGAACTGGATAAGCAGTAGATAATTTTTATTTATTTCTTGGCACAAAGAACATTTGCAGGGCAAAGGTGCAGGGTCTGGTTGTGTGGTTATGTCAGAAGGTCCCTTCTTTCCAGGAGCCTCTAAACGGCGTTCTGATACCACTGGGGTCTACTGAGAGATGGAGGTCAAATCCGCAGTGGGCCTGCCGCATGTGTGGGGTGCTAACCACTCGCAGTCCTTTCAGGCAGGGTTCTCTTCTGCTACCCCAACTCCAATCGGACCAATTGGTCCTTCACAGCTTTGATATCTCAAGCCTCACTTTTCTGCCCGCCTGCGATCTCCACCCCATCAGTGGGAAAACTCATTGAGAGGCTGAGCCTTAGTCCTCTCTATAGCACATACAGGACATGCCCGACATACAGTAGGAACCCTGGGTCTGATCAGTGACACCTAAACATGTGGATGGATGGATGGATGGATGGATGGATGGATAAATGGACAGATGGAAGGATGAACATATGTGGGAAACTACCTATACAATGTGTAGTCACCCAGGCATGGTAGTACATGCCTATAGTCCCAGTACTTGGTAGGTTAAGGCAGAAGAGTCAAGTGTTCAAAACTAGCCTTAGCTACAACAAACCCTGTCTTAAAAAACAAAGTAAATGCAGAGCAGTGGTAGCCCATACCTTTGATCCCAGTGCTCAGGAGGCAGAGGCAGGGGGACCTCTGATTTCGAGGCTAGCCTGGTCTACAGAATGATTTCCAGGTCAGCCAAGACTACACAGAGAAACCCTGTCTGAAAAAAATAAAAACAAAACAAAACAAACCAACCAAACAACCAAACAACCTAAAATAGACAAACAAAAAGCAAAAAAGAGAGTAAGCAGTAAGACCTCCCAGGTGCTTCCAGGCATAGAAGTTTCTCTAAACCCTAAATCTCATGACTGTGTGAAGGCCCTGCTGTCCTCTGCCAAGTCCTGAGCCATGTTCTCTTATGTCACTCAATTCTCGTAACTATCCTAAAGGGAAAGAACTAATTATCCCCTACTCCTTCACAGGTTAAGTTAACTGTTAGTCATACTGAATAGTGTGTCCGTGTCAGGCGCAGGGTTTGAACCCCGTGGTGCCTGATGACAAAATCTTATGTCATGCTGTTCCTGCCTGGTATCCTTTCCTCAGGCTCCTGTCTGTTCCCTAAGAAGGAAGTGGCTGGCTGGCTCCCCCAGGGAGGTTCCCCCACAAAAGTGAAGGGTGCAGGTGGGGCATGCAGGCCCTGAGCTAAGAGCTCAGGAATGCAGGGTAGGCAGGCTCCTGCCCAGGCTGGCCAATAGGAGGCAGGGAGTGAGGCCCCAGACCAAGGAGTGGAAGGGAGGTCCATCTCTATGGCAGAGGCAGAGCAGTTTGTCAGGTGAGAGCTGAGGGAAGCAGCGTGTGGATCCTGGGAGGGGAGCAGCAGGGAGGCCGGGGCATGATGCAGACAAAGGAGGCAGGACAGATAGCTAAGTACCTTCAGGTCTTGCAATGACTTCTGAGGTGTCAACAGATCTGACAGATGAGGACAGGACAGGCAAGGAGAGAGCAAAGACAGAGAAAGACAGGTATACACATCAGAGAGAGACAGAGAGAGAGACGGGAGAGAGACAGAGAGACTGAGAGACACACACAGAGAAAGAGACAGGAGACACAGAGAGAGACCCCAAGAAAGAAAGCACACAACACAGACAAGGGCACACACAAAGATGGTCAAGACATTCACTCTTTTCACTCTTCTCCCTCCCCCCCCCTCAGAAAAGAGACTTGGGATTCAGAACTTCACATGCAAGAAACACACACAATGCTTGTGTCACGTACACTAAGTATATAACTTCATTAGTTCATTCTATCTTTGTGTCCATTCTAAGGGGGGTATACTCTCACCCCACTTTACAAACCAGAAAAGCAGATTCTGAGAACTAAGACACTTGCTGAAACCACACAGCTGATGAAGGGTCAAGGTGATTTGTACAGTCAGGTTAACTGTCCCCATCTACCCTCCCTGCTATGGGGTGAGGGGTAGGTTCCCAGGCTTCTCCTCCTGGAGATCTGGGCTGGGAGAACACCCAGCTAGGAAGGACAATACCTGAAGGAGGCCTGGAAGCTGGACCAGGACAGGTGTTTCTTACAAGCAGCATTAGCCTGGCCTGGAGGAACGCGGCAGTTGTTAAGTGTACACTGGGAAAGGCCAGCCTTCCCCAGAGGTGGGAGGCAGGCTCCTGAAGCTAGGCTGAAGCTTCTGTAGCCTTAGTGAGACAGACTCTGAAGGAGCTCCCTGGCAGGACTGGGGGCCATTGTTTTCTAGCCTCCAATCAGGAGCACCCACTTCCTGTTATTTTAGGCGGCAGGAAATGACCCCATCCAGCAGCCCAGGCTCCACCATGTCCCTCCCTCAGCCCCAGCCCACAGCCTGGAGAATGAGCCTTTAGCTAGACTATCATTCACCACTTGAGTCCAATTTGCTCAGTCTCCAACCTGACAGGATTCACAGGGAACCCATGAGCTACCAGTGTCTGCAAGGGAAACCGATCGGGGTACCATGGACCACAAGGCCCACAGAAGTACATTTTGGAAAAGAAGTGGGCCAGACCCTGTCACTGGCTTGCTTGGTCATGATAATTCTGTATAAAGATTTGGTGCTGAAACTTCAAATCATGTGATCCTGCGGCTGCTCGTTCTAGCTATGTGGCTTTGGGCAAGCAACCTTACCTCTCTGGGTCTCATCTATAAAATGGAGAGAAAATGATCAAATCCCTCCTCATGGAATTGTCATGAGGAACGAATGAGAGAGAACACTGCCTGGCATAGTGAAGGTTCATGAACAAATGGTGGTGGGTGAGGGGACAGGAACAAGAAATGGGAGTTTGGAGATCCAAGGAATCACCTCCTTCCCTAGGTCCACGTCTCCCCTGACAACTAAGGAGCAGCAGTAAGTATCTAAGGAGCAGCAGTATCGTGTTCCCCACTCCAAGCTCCCCGTCTCCCTTGGGGGAGAGTCGCAGCTGAGGTGATGGAGGCTGTGCCCCGGGTGCCAGGCAGAGCTACCACCAGCCAACAATGCTACATTATCTAAGCCTGCCTCTCTGACTCCCTCCCTGGCCCGGAGGGGACCCGAGGACATGATTCCCAGCTGCTTACGGCCTCCGTTCAAGCTCAGTCAGACTTGAGACCTACACTAGCCACTCTGAGTGCTCTACTCTAGTCTGGGGCCCTGCTTTCAGCTTCCAGCTCCTTTGCTCACCTCTGCCTCACTAAGAGCCCGTGGTCATCCTTAGGAGGAAAAGGGCTAAGCTGGCCTAGTGCCCTTATTCTTCATTTGCATATGTGTGACTGCACTTTAGAGGCTCATTAAAGACCTCATTACTGAGCCCAGCCGTCCAGTGAGGGGGACTGTCCGGCAGTGAGAGGTGTCAACCGTGTTGGCTGTTGCATGGATATCTTCCATGGGACCAGACTCCTCAACTTCTATGGGGTCTGCAACAAATAAAGCCCACACTCTGCAGCACTAAGCAGGCAGGCAACTATAGTGTTTGCCCTTCAGAAAACACATCTGCTCCCCCACTAAGTCAGAGTAGGTACTGATTACATTCACCTCAGCACAACCAGCACCCTGCTATCACGTGGTGGGGCCACAGGACAATGTGTGAGACCCGACTCCTGTTTTCTCTCCTCCTGCCCTGGCCCTACATCGGGTATAGCAACCTCTCTCTTGTCCAGATGTCCTCCAGCTCCTCACATCAGTCTAGATGTCCCTCGCCTGGTATTCTGCCCTGTTTACACTGCCTCCACCCTTCAATTCTAATAGTGGCCCATCTCTGGTCCTCCGACCTCTGACAGAATTAGGAATGATTATCAATAAAACACAAACCTAGGCTGGCATTGATTGAGTACTGTGTGCCAGGGGCCAAGTTAAAGAGCCTGGTGCCTCTGAGGGGTCATTTCTAGCATTATTCTTACTTTGTAGATGGGAAAACCTAAGACTCAGGTTAAGAACCCCCTCCCATCACACAGGGGAGGTTATGATGTAGAACTCGTCGACTCTAGCGTCCACACTCTGAACTACTTCCCAATTCCCACCCTCCCCCATAGTTCACGCCTCCCCGCTGGCACCAGCTGTAATGAGCCTGACCACAATAATGGTAATCACACTTTACGGAGGGTGTCTGGTGCCTGCATGCCAGCTTCTTTTAGGATCATCATTGCCCATCAACCACAAGAGGCTCATAGCACAAACCCTGCTCCCTGTTTTCCTGGGGGAGGAGGGCAGAATCCCTGGGCCCAGTGCAGTAGCCAGGAAACAGCTGTCTGGGATTTCCACCCAGGCCTTCTGACTCTAAAGGGGGTGCCACCCTTGTTCCCTACCCCATGCTATCTGTTATAGCTCGTTGTACAACTAAGCACCCAAAGAGAGCAGGGTCACGTCACCAACACTCAGAGACTTAGACCATTGCCCCATACTCTCCCTGGCACAAGCTATGGGCCTGTCATTTATTCCCAGGAAGCTGTTGCTTCGGTCACTTTCAGATTCTCAATGCGTAGAGACAAGTCCCGATCCTGATCTAGCTTGTCATGTAACTCCATCTAGTTTCCTGTGTCGAGAAGAGTCTTCTCATCCCAGGCCTCTGCATGTGGCCCTCCACACTCACCTAGGCCCTCAGTAAACCAAGCATCCCACCCCTGCCCCCATACTCAGTCTGGGTCACCCATCCAAGTGCCCCAATTATAAACCAGCCCCAGCTAAGACTGTGTCCCTGCCCTCATTTAGGCTGTCGTGGACTCCCAGTGCCAAGGACTCTCAGGTGCAAAGTACCAGTAAGCAGATGGCTAGACCAGGCTGGGCCTCCCTAGGTGTCCCCCTCTCAGGCTCCGTAGAGCCAAGACAAACCCAAGCACCCGTGTTGCCAACACAGTCTGCAAACCTCCAGAAGCCCACCACTCTTCTGTGTACTCTCACATGCCATAGGTCCCCTCCAAGGACCCACACAGACACAGGGAGGAGCCCACCCACAGCCAAGCAGCCCCACCTCATCCTGGGTGCTCTCTACACCTATAGATACTTTCATTCTGGGCCCCACATCCCAGGGGGCAGGGAGGTGACAGGATTAGGCTGAGGATTCTCTGGGGGTGTGGGATGACTGTGTCAATGGATCAGGACTTGGGTCCTTAGTAATCATGCTTTTCCCTCCCCTTCCAGGAAGAAAGAGTCCTCCCTCAACACCAGGCCCAACCAGAATTCTGTCCCCACCCCCTCATCAGCTGCTCCCAGATCGAATGGGATTTGCAGAAGTCCAGGACACTGGTGGTTGGTGGGGTGAGGGGTGGAAAGGAGAGCTTTGGTGGTCTAGGGCATTGAGACTCTGTGTGTGTGTGTGTGTGTGTGTGTGTGTGTGTGTGTGTGTGTGTGTCTGTGTGTGTCTGTGTGTGTGTCTGTGTGTGTCTGTGTGTGTAAAGCATCCAAAAACCTCAGTCCTGGGGAATGATGTGGCATGTCGGGAGTGCCATCCTTGAGCGTTCGCCTCATTCTACAGACTCCGGCCCAGATTAGTGACGTGGTGCCGGCAGACCTCTGTCACTCTTGTCCCAAATCAGACTGGGTGGGCTCTGAAGTAGGCCTGGCTTTTGGGAAAGCGGCCCACTCCCCAGCTCCCGCCTGCGCCCCAAACAATACCGCCTCCTCCTCCCCCTCGCCTTTATCCGGCGGGTTACTTGGCAGCCACCGCTAGAGACCTCCCCCTCGGCTCCCTCCCCTCCTGGTCGGCCCGCAGCAGCAACAGGCCCTTTGCGCGGCAGCTGGACGGATGGGGTGGGGGCGAGGTCTGGGCCAGGGCCTGGGCGTGGGGGTACGAGGGCCTAGCTTCGGTATGCATGGTTCCAGACCTGAGAATCTGGTCCCCTAACACACACATTAAGGCTAAGGTCACACGTGCCCACGGAAGATGGAGAAGACAGCAGCTCCAGCTCAGTAAAAGAGGATCTTCAGAGTAGAGTGGGGGCGGGGAAGAGAGGCTGGCACTGGGCTGCGGCAAAAGGGTCACCCCATCGATTCCCTAGCCGGGTTCCCACGGATCCCGATGCCCCGTGCGTCCCGGCGCGGAGGTTGGGGGGAGGAGGCAGCTGTCAGAAGATGCGTCTGTGGCCCCGAGCCTCGGCGGCCGCCGCAGCCTTTATTTTTAAACTTCTAAGTGGTCAGAGGGCGCGGCGGGGGAGGGGTCCCCGCCCAGCCGCCAGCCTCATCCTTGGCCGCCCCGCGGCTACTCGACCTCCCTCCGGGCTCGCTCTTGTGTGGCTCCCGGCTTACCTGCGGGTGCGCCCGGGCCGGGCTCCACACGCGGGCCACTCTCCATGGCTGCGGAGTCACAGGAGATTTTGGGGGGGGTCTCAGCCGCGACGGCGGCGACGGCCGGAGGCCAGGACCGGGGTCCCGCGGCGCATCCCGCCCGGCCCGCCCAGCGGGCAACGACTCAGAGGCGGCCGCGCTCGGAGTGGGAGAGGTCGAGGCCGGTGGCTAATGAAGCTCTGAGTAGCCGGCTACTCGAGGTCGGTCCTCCGCGACTGCGATTCTGCTACTTTGCCCTGCGCCGGCCCAGTCCTGGTCGCGGCCCAACCCTATTGTACCGCCCGGGCTGGGCCTGGCCTCTCCGAATGTACCAAGTGCGCGGGGGACGACCGCCCCCGCAGTGATGGAGTACGGAGCCACCGCGGGCACAATCAGAGGGCTCCGACTCCGCCCTGCGATGCAGAACTAGGAACCTCACGATGCTCCTTCTGTGGTCGCCGCAGGGCGGACGCCGAGCTGGGGGCACGCTGCCGGCCACGCTGCTTCCCCCTGCGGCCGCGCGTTGGTACGTGCCGCGCGCCTGAAGACTATGTAGGGAGCTCTCGGGTGACTCACGTCGCTGAGACTGGGGGAGCGGGGAGCTGGGTTGGGATCCCCCATTCTCACCCTGGATGCTGAAGGCTCCAGCGGCAAGTCTAAATTCTCTCCCAAGCCTGCCTCAGACAAAATCTTCCTGGGGGACGTTGCAACGCCTAAAGAAGAACGGTCTCATGGAGACCCCTAAAAGGGCTATCCTTTTCTCTTTTCTGGTGATAGCTGCGAAGGCGCCTTTCCTCTTACACCCTAGGATTGGTTTCTTCTCTGTTTCTCTGGGAGTAATTACAACCCTGTAAGGCTGCTTTACTCAGGTCTCTAATCTACTGGGGCCCTCCCTGGTCCAAACTGGGTGGTCCTAGCCTTGAACCTCTCCTACCTTCATCAGAAGATACCTCTACCCCCACATCTCCCCAGAAGGATTTTCTTTCCTATGGCACGTCGCGATAAAGAGTAGTAAGCCTCTCTTTACCCTCCTCCCCCAAAATATTCCAGCTCTGCTGTGGAGTGGGCTCTCCTATCTCCTGGTTCAATGCCCACTGAGGTGAGGGCCTCAAGCCAAGTCAGACTTGGCCTGGGACAGGGTGCAGAGAGCTTGCTGGGAAAGTGGATCGATAGTGGAGGTGCTGGTGCAGAGAGGACCAGACTGGAGGGGGGAAGGAGGGGCCGCTGGGCTCTGCCTACCCTGGCCCTGCTCTTTGTCCAGATCTGGAGGTCAATTCTCTAGCTGTCCACAGATTAGGGCCAGTGAGGTGCTGCCTCCCTGTCTCTCCTTCCTCTTCCTAGCCACTTGATTCTCCTTAGAGCACCTCCACAGAACAGTCACTTAAAGGGAGAGGGCAGGGAGTAAGACTGTAGAGGTTTCAGGCAACCTAGAAGCAGTCTTATCTAATAAGTGTAGTCACTGGAGCTTTGAACCCTGTGGGGAGGGGGTTGGGAAGATTGGACAGGACTGGAGGCTGAGTGACTTTAGAAAAGGATGGTGCTAAAAGGCCAGCAACTAGCGCTAACAAGTGACAATTCTCCTGAAATTCTAAAATTGATAGAGTAATAGTAGTGGAGCTGGGGGTGTAGTTTAGTCCATAGTTGCTGCCTAGCCTGCACTAAGCCCCGGACTTGATTTCCAGCACCACATCAAGCAGGAGTGATGCCACAGGCCTGCAATCTCGGCACTTGGAAGGAAGAGGCAGGAGGATCAGAAATTCAAGAGATGCTTCAGGGAAATGGCTTGGTGCTTTCAGCCAAACCTGATGATCTGAGTTGGATTCCTGGGACCCATGTGGTAGAAGAGAACCAATTTCTGCAAGTTATTCTCTGATCTCCACAATCATATGTAGAATTAAGAATATAATACATCTCAGGAGGCAGAGGTAGGTGGATCTCTGAGTTTGAGGCTAACCTGGTCTGCAGATTGAGTTCCAACACAGGGCTACACAGAGAAACAAACAAAAACAAAACAAAATAAACAAACAAAAGAAAAAAATATTTAGACAGTGTCTCACTGTGTAGCCCTGGCTGGCCTGGAACTCACCTTGTAGACCAGAATGGCCTCCAATTCACAGAGATCCACCTTCTTTCCCCTTAGTGCTGGGATTAAAGGCACATGCCACCAATTTTTAGAAGTAAGGAACATAATAAAGACAGCTCCCTTTAAATAATATTATAATAAATAAAAACCCCTGGTTATGGGGCAATTTTGAGGGCAACTGGGATGTCTGAGATGTACTTCACAATAAATAAATAAATAAATAAATAAATAAATAAATAAATAAATAAATAGTGCCATGAAGTATTTTGAGGCTCATTGTAAAGATTAAGACAATGCAAGTGAAGTACTTAGCCTAGAACCTGGTATATCGGAAGTGCTGTGTAAATATGGTGACGAAGATGATGGTTTTGAAGATGAAGGGAATTCAGATGTAAAAGAGGATTAAGATGACCTTCCATATTTGCTGTTAGTCATCCCATCTGCAGGATGAGGTGATCATATGGGTGACAGAGTCCATGACTGTCCTTTGTGAAGCCAGTAGTCTAAGGTCTGCATTATCCAGAGCTGGACATAGGCTCACATTGAGCCCTGCAGAGTTTATATTGAATAATTCAGGAGCAGAATCCAACAAGGGGCCGGCCAGCGCTCTGGGGTGGTTCTTCTCCTACCTCCCAGTCCTGGGATAAAGATGGTAGTGGTAAAATTCCCACAGTGGCCGAGAGTTCAGGAATAAAGAGGGGCATTGGACCCAGCACTTGGGAGGCAGAGGCAGGTGGATTTCTGAGTTCGAGGCCAGCCTGGTCTACAGAGTGAGTTCCAGGATAGCCAGGGCTACATAGAGAAACCCTGTCTCGAAAAACCAAAAAAAAAAAAAAAAAAAAAAAAAAAAAAAGAGGGGCAGTGTACTTAAATAGGTCGAAGAGCAAGAGATTCCAAGCTGGGAAAGATATGAAAACTGGAACTGTGCGCTTGTACCTGATCATCTAGGATTGACTTTGGGGTAGCTCAGGTGTATGGTGTTAGGCTGTATCAACGGTCAGTTCTCCATCAAAGGCATCTTTGCATTCACACAGACACTCTGGAGGACATTTGTCAGTGTTTAAGGACACTTTGGGGGTGCTATTGGCATCCAGTGAATGCAAGACAAGAATATTGCTTAAAAAGCCCACAACACTGTCACAACAAAAAATTCACGAACACAGAATGTTCGAGGTGCCAAAGTTGAGGAGCCCTTGCCTCTCACATTGTGATTCCTGAACTCTTTCACAACCTTTAGTACTGCAGACCAGCAGGCTATCTGAGAATTAGCCAATGGGAGGGGCAGGTTTCTTGGCCAGCAACAGCTGAAGGGCCTATAGGGAGCCTAGGAGGATGCCTTTCCGGGAGCCAGGGTAGTGTTACAGTCCTATAATGTGTTTGGGGTAGGCAGATGGAATAGACACTCCTCTTTTCTCTCTGTAACTGACCAGTACCCCCAGCCCAGCAATTGCGGATTAATAGATTTGTTTATTTGTTTGCTTATTTATTTAGAAAAGACTGGTACCTTTATGTTTGGGGTTATGTGCGGGCTCCACATGCCTTCTCAAAGAAAGTGCAATCACGGGTATGTGTAACATCTGGGGCTGAAGCCCCAAGAGGATATCCTGCCCGTTCAGCTAGAGGCAGGGAACTTTGTCGCCTCAGCTGCCCAGGGCGGTCTCCTCCCCCTCCACGGAAATAGACAAGAGCGAGTGAATCGTTAGTTTCTTCATGAGGCTAGGCTGGGGTTGGGGAAAATCCCTGACTGGAGATCAGGACGAAGTTCCCTTGCACATCGTCTAGAAGGAAGGCTGGAGCAAAAGCGCTCCCAATCGCCTAGGTTTGATAGGGCAGAGCCCAGGATGAACCCACACAGCACTGAAGAAAACGGTCAGGAGATTTGACTCAAAGATACAAATCTCAGGACTAGGGCCGGGATGCTGCCTCCACCCCCACAAAGTAGGAAGTGGGAGGAGCCTTTTGGGGGACAGCGGAAAGTAACCACCAGATTCTCACTCCCGCTCCACCCCCACCTCACAGCACAAAGAAGAGGAGGGGCTGTGACTTAGGCTGCCTCTCCTAAGGAGCCTTAGCCTTCAGGGCCCACTGCTTGAGACTGGGACTGGGAAAAGTCCTTCAGGGTAGTGGTGACCAGCTGCCTCTCTCCCTCCAGCTCTTGAGGAGGAGGAAGGGAAGGGCAGAGGGTCGGAGGCAGGAGGAACTAAACTTCAGTACTACAGAGGTCAAGCTTTTGGGTGCCTTGGAGGAAGTCTTTTTACAAGCTCCTACTTGTAAAAAGGATGAGAAACTGGTCCTGGGGTCTCTTCTCTGCTTTTCTTTTCTCTCTCTTCTTTTCTTTTCTTTTCTTTTCTTTTCTTTTCTTTTCTTTTCTTTTCTTTTCTTTTCTTTTCTTTTCTTTTCTTTTCTTTTCTTTTCTTTTCTTTTCTTTTCCTTCCTTCCTTCCTTCCTTCCTTCCTTCCTTCCTTCCTTCCTTCCTTCCTTCCTTTCTTTCTTTCTTTCTTTCTTTCTTTCTTTCTTTCTTTCTTTCTTTCTTTCTTTCTTTCTTTCTTTCTTTCTTTCTTTCTTTCTTTCTGAGATCGGGCTTCTTGTAGCCCAGGCTGGACTTGTACACGCTGTGTGGCTGAGGATGACCTTGAGTTTCTTCTGTTCCACTCCTACTGTCTTCTTTTCTAGGGAACAGGAGGTGAGGGTGGGGAGGGGTATCTGGTTTCTTAAATGTCTTACTCCCTACAGGTGGTAGAGAGGGAGGGGTTGAAGTTCAAAAATGTTGGGAGAAGTACTGAACACTTGGGCCCTGCTGTGTAGGGAGTTGTTTCGTTTGTGCTGGAGATGAAAGCCAGGGCTTTGCCCATACAAAGCATGCACTCTGCTCCTGAGCCTTAACAGCCACCCCAAAGAGTTTTTAGGTTTCAATCTGAGCAAGGATGAGACCTTATAGATCAATACATGTTCCCCACCCCCACCCTTAATTCAAAACTGATGACACGGAGAACAGTCCCAAAGAGAAGGCAGGGCCAAGTTCGGGAATCACAGGCAGAGAGGGAAAGAAGAGTCAGGCTGTGAGAAGGCAAGGAGAGGCTCCACCTCCAGTCTGTCCAGAACCGCCCTGCCTGACAGAGGGCTGGGGCTGGGTGGGGTCAGGCGGCTGGCTGTGACTGTGACTCAGGTTTCTGTGGGCAGCCAAGGCAGTCAGCAGGGAGGAGCCCAGACCGACAGACAGGCTAGCCAACTGCTGTTTTCACCTCAGCTGTCCCCTCTCCTGGGAATGTAGGAGGCTCTTGACTGGACTCACTGCTCTCCCAAGGCGCAGACCTCTGTGTTCCTCTGGCCCCTTCTACAGACCCTCATGCAGCCCTCTGAGGTTGTGCCACAGGATGGACAGTCGGGGATCTCTGCCTCTAGGGAGGCCCCAGAGTGTCTGTGCCACAGGAAGAAGGGTATAATAATGATTGCTCCTATACCCTCAGGGACAGACGGGGAGTAACCCTCGGCCCCTCCAGCCTTCTCCCAACCTAACTGGCTCAATATCTGGACAGACCAGTTGTCATGGTGAAGGCTGGGTGGTAAACCATAGCATATAGTTGCTGCAGAATCAGGCAAGCAGGCTGAAGTGAGAAGACCTTAATTCCAAGCACAGTGTCCACAGGACTGACCACTAAGGAGAGACGGCAGGAGCCAAATCCAAAGGGCTGTGGTCAGTGATGACAGGGCTTTGCCTTGGTGATGGGTAAGAAGGGTTTGGTCAGCTAGCGCATTCCTCAACAATTGTTGGGTGTGTTTTGATTTGTCAGACTGTCTTGATAGCGTAGCTTGAAGGGAATCACATTTACTCTGTGCCTTTTCTGTGCCCAGCATCTGTGCTCATGTCTCATTAATATTTACAGCAACTGAATGAACTCCAGCACCTGGCCTCAGATAGCAAGCCTGAGATTAGAACTCGGCACTGAGTGCCACCACAGCTGGCATCTTTGTTTTTCTGGGAACTAGGCAGGGAATCTGTTCTAGAGAAGGGAGGGTAAGAGAGTGACAAGTGACTTGGATTTGTTTTAAAGGCCACAGGTGGTAGGAAGCAGGGCATGGCTGTGTTTGGAGTTTGGGAACAGATGGCAGTTGGAAGAGAAAGCCGTTAACTATCCTGACACAGAGTATGTGGTCATTCAAACTTTTTATAATGAACTTTAGACCTCTGTGTGAGCCATTGCTAGTTTTCCAGGACATCCTGGGAGCTTCAGGGGCTGAGCTGCAGCAACAGAAGACAGTTCAAAGTAGGGACTTTCCAAGACCAATCAGGGAGAGAGAAGAATTTGCAGAGCAGCACAGAGCCAGTTGTGGGGGGAGGAAAATAAGGACACTCTGTGGACAATATAGGACTACCACAAGGTGCGGATGCCACCTAGCGGCCAGAACGGTGCAACCAGCCCGGCGCTCGTAGCATTCGGGAGCTGCAGTTCTCGCTGAACAACGGGTGGGACTTCCGGTGGAACTGCCGGATGCTGTAGTCTGACTTTGGTCGGCTGAACTACAAGTCCCGGGGGGTCCTCCGCGCCATGCCGCGCAGGCGCAGTGAGGCGGGGCCGTCCGTCCTAGACGCTGAGGGGCCGCGGCTGGGTTGAATCGGCGTCTCCCGGGGTCTGGGATCTGGGTTGTGAGGAGGTGAGGTGAGGCGGCACTGAGCGGTGGGCACCATGTCGAGGCAGGCGAACCGTGGCACCGAGAGCAAGAAAATGGTAACTGAGCGCGTGACCCGGCGGGCCGGGCGGAATTGAAGCTTCCTGGGAAGGGGCCTGGTGCTGGCGCTCCAAGTGATTGTCAAATGAGTCCTGCTGTGGGATGGGGAAGTCCCAATGTGGGTCATTCCCTAGGCGTCCGACTCTGGGGCAGGTTGGGGGATCCCTGAGTTGCTTCCCCCACCCGCTACGCCCAGGTCTTTCGAGGTCGAGTGCATCTCTGTGCTAGACAAACAACAGCGACGGCAATCAATAACAGTAACACCCATTTACTGATCTCTTACTGTGTAAGAGATCCACACATTATCCTATTAGGTGGATAATGCTATGGCACACAAACACAAACTTAGTGACCAAAGTTGGGTTTGCTCCCAGCACCACAAACACAAAATGCAAAATACCTACATCATACACATACATTGGTTTGCATTTTCCAGGGATTTGTGAGCCTCAACACACATACTCTGGGGATGACAAGTTAAGAATTACTTTAGGGGGACCAAGGATGGAGCTGAGAAGTACACACATGTACAGTACACACACATATACACACACACACATATGGAGATTTCTGGAAGAAATAATAATAGTTGAGAGTGTTGTGCTAAAAAACAATGTCATCTAGAAGAAAATACAAGTTCCTTGGCATTTTCAAGTGATTATTAGTTTCTTTGACTACGATATGGGGGCAGTGGTACCCAAGATAAGAGGAAAGAGTGTTAAATTTAAGGAGATGGTGTTTCCTTGGTGATAGGAGCAGACACTTATTCCTTAGCCTTTGTATCCCGTTATTAGTATTTGTTTTATTTCTCCTGGAATCAGTATTGATGTTGTTTGTTTGAATCAGGGTCTCTCTACATAGCCCTGGCTGACCTTAAACTTGCTATGTAGACCAGGCTAACCTGGAAACCTCAGCAATCCCCTTGTCTCTGCCTCCCAAGGCTGGTATGAAACAATGTACCATTACACCTGGCAGTACTGAGGTATTATATTTTGTTTGTTCTTGTCTTTAAGATTTGTTTATTAATTTTGTGTGTGCGTGCGCGTGCGTGCTCACGCCTGCATGAATTTATGCACATCATATGAATGCTGGTGCCCTTGGAGCCAAGAGTATATTGGATCCCCTGGAACTGGGATGACAGGAAGTTATGAGTTACCTGATGGGGTGCTGGGAACTGAACCTGGGTCCTCTGGAAGAGCAGTAAGGATTCTTAATTTCTGAGCCATCTGTCCAGCACCAGTATTGAAATCTTTAGCATCCCTTGGGTCTGTTTCTGCAGTCACCTCTTCTAGTAATCTTGTGTGGTAACTAGGGAGGCCAGAAGCTCATGTTCTCAGAGCTCCTACAGCTGCTGTGTCTCTGACTAGAAGAGCCTTCCCCTGGATCCTCACACAGTGCGCTCCTTCATTCACGCATGCTCAGATCTTGCGCCCTGCAAGAAGCCTTCCCTGGACACCTGACTGGTTTCTTATAGCATTATCTTTTTTCATTTTAAATATCTCATTTTAAATTATGCATTTGCTTTTGGGGGTGGGGTGGGGAGGGTTCGAGTTTTTGAGACAGGGTTTCTCTGTGTAGCCCTGGCTGTACAGACCACGCAGGCCTGGGACTCAGAGATCCACGTGTCTCTACCTCAAGCCCTTAGAATAAAAGCTTCCACAACCCCCAAGCTGCTTTTGTTTTCAGTCTGTCCTGTGAGAATGGGAATTCAAGCAGGCAAGGGTTTGTCCCTTCCAGTGTTCCAGTCCTAGCGTCTAGAACAATGCCTGCCACTGGGCAGTCTCTCCGGTGAGTGAATGAAATTAGGGACTGCATTTTCTTACTCAGTTCCTGCTGACACTACCCTGGGCTTGCCACGTGCTCCCTGTGGCCACCTGTGTGTGTTTGAGACGAGGTTTTTCTGGTGATCCTAGGCTACCTTCCAACCCCTATATTCCTGCCTCTATTTCCCCAGTGCTGGGGGGGGGGGGTGTTACAGGCATATCTAGCTATTACCTTTTTTTTCTTACATAGATTAACTTATTTTTGGGGAGTGCATGTTAGTTAGGGTTACTATTGAAGTGATGAGACACCATGACCAAAAGCATCTTGGGAAGGAAAGGTCTGTTTCTTTCACAGTTCACCATCAAAAGCACTGTGGGCAGGAACTCCAGTAGGACAGGGACCAGGAAGCAGGCGCTGATACAGGGGCCATGGAGGGGTGCTGCTTACTGGCTTGCTCATCATAGCTTGTACAGCCTGCCTTCTTAGAGAACCCATGATCACCAGCCGAGGAATGGCACTGCCTGTAATGGGCTGGGCTCTCCTCCGTCAATCATTAATCAAGAAAATGTCCTACAGTCTTATGGAGGCATGTTCTCAATTAAGATTCCTTCCTTTTAGATATCTCTAGCTTCTATCAAGTTGATAGAAAATTAGCTAGTACAGGGAAGATACGCCACAGTATTTGTGGAGGTCAGAGGACAACTTGGAGGAATCTGTTCTCTCTTCCCACCATGTGGGTTCTGGGACCTAACTTAGGTTATCAGGCACAGCAGCAGGCACCTCTGCCTATGAGCCAAAGTACCTGGTTCTGACATGTTCTGCTTTCCACTGTTTGGGGACAATACTCCTCTAGTGGCCCTCTTCCAGAAGCCCAGCCTTGAGCACACAATTACTGTATTTCACATAAACCTTCCAAGACCTAAAGGGTTAATGCACCCGGGTTATGTGATGTCTACTTTTTTAGTCCTTGCTAACTGAAACAGTCCGTCTGTGCAACAAACTCTACCTGAGGCCCAGCCATGTACAGAGCTCCTTCGGTGTTCCAGCCTGCGTGCTATGGTAAATGCAGAGATGAAGCCCTAGTCTCTAACTGTTCCTAACAACAGGCATATTGTACTGGCTTGGACTGGATCCTGGTTTTTTCTTTTTTCTTTTTTGGTTTTTCCAGACAGGGTTTCTCTGTGTAGCACTGGCTGTCATAGAACTCACTCTGTAGACCAGGCTGGCCTCGAACTCAGAAATCCGCCTGCCTCTGCCTTCCAAGTGCTGGGATTAAAGGTGTTTGCCACCACTGCCCGGCTCTGGGTCCTGTTTTATTGCTTATTTGCTGACACCCCTTTCCCCCCAATGGTCATTGTTCCAAACACCAGCCAGCTACAGCATCTTTGATATTTTCCTGACCTTAGTAAGGCAGTGGTGGTAGATGTGACTTTGTAGGGCTGTGGAGGAGTAACTAAAGACGTATCGTATGCCAAGCTGGCAGCATACTGGTGACACTGTCAGCTAGCCTTCTTAGGAGCGTTAGTTATCAGTCTTTCCCTACATTCAGGACTTTGCCCCCTTAGTGAGCCTTCCCTGACGTTTGTTTTTTGTTTTTAACTATCTCATAGCTCCCCTTCTATTTTATTTATGTGTGCAAGTATTTTGCCTGCATGTTTGTCTGCATACCATGTGTGTGTCTGGAGGAGGCCAGAAGAGGGCATTGGGTCCCCTGGGACTGGAGTTATAGACAGTTGTGAACCTTCAAGCCTTCATGTGGGAATTGAACCCAGGGCCTCTGGAATAGCCGCCAGTGTTCTTTTTTAGATTTATTTATTTTATGTGTGTGAGTACATTGGAGCTTTCTTTCGACACACCAGAAGAGGGCATCAGATCCTATTACAGATGGTTGTGAGCCACCATGTGGTTGCTGGGAATTGAACTCAGGACCTCTGGAAAAGCAGTCAGTGCTCTTAACCGCTGAGCCATCTCTCTAGCCTCTGCTGCCAGTGTTCTTAACCACTGAGCTATCTCACCAGCCCCTTGCCACTTCCGTTTTAAAAGTATGTAGACCTTTAATATTCAAATTGCGCATTGTTCTAAATAGGCTAGGTTCATAACTGAGGCTGGAGACAGACTTGCATATTAATAGAAAGTGTGGAGAACCGGAGTCAGGAACCCCATTCCCGGATTCCAGGCATGTCTATTTTGTGGTAGTGAGCACAGCTGTCCAGGACCCTGCCTCTTCTCACGGGTGAATTCAGGGTGCTGTGTGTGTAAGGAGCGTGCTAACATTGTGATTTGCATATAATTTGGCAGTCATGGTGGGCGGAGGCCCTTGGAGTCTTCATCCAAGGACTCATTAATCATGGAAGGAAAGCTCTCCTGATTTAGCACTCTTGGGCCAGCTCTCCGGACTGGTAACTGCTGGGTTGTCTTCATCCATTCATGCTCAGGCCGCTCCAGTGCCAAACCCCTGGCTTTACTAAAATCGATTCCCTCCCTAATCGCCTCCTTTCAGTCGGCATATCTGGCAAATTGTCTCTTGGAGACACCCAGGTCTGACTGTTTTAGTTGAGTTCAGAGAGCTTCCTGCTCCCAACATTGATTTTCTTTGACTCTAGTACAGCTAAGATTTGTTTTAATTGAGGGACTTATTAATATTGCAGTTGTGGGGCAGAGCGGACACATTTAACATTGCCTGGGAAGCATTTGGGTTTTGTCCCCCCCAGATTACTTTTTCAGTTCTTAGTTGTTTAACCTTGAGTTGATCATTCCTCAGTCCTGTCTCAGTGTCCCTTCTGGATTGATTACTGCCTGCCGTTTACTGAGTTTTTATGGGAGACAAAATGAGATAATGAACTGTCTTGTGTCCTGTTCTGGCCAGGCATGGTGGGGATACTTTAATCCTAGCACTTGGGAGGCAGAAGAGGTGGATCTCTGTGGCTTCAAGGCATGCCTGATGTACAGAACAAATTTCAGGTCAGCCAGGATTGCATAATGAGACTGCCTCCAAAAAGAAAGAAAAGGAAGAAAGAAGAAGAGAGCATTGTTCTTGCAGTGACCCCACCACAAGGCACATGATGTGGGAGAGCACAAGGTTGTAAGGTCCTAGGCCTTAATGCTTTGGATTTTTTTTTTTTTTTTTTTTTTTTTGAGTCTTGCACAAGCCTCTGTTCAGAAGGGAGTAGCTCAGTGGCAGGGAGTAGCTCAAAGACAATCTTGATCAATGGCTCACAACCACCTGTAACTCCAGCTCCAGGGAAATCCAAGACCTCTGGCCTTCTTGGGCACCTTCACTCACATGGACATATCCACCAAAGACAGACACACGTACACATAGTTTAGGAAAGGGGGGGGGGATCCTGCCAGGACTGGGGGTAGTTTACTACAGTTCATAGAGTAATGAATTTGGTTCACAGCAATACATGCACACACAATAAAAATAGAAAAATGGGGCCAGCAGGATGGCCTAGGGGGTAAACACCCTAGCCAGCAAGCCTGATGATCTGAGTTTGATCCTTTGGCTCCAGATGGTGGAAAGAAAGAATAAATCCTGCAAACTACCCTCTGACTCTTCAACAGGTACCGTGGCACATGTGTGTGTACATAAATTAAATAAATAAATAAATAAATAAATAAATAAATAAATAAATAAGTAAATAAATATCTCACACACATACACACACACATACCCTATAGTTACATGAAGCAGAAGTGTGTGAGAGGAACTGCAGATACTAAGACCAAGAATAAAAATACCGCTGGGCAGTGGTGGCGCACACCTTTAATCCCAGCACTTGGGAGGCAGAGGCAGGAGGATCTCTGAGTTTGAGGCCAACCTGGTCTACAGAGTGAGTTCCAGGACAGCCAGTGCTACACAGAGAAACCCTGTCTCGAAAAACCAAAAAAAAAAAAAAAAAGAAAAAGAAAAAAAGAGAGAAGAATAAAAATACCAAGTCTGCTGGCAGTAGAAAAGGCACTATTGGAGTTGAACTGAGAAATGCTTGTGGGGCTGAGAATCAGACCCAGGGCATTGGGAATGCCTGGTAAGTGCTCTGCCACTGACATCCCCAGCCCTGAGAAACAAACATGTTAACAACACATTCAGTCCAGTGGATTCCCTCAGAAATAACCCATTTTAGCTTCCGAATAAAGACAGAGACCTGTTATTTTTATGAACAAGCTGCACGCACTGAGCTGGGCAGGTTCTGAGCTGTTCTAAGCCTGTGAGGCTGCTTACTTCCCAGCCATGTGGTCCTTTACCTCCAATCTGAGTCTTGCCCTGGGTCACTCTGGTCCTTGGGAGTCCTCATGGCTGCTCTCATTGTGATCTCATGGTGAATCCTGGTCCCTCTACATGGTCTCTCCACACTTTCTCCTTCTTGCCTTCTTTCTCTACCTCCTATGGTCTCTGGAACCCCCTCACTGGGATTGGAAGTCCTGTCCTATTCTCTTCTGCTTAGCTAATTGGCTGATCAGCGCTATATTAAACCAATCAGGACAGAGAAGAATTTTTACATAACTCTGAGACAGGTGATTCTTCATAAAAATAATAATACTAGAGTCTGTTCTTAAGTCTCCATCCAGAAATCAGCATTTGAAAAATACAAAGACAACCTTTACACAGTGCACAAACCACCCCCCAACATCTCCTTCTTTTAGTCCAATAAAAGATTCTTTCTCTTATATTGATAAACTATATATAATAGTAACAATTATGAAAACTTGTCAAGTGAAAGTACATTCACAATGTCTAGTCCATTTGTATTTGGTAACCTTAGAAAAAGTACTCTATTATCTACCCTATCTTGGTGAGTTTAGAGTTCTGTACTTAAAACATTGACTATCAAAACTTGTATATATAAACCTAAGAGTAACTTGTTAGACCTTAGAACGTTTTCTCAAATCCAAAACAATTTAAGCTTAATTATAAGACTATAACCATTTAGTCTTCAACTCCATCAGAGACCTGAGAAAGAATAAATATTACCTGAGTGTACAGGAAGTGCAGAGCAAGCAGCTTCTAAAACTATAAAAATGACAGACATCTGGCTGCTTGGACAATCACTTATATTTTTTTCTTTGTCGTTGGAACATGTATCTTCTGCCTTCTGGCCCAGAATATGACAGACTTTTTTGTGAAGCAGGAATATTGAAGGGTTTGCCCACCTTGACCTTGCAAAGTTCAGCAGTCGACTTCCCTGCGTCCTGTCTGTCCAGTGTGGACAGCATTCTGTGTGCAGCTGAAGCAAGGGCAATGTCTTGCCCAGTGGTAGCTTGCCACATCTGAAGCAGACTCCACAGGGACGTTCTTCAGTGCTCATTGTCTTCTTCGAAGTAGAATGGGGGAGCTGCCAGGGGTACGCATGTCACTGTCATGAAAACATATTTTTTTGGGGGTAGGGGGACAGGGTTTCTCTCTGTAGCCCTGGCTGTCCTGGAACTCACTCTGTAGACCAGGCTGGCCTCAAACTCAGAAATCCACCTGCCTCTGCCTCCCAAGTGCTGAGATTAAAGGCATGTGCCACCACTGCCCCGCTCAGTAATCTGCTCTTTAACCAAGACAGGCCTGCAGCCACTCTTCAGGTCCAGAAGTCAGCATTTGAACAATACAAAGACAACTTTTACACAGTGCACAAACCATCCCCCAACAAACCTCTGTGATTTTTAACATGGTAGGTCTGTCACTGCAGTGCCCAACTCCCAGGACTAACTTACTGTCCTAGTTTGCTTTGTACTGATGTGATAAAGACCCTGAGTGAAAACAATTTGGGGAGGAAATGGTTTATTTGGCTTGTGTGGTCCAGTCACAGTCCACCATTGAGGGTAGGGTAGTAAGGGGAGGAACGTGGAGGCAGGAACTGAAGCACAGACCAAGGAGGAAGAAATGCTGTTTCCTGGCTTGCTCCTTCTATACAGCCCAGCGCCACCTGCTCAGTGTCACCACTGACAGTAGGCTAGCCCCTCCCACGTCAGTCAATTATCATTGCTGGAGAGATAACTCAGTGGTGACCTGGGTTCAGACCTCAGCTCCCATACAGTGGTCCACAGCCATCCCTAACTCCAGTTCCAGGGTTAGCGTTTATCCTCTTTTGCTCCCCATGGGTACCAGGTATGTGCATGGTATCGCATGCTTACATGCAGGCAGTCACCCATACATATAAATGTTCTTAAAATGTTAAAAGTCATGAATCAAGAACATATCCCACAGGCTTACCTGCAGACAGTTTGATGGAGGATTTTTCTTAGTTGAGGTTCCCTTTTCTCAGATGACCCTAGCTTGTGTCAAGTTGACAAAAACCTAACCAGCACAGTAATAGAAACCAGTTTGGAGCAGCCTTGTGTTCCAGGTATATGAAATGTGTGTTCTTGGGCTGCCGAGATGGAGTAGTGGGTGAAGGCGCTTGCTGCTAAGTCGGGCAGCTTCATCTTGGTCTCTAGGACCCACATGATAGAAGGAAAGAACTTAACTTTCAAAAGTCTTCTTCTGAGCTCCATACACAACCCTGGCACACATGTCCTTATGGATGTGTGTGTGTGTGTGTGTGTGTGTGTGTGTGTGTGTGTACACATACACACTGACACACACACACAAATGTGATTTAATTTTTTTATTTTTATTTTAACTTTTTTAGTTTTCCAAGACAGTTTTTCTTTGTAGTTTTGGCCGTCCTGGAATTTGCTCTGTAGACCAGGTGGACCCAAACTGCCTGCCTCTGCCTCCCAAGTGCTGGGATTAAAGGCTTGTGCCACCACTTCCCGGCTTTATTGACTTTTAAAAAAGATTATTTATTGCCGGGCAGTAGTGGTGCACACCTTTAATCCCAGCACTTGGGAGGCAGAGGCAGGTGGATTTCTGAGTTCGAGGCCAGCCTGGTCTACAGAGTGAGTTCCAGGACAGCCAGGGCTACACAGAGAAACCCTGTCTCGAAAAACCAAAAAAAAAAAAAAAAAAAAAAAAATTATTATTATCTTGTGTATGTGTCTGCATGAGTCTATGTGTACCACATGTTTGCAGGTGCCTGCTGAGGCCAGAGGGTGTTGGACCCCCTGGAAATGGAGTCATAGGTGGCTGTGAGCCACCCAGATGTGGGTTCCAGGAACTAAATTCAGGTGCTCTGGAAAAGCAGTAAAAGCCCTTAACCAATGAACTACCCCTCACCCCCAATATTGTATTTTTAGATTTACCCATTTTTTTTAAGACATATACCAATGTATCAAAAGGATCATTAATTTTTCCCCATATTGTTTGAAGAGAAGTTGCCCTAAGGGTAATGGGCTCTCTGGATCTTCCTTCTCTGCCAACCCGGGTTCTCCCACAGTTGCCAGCTCCTCCCACGAGCAGCAGACATCCCAAGCCTTGAGAGTGCAGCCCAAGTCTGTGTCAGGACCCTCTCTAAAGGTGAGGGGAAGCCATTGGTCACACCTGCCCTGAAACAGAAGCTGGTGTCTTGGTTCTGTCTCTCACCGACTCCAGTCAGTGGCTGTCCCTCCCACTCCAGGTTCAGGTGACCCAAACTGGCAGCTGTGGCAGAGACTAGGTTGGCAGAGGCCGCTGCTGCCTTAGCAGATGACTGCAAAGTGCCTGATGTGCCTTCTATGGCCAATTCACAGTGGGTGTGGCTGCAGACCTGTCAAGCTGGCTGCTCCACAGGGGTGATGTGGCCTTCCCTGGAATCCCAGTGGTTGTAGCCAGGCTGATCCAGACCCTCCCTGAACCTTTTGTGCTGTTCTTTCAGAGTTCTGAGCTATTCACGCTGACCTATGGAGCACTTGTCACCCAGCTGTGCAAGGACTATGAAAATGACGAAGACGTGAATAAGCAGCTGGACAGAATGTGAGTGAGCGGCTCTCTCACAAGAGGCAGCAGCAGCTCCAGCACGCTGCATCTGGGCAGTTCAGTGAGGCTAACATTTGGGGTACACTTATGAGGGTGTGGGGGTGTTATCCCCATCTCCTCCTTTAGCCGACAACAGTCTCATGTTTAGATATAAGACATTTTGACCTTTTAATGGTCTGTTCTCTGATTTCCTTCCAAGGGGCTATAACATTGGAGTCCGACTGATTGAAGATTTTTTGGCTCGGTCAAATGTTGGAAGATGTCATGACTTTCGGGAAACTGCTGATGTCATTGCTAAGGTCGTTTACCTGGGCCATCTGACCCCTGAAGCTTGTCATTGCTGACCACTCTCACTGTCTCCCTTAATCTCCCAAAAGATGGCTCTTTGGACCAAAGCAAGCAGGCAGGAGTGGCTGGGCTCTTCCTTGTGTGTTACAACCTCGCTGTGGCTGAGTGTAATGGCATGTGCCTGTAATCACCGCACTGGGGAGGCAAACTGCAGAGTCACAGCAAGTCTGTGGTCAGTCTGGTCTGCATGTGAATTTTAGGTCAGCCATGGCTACATAGCAAGATCCTACCTACAGACAGACAAAGCCAGTGGATGTGCCTGCCTCACTGAAATTAAAGCCCAATTTTGTCCCCTTTGAAAGTGTAGCCGAGTGCTGTGAAGGTTTGAGAGTGTGCATTTTGGGCCAGCTGTGACTCAGGCCTGTAATTCCAGCACTCAGAAGACAACAGTAGGACGGTTGCTGCTAATTCAAGGCCAGCGTAAGCTGCAGAGTCAGCTCCAGGGCAGCCTGAGCTACAGAAAAAAGTAAAACAAAGATAACCCTCCTCAGTGACCCTTCAGTTCAAGGCAGCGGCCCTTCCAGGGGGGGCAGCAGGCAGGTGCTGAGTTAGTGCTTAATTGTATGGTGTCTGAAGAAGAGAGATGGAGTCCTTCCTCACGGGCACCTCTCTTTCCCCAGATCTCTAAAGAGTTGGAGGCCACGGTTTTGTCCTCTGACCCCTTCCCGATGGCACAGTTCTCACTGTCCCCATTGCACTGATGTGTGTCCCCGGCAGGTGGCGTTTAAGATGTACCTGGGCATCACTCCGAGCATCACCAACTGGAGCCCGGCTGGCGATGAGTTCTCCCTCATCCTGGAAAACAACCCACTGGTGGACTTCGTGGAGCTCCCTGATAACCACTCGACCCTCATTTACTCCAATCTCCTGTGTGGGGTGTTGCGGGGAGCGCTGGAGATGGTGAGTGGAGCCCCGCCTCCCGTGGTGTGGGAGCTCGCTGGCTGTTTGGTAAATGTGTGGGTGAATGGAGGAGAGAAAGGGCTTTGGCTTACCCAGCCTCTTACCGTCCAAGGAAATCGTGCTGCTGAGACAAGATCCAAGTCAGACCTCTCTGCCTAGTCACAGTCTCTCCTTCCTGACACGCCCCAGACAGTGCTGCTCCCTGTGAACAGTGGACAGCAGCCCTGTCCCACACTGGTTACGTGGGCCACAGTCTAAGATTGAGGCAGCCCCTCTCTCTCTCTCTCTCTCTCTCTCTCTCTCTCTCTCTCTCTCTCTTTCTTTCTTTCTTTCTTTCTTTCTCAGCCTTACTCTAGCTCTAACTACCTTGGGCTAGTTTTTTGTTTTGTTTTTGTTACAATTTGTTCAATATGTAGACCAGGCTATCTTCGAATTTGCCTCCAACCTCTGCCTCCCAAGTGCTGGGATAATTACAGGCAAGGACACCGCATCCAGCTTGAGGTCACTGTTAGAGTACTGGGGCTGGCAATCCCGTCTCCGTGGGATCAATCACTGACTGCTCTTCCGAAGGTCCTGAGTTCAAATCCCAGCAACCACATGGTGGCTCACGACCATCTGTAATGAGATCTGATGCCCTCTACTGGAGTGTCTGAAGACATCTACAGTGTACTTACATGAAATAAACAAACAAACAAACAAACAAACAAACAAACAAACCAAAACAGCCAAGCAGTGGTGGTACACGCCTTTAATCCCAGCACTCGGGAGGCAGAGGCAGGCGGATCTACAGAGTGAGTTCCAGGACAGCCAGGGCTACACAAAGAAACCCTGTCTCACAAAAGCAAAAAACAAAAAACAAACAAAAAAAATTTTAAAAATTAAAAAACAAAACAAAAAAAAACCCCAAAAAAACAAAATAAAAAAAAGTTTGGAAGTTTTATACATTTATATAGTTTAAATAGTGAATTTTAGCCTCCCCTTCCCCCCTCCCACCTTCTCTCCCTCCCTCCCTCCTTCCCTCCCTCTCCCCCTTCTGGTCTAGCCTCACTGAGGGGTTCCCCAGAGGCTGTGGTTTGGCATCTGGCCATCTATTCCTCAGGTCCAGATGGCTGTGGAGGCCAGGTTTGTCCAGGACACTCTGAAGGGAGATGGCGTGACAGAAATCAGGATGAGATTCGTCAGGCGGATTGAAGACAATCTCCCAGCTGGAGAAGAGTGAGCATCTCTAGGACTTGGGCAGCCAAGAGGAGTGCCTGCTGGGATGGGGGAGCAGATGCTCGCTCCCTCTGCCCCTGGAACTCAGTGACTTTTAAACCGATGTTATATATTCTTCTAACCGTATTTCCATTCTCCATGCTAATAAAGAGCAGACTGAGTCTGTTTGCCCCACAAGGATGCACCTCAGAAGGGGGATTCTTTGCTCCATTTCCCTTCAGAAGGGCAGGACGTACTTGCCCTTGGTTGGACTAAAAGAGCTCAAACCATTTTACATTCCTGTGAATTTTCCAAAGCAAAACCCACTTTGACCCCACTAAGGGACAGGCCTGATGCCTCTGTTCCTGCGCCTTCATGAGGCCTTTGGCAGGTGGCTGTAGGGAGTCTTGGGTTATGGAGGGGAGGGGACGCTGGGAAGGGGTGGGTAAGAATTGTTGGCTGCAGTGACACACTGTAGTCTTGCCAGGCCACGGAAGCCAGTCATGCCGGAAACACCGGCTTCTGGGAAGCTGCCCAGGTCTCATTCCTCCCTGCTGTTTGGAGGCAGCATCTCCTCTTTTTACGGAGGGTCCATCCTTTTTTCTTACAAATTCTTCAATAAAGACACATTCTTGAGTGAAGTCCCAATCCTGTCATGTTTTCCTTCTGCTCAGCATGTGAAGTTTGACTAGAAGAGAGCGTGTGAGCCGTGAGGCCAGCTCCTGCTTACAGCACACAGCAGATGCTGGGTCAACTCTGTCTGGTCGATGAGTCTATTTTCATTGGAGAAAGCCAAGGTCCAGCCGCCTGAGGTCATAAAGCTGTCAAGTGGAGGGAAGCAGCAGACTGTGAAGGACACACAAACCCTGCTCCTGACAGAAGTTCTAAGGGCTGACTAGCACTCAGGGTCACTCTCCAGCCTTGGGACTTGGGATAGCTTTACCTTGGGTGCAGGGGATTAAATGTAGGTCTCAAACAAGCCAGGCAAGCGGTCCGCACTGTGCTCGTCCCAAGTCCCCCCCCCCCTTTTGCTGGTATCTCAAGCACACCTTTAATCTAGCACTTGGGAGGCAGAGGCAGGCAGATCTCTTGAGTTCAAGGCCAGCCTGGTCTACAGAGTGATTTCCAGGACAGCCAGGACTACACAGAGAAACCCTGTCTTGAAAAAAACAACAAACAAAAAACTAAGAAACAAAACAACAGAAGTTCCTGCTTCTTTACAATAGGATTTAAGGTGTCTAGGCTGGCCTTGAACTTGTAATCCTCCTGCTGAAGGATAGAGATCCTTTTCACCAGAGCTAGATAGATGGTTAAAATGACACAGTGTATGTGTGTGTGTGTGTGTGGGGGGCTCTCATAGGCCCACATACTATGGCCTGCTGTGGAGATTAGAAGACAACTTTTGAGACTTGACTTTTGCCACCCTGTGTGTTCTGAGGGTCAAACTCGGGTTGTCAGGTGTGGCAGCAGGTGCCTTTATCCTAAGCCTTCTTGCTGGCCACAGATAGGCTTTTTTTCAAAAATGTTCTAAAATTAATTTATGTGTATGGAAGTTTTGTCTGCATGTGAGCTACTCTGTGGGCTCTGGGAATCAAATTGCAGGCCTTTGGAAGAACACCCAATTGTCTTAACCACTAAGCCATCTCTCCAGACTCCAGATAGCTCTTAAAGGGAGGAGGCAGAGGTTGTCTCAGGCCTGTTCTCTGGGACAAGCTAGGGCCCTGAATTTGGCCAAGTTATTGGGAAACTGGACTGAGGCTTTTCCCAGTTAGCACGCCCGAGAAGAGCTGGTTGCAGCTGCACCATGCTGGAAACACGGCTTGATTCAGCTGTGGTAGACCACTGGGGGATAACGTCATATTTCCCCAAGGAGGGTGACCCTCTAGGATCCCATCCTTGGAGCCTCCTTCCCTCTTCCTGCAGATACAGTCTGGGGCTCATGGCAGACCCTTTGTTTTGGTCAACTGGAGTTGGGTTAGGATTCAGCATAATGCCAGCATAATGCCATAATCCTGTCATACCAGATGTGAATGAATGAATGAATGACTGGGATGAGGAGATGAATATTGGGACCCACAGGAAAAGCTCTGTGCAGTATGTGTGGACCCTGTCAAAAAGTCAACCTCACTGCCCTGTTCTTTGAATGGGGGTTCTCTTTTTTTTGTTGTTTTTTTGAGACAGGGTTTCTCTGTGTAGCCCTGGCTGTCCTGGAACTCACTCTGTAGACCAGGCTGGTCTCGAACTCAGAAATCCACCTGCCTCTGCCTCCTAAGTGCTGGGATTAAAGGTGTGTGCCACCACTGCCCGGCTGCTCTTTTTTTTTTTCCCTAAGATTTATTTATTATATTTATATGAGTACACTGTAGCTGTTTTTAGACACACCAGAAGAGGGCATCAGATCCTATTACAGATGGTTGTGAGCCACCATGTGGCTGCTGGGAATTGAACTCGGGACCTTTGAAAGGGCAGTCAGTGCTCTTAACCACTGAGCCATCTCTCCAGCCCAAGGCTCTTCTTTCTTCCTTCCTCTCTTGTGTACCACATTCTGCTTCCCAGCAGCCATTTTGTCATGAGGTTTTGGATATCCCCTTTCCCAGAAATAACTTAACCATCATGGGAGTTGCAAACCATGGCAACAAGCCTCCTTAGTTGGTTTTTCCCACCTACAGCCCCACAACTGAGGTGTACACACTGGGAGTACTAAAGGACAGAGAGGGGCTGCCCCAGCACCCTCACTTCCTGTCCCTCCCCACCTCGTGTTCATCCCCTCAGCCACTCCCCACACTCCCTGTTATTCCATATTCTCTGTCTCAGCGAGATGAGGCAGGATGGACAAGCTCTTCCGGAAAATGCAGACTAGCAGGGAGCGGTCCTTGGGAGCTTTAGCTTGGGACTGAGTTCTGGGGCTAAAGGACAGCCTTTAGGTCAGGCTGGTTGGGCAGAGCTCTGGACAAGTCACGCTTTGCAGCCCTTAGCCACCAGAGGTCTCCAGATCATCCTAGAAAGTGACTGTTGGGACTCAGGAATTTTTTTTTTTTTTTTTCTGGAAGATGCACCTGATGGGGTAAATCTTAGAGGCTTGTCAAAGCATGGAGTATCCTCCTCCAATTACCCCCACGAGACCCAACAGCAAAGCTCATGTGGCCACCAGGCTAAGCGTCAAGGCATTGGAAGAATCTATTGGCCAAGGCTCTCGGGCAGCACACACACCAAAGTCAGCCTGGCCTCCTGAACTGTACAAGCTAGCTCTGAGCCCTCCCTTAACCAGTGCCCTTTCCTGAATGGAGTCCAGCCCCAGGACTGGATCCTGGTGTAACTGTTCTCTTTCTGCCCCAGACCCCACCTTAGTGAAGTCTCCTTATTCAGACTATACCTCCTGGGAGGTTGGCCTCCCTCACTGGGCATCCGGGTCCAAGAAGTGACGGCAGCAGAGGCCTTAGGCGCTGAAATCGCATTAAGTAAAATTAAAATAGTCTCCTAACAAGTGGTTCATTGTGGCGGGTGGGAGGTGGGGGTGTAGGAAAGCATCCTCCGTCCTCCCGAAGCTTAAGTGCTACCATGTGCTGTTCCTTGGAAGCCAGCGCTAGTGGGAGGGGAGGGTGGCGGCAGGCGGAGACACGGAGTTACTGCTGTTACCGCTCCTGAGCCTTTGATGTAAGGCCAGGCCTGACCCCAGGACAGCCGCTGGCCACTGCGAGGGGAGCGGTGGGGTTCAGCACATTCCTGGGGGCAATTTACACTCTGGCAGGAGTAGAGGAACGTTTCTACTGTGGGGAATGGAAGGGGGCTACTGCAGTAGAGGTTGGGGAGAACGTGCTGTAAGGAGGCGAGGAGCGAGCCAAGGCCCAGGGCTCCGTTGTACCTGGCTTGGGTTGAGGCCTCTGTTGGAGCTTAAAGCACCTTCCTACCACACTGGCTAGCCCAAGTTAGCCCAGGGAATGCCGGGGAGCAGCTGTTCTTTCCGATGGTTCTGGCTGGGAACGTCAGCTGAGCCAGCATCTCCAACTGAGCTGGACCAGAGGAAGGGTCGAGAGGAGAGATGTGCAGGGGCGCGCGAGCACGTGAGCCTGTGTGAGCACGTGTGAGCATGGACACACGTGTTCTGTAACAAGCACTAATATTTATGGCAGAGTCACCGTCTGCTAGTGCTGGATAAGCATCTCCCCCTGAACATTACAACCTAATTACTAGTCTACCTTGCAAAAGGACTGTAGTACCTAGCCAGTACTTGGTACGGGCCGGATTTGAACCCAAGTAATCAAGATTTGAGCATTTCACTCTGTCTTGTGCATGTTGTGGGTGTGTTTGTTTCCTTGTGCTTTTTTTGTGTGCAAACCTTTTGACATTTTTATTTGTGTTTTACTGTGGCAAGGTTTCATGTAGCTCAGGATGGCCTCAGGCCTCAAACCCATCTTGTTGCATTCTTCTGCCTTCATCTCCCAAGTGCTGGGATTACAGGCATGTGCCACCTGAGCTTGAATATTTTCTTTAATAAAAAATGTAAGCCGGGCAGTGGTGGCGCATGCCTTTAATCCCAGCACTTGGGAGGCAGAGGCAGGTGGATATCTGAGTTCGAGGCCAACCTGGTCTACAGAGTGAGTTCCAGGACAGCCAGGGCTACAAAGAGAAACCCTGTCTCGAAAAACCAAAAAAAAAAAAAAAAAAAAAAATTAAGCCGGGCAGTGGTGGCGCACGCCTTTAATCCTAGCACTTAGGAGGCAGGCAGGCAGATTTCTGAGTTCGAGGCCAACCTGGTCTACAGAGTGAGTTCCAGGATAGCCAGGGCTACACAGAGAAGCCCTGGAGACACAGAGAGAGAGAGAGACAGAGAGACAGAGAGAGAGAGAGAGAGAGACAGAGAGACAGAGAGACAGAGCGAGAGACAGAGCGAGAGAGACAGAGACACAGAGAGAGACAGAGAGAGATACAGAGACACAGATGCACAGAGAGATAGAGACAGAGATACTCAGAGATAGACAGAGACAGAGACTGAGAAAATATAGACTTAGGCCTGCAAAATAGTTTATGTGCAAAAGCAGGAGTTACCAAGCCTGCTAACCTGAGTTTGACCCCTAGAACTTACATGCTAGGAGAGAATCACTTCCTGAAAGTTGTTCTCTGATCTCCACACATGTACTGTGACACACAAGAGTGTGCACACACATAATAAATGTAAAAACTAGAGGGCTGGAGAGATGGTTCAGTGGCACAGAGCAGTGGCTGCTCTTCAGAGCACTCTCATGGCAGCGCACAATGAACTAACTCCATTTCCAAGGAGACAGAAGCCCTCTTCTGGCCTGCACAGGCACCAGATGTGCACACAGTACATAGATTTACATGCAAGCAAAACATCCATACATATTAAAAGAGAACACATTCTAGCAGGACAGTGGCGGCACATACCTTTAATCTCAACACCTGGGAGCAGAGGCAGGTGGATTTCTGAGTTCGAGGCCAGCCTGGTCTACAGAGTGAGTTCCAGGACAGCCAGGGCTACACAGAGAAACCCTGTTTCAACAAAACAAAACAAAACCAACCTATGCTAACTGGCCTAGACTCAATCGGATTTGCCAGGTGCTTCCATTGCTGGAAGCAGTGTCAGGGGAGGAGAAGCTGAAAGCGAAAGGCAAGCGATCCCAGCTCTGCCCTCTGTGGCCACAGGACATCTGTTGTGGATGCTGAGCCTGTGTTTTCAGGAAATGCGGTTATGAAGACCCTTACTTGCTGTTTGAAAGGTGCAGCAGAAGAATGTCAGTGTGTAGACTTCTTATCGCAGACAGAGTATTCCCTAATTGGCAGTTATAATTACTGCGGCCATTACGGGGAGCTGTCTTGCAAAGGCAGCCGATGGATTTAGGAGTGTGTGAGGGATGTGTCAGGGTAGTCTTGTGAGGATGTCATATCTGAGTTGCTCATCGCTGAACCCCCAAGCACCTAGCATAGCTTTTCAGTGCAAGGTATGCGCTCAGCAAATGTTCACCGAGCGCCGACTGTGTCAGAGGCGGAGAGGCTCTTAGGAAGAGGAGGATGTGGGTAGTCCACAGGGGCCTCAAGCATAATCAGGGACTCAGTACAAAATGAAAATGTGGAGCCAGGGGGATGTGGCAGCAGGTAAGGTCCTGTCGTTTGCATGGAGAGTCCACACAAATCCAGACACCGTGGCACAGGCCTGATGTAGGTAGTGGCAAACAGGAGACCCTGTCTGAAACAAGATGGAGGGCAAGAGCTGACACCAGAGGTTAGCGTTGGACTTCCACTTCCACACCATAGTATATGTGTACCAAGCTCACAGAGAGAGAGAGAGACAGACAGACAGACAGACAGAGAGACAGAGGCAGAGACATAGAACCTTTTGTCTAGAAATTGTTTTGAATTTCAAGATGACTAGCAGGGCTACATGCCCACATTAGTGGGGAGCCCTGGGGGACCCTCCATAGTCAGCTCTCGACTCCACCTGTCTGTAGAACATTATTATTCCTGGCCCTTCCCCCGGAACAATTGCCAACTTGTTGAGGAGCATAGAGGGCCCGCCCCAGGGAGCATGAAGACAGGAAGGTTGCTTCAGTGTGGGCAGGTCAGGAGACAGCAGAAGTCAGATCTAGTGGCCTTTAGATTGCCCCCCCCCCAGGAAGCCCCTCCAGAGCCAGGCTCATGCCTGAGAGCTTCTTGCTGTCTTCTAACCCCCAGAACTCACCTCCCACCATCAAGCGGGCCACCGGGTGGTCTGGGCACATGTGGTCACATTTAGATGTTGATTGAAGCAAAATTGTTATAAGATTAGAATAGTTAAGGTAACTTTAATTTCCACTGCATTACTGGGATTTTTGAAGCTGGAGCTAAGAATCCCCTGGGGTGGAAGCTGTACTGGGGGGAGATCTCCATTTTCCTCAGCTGTGTAGAAACAGGCCCTTGACAACCAAAATGGCTGAAAGCAGTGAGCTAGAGGAGAAAAGAACTTCCTAGGAATCTCAGAACCAGGAGTCAGGAGTGGGGGGCGGGGCTGATGGAACAGGAATTTGTCAATGCCACCCCCCCCCCCAGACTATTTGCATGCCCCGGGCCGCACATCTGTGCAAACACCCCTTCGCTCAGTTTGCCAGACAGAAGGGTGGCAAAGGGGGGTGTCTCACCCAGAGTCTCTACAGGCTCTGACTGGAGTGGCTGGAGATGGAAGGGGGGGGGTGCTTTACATTGGCAAAACAAAACAAATTTAGCAGGAACGGAGAACCTGCGGTAATGGAAATGAGGAGGATTTTACTAACATGAATTATTATTAAATGTTGGTGATAAAGATTCCTGACATTGATTGCAATTCAACGCCTGATTGTTTCTGAGCCACTACTACTCACCAGGCGTTTATTAAACCTTCCGTTGTTATTCTCTCTCCCTCTGGCCTGAACAGTGTTCATTTCTCGAAGTTCTGAAGGTTGAAAGTCTGAGAGGGCCAGAATGGTCAAATTCTTGGTGAAGCCTTCCAGGCTTATGCTTACAGACGGTTTTTGAATCCTTAAGCAATTGGTACTGTTGCTGTCTCTTCGAAGAGACCCTCTGGCACAGGGAGAGTCCCTAGGGAAGCCAGCTCACTTCCTTCTCATCTGTGTTAACCACTCTGAGCCTCAGTTTCCCTATTTGCCAAGTGGAGACATTAATACCAATGACTTCAGAGGTTGTTGTCAAGGATTAAATGAGTGGATACAGGCAAAGTGTGCACTGAGCATCGCGGTCATTAGGGACTGTCCCCATAGTGCCTTCCTTTATAGAGGAGAAACTTGAGGCTTTAAGAAACGAGGTTGCTTGCCCCCCAGTCACAGAGAGATGGCACTGGACAACAAACTAAGGCTGATCCCTGAACCAGGAGGCCCATGCCAGTACTGGCAATGCCAGGGGCTGCATAAGGAAGGTTATCCACCTAGTCTGGTTCAGGTTAACCACCCATATATTTGGTACCTCTGCTCAGGACTACAGTAATCTTTGAATCCTCACTGGCCAGCCTACAATGTTTTTCTTAAAAAAAGATGTATTTATTTTATGTGTGTGAGTGTTTTGCCTGCATGCGCAAAGTACCATGCCTGTCTCTAGCCCCAAGCCTACAATTCTAAAACAAAACAAATCCTTAAGAAAGTTATTTGTGAGGTGTGTCTGTATGTGTATGTCTATATGAGTGTGTGTGTATATGTATGTGTCTGTCTGTCTGTCTGTCTGTCTGCCTGTGTGTAGGTCAGAGGCACCAGTTTTCTCCCCTCACCTTGCTTTAAGGCAGTCTCTTGTTGTGCTACGGTCTCGAGAGGGGTTGGTAGTCACCTCTCTCTCTCTCTCTCTCTCTCTCTCTCTCTCTCTCTCTCTCTCAGAAAGGCAAGGTACTTTGATTTGTTTCTGCAGAAATTTCCAGAAATGTTGAGGCAGTCAAAGCACACAACCACCATTTCCCACCAGTAGTGTCTGCTTGGTCACAGTGCCTGCCAGTTGGCCCAGAGGATGGCTGAGGGGCACTAGAACCTGCCCCTCCACTAACTTAGGTAGCTTTTTTTTCTTAAATGTGGGTTTCAGGAATCAGACTTGTACTATCAGTCTTGCAAGGGAAGACTTTTACCCATTGACCTATCTTGCCAACCCAGCTTCTGTTTTCTTTCCTTTTTATAGTTTAAAAAATGTATGTATGTATGTATGTATGTATGTATATATGTATGTATGTATATAGGTATTTTATGTATATGAGTGCCCTACTGCATGTATACCTGCAGGTCAGAAGTGGGCAGTAGACAGAAGAGGGCATCAGATCCCATTATAGACAGTTGAGAGACACCATGTGGGATGCTGGGAATTGAACTCACCCAGTGCTCTTAACTGTTGAGCCATCTCTTTGGAGACCCCCACCTTCTGGGTTCAAGACAGGGTTTCTTTTCTCTGTGTCCTGGCTGTCCTGGAACTCACTCCGTAGACCAGGTTGGCCTAGAACTCACAGAGATCCAAATGCCTCTGCCTCCCTAATGCTGGATTAAAGGCATTTGCCACTGCCACCTGGCAGTTTCTGATTCTTCTAGTAGCTTTGGACTCAGAGAAGGTCATGGATCAGGTTGCAAGAGGCAGAGCTGACCACAGTCTAGACACTACCAGAAGGAGCAAAGGTAGAAGCCTCTAGCTGGTGAGCTGGGCAGTCTGGTCAGGAGTTTGGCCTAGCCTAGCCCAAAGGTGAGCCTTGGGTCTGTTCCCTGCCTCTGGCTCATCCAGGACTTTAATTTCTGGTCTTTCAGTTCTAATAGGAGACGATAACCATGAGGTCAGGGTGAGGCTATCTCAGTTTCTGGGTAGCAGGCTGGGATCAGGTAGTAAGAGTCGACCAGGGATATGGGGCTCTTTATGCTTAGTGGGCTCTAGGGATACAGGACCTGACCATTCCTGAGCTGGCTGCAGTGCACTGGGCAAGGGAGGAGAAAGAACCCACTAGGAACAGTGTGTGGCACTGTGACCCGGTCTGAAGGGCTCAGGGGACATGGAGGGGGTCTATCAGGAGACTCAGGGTTGGCATCCCAGGGCAGGGCCAGTTAGGTTTGTAGTTCAGTGAGGGCATGTGCATGGAGCCCATGGGGGCCTCCTTCTCAGCAGCTTAGCCCTTATCTGTCCACATCACTTGCACAACTGACTGATACATGGATTAAGACACGTGACCCTCACAGCAGTCCACGAGAGCTTTTGGAATGAGGAAACAGAGGCACAAGAAGCTAAGTGATTGGTTCAATGGTCCATAATGATGTGGTGGCACTTGGATTTGAACCCAGGCAGACTACCTCCAGAACCCATGGTATCCTTCTCAGTCCCTACTGCTTAGTTAGCTCCCATTCCCTCTCTGAGCGCTCAGCCCCAAGCTGAGCCCCGTCTACGGTTTTCACACTAGTGGTGGGGGAGGCCCCAGCTGTCCTTCCCTGCCCGGTGTCCTCTCGACTGCTCTGACACCCAGTCCCCACTTACCCCCCTCTTCCTCAAGCCAGGCTCCAGCTTTACTTTGCTGTACTTCCTTTGGGCTGGCTCAGGCCAGGAAGCAAGACCCAAAAACCTCCCTGGTAGTCCCCCAATTTGACGGGTGGGCTAGAGTACACCCAGGCTCGGGGGTGGGTGGAGGTGAGAGGCCCCACTGAATAGTGGTGGGGCTGCTGTGTACCTTGGCAGGGGGACAAAGAAGTGGGAGGCCCTTGGAGGGCAGGCAGGAGGGGGAAAGGGGAGACTGAGACAGCCCTGGGCTCTCTCGGTCCCTTGTGTTGTCCTGTGGATCTCTCAGCTCCTTCCATCTTAGAGACACAGCGACCCTCACTCAGACCTCTCCCCGCCTCTGTTCATCTAAAATCGTCCACTACACTCCTTGCCCCACCACTTTTTTCTGGGGCTGCCTCTTTAGCCTCTGCAGCCTGGCTACCAGCCCTGTCCCCAACTCTAACCACCTGCCCATAGCTGAAAGGGCCACTTTTCTGTGAGACCTGCCTGGCCCTGTGGGCCTCTTCAGCTGTCTAGAAAAACACTGGCTTTGGAACTGTTCTCCTGGCTCTTGGTTTCCCACCTCAGCTGCGACTCTCGGGGCTTCGCAGGTCTCTCTTCTGTCTGGGTGGATGCAGTTGGCCTATGCTGTGTCCTGGGGGTAGGAGTGGGGTTGCTTCCCAGCTTCTCCACATCCCATGATATCAAGTGCTGGAAGCCCACAGGTCCTATTTCCCTTTCGGATCCTTTGCAGTACCACAGACCCCCATCACTCCTGGGCCTTCCCATTCCCAGGCCACCAACCAGAAACCCAGACTTTTTCTTTTCTTTTTCTTTTTTTTTTTTTTTCTTTTTTTTTGGTTTTTTGAAACAGGGTTTCTCTGTGTAGCCCTGACTGTCCTGGAACTCACTCTGTAGACCAGGCTGGCCTCGAACTCAGAAATCCACCTGCCTCTGCCTCCCAAGTGCTAGGATTAAAGGCGTGCGCCACCACTGCCCCACGACTTTTTCTTTTCTTTTTTCTTTTTTTTTGAGACAGGGTGTCTTAGGGTTTCTGTAGCAGTGATGAAACACCATGACCAAAGCAACTTGGAGAGGGTTTATTTCAGTTTATATTTCCAGGTGACATCCCATCACTGGGAAGTCAAGGCAGAAACTAACTCAAACAAGGCAGGAATCTAGAGACAGGAGCTGATGCAGAAGCCATGGAGGGGTGCTGGCTTGCTCCTTAAGGTTTGTTCAACCTGCTTTCCTTCCTTTTTTCCTTTTCTTTTTGTTTTTTTTTTTTTTTTTGCTTGTTTGTTTGTGTTTGTTTTTATTATACTAGACAGGGTTTCTCTGTGTAGTCCCAGCTATCCTGGAACTCTGTGGACCAGGCTGGCCTTGAACTCACAGAGATCTGTTTGCCCCAGCCTCCTGAGTGCTGAGATTAAAGGCATGTGCAGGCGCTGTTGCTGCTGGTGCCACCGCTGCTGCCACCACCACCACCAGTTTCAGCCTGCTTTCTTATAGAACCCAGGACCACCAGCCCAGGGATGGCACCACCCACAATGGGCTGAGCCCTCCCCATCAATCACTAATTAAGAAAATGCCTTACAGTTGGACCCTATGGAGGCATTTTCTCAGTTAAGGTTCCCTCCTGTCATGTAACTCTAGCTTGGGTCAAGTTGACATAAAACTAGCCAGCATACAAGGTCTATGTAGTCTTGGCTTTCCTAGAACTCACTATGTAGACCATAGCTGACCTGGAACTCAGAGATCTGCCTGCCTCTGCCTTCGGAGTGCTGGGATGAAAGGCAGTCGCCCCTTCCCCCCAAGACGCCTCCACCCAACACCCAAATCCTGTTTATTTCACTGCTGCAGCTCCTCTCAGGGATGACCCTCCCTCCAAATTGCATGCCTAACTATCTGGACCATCCCAGGACTCCCCGTGGTCCAGTCTGTTTTCTGTGCACAGATCTGCTCACTCCAAAGTTTTCCAAGGCTTCCCATTTCCCTAAAGGTGCCACCTAACCAACTTCAGTAAGACCCTTGCCTGTCCTTGTTAACTACACCGGCTCAGCTCACCGGACCATCAAGACCTCCTCTCCTTCCCCCTGAGTCCTCCTGGCTCAACCTAGGTCACCGTGTTGGGGGAGTCTTGAGTCTTGTGTGTGGTGCCCCATGGACCATTCCGCGCGCCCCACCCTCTTTGCAGCGCCGGTGTTCCCTAGACCGGCAGCCGCCTAGGACAGGGGTCCGCGGAGCTCCAAGGCTGCTAGCCCGCTGTGCTACGGGCGGGGCGCGCACCCTTGGCTGTGGCTGTGGAAAGAGCAGGGCGGAGGCCCCGCCCCACCGCGCCCCTCCCGCCGCCCGCCCACTCGGCCGGGGCGCGGGGCAGCGGGCAGAGCGACGCGGAGCTCTGGCGGCGCGGACCCCGACGACGCCCCGGCCCCGAGCCTGCGCCATCCGGGTCGCCCTCGAGCGCCGGAGCGCCGCCCGGAGGCCGTCCTGCAGGTAAAGGCGGGCAGCGTTGCTGGGGTTTGGGTTGGGAGGCCCCGAGGGCCGGATGCAGCCAGGTGTCCAGCCCGGACGGGGCGCGGCACCTCAGGCCCCAGTGCGAGGACAGGACCTGGAGGCGACTCGCGCTGGGGATTGATCCAAGGATGAGGGGCTGCTCACCCGTCCCCTGGACGTGATGAAGATAGAACTCCCTGTTTCCTCCCTCTCTAACACTGGACGGTATGTCACTTCACTTTACCTGTAAAATGGAAATAGCAAAACTGTCTTCGAGGTGAGGTTGAGGAGAGAGGGGGAGGGGATGGAAGGCAACATCTACCTTCTCTTCTCATCTTTCTGCCATTCTGATTCTCAGACCTCCAAGTTACTTGGGTTTTCTGTCTCTACCCCAAGTTCTTTCTCTTTGGAGTAACCTGGCAGCCTCTACCGACACCGAAGACTGAGGCTCTGAGGAATGTCCCTGCCAGAGGCTCTGCACCCCCACTCCCACTGAGGCTTGTAGGGATTGAGGGGGTTGTGTCTGACCAAAAGTAGCTGGGGTTCCAGGTCCTTAGAATAGCTTTCTGGTGTCTCCACCACATGGGTCCCAGGAGGCTCGGGGCAGACAACAACTATCAGCCAGAAGACTTGGGGAGTTGCACCCAGGACAGACCGATCTGAGTATCTGAGTTTGCTTGGGGAGAGAGAGAGAGAGAGAGAGAGAGAGAGAGAGAGAGAGAGAGAGAGAGAGAGAGAGAGAGAGAGAGAGAGAGAGAGAAAGTGTGTGATCTGACGACCTTTCAGCCCAGAAGTCTTCCTTCACTTGCCTGCCATAGAAGCTGGGGGAGGGGAGGACAGAGATGCTGGAGGGTGTGCAGATGGGGTCTCTTGGTAGAGGTAGCAGATCCTCACTGGCCTGGGCCAAGGGATCCACCCCCACCCCCACCCCCTGCTCCCGAGAGAAGTCAGGGGCACCACAAAGAGAGCTGGCAGTCTTGGTGGGGAGTCTGGCCTCCCTTTGAGCTGATGAATACAGCTCATGGAGACATGGAGACATACATCATGGAGACATGGATACACAGAACTTTCTAAAAAGATACGTCCCATTCAGCCACACTCCCTCCCACTGAGACGCACAGACAATCACACACTGAATAAAGACTCATTAGACACACGACCACACTCTTACCACAAAAGCTAAAACAGTGACACGAATGTGCACACGTGGTCTTCAACAGACACACAGCAAGCCCCATGTGGTCCAGCCAGACATACTTCCACAGGCTAGTGCTCACACACACCGATTCGCTCTCTACATGCTCACTAGGGTCTCTCCAGTTTCACTTCGTCTACCTCAGTGAGCTCGAGCATTTCCACTTTGGCCCGGAGGAAGGAAGGAGGGAATGTGTCTCTTAGCAAGAGGGAGGGAAAGGATACCAAACACGGCTGTCGGCCCAAGCCCCCGAACCCCACTGCTTCTCTGCTCTGGGCCCCAGCCAGACCAAAGGATGTGAGTCCAACTTCCTTGCCCTGCTGGCCTGCAGCTTACTCCAGAACCTCAGTGACAGGCATGGGCCTCTTTGTAGGGAAGCAGAGCCTCAGATGAGCAGGTCCTGAGGCTCTTACAGAGTCGGGTAGATGAACCAGAGGCACCAACATCTCTCATATGGAGCGCATCTGTGGGCTCTGGGTGAGCAGAGGTACACAAGGAAGGGAGGAACTGTGCAAACCCAATTCAGGGCTGTGAGTATGGGGAGAGGAGGAGCAGAGGTAACTCTGTAAGGCTTCAATGATAGCGAGAGCTTTGTTAGTTAGGTCACACAGTAGGGAGTAGAGGGACCATACTATTTTGAAGTCAGGGTTCTTAGGTTATTATCTAGAGACCCAAATGTGAGCTGCCTACTGGTACAAACTGGGAGTGACTGGCTGTTCTATGATAAACATGAAGGAGACCCTTTCATCTTCCAGGCAGAGAGATCTTGGAGGAGGCCAGACAGACAGTGTGAGGAGAAAGGGGATGATAGTTAAGTGAGTGGTTGCCATGGGGATGAGAGGAGGGGTTGATGAAGTGGTACTCATCTTGGTGGGAGGGGCAGTGGTGGCACACACCTTTAATCCCAGCACTTGGGAGGCAGAGGCAGGTGGATTTCTGAGTTTGAGGCCAGCCTGGTCTACGGAGTGAGTTCCAGGACAGCCAGGGCTACACAGAGAAACCCTGTCTCGAAAAACCAAAACAAGAAAAGGAGAGAGAAGAAAAGAAAATGCTCATCTGATGATGGGAACAGTAGAGGCCAGGCTGGGAGCCTTGCACTGCAGCACTGTGGCCTGTCCCCACAGGAGACATGAGCTTGGCTTCCAGTCTCATAAACTATGATGATTGGGGACTGGAGCTGGGCATGACCATGAGTTGGGGGTTGTCTCTGAAAGGCACTGAGTGTGTACAGAAGTCGGGGTGCATCTAAAAGGCCAGAAGGTGCACACACGTGTGCCTAGACGTGAGCCGGGGAAGCCATGCTCTCTGAGAGAGAAGCTTAGAGCTCTCTGTTCTCTGGTCATTTCCAGAGGAGGTCGGGTCTAGACAGCAGATCTCCAGTGGAGAGAGCATAAGCAGGTTCAAGAGTTGGCCCTGGCACTGCCTGTCTCTGTGCCTCAGTTTCTCTATTGTCAAAATCCCTTTCTGGGACTATTTTTTAACCTGTGGAAAGGTGAGGGAGGGGTGGTCCCAGGTACCTTTGTCACACAAGTACTCCCTGAACTTTCTGAACAATACGCCCAACCCCTTCCTGGTTGGATCATGGAGCATAAAAGTAAACTCTGAGGGAGCACTGGATGGGAGATTAAGCATTCCCGTGAGGAAGGATGGGTACCTGTTCTTAGAGAGTAGAGAGGCCTGTGGGGGTCCGGAGCTGATGAACACCTTATGGGGAGAGCCAGGCCAGCATCAATGGCCATCTAGGGATGGGATTAGAGATTAGAGATTAGAGGGATCATCTGGGCTCACATAGCAACCAGAGACAGAAGTGAGAGAAAGCAGAGGCCTGGGCTAGGCCCTTCTCCACAGGAGCAGCCTTCTCTCACAGGCCCGTCAGAAACTGGAGGGTGGGGGGGTGGGGGGAACCTCATCAAACTACCTTAAGCACTCTAATTTTTTCTTTATTTTAAAAAGATTGTATTTATTGTGTAGATTTTTGCCTGAATGCATGTCTGTGAACCACATGCACACAGTGCCCTTGGAAGTCAGAAGTGGATATTCGATCCCATGAAACTTGAGTCACAGACTGCTGGGAATTGAACTCGGGTCCTCTGGAAGAGCAGCTAGTGCTTTTAACCACTGAGCCATCTCACCAGCCCAGACATCCTGTAATTTCAATTCCTCTTTCTGTCTCGTTGAGAGAGTGTAACAGTTAGGAGTTTGATGGGGTTTATTGTTCCTTAGGTCCTCTGTTGACATGTTTCTAATCCTGTAGCAATAGTACAAGGCAGGGATCAATGGCTCATCCAACAGAGCAGGGTAGGTCAGTAGCCGGCGTACTTGCTGCGTACAGGGCTGGAATTCCCAGGCAGGTCTGTGGTGACACCCACCTCTGGTCCTTCCCCTTGGCCAGCATCGTCAGCATACCACACATCTCTGTAACACAATTTTTTTTCCCCCAGAGAGGAAACAATAAGTATCAGAAGGTCAGGCCCATGGGGAGAGTTTGTCACAGAGAGGGCTGGGATGTTTTTTCAGTATCTGAGACCTCTCCATGGTCCCTGGCAGGGTCATCTAACAGTAAGGGACGCCAGTTCCTTCAAACAAGGGCTCTGAGCCTAGGGTCTTGGCCTCACCTGTCAGTCCTGAGTGGCTGCTGTGAGACCTCAGTGGCCATGCTTTTGAGATGGGCCAGTGACGCTGGCCTGGCTTACTCTGGAAACAGAGGGGTGGGAAGCCATTTCTCCTCTGCAAGCTCCCAGAAGCCCACTCTCTTCTCCCCTGACCCCTGGTCTCCCTATGTAGCTCGGGCTGGCCTGGAACTCTCTGTGTAGCCTAGGCTGACCATAAATTCACCATCCTCCTGCTCTAGCCTCTTGAGAGATAGAATTTCAGGCGTGAGCCACCACGCCTGGCTGAGGCCAACTCTTTGGCACCCACCCCTTCCAGTATCTCAGTTCTTAAGACCAGGAAATTCTCCCTTCTGTCTAGCCTCCTTCTCTCCCACTGTGCTGGCTGCTGCAAAGCTTGCGTGGGCCCTCCAGGCCACACTCCTGACGGGCGACCACGAGCTTATTAGTTCGTGGCAAACATTCTTTTCATAGTTCCTGGAGCTCAGCAAATCCGATGCTTAGCAGGGAATGCAGAGCCCCCTCCTGCAGTGGATGCTTAGCCAGGAATGCAGAGCCCCCTCCTGCAGCGGCGGCAGGGACTGGGGAGGGGGTGGAAACCCTGGGGGTTAGCTAAAGTAGGGATGAGCTGAGGGGGTGTGGCAGACACCCCCCTCCAGGAACACGCCTCAGCTCAGGAGCAGGATGGAGGGTTGTCTTCAGCAGCTTTGGACTTAGCAGGCTTGGCTCCAAGCTCTGGGACCCTCCTCTACTGTCTTGCTGATGAACTTGGGCAAGTGACCCATCTGGGTCTTAGTTTCTCATCTGTAAAATGGGGTTTAGAATATGTCACATGTCTGCTGGGAGGTGTCACGGTGGTGACATTTCAAATAAGTATAGTAGACATGTACTGAGTTTCTGTATGACAATTTACACCAAGTCCAATATGCAAAAATAGCATGTCTAATCCTTACACAAGTTGGAGGAAGCAGAGACTGTTTACATATCACCGATGAAGGAGTCAAGGTGCTGGCTGGTGAGGTCCTAAGAATACATTCAAGGAGCCAGAGAGATGGCTCAGCAGGTAAAGGTGCTTGCTCTCAAGCCTGATGACCTGAGTTCAACAAGACCCTCATGGTGAAAGGAGGGTCCCCAAAGTTGTCCTCTGACTTCCACACTGGCCCAATGGCACCCACAACCCTTTTCCCCTAATAAATAAACAAATATTTTTTTTAAAAAGGTGTGTAATATAGTCGAGTGTGCTGACACAGGAGGATTGTATTGCACTGGACGCAGCTTGGGCTTCATAGCAAGACCCTGCTTCAAAACAAACAAACAGATAATCAAAAACCGTCAGCTTAAGGCAGGTGAATTTCTGAGTTCGAGGCCAGCCTGGTCTACAGAGTGAGTTCCAGGACAGCGAGGGCTACACAGAGAAACCCTGTCTGGAAAAACCAAAAAAAAAAAAAAAAAAACCTGTCAGCTTCCCACTGCCTGGTTTGTCAGGCAGGAAGATTAGGAGTTCAAGGTCATCCTTATCTTTATCTCAAACTAAACAGAACAAAATCACATGTTTTACTCTTAAGTGGTTCTTGAACCCCTAATTTTTAAAAAATAAGACTCTTGGGTCTGGAGAGATGGCTCAGTGGTTAGGAGTACTTGTTCTTGCAGGGGTCCTAGATTCTGTCCCCAGCACTAACATGGCTGCTCACACTCACCCATAGCTCAGTCCAGGTCCGAACCCCCTCTTCTGGCTTCTGTGGGCACCAGACATGCAGGTGGCGTGCATACATACCTCCAGGCAAAACATTCATACAGAGATAAATAAATCTAAAACAAAAATGTTTAAATTGGGACTGTAGCCTCAACCTGCCCACAGTAGGGTTAGCAATGGACTTGCCCACAGTAGGTCTAGCAATGGCCCCCTCTCCAGCAGCCATCACCTAGCAAGGAAGGAATTTTCTTCCCAGGGCCCTTGGAAATTCTCAGGGCCTATGTTTGGAATGCTGTGGGGAAAGCTAGGCCTGACACCAGGCTAGCCCATTTGGGGACTTGGCAGTTCTCAGAAACTTCTAGATAGGGATAAAGATTGTCCCTCCCATATCTGGTGTGGGATTTAGCTGTGCAAAGGGGAGATGTCACCAGAGGAGGGAGAGAATTAGGGCACTGAGAACAGAGCCACATTGAAGAAAGCTCAGGCAGGGCCCTAGTGCGTCGGTCCACTCTGCTCCCTACATTGTAGAATCTTGGGAGGGGGCTCCTGAGGCCCTCAGTAGAGGCTGTCCACTCTGTACCCACTGTTGCCTGTCTATAGTGTGTTATCCGGGTTGAGGTGGCAGCTTGAGTAGGGTAGAGTGGATTTGGCAAACAGGACCCTAATCTGTAGGAAATGTGCCCAAGTGTGAGGGCTGTGGACACTTAAGGACTAGCCAGACCTGCCTTCTTCAAGGTAGACCTTGGAGAGTGGATATGGCTCCTCAGTCTCCATGCTCCTCCTCAAGGAAACTGGATAGGAGTTCCAGCCTCGCAGGGCTGGGGGAGATGGTAAATGTCTGCTGAGGGTGGGGGTGAAGTGGCTTAGTGAGTAAAGAGCCTTTCCTCCAAGCCTGGGGACCTGAGTGTGAGCTCAAGTCGCAGATGGAAGGGGAGAAACAACTCTTGAAAATTTTGTCTGATCACCAGGTGTGGTGGTGCATGCCTTTGATCCCAGAACTCAGGCAGCAGAGGCAGGCGGATCTCTGAGTTTAAGGCCAGCCTGGTCTACAGAGTGAGTTTCAGGACAGCCAGGGATACACAAAGAACCCTTGTCTTTAAAAAAAAAGGAAAGAAAATTATTTTTGACCTGCACATTGGTGAGCTGAGGCGTGCATGGCCTTCCCTCACAGTAATAAAAAATATAATAAAAAAGTTTTTAAAGTTCTGCCTGGGATGTGGTCAGTGCCGTTCTGTGCATAGTATGGATTTAAGGCTTATTATTTGTTTCATTGTGCATGCTAGATGCTCTTGGGATTTAGACACTGTTATTAGACAAATAGACAAACATGTGCAGCCAGCTTTGGGCTGAACCCAGGGCTCTGACCCTGATACTCGGGGCCTTCCTCAGCTGAACCCAGGCAGCCCTCTCAAGTAAAGTCACCTGTTCAAAGTCTGGGCCAGCAAAATGGTTTAGCAGGTACAAATGATTGCAGTACAAGCCCAGTGACCTGAGTTTTGTTCCCAGAACCCGGGGTGGAAGGAGAGAACCCCTCCGAGTTGCCCTTTGACCTCAAGCACATGTGTGTACTTGTGTGCATGGGCAAAGATTTAAAGGGAGGGGGCCGTTGGCTCAGTGGTTAAGACCACTTGGCCTTGAACTACATATGTAGGCCAGGAAGCTGAAGATGGCCTTGAATTTCTGATCCTCTGGCTTCTACTCCTTAAGAACTGGGATTACAGATATGTGCTACCACACTGAGCTTATGTGGTGTACACAGTGTTAGGGACTGAGTTTAGGGCTTTTGAGGTAGGCCAACACTAACAACTGAACTGTATCCCCAGCACTAGTTTGTGTACGTGTACACGTATGTGTGGTGCTGGGAATTGAACATAATCTTTTTTTTTTTTTTTTTTTTGGGTTTTCGAGACAGGGTTTCTCTGTGTAGCTCTGGCTGTCCTGGAACCCACTCTGTAGCCCAGGCTGGGGACCTAATCTTATGCTTGGCCACTGAGCACCATCCTATCTCCCTAGATTTTTTGTTTTAATCCCCTTTGTCTCTTGTGTATGTTCAGGATTTTGCCACACACCATACCTTCCGTTCTCCTGGCCTGGATGGCCAGTCTTCATCTCCGAACAGCTCAATTCATGTTGCTAGCCAAAACTCAGCTCCAGCTTGGATCCAATGCCTTACTCCCACCCCCAGTGGGGAGGAGCTGGTGGGCAGGAGGTTTGTATGTATTGAGAGGTACAGACTGCCCATCCAGGCCTCAGCAGCCAGGCCAGGAGCTCAGAAAGCGATCTCTGCTGGGGTTCTGGTGTTTACTGTAGCCAGGGTGTTCAGGGCTCAGCAAGGTGGAGAGACAGCCAGGAGCCGCAGGCCTTGGCATCAGGCTGTTTATGCAGCCGCAGAGAAGGCCAGGCTGTCAGAGTTTCCATGGGATCGGGCAGAGGGAAGCAAGCAGCTGGGGGAGAGAGTGACGAAGCCTCCTTCTTCCTGCCAGGTGGGCTGGCTGGGTGTCCCCTCTTTATCCACTCAGAAGTCACGTCTGGGTCTGGACAATGGTCCCCCGACTCCTTTACCTAGACCAGGGGTTTTTTACAAGTATTTTGAGACAAGGTCTCATGTAGCCCCAGCTGGCCTTGAACTCACAGTGTGGATGAAGATGACCTGATTCTGTTTCTACCTTGCAAGTGCTAGGATGACAGGCATGTATCAGGCACCATATCAGATTTACGGGGGGTGGAACCAAGTGCCTTGTTGTTGTGTAGGCAAACACTCTCCCAACTATCTTACATCCGGAGCCCTGAACTAGGGCTTTTGACAGAACCATGTTTAGTTGAGGCACAACTGGGAGCTCTGTCATCCAAAATTCTGGCTACTCCTACCTCCGCACTCCGCTGCCTTAAATGGCTTCTAGTGAAGGCAAGTATGACTTCCAAAGCTCGTCTCCCTGATGCTGTTCCTGCTTCCCTGACCTCAGTTCCTGCCGGTCTCCAACTCTAAAGACTTCTAGGCCATCCCAGAATCTCCCAAGCAGTTTCCCCCAGCCTGAAATTCCTTTCCTCACCTCATGTGCCACTCAGATTCAGCTTGAATGTCCCTCCCATGACAAGGCCCTTTAGGGGAGCTCACTGGGCATTGGAGGGACAGTGTATGCTTCTCTGAATTTCTACAGGGATCTTAGCCAATTGTGTGTGTGTTGGGGCGGGAGGGGATTTTTTATTTGGGACTGCTCTTACTATGTAGATCAGGCTGGCCTCGAACTCACAGAGATCTATGTGAGTACTGAGATTAAAGGGCCAATCGTGTGGTGATGGCTTTTTGACTGATGCGCCCTGCTTCTACAGGGCAGGGGTGGAGACATCAATATAGATGACCACTTTCCCATCTTAGGGGCCATCCCCAGCCAGTCCTAATGTAGAGACCTGAGTTGGCCAGAACAGGGCACACAGAAGGGGTTTCTGCAGTGCCTCAAACCAGAACTATCACTAAAAGCATAGAATGAAAGAAGAGAGATTGGGTATGGCACTGCCTGACCTGGGCTGAGGAGGGTGCCTGCTGGGCTTCTGGTCAGGTGCCATGACTAGCCAAGGGCGGCTGACTGCTCCTGTCATTTATCCCCAGGCTCTGCATCTCCTAGGACGTTCGTGGCCCCGCCCACCTGAAAAAGGTAGGCTAGTTCTGGGGCGGGGTTTTCTGATACCCAAGGCTTTGAAGGAAGAGCAGTTGTTCGTCGCCCAGTAAACTGGTCCTGCGGCAGCGGCAGCCCCTCCCTCCCAGGCGCTGGGTGCCCTTGCCGCCGGCTTCTCCTGCAGGTGACCTCAGCTCCTTGTGCTGTAAAACCCCGGCCCAAGTCGGAAGCAGCTTTTTCTCATTTGTGAACTATCTCGCCTCGCTCCTTGGCGCGGCCGTGTTTGCTTGGCCCCGCCTGAGTGCAGTGGCCTGGCCGCACTCCCGCCGGCTCCCTCCCTGCCCAACCCGGCCTCTCCCGTTGCTGCTGCCGCCACCACGCAGGGAAGCCGCGAGGCCCAGGAATCTTGGCCGGCTGGAGCGACAGCGGCCGAGGGTGGCGCTCCGGAAAAGGCTGCAAATGGGAACCAGAGGCGAAGAGCTGGATGGAGGCTGAGGAGGTCCGGACTGCCAGGCTGAGGCTGGGTGGTTGGGTCTGGAGACCCTCCAGTCTGTTTTGGTCACAGGCTCAAAAGCTCTGCTGGAAGCTAGCATAGAGTGGCACCCGCTGAGGCCATAGCCCCCTGATGGAAGGAGCCAGCTTTCTTGGCTACCTGCCTGAGGGTGCGGTGGCTGTGGGTCATCTGTCTCAGCCTGGACATTCTTATCTCCCTGGCTGGAGGTTTGGTAGCAATGAAATGTTTCTCCCGGGGCTAGCAAGCGTCTAGACTCAAGAGGGCAGAGAGGCCAGGGGCCTGGCATTAAATGTAGTCACCTGTAAGGAGGGAGGGAATTTTGGCTAGCTTTCTGTTGGCCCAGGCCTGAGGAATCAGGAAGAGCAACAGAGACCAGTCCCTGATCAGACTCCCTAGGACTTGGCCCCAGCTGCAGGCTTTGAGTACTTGTTAAGTGATGTGGAAGAGAGGGTTGAGGTGGGGTATGAGAGGAGGAGGCTGGGAAGGCTGCTCGGAGGAAGAGGCACTCAGGACGGGCTTTGAATAGAAGTTTACTTGGAAGAGAAAGGGAGAATGGGGGTTCTAGGCAGAGAGGGTCCCATAGGCAACTATGAGAAGGTAGATATGAAGTGGAGGGCACCCAGAGCTGTGGTGGGCTTGTCTTCTCTCCAAGGTGGATAAGCCAGCTCTACCCACAAGGCCAGGCTTTGATCTGTAGTTAGTTTCTGTCTCCTAGTGCCACTAGATGGCTCCTCCCTTCAGAGACTGCACGACCTTTCTCCTTCATGATGGGATATGAGCTCTGCACGTAATTTGCATCATTCTGCCAACACATAACCCCGATGTCTCCCTCCAATCTCCTTCCCTAAGCTGTTCCCTAAGCTGCAGTCCCCTGTGCACCAGGTGTGGGACACTGAGGCCTTTGAGTGGAACTGCAGCTTGGTAGGCAGTCACTGTGAGCAGAAGTGCACTCTTGAGCTCACAACCACAGGGGTGATGAGGTTCCAGGCAGCTCCAAAGCTTTAGGACAGCCCTTACCCACACATTTAATCTAGGGGGCTAAGCCAGAAGATCCAGTAGACCCCCACCCTCAGTTTTTAGCCAGACTTCATCCAGGGAGGTAGACAGAGCTTAGGTCAGCATGCACAGGTATGGCCTGTCCACACTGGCCTTGTAGAAGAACTTGTTACTTGACCAGCAGTTCACAATTTGCTAGAGCTGGACCTCACTTAGGGGATAGATACCTCAGTTTGTCACAAGAGCATGGGAGAGGGTTTAGAGAGTCACTTGCATAGGCAGTGGAGATGGTGACAGAGACACATCTGAGTGGAAGGAGAGACCGATGCTGAGACACGAAGAAGACATGGAAGAGGACTTAAATGGTTCACACGGCCCCTCCCCAGCTCTTAGACATGTATATCCCCACAGTGGGACCTCAGTGACAGTTCAGCACATCGATGGACCTTCTCTGTGCGTCCTCCTCCAGAAGCCACGTGAAAGGTAGAACAACAGAGATATAACCTGTGAGCGATAGGGAGCCATTAGAGAATCCAGAGCCAGCCAGAGCCATGGTAACAGGTGCATAACCTAGAAGCCTGGCAGGATGCAGATGACAGGTCTACACCAGCCACATCTGTCCTGATGACCTCGTACAGGCTAAGGCTTGAGAAGTGTTGGTGAAGTCCATATAGAAAGTGTGGAGGATGACAGCCAGGTTAAAGTGGAGGCGGAGTGAGAGGAGCCTGTGGCTGTCCTGTGGGCTTTGGCACACACACACATACACATATGCGCACACATACATGCACACATGTTTTGGAGACAGGGTCTCATGTAGGTCAGTCTAGTCTCTTGAACTCACTATGTAGTCAAGGATAACCTTGAACTTCAGAATCTCCTGTCTCCACTTTCCAAGTGCAGGATCACAGGTATTTGCCACCACACACCCATGTTTTGTGCATGCTAGACAAACCTACTAACAGCTGAGCTACATCCCCTGAGCCCTGGGCAAGATCATTTATCAAACCTTTATGGAGAGTTTGGGTTGTGCCATCCTCTGGGCCTGTCTTTTTTGTTTGTTTTTTGAGACAGGGTTTCTCTGTGTAGCCCTGGCTGTCCTGGAACTCACTCTGTAGACCAGGCTGCTTTAGAACTCAGAGATCCACCTGCCTCTGCCTCTGCCTCTGCCTCTGCCTCTGCCTCTGCCTCTGCCTCTGCCTCTGCCTCTGCCTCTGCCTCTGCCCCCCAGACACTGGGATTAAAGATGAGCTCCACCGCCTGGCTGTGCTGCATTTTGGAGTATAAGGTCTCTATCCAGGCAGAGGCTGTGGGGAAGAGATAGAAGTCATAGGGGCTACAGGAGACAAAGTCCACAGGACCGGATCTGTGGCCCAAAGGGAATGGAATCAGGGTGTTTTGTGTAGTTATGGCTATGTATAGGTTATGTATAGGGTGACTGTTACACAAGAGCCCTCAGCAAGGGGCCAAGTGGGCTGGAGAAGAGGGCAGTCTCTTCTTACCCTGCCAAGGCATTGTAGGGGGTGTAGACTCTGTATTACCATATAAGGAAGAAAGGGCCAGCGATGATGTTCAGACCTTTATCCTGGGCACCTGGATTGCGGCGGTGTGTGTGTGGGGGGGGGAGTGGGGGAGTGGGGGAGGGGTGGTTGGAGGGGAGGAAGTTGGGAGGAAATGACAGCCAAATGGGAAGGTGGGGCATATGTGCAGTGTGTGTGTGTGTGGGGGGGTGGAGACTGGAGACTGGTGGTGTGCCAGTACACGGTGATGGAATAGGATCTGGGGAACACAGGGAGATCTGGAACTACGTGGACAGTCCAGAGACCATGAGCCTGAACCAGTGCGTGAGAAGCCTGGCAGAGAAAGAGGGTGAAGAGACCCAGCCTGGGGTCAGGCAGGGATATGCCTGGACTGTGGACGCGTGGGACAAGAGGCTGGAAGCTACACAGGAGGCGTCCACACTGAGACCCCTGGGGTGAAGTCTGGCCTTGACCACCTTTCTTTCAAGGACTCAGGAACAGGGAAGGGCTTAGAGTTTGGGATGGAGTCTGAGGACCTGTGCTGTTGGGCTCGGCTGGGTCATGTCCTCTGCTCACCCCTGGATTCTTAGTTGTCTTCAGCAGTCTCTACAGATAAACCTGGCCAGTGTTTTCTTTCCACTATCCAGGGAAAGGTCTAGAGGGGCAGAACATTCAGACTTCATTCTTCAAGACCTTATGCTTTGGATAGGGGCAAGATGCCACTTTGTACCCGGAAGGTATGTGGCTGGACTGAAGGAAGGTGTTCCTGGCCATGAAGGACAGGCCAAGGCAGCACACCTGGAGGGTCTGGTGGCTTCCATGATCTCAGTTGATCTTTTTGCCGAGGACACTGGAGGTTCAGAAAGGTTAAGTCACTTGCCCACATGTATCCCTCAGCTCTAAGTAGCTGTGCTGGGAAGGATTAGAAACTGCACTCACCTGACAGGTGAGGGAAGACAGAGCCGCGAGACACCAGAGAGAAGGGAAGAGGCTGGGGAGTGGGGACCAGGCACTGGCCAGGGGCTCTGCAGAATGTCTGCACCACAGGAAGCGGCTCACAGCATACCTGTGGTTTGGCGGACCGGCCGCCGCGCCTCCCCGCCGCTGCTCGCGGAGCCGCCGTCTGGGGTACTTGGGGCCTGGATTCTGCTCGGGTCGGGTTCCACCCGTTCCCACCCCGGGGCGGGGTCACAGCCGCCTCACCCTGCGCCCTGTCTTCGGGCCCCTCGGCACCACGGACCAGCCGGCTCGGCCAGGGGTGGGGGTGGGGTGGGGTGATGGAGGGGAACACACCTGGGATGCGACCCTAGGGAGGGGTTCGGGGAGGGGGGGTCGGCCAGCGTCTCCTCCCACCTGGGTCTGGACGCCCTGGGGTGCCCGCTCCCAGCCAGTCTCCTCCGCCTCTGGGAGGAGGCCAAGCTGCCCCAAAACGCTGACTTGGACGAAATGGTGTTTTACGGCGATTTGTTGAAAAGGGGGGAAATCCCCGTTAAGGACTTGCAGCTGTCCAAACACCGCGTCTGCCCCGCCGCCGCCCGGGCGCAATCCCCTGAATCAGCGTCTCCTGAACGAGTCCAACCTCCGAGGCTCCGCGCCCCTCCATCCCTGACCTAGTTCAGGCCACACCTCCGGCGAGGTCACCAGAGACCGTGATGGCTTGCCTAAGGTCACACAGCCAGTCGTGGGCAGAGCTGGCTGGAGCCTTAGGACTCTCCTCCTGATCTTTGACACCCCACCCCCACCCCCGCACACACACTCATACCCCAGCTTGGCCAATCAACCATCCTTGCTGGCAGATGAATTGTTCCCTTTGCTCCACACTTCTGGAGCGAGACTAGTCACCGCAGAGACACTCTTCAAGTAGTCACCAGGGAAATGTTGGAGCGCGTTGCTACTGTGTTCTTGATGATTGATAGATTGAGGTAGTCGTCTGGCCTCAAACTTGCCAAGCAGTCAAGGATGACCTAGACATCCCTGCGCACTTCCTGCCTCTGCCTCCCGTTTCCTCCCCCTCCTCCCAGGCTACAGGTGTGTGCCACCATATCTAGCATCGTGTGTCCTTTAAGTCTGACGGTGAATTGAGCTGGTCACTCATTGTGGAACCTCCCTGGGTGCCAACTTGGCCATGTGGGGACAGGGAAAGCAGGAGTGCTAAACCAGGACAGAAGAGCCAATCCTGGCTCCACAGACAGGCGGTGTGAGGCAGCCAATGGACTGGGCGTCTCCAGCATGCCAGAACAAGTGAGAGTTATCCAGGTGGAGCTGCACCAAGGCGGCAGAGAATGCAGAAGCCACAGAGTCCCCGGGCCTGGCACACGGGCCCACACAGTGCCACCTCTAGGTCATTGGCTCTTTTTTTCATCCCTGAATAGGCTCAGCCTCCACTCCCCAGCCTTGTGCCCAGCCTGGCTGAAAGAAAGACTTTTTTTTTTTCTTGCCATTCTCTGCTTTGCTGCCTGACCTGACCCTCGGAATGTTCCAAGCTCCCATGGCAGGAAATCCTAGTGGTTACAGCTTTGGTTTGTCACAGATCTCTGTCCTAGCCCTGTCATCGCTGTCCCCCCCCAAGCTTTTGCAAGGTGCTTCTCTGGGCCTCTGGCTCCTCATCTGCAGACAGGCCCTGACAGCACCTTCCTCATGGAAAAGGCCACAAAAAATAAATCCTTTTTCTTTTGAGCAAAAATTTCTAGGCCATGCCGGCCGGTCACAGCATTTATGGGCTATTGTTTTCCTCACTCCGAACACACACCTAGGATCAGATCTGGTCTCTGACCTCTCTCTCCCTCTCCTTCCATCTCTCCCTCTCTCTCCCCCTTTCCCCCTCTTCTTTCCCCTCCGCTTCCCCTCCCCCCCAGTGTTGGGTAGAAGTCATTGGAATGGGCGTGCTAAGATCTATGGGTCTATGGGGAGGAGTTAAAGTCCCTTCCTGTAAGACCCTATACTAAGCAGAACTAAAGGTTGCATAGCTCTGGGTGCTGGCTCTGTCCCTGGCTAGCACTGGGGCGTTTCCTTTGGTAGCATGCCTGCCTGGGTGCCTTCCTGGTTCTATCCTCGTTGGCACTAACCATGTGTGAGAAATGGGGGCCTTTCCAGAGCCAGGTCTGTGCCAGGTCTCCTTGTGATGGTGTCATGACCTTTATGCCCTGGCCTAAAGTAAGCCAGGAGCCAACTTGGCTTTCTATGGTACCTGCTGTACACTTGGTCCTCTTCCCCCTGTTCCTAACCCCTGCCTACCCACCAGACAGAACACTCTGGCTCTAGATAGCTATGTAGAGCCTGTCCAGAGTGTTCCAGCTCAGACAACTAATTCAAGAGGGCCCAGCCCTGCCTGCTCAGGAGAGGTGACCGGGCTCCCCTGCCCAAGTTTAGGTTCTGCACGTAGCCTTGTTAGTGGGGACTTTCAACCCATTTCCTCTTCTCTAGATCACAATAGCACCCCCATAGGCTGCAGTGAAGGTTATATGTGAACTATTAGGACAGTTTTGGTCTGATTCACCACCAGCATCTAATAAAGCCACCTGGGCAGGCGGTGGTGGCACACACCTTCAGTCCTAGCAGAGGCAGATGGATCTCTGAGTTTGAGGCCAGCCTGGTCTACAGAGTGAGCTCCAGAACAGCCAGGGCTACACAGAGAAACTCTGTCTTGAAAAAAAGCAAAACAAAACAAAAACTTGTGGCTAGAGAGATGGCTCAATGGTTAAGAGCATTGGCTACTTTTCTAGAGGTCCTGAGTTCAAATCCTAGCAACCACATGATGGCTTACAACCATCTGTAATAGGATCTGGTGCCCTCTTCTGGCATGCATGTGTACATGCAGACACAACACTCAAAACAAAAACACAACAGACTAGAGCCTAAACCCTGTACATTGTAGGCTCAGCCAGACTCTTCATTGTAGGCTCGCTGAGTCTTGGTATCAAGTCACAGCCAATAAGACAGGTGACCTGTGCTGGAGAAGGTTTCTAATGAGGCCTCAGCTTCTGAGCAAGAATTTTATAGTAAGCATCTCTCCCTCTCCCTCTCCCTCTCCCTCTCCCTCTCCCTCTCCCTCTCCCTCTCCCTCTCCCTCTCCCTCTCCCTCCTTCCTCTGCTAAGGATGGAACCCAGGGCTTCACACATGCTAGGAAACCTTCTAACCCTGAGCTCTACCCTAGCCCCAAGATTCTCTTTCCACATCTATACTCAAGGGTGACCTTTACATGAATGAACTCACTGGGCTTTGTGAGAGGATCAGCTTGAGTCTGACACACAGGGACCCCAGCCACAGGTGTTACTGTCAGGCCAAGGCTAAGGGAGAGTAGGGGTCCTTTGAGGTCACAGAGCTGGTAAGTAGTGGAGCTGAGATTTGAACCTGGGAGCTGGCAGTGGCTCCATGGACCTTCCCTGCAGCCCCCGCTGAGAAGAGGAAAGGGAAGAGAGCTGCAGCACAGCCCCATCAGAGAGGGTTTTGCTTCCTCGGGCTCTGTGGAGCCCAGAGTAGGGGTGTGAGGGGCTCCCGCACACTCCTCACTGGATCAGATCAGTGAGTTCCCGGACAGCCAGGGCCACAAGGAGATCTTGTTTCAAAAAAACCAAAAGAACGAAAACAAAACAAACAAACAAAAGATGAAACCACCTCCCTCAAAACCCCAAACCTCTCTCCTCCAAAAATGACAGCCTATTGATAATTCCCGTATCCATTTAAATGTATAGCACATGGTGGACTCTGTGGTACAGTTGGTAGAAATGCTGCGCAGAATGAAGAAATCCTGGATTTAATCCCTAGTACCGAATAAACCAAACCAGGCACAGTGGCTCGCACCTGTAGTCCCAGCACTCAGGAGGTGGAGTTGGAAGGATCAGAAGTTCAAGGTCATCCTCAGCTATGTAGTGAGTTTAAAGCCAGCTTGAGATACATGAGACTCTGTCTCAAAAACAAAAAACAACAACAACAACAAAACATACAGTGCAGTTTTTATTTTTTATTTTTTTTATTTTTTTATTTTTCGAGACAGGGTTTCTTTGTGTAGCCCTGGCTGTCCTGGAACTCACTCTGTAGACCAGGCTGGCCTCGAATTCAGAAATCCGCCTGCCTCTGCCTCCCAATTGCTGGGATTAAAGGCGTGCGCCACCACTGCCTGGCTTTTATTTTTGTTTTTGAGACATAGTTTCACCATATAGTCCTTACTGGCCTGAAACTCACTACATAAACCAGGCTGGCCTTGAACTCACAGAACTTTGCTTGTTTCTGACTCCTGAGTGCTAGGATTAAAGATGTGTACCACCATGCCAACCTTAAATTTTAATTTAGTTTAATTTTCTATGTATGGGTGGTTTTCGTACACGTGTATTCATATTAGCACTACCTAACACTAGCAGTGGCCAGAAGAGGGCGTCAGATCCCCTGGACCTGGAGTTTCAGATGGTGTGAGCCACAGTGTAGGTGCTAGGAATCAAACCTGGGACCTCTGGAAGAACAGCCAGTGCTCTTAACTGATGAGTCATCTCTCCACCCCCTGCGTTACCTTATTTATCTTCTGTTCCACGGGAGTATCTTTGGGAAGAGTGTGCTTATACATTCTTTCCTGTTGCTGTTTCTGCTGGTAGCTGATTTTGTGACAATGACTTCTCTTACGGGCATACTCTTGGAAAAGATCACTTCTTTAGGCTGGGAATGTGTCTCAGCTGGTAAAGGCCTGTCTTGGCATGTGCAAAGCCCTGGGTATAATCCCTAGCGCCCCATGAAACTGAGTTTGGTGGGTCACACCTATTATCCCAATACCAGGTGGGTAGGGGCAGAGGTCAGAAGTTCTAGGTCATCCTCGGCTGTCTACCAAGTTGACACTAGCTTGGATTATATGAGAAACTGTTAGCAGCAGCAGCAGCAGCAGGAGGAGGAGGAGGAGGAGGAAGAGGGGAAGGAGGAAGAAGAGCAGCCAAGTGTGGTGTCATGCACCTGTAACCACAGCAGGAAGGAGCAGAAAGATCTCAGTAAGCTTGAGGCTAGCCTAATCTATGTAGTTCTGGGCCAAATAGAACTACACAGTGAGACTCTCTCAAAAACCAAACAAAAAGGGAGGGAGGGTTTCAGAATACCCGCAGCTAGGGGAGATGGAGGTGAGGTGGGATGAGATGGGGAGCAGACTTAGCTGGAAGGACTTGACCCAAGTGCTAGGACTGGTCCTGAGCCTGGGCAGGGGAAGCCATGAGGTGGAAGACGGCAGGGAGGAGGGAGCAGGCTGGGAGGGGTCCCATGAATGGAGACCTCTCCCTGAAGGCAGCAGACAGCTGTTTTGACTGGGAAAATGAAAAGAATTTGTGAAATGAGCTGGAGATGGCTCAGAGGTTACGAGCACTGACTGTTTTTCCAGAGGCCCTGAGTTCAATTCCCAGCACCCACATCTGTCTCACATCTGTCTAACTCCAGGTACAGGTCTGACACCTTCACATAGACATACATGCAGGCAAAACACCATGGTGGCTCATAACCATCTATAATGACAGATCTGGCGCTCTCTTCTGGTATGCAGGCATACAGGCAGGCAGAACGCTGTATACATAATAAATAAATAAATAAATCTTAAAAAAGGAAAAAAAAAAAAAAGAATTTGTGAAGTCTGGCAGTGGTGGGACACACCTTTAATCCCAGCACTCAGGAAGCAGAGGCAGGAGGATCTCTCTGAATCTGAGGCCAGCCTGGTCTACATACTAAATTCCAGGACAGCCAGAGCTCCACAGAGAAACAAAAAGCAAACCACTGTCACCTGCATGGGGTTACAGAGGGTTGTCAGCCGACACATGGGTGTCTAGAATGGAACCCAGGTTATCTGGGAGAGCAGTCAGTGCTCCTAACTACTCAGCCATCTCCCCAGCCTCTATGCCCAGTTGTTGTTGTTTTCTTTTTAAATTTATCTTATGTTCATTGATGCTTTGCCTGCATGTACGTTTGGGTGAAGGCATCAGATCCCCTGGACCTGGAGTTATAGACAGGTGTGAGACAGATGTGGGTGCTGGGAATTGAACCTGGGTCCTCTGGAAGAGAAAGCCAGTGTTCTTAACGTCTGAGCCATCTCTCCAGTCCTATGTCCAGTTTTAAAAAGCATTTTTTTGGGCATACAAAATGGCTCAGCAGGTAAGGGCTCTTGCTGCGAAGCCTTATGACTTGAGTTTGATCCCTGGGATCTACATGGTAGAAAGAATGAACGGATTCATGCAAGTTGTCTGCTGACTGCCACATTCATATGTGCCCCTCCCTCAAATAAATAAGCAAAATGTATTTTTTTTTTTTTTTTTGAGACAGGGTTTCTCTGTATAGCCCTGGCTGTCCTGGAACTCACTCTGTAGACCAGGCTGGCCTCGAACTCAGAAATCCACCTGCCTCTGCCTCCCAAGTGCTGGGATTAAAGGCCTGTGCCACCACTGCCCGGCAGCAAAATGTAATTTAAAAGGCATTTTTTTTTTTTTTTAAAGTAGCGTATTGTGTGGAGAGCATGCATATTGTTCTAGCATCCTGGTTAGGCTTGTCTTCACTTGGAGCTGTTATGGATAACGTAATGCCATGAACATTTGCAGACAAGATTTGCGTAGATATATTACCCTGTTTTATTTGCCCAAACTCCCTCTCTGGTGAGTACAGTATTCAAGGGGGCAGAACCCAGGCCTTGTTCTCTGACCTCAGCTAAGTTCTGTGGATAGCTGGGACTCTAAGGGTTGTGTAGCTGTCAGAAGGCGTTTTGGAGGAAGGGGACTTGAAGGATAAATAGAAGGTAAAACAGGCCCAGAATTACAAGGCTGCTGGGGCCTGGAAGCTCTCCTGTAAGGAGTCCTGCGTGACCGAGTGAAGGTTGCAGGGAGAGGAAGGGAAGGCGGGGCTCAATATGAGGCATTGCTTCCGGTGGTATGGAGTCCAGGACATCACCATGATAGGGAATCAGACGGATCCAAGTCAAATCCCAGAACTGCCTCCCCCTCTATCATCTAGATACCGGGGGTGGTGAGCCCTGGTAGTAGGTGGTACTTGGCAGAAAGCTGGCCTGCACAAGGATGGCAGAGCCTTCATCTTGAAAAGGTTTGCTTTAGCAAGGCGTGTGCTGAGATCGAGCTGGTTCTCAGAATGTTCTATCTGGTTGCCGATACTCGGCTTGGGGAGACTGGTCAGGCTTGGAAGAGGTTCAGTAGACATTATATACAGACCAGTAACTTTGACATTTGCTTTTGAATAACAACTGATCTGAGCCCATGGTCCTGGTGGCTGGTTTGGTGACAGCCTTCCTCCTCCTCCCTGCAGCACATCCACAGACGCCATGCGGGGGGCTCTGATGCCCCTGCCTTTGCTGCTGTTGTTGCTGTTGGGCTGTGGGCCAAGAGTGTCCTCTGGTGGCGGAGCTGGGGGCGCAGCTGGCTATGCCCCGGTAAAGTATGTGCAGCCCATGCAGAAAGGACCAGTGGGACCGCCTTTCCGAGAGGGCAAGGGCCAGTACTTGGGTGAGAGTCTCTCTACTCAACCATACCTAAGACCTCTCCCCCCCTCCTCCCTAAATCCCTCCAAACTCTACAGACTACAGCTCCTCAGTGTCCAACTGAGATCTTCCCACCTCCTTTTATCCTTCCTTCGGCTGGTCCAGGGATTCTCAGCTTTAGTGGGCCGGAAACTGGCTGTGGTTGGCTGGTGCAGGTGGTCTTCATATGGGGGTGGAGCCGGGGAAAAAGGTAGATAGGTAATAAAGCAGCTTGACTGGTCTGTAATGCGGGTTTTTGGCGCCGCCTGGTGGCCTGGTGGTGAGATGGCCACCAGGTCTTGCAGCCATAAATATTCTAAGTTCATTGGGCAAGGCCTAGCTGGGAAGTTGGGTACAGGGAGCCCTGGATGAGGACACCTGCAGTGCTCCCAGGATAGCAACTACACATCTCTGGACTCCCTCCATTATGGAGGGACAGCTCTGGGAGATACAAAGCCCATTCCTCCACAGTGCGCTGTACATTGCCATGGGGAAATGGATAGATGAGATACCCAGCTAACATTGTCCAGGGTTTCTGACTGTCCCCTTCTCTCTCTTTCAGAAATGCCTCTACCAATGCTGCCAATGGACTTGAAAGGAGAGCCAGGCCCCCCTGGGAAGCCGGGACCTAGGGGTCCCCCTGGGCCTCCTGGCTTCCCGGGAAAGCCAGGCACGGGAAAACCCGGGGTCCATGGACAGCCAGGTCCTGCCGGCCCCCCTGGCTTCTCCCGGATGGGCAAAGCTGGTCCACCAGGGCTCCCAGGAAAGGTTGGACCACCAGGGCAGCCAGGGCTACGGGGGGAGCCAGGGATACGAGGGGACCAGGGCCTCCGGGGTCCCCCAGGACCCCCTGGCCTTCCTGGTCCTTCAGGTATTACTGTCCCTGGAAAACCAGGTGCCCAGGGGGCTCCAGGGCCTCCAGGTTTTAGGGGGGAGCCAGGGCCCCAGGGAGAGCCTGGACCCCGAGGAGATAGGGGCCTCAAAGGGGATAATGGAGTGGGCCAACCAGGATTGCCTGGGGCCCCTGGGCAGGCAGGGGCCCCTGGGCCCCCTGGGCTGCCTGGTCCAGCTGGCTTGGGCAAACCAGGTTTGGATGGGATACCAGGAGCCCCTGGAGACAAAGGTGATTCTGGGCCCCCTGGGGTTCCAGGCTCTAGAGGAGAGCCAGGAGCTGTGGGTCCAAAAGGCCCCCCTGGAGTAGATGGTATGGGGATACCAGGGGCAGCAGGGGTGCCAGGGCCACAGGGTCCAGCAGGTGCTAAAGGGGAGCCAGGGCTCCGGGGCCCCCCTGGTCTGATAGGCCCTGTTGGCTATGGGATGCCAGGAAAACCAGGACCTAAAGGAGACAGGGGCCCAGTTGGGGCCCCAGGGCTCTTAGGAGACAGGGGAGAGCCAGGAGAGGATGGGGAGCCAGGGGAGCAGGGTCCACAGGGACTTGGGGGTCCACCTGGCCTTCCTGGGTCTGCAGGGCTTCCTGGTAGACGTGGGCTCCCTGGGTCAAAGGGAGAGGTAGGACCTGGAGGGCCCCCAGGAGTGCCTGGCATTCGAGGTGACCAAGGACCTAATGGTCTGGCTGGGAAGCCTGGACTCCCTGGTGAGAGGGGACTTCCTGGGGCCCATGGACCCCCTGGACCGACTGGACCCAAGGGTGAGCCAGGTTTTACAGGTCGTCCTGGAGGGCCAGGGGTGGCAGGAGCTCTAGGACAGAAAGGTGACTTGGGGCTTCCTGGGCAGCCTGGCTTGAGGGGTCCCTCTGGAATCCCAGGACTCCAGGGCCCAGCTGGCCCTATTGGGCCCCAGGGTCTGCCAGGCTTGAAGGGTGAACCAGGCCTTCCAGGGCCTCCTGGAGAAGGAAAAGTGGGGGAGCCTGGCTCTGCTGGTCCCACAGGGCCTCCTGGAGTCCCCGGCTCCCCAGGGCTCACAGGTCCTCCTGGGCCCCCTGGGCCTCCTGGGCCTCCTGGTGCCCCCGGAGCCTTGGATGAGACTGGTATTGCAGGCTTGCATCTGCCCAATGGTGGTGTGGAGGGGGCTGTCTTGGGCAAAGGAGGCAAGCCACAGTTTGGGCTTGGTGAGCTGTCAGCCCAGGCCACCCCAGCCTTTACTGCTGTGCTCACCTCCCCCTTCCCTGCCTCAGGCATGCCAGTTAGGTTTGACCGGACTCTCTACAATGGCCACAGTGGCTACAACCCAGCCACTGGTATCTTCACCTGCCCTGTAGGAGGCGTCTACTACTTTGCTTACCATGTGCATGTCAAGGGCACCAATGTGTGGGTAGCCCTGTACAAGAACAATGTGCCCGCCACCTACACGTATGACGAATACAAGAAGGGCTATCTGGACCAGGCCTCCGGAGGGGCTGTGCTCCAACTGCGGCCCAATGATCAGGTGTGGGTGCAAATGCCCTCAGACCAGGCCAATGGCCTCTACTCCACCGAGTACATTCATTCTTCCTTCTCAGGATTCTTGCTCTGTCCCACATAACCTGTGGGGGACCCTGCTGCCCTGGCCTCCTCCTCTTTAGTGATAGAGAGACATTTCCAGTTACAGAGATCTCCGTTTGAAGGAAAGAACCAAAAGCTGAACAGAAGCAGCGGTGGCCTTGGCCCGAGAAGACCTGCTTTCTGTAGGCTGAAGTCGTTTCTGGAAGAGGTTGGCCTAATTTTCTTTCCCCCAGGTGCACTGTGGGGGTTGTAACCCTGTTCTGGACCTGCCTGGTCTGCAGGCAGCAACCCAGAGCACTCAGCCCAGGCCCCTTTGTGAGTTCTGGAAGCTGCTGGGAGAGATGGCTTTCCTGTGGCCTTAGATGGCATGAAATGAGCCCAGGGCTTCCTGTGTTCCCTGGGTCTCTTCCAGCTCCCCAGGAGCCTTCAGCATACGATACAATATGACATTAGGTTCTCTGAGGTTTTTCTTTCCTTTTGGGAGAAAGGAAGAAGGGAATGGGGACCATGGAGGCAGTCGGTATGGATAGAAACCTGGAGTGATGTTGTGAGCACAGACCAGTCCTGGCGGGGACAGCCGTATGGCCCTTGCTCCTGGCCTCTGGAAGACTCCTGAAGCAGCCATCTGTGGAGATCTGTGAGGGGACATGGATCAGGGGCAAGCTGGTCACTCTTCTGTTTCCCTGGCTATCTCCATTGGCTCTGGCTCTTCAGCATGAGGGTGAACAGCCATGGGCTGAGATGGAACTCTGTGTAGTGTCTATACAGATTGCAGAGCCAACCAGGACTGATGATCAAGCAAACGCGATGCCCCTTCCTCCCTCTTTCTTCTCACCTGCTGGGGGTGGGGTAATTCTCTCATTATCAGACTGTTAGGGGATACTTGGCAACCCCAAACTAAGTGTCTTCAAGGCAGAGCACCTCTCGTTGGGCCCTCTGAACAGAGGCATACAGGCTTGTGGATGAAGGCTTCTGTCTCTCCTTAATAAGAACCATGCTGTGGGTATTTAGTGTCTACTAGAGAGGCTCATCTGTGGGCACTTCCTCTCTCTCCGCACTCTGCTTCCAATTTCCTGTTCTAAGCAGTGTAGGGCCCAGGAGGCTAAGGCTCTGAAAGAAAGGATGCCAGCAGGCCCCACTGGAATGAGCTGGCTCTAAAGGCTTCTACCATCCTCCCTAATCAGGACGCTCCTGCAGGAAACAGGCAGGCTTTCTTCCCAGCTGGGCTCAGGGCTGGGGGCAGGGATGGTGGATATTCTTGTCTACATAAGGATGGCTGCTTTCTCTGTGGTTCATGACCTTCCTCAGCCTTCACTTGGTCAGCCCACTTCTCTGACGGAGAACTGCCCATGCTGATAGACTGAGGATGAGGGCTTAGCCTCCTGGGCTTACAACTGCAAAGCATCCCAGTAGACTGCTCACTTCAGTTTCCAAAGGGAGCTCTGCCTGTGACAGCAAGAAAAAGTTCTGCCTGGGACTCTGTGTATTTTTCTTCTGCCACACCTAAGAGAACCAGCTAGAGTCTCAGAGCATCCGTGTTGGGCCTTTTCAGTCTCCTCCTTCCCCGGGTCAAAGCCACTAATCTAATGGGTTTTGATGGTCAGAGATGAATCAGCTCCCAGAGGGAGCCCTGAAAGCTGGTTCAGAGCAGAGCTGCCAGACCCTACCCGAAGCCTTTAGGGAAGGAGTCTTGAGATATTTGTGGATTGGAGCTGTAGGTGTCACTGACCAGCTTTGACAAACAATGTCAGGCCTTAACTATGACACCTTACCTTGTACATTTTTGTATTTTTTTTGTTTTGTTTTGTTTTTTGTTTTTTAAGATTAAGGTTTTTCCACTCGGGATTTCATTTCTAACCTGGTGTAGGAAGTTCCTCTCTACTTACCACGTACCCCATGTCAGGTTCAGGGAAAATGCACTGGGGAATCAGAGAAAATGGGATTTCTTTTTGAAACAAAAACGACAGTACTGTTATTGACCACCCCCAATAAAACCTGTTGTAGAAACACATGCTCTGACTCTGGCCTCGATACATGTTTCAAGGGCATCCAGGTGCTTCTTACTGAGGCTCCTGAAACCAGTTAGAACCACTGCCTGCTCCCTTGCTGCTTCCTCAGTGCCACCGGGCAAACTCAGAGGCATTCGATGAAACCAAAGAAAGGCAGTGGCTGGAGCCGGATTGAACTTTGCTGGAACATTCCTGTAAGCTCTCAGGAGCAGTGGAGCATGACAGTTGGCTCAGGATCCCAAGGGCCAAGTTACAACATCTGATACAAATTATGAATGAAATTGTGAATCTTTGGTCCTGAGGATGGGCTTGTGCTAGGCCCAGTGCTGAGGACAGGGTAAAGGGTGCTGTGGCGTGCACAAGTGCCTGGTTACAGCTTGCTATGCACAGGAGCAGATGCTCATGGCCTTGGCTCTGAGGATCTGGGACATCAGACCTGTAAAAGCCACGTCCTGCTATCTGCCTACCCTGATAGAACCTCAGCTTGGCTGGAAGCCAACTGCCTGACAGTCATGAAACCTCAGGCCAACCACTGAGCTAGCTGCACAAACTTGTCCCTTCACTGAACCTGGAAGGACCCTCAGAGATCATCTTCATGGTTTCTGGGAAGGTCTTTTCAACTATCTTCTTTTGTTGTTGGTTTTTTTTTTTTTGCTTGTTTGTTTTTTTTGAGACATGGTCTAACTATGTAGCCCTGGCTGTCCTGGAACTCTCTCTGTAGACCAGGATGGCCTTGAACTCAGAAATCTGCCTGCCTCTGCCTCCCCAGTGCCAGGATTAAAAGCATGCATCACTATGCCCAGTTTCAACTGTCCTTTATAATAGATGCTGCTCAGAACTTACTTGCAGACCAAGGCTGTTGCGTTTATAAAAAGATAAAAAGAGAAGGGATATGTTTGGTGGAGGTGTGGGGGAAGGGGTGCCTTGGCGGGCCCATGCTGAGGCGTCCCTTCCCCGAGGGAGTTTATTCAGGACATGGAGAGGGGAGTTAAGAGGGTAGTAGAGACAGGGAAAAGCGGGGGTGGGGGTGGGTGGGTGGGGTAGAGGCCAGCCATGAACACATGGGGGGGAGGGGGAAATGAGGGAAGGGGCGAGAGGACAGAGAGGGAACAAGAAAGCAAGAGCAAGAGAGAGTGGAGGGGGCAAGCAGCCCCTTTTATAGTGAGTCAGGCCTACCTGGCTGTTGCCAGGCAACTGTGGGGCAGAGCCTAGACAACATGCTAGCAAAGGCCTTCAGCATGGGCCTCAAGATACAGGAAGCATACAACACTTAGTTCATTGGGATGCACCTATGACGTCCACCTAGGACGATGCCCTTCCTATCAAAGGTGGGTGCGCTGCACCTCCTATAGGATCCCTCTTCCTGGTTCAGCCAGGCCTGGGCTGTTTGAGAAAGAATAAATCTGTCTCTACCAAGTGCCTCAGGCAAAGCATTCGTCCATACGCCTGGACAACACTATGTGACCCCCAACAAGAAAAGTCATTGACCATGCCTACTCTGCCCTTCCTGGTTGGAAGTAGAAGACGGCCCACAACACAGCAGCTACTGCCTTGGGTCCTAGTACTGGAAACATGCAGTGCAGGCAGGGGGTTACTGCTTAGAGGCAATCCACCAGTGGAGACAGAAACAGGGCATGCTGAGATTTACAAAAAACTCTTTATTGCTGTGACATCCACCAGAAGCTGTCAAAAAACCCTTTGTAGTGAGGGGCCAGGTCAGGCAGCCAGTGGATGGGCCAGTCTCAAGAGACAAACAACCTGCTGCTGGCTCTGCCCACTCAGCAATAGGCTGTCACACTGGTTAAAACCCGACGGGGAGATAGGGTCCTCCCATAGGTCATTCCACCGTCCCAAGTCCCATGCTCCAGATGAAAAAGTGCCACCCCTCCAAGATAAGACCTGCCCTGGCCCCTCATGTTTCTGAGGACCTCGGGGTGTCATACAGCCCTGCAGCAAACCAGAGCTGCAGCCCCAAGGAGGCACCAGCTCCTCTCTGTTCCACAGGCTGTTCCAAGACTCCAGCCTCAATGGTACCTTTGGCCTGCCCTCTAGGAATGCAGGGCAGGCGAGTCAACCTAAGGGAACTGTGGATTCCAATCCGAGTTGTCCTTGGTTGGTCCTGGTGGGCCTGATAGGGCCACTGAAGCTGTGGCCCTTACGAACGCTCTTGGAAGACTCGGTGCAGGCTCTGGGCCAGGACATCTGTCTCCTCATAGCCCTCACAGCTTTGCTGCCAGCTCTCTGGCACCTGTTCCATCCCATAGTAAGCTCCAGCAATGGCCCCAGCCATGGTGGCTATGGTGTCTGTGTCCCCGCCAAGTGAGATGGAGTAGATGAGAGTCCTCTGGAGACTGTTGAATGTGGAGGGGATCTCAGGATCAGGCTCCATGCAGCGCAGGAAGCAGTAGATGGCGGTGGGCACAGATTCAAAGGCGGCAATGCCATTCCCTGTGGGAAAGCCAGGGTATAGGAACTTGACCTTGCTTCCTGCCAAGAGCCATCACTCCCAGCTGTGTGCAGGGCCATGCCTGAGACTTCAGGCTCTATAGTGAGACTACTCGGGACCTACCAAGCCTGCTGGTGGCCAGGCAAGGTCCCACTTAGTCCTGTGCTTGGCTTTGATTCTTGCTCTCTCCTAGGGCTACTGAGAGTCGAGCCACTGTGAAGGACTCCACATAGTGCCCAGGGCACAGGTTCCAGACAAATTTACATCCATAATCACACTAGTGCACAAACTGGCTGCCGGTTGCCGTTTCTGGGGATACTGATCCTCAAGGCTGCAGGTACTGTGTTCAGAGCCCTATCAGGGGTGCTACAAAGAGGAGCTCTAGCTGTGCCAGCAGCCTTCTCTGCCCCATGGTCAGCTGGGGTACATATTAGTCAGGGTCCACCTACCTAGCTCAGACACCACTTCCTCTCGGCTCACCAGGTCCTGGTCTAGCAGCTCTCCGACCTTCTTCAGTCTGCTGGAGTACGGACGCTCCTCCATACCCAACCTGGGGTTTGAGAAGCAATTTCAGAAAGGTTGGAGCGAGCAGGCAGACGCAGGTAGGGGGATCGAACTCAAAAGAGGACATCAGGTCCCATCCAGGCTTGGGAGGGAGAGGTGTTTGTTGTCTGACACCGAGGGCCATGAATGTTTTGAGGTAAAGGGGCCTCTTCTACCTACTCCATAAAGTTCCCAGTGAGAGCAGAAGGTTGGGCTTTGCGGCAATGCCAGGCACCCACCCCTGCCCTGCACATACTTTGATCTTCCTCAGCCCTTGCTCCAGCCTATACTCACTCCTTGGCATCCAAGACTGACTGGGCATCACCTTCCAGCTCCTCCATGTGGCCCAGAAGCTGCTCGAGGAAGTGCTCACTGGATGATACACCCTGCAGTGCTAGGTGCACAGCCAGGGCCTGCAAGATGGCACCGTTGTAACCCAAGGAAGAGGCATGGGTCAGCTGGGCGGAGAGCCGGGCAAACTATGGAGAGGAGGAGCCACTGTCACATCTCTACAGACAGAGCTGGGAAAGGGGACTCTGTGAGCAGCCTGCCTAGTACCTTTTGTACATCTTGGACACTGCTGTAGGCCAGCGGGATGCCTGCTACCCGCATGGCACCCCCATTACCATAGGAGCCCTTCCCATTGAACTGGGCTCGGGCAGGCTCATAGACATCACGGCACTTGGGATTCAGGAGTTTCTTGAAGACAGTGATGACTCCGGCCCCATACCCTCTGTCAGGGTCCTTCTTGTATTCTTGGGCAAACCTGGTGAAGAGAAGGGAGGCAGGGGGAGAGTTTTAAAAGTGCCTCTCAGGACTAGAAGAAAAGGCTGGGCTGGGTTGGAAGGTGCCTAGGGTGCCTGTTCCAACAGTGTTGTTACATTTGTAGTGTGGGAACTGGATGTTAGCCAAAGAAAGAGTCCTGCTGAGGGAAGGGGTGGTAAGTATATACAGGTATTGCTCCTCTCGAGGCCTGTCTGGTCTCATGCCAGGGTTACATCCCTCACCTGTGAGCCATGTCCACCTCATCGAAGGCCTCCTTGGCCAGCAGGGACTGCACCAGGGCCCTGGTCATGGCGGTATCATCTGTGTAGTACAATGTCTCTGCAGGGAAGAGGGTAGTGGGGTGAGAGCAACCCACAGGGCTCCAGTGAGGTGAATGCTTGTTCCTTTTGGTGACCCCACTGTGACCCACTTACCCCTTCCTCTTGCAAGCTAGGAAGTCTTCAGACCTCAGCCTTGAGATCCTCAGCAACTGTCTCCTATGAGGCAGTCATGGCACCCTGCTGATTTCTGGAGGGAAACCTTCCACTCCCTTCTGCCTTCACTTCTCACCATCTTAGCATGACCTGCCTGGGCTGTATGCTTCCCACCTCCAGTGTGGCTTTACACACTGCCACAAATTTTTAAATAGGACATTGCCTTCTTCCTTCCAATTCATGGCTTGGTATCCAAACCCCTCCCAGCCTGCTCCCTCCTTCCCTGTCTTCCATCTCATGGCTTCCCCTGCCCAGGCTCAGGACCAGTCCTAGCACTTGGGTTAAGTCCTTCCAGCTATATCTGCTCCCCATCTCATCCCACCTCACCTCCATCTCCCTCAGCTGCAGGTGTTCTAGAATCCCCTCCTCCTTTAAATTTGTGTTTGCATGGGTATTTTTGCTTTCATATATGTCTGTGTACTGCATGCATGCCTGGTGCCTGAGCCTGGAGTGACAGATGGTTGTGAGCTGCCATGTGGTTTCAGGAATTGAACCTGGGTGCCCTGGAAGAGCAGCTAGTGCTCTTAACTGCTGAATCATCTCTGTAGCCCCTTTTGTTTTTGAGGCAGGGAGGGTCTCACTGTCTGTAGTTCTGTCTTGCCCAGGACTGTGTAGACCAGGCTGGCCTCAAACTTGCTGAGATCTTCCCGCCTCTTTATCGTAAGTGCTGGGGTCACAGGTGTGTGACACCACACTCATTATGTTCTGGTACTTCTAACATGCCGTACTCAAAGAGGCTACTAACCTGCTAAGACAGGGCTTTTGCTTCACTGAGAGAAGACAGTTACAGAGAATGGACTCTAATGAGTGCCTCCTGGATTCTTCAAACAGCCAGTCCACTCTTTCCTTGTAGCTCAAACTCCATTTTCCCCCTTCTCAGGTGGCCCCTGTGTCCCACTTTCATGGCTGTAAACATATTCCTAGTCTCTTTCAACCTGGTCAAAGGTAAAGGCCACCCTTGCTCACTGGGGTTAGGCAATGCTCTTTGCCTTTCTCTCTCTATCCTCACCACACCTCTGTCCTCCCTCTGTTTGCTCTGTGCCCTGGTCTTCCTGAGGGAGCCACTCTTCCTTAGTCCCAGCCCAGGGACTGACCCCCTGCCTAGTTAGACGGCACCCATCTCTTATTCCCAGTCCCTTATTTAGGGCTGGGATCCAGTCTCAAGTTGAAACATTTGTATAGACTGGAGCAAAAGGAGAACCTCTTCTGCAGCGCTACTGGGACCACACTGTAGGAAAAGGACTGCCCAAGTGAGCCATCCCCAAAGGGAATCTCAAGGTCAAGAGGAACCAAGCAAGCCATTTAGGAGTTGGGCTGAGCTACCAGATTTAGCACTGACGGAGGCCAGGACTTTCCTTTTCTTTTCACTCAGACCTCCACCTCCTCCACCACCACAACCACCACCACCTCCTCCTCTTTTTAAAAAAAGATTTTATTTATGTGAGTACACTGTAGCTGTCTTCAGACACACCAGAAGAGGGCATCGGATCCCATTACAGATGGTTGTAAGCCATCATGCGGTTGCTGGGATTTGAACTCAGGACCTTTGGAAGAGCAGTCAGTGCTCTTAACCGCTGAGCCATCTCTCCAGCCTGCACTCAGACCTTCTTAAATTTTTTTTTTTTTTTTTGCAGCCACAGGGTCCCAACTACCACACAACCTAAAACATCATCTTACCAAACCATAATGAAATAAAATGGTCGCCTTTGTCTTATCTCTGCTTCCTTTAACACCTGTTTCCATGTTCTCAACCCACTCAACATGGTTTTCTGGGTCCAGACTATCTTGACTTTTCTGCAACATACCAGTGTCTCGATCTTGAAATTCTTTCCTCTGGCTTTGTTACCATCCTTCCTGCTTCTCGGCGCACACCTTTCCTCAGCTCTTTCCCCTACCTCTAAATGCCTCTTAACTCATGGTGTCCTCTGGGGTTCTGGCGATGGCCCCTTTCTACTATGCTACGTGCTCTTCAAGAAGAACCGAGTCCTCTGCTGACACCTGGACCCGGAGTCGGAGGACAAGTTGCCTATGCAAGCAAAAGGAAGGGACACGTCTTGACAGGCTGGGGACAGCCCCCGCCGACGCCCACATCGGGCCAGCAGCTTGAGAAAGCTGGCCACTACGGAACTGGCCACGCGGGATCTGGCTCTAGCCAAGGTTTTAGGCGAGGCCTCCGCTCTGATAGTGGACATGGCTGGAGACCTACTACCGGGAGAGCTGGAGAAAACCAACACGGTCGCAAGGGGTCTCCACCTCGGCAGCCTCGTCCGCGCGCGCGCGCGCCCCCGAATCTCCGTCCCCTCACCCCGGGGTGGGGACCCGATCGGTGGTGCCCCGCCCACCTGTCCGCGCGCTGCCCGGCGTGCCCGGGTCCGGCTCCAGGCTTTCAACGTGACTCAGGACTGATGTCAGGCTGACGGTATCGTGTGCCTCGTAGACAGCGCCCACGCAGTCTCCCAGCAGCGCGCCCGCCAGACAGCCTCGGAAGCGCGAGAGGGAGCGGGCCGCACCAGCTCCGCCGCTACCCGCCGCCGTCATCACTGCCGCCACCGCCGCCGCCGCCATCCGCGCGCGGACTAGTCGCCACTTCCGGCGCCGATGCTGCCGCCTCCTTGTTCGTCTCTACCTGCGTCCCCACAGCGCCCCCTTGTGGCCTGGAGTCTCAACCTAGGTTTCACCCAAAGCGCCACCCAGCGGTTGGGAGTCGCAGTGCCCCGCAAGTACTCGCACGCTTCGCTTTGGCGCTCCTTACCTTCCCATTTGTAAATGGCACCACAAATCGGGCCGACAGCTCCCTAAAGTCTCACGGAGGACCCTTTGACAAGCACCTGAACAAGAATATTGCCCATTCAAAGCCACTGCTGCCCGCGGGTTAGCACCCTTAGTTTTACACCGGCGTTCCTTCTGGAGTCGCTTTGGACTCGACCCTTACGATGTCTAGGCGACTCCATCCCCAAGTGGACTGTCTCACTCGGTCATCCACCCTCATGGATAGCAGAGAAGAGCCTGGCTTGAGAACTTCATCTTTATTATTTTACTGTCTGCTCATCACTCTCCCCTCCCCGCAACCTTGTGTCTTCCCTCAAGCCGCCAAAGTCTAGGCTAGCTCCAGCTGGCAGATTTTGAGTGGACTCAGTGTGCGGTTTGTCGTGCGCGTGAAGGTGTCCACCTCGGGCACAAATTTCTCAGCTGGCACCGTCAGCTTGCGCCGGGTGTCCATACACTTGGTGTCCAAGAGCATGGTGTTGGCCTTGCACGCAATATCAGCCTGTATCCGAGCAAGGTGCTTGAACAGGGCATCCAGAGCATCCCTGTAGAGGAAGGCACCGAGAGTTCACAGCCCTACATCAATCAGGCTGCAGGGGCTAGGTCTTCTCACCAGCATAAAGCCCAGAGGGACCAGCTGGCAGTGCGGCCCCAGGGTTGGGCAGTTCCTTCCACCCTTTGTGCCCACTCTCTAAACCTACTGTGTTTGGGCAAGCTTCTGCTTCATGATACTGATGGTTGCCTCCAACTGGTGGACTTCATCAATGAGGCCATACTGTGTCTGGAGGCAGAGGGGCAGGATGGGGTTTTCGGTTTAGCCACATGGCTGGCCTCATGGCTGCCTTGGGCCAGAATGCTTGCTCCACCAGGAAAGTGTGCAGAGGGGTAATCCTGAGGACTGCTTAGCAGAGGGGGGCAGTCCCCACTGGGGCCCCTTGTACCTGGTCCCGGCAGAGTTCCACATTGGGCCGGTAGGTTCTGGACTCCAGTCGGGTATGTGCAAGCTTCAAGTTCATCATCTTTCTACGCAGGTCGTCCTCCAGGCGCCGAATGTCTCCTTGCAGCTCAGCTATCTCTTCTAAGGTCTGTGGCAGACATTACTGTTCTCCACCGGCAAGACTCACACTAGGGCTCCCAACTGAGAGCTTCTGGGCAGGGTTCCTTGTGCCTTGCCTCACAGCAGGGAGGGAAGGGCAGGGGGGAAACTCACATTTTTCTCTTGCCACTTGAGCTCACTGTAGAAATTCTCCATTTCCCGAAGCCGCTTCCTGAAGGTAAATTCTGTCGCAACCCTCTGAGCTTCCAGTTCGTTGTTGGTCTGCATGAGGACAGCGAGCCAGGCCAGAGGAGGGTCACAGCCTTGTGAGACTGCCATTTTAAGTAAGGGGAAGGGCTAACATGTGGTCAGTGTGGAAAGAAAGACAGAGGTGAGTTGGGCTTAGTCACCTGAGCAATAGCTAGGGCAATGGCTTCCCTCAGCTCTATGGCTGCTTTCATTCCGGCATCTGCCCGGTTCTTGTTGAATCGAGTGAAGTCATCCCACTCCTGCAGTGTGGTGGATCTGTGGAAGCAAGGAAGCAATGGGCTCACAGGGACACACAAGGGACACAGAAAGGACGGACTGAAACACTGGTCTTACTCTTTGGGGACTCGTGTGGGGTTGACTTTCAGAGAGATGTTTGGGGAAGTGAGGTTGAGAGAGAGGCAGCCCCTGTCAATTTCCAGTGTCTCCATTTTGTCCCTGTGGTCAGAGTTGAGCTGCTGCCGGATTTCCTGCAGGAGGCTGGGGAAGGAGAAGGCACTGGAGCCATTCCCTCAGGGCCCAGGATGCAGCCTTCATTGGACTGCAAGAATATTGAAGGTTTGTGGTGTGTGTGTGTGTGTGTGTGTGTGTGTGTGATGCATGTAAGACAGAACAGCCTCATGAGTGTCCCCCAGACACAAGGAACAGGCATGTGACTTCATATGCATGCATGAAGGGGCCGAGAGTGATGGCAGAAGCTTTCAGCCAAGGAACAAAGGCTACCTAGGATGCTAACAATGAGTCGGCCTTGTTGGAAAGCATGCCCTAAATAACCAGTAGTTTCTGCCAGGAGGCAGGGAGGGACAGAAAGTATCATCTAGCAAGTCCCATGATGCCTCCAGTGCACGGTGAGTGTGTTCAGGCCCGCCCCTGCCTCACCAGAGGTGCTGGAAGGCCTGGCTGATCTTCTCCTGTAGGACCTTCTTGGTGGCTTCAATGACTTCCACCTCTTTCAGCAGCTCTTCCTCCACAGGGTCCTTCACCACATCAATGTCTCGCCGGCTCTCTCGCAGAGTCAGGCACTCGATGGACACATCCAGAGGCAGGTTCTTGGCCTGCAGGTTTTGCTCGGCTGACTCTTTTGCCTAGAAAGGAAGGGCACAGGGATTGGTGGGGCCATGCCCTGGGAGATCACACCCATCCTCACTTCAGCAGAGGGGATCATGGCTTCCAGATCTGGAAATGGGGTTAGGATTGGTAGGCCTTCCCATCAGAGCCTGCTGATGCCCAGCCCTGGCTCCCTGCCTGTGTCAAGCTGTCGATCTCAGCATCTAAATCTGTCAGACACTTGTCCAGCATCTCCTTCCATCGGTTGACAGTATCAATCCTCTCTGCCAGGCGAATCCTATTGTCATGTTCATCCCATACAGTCTGGAAGAGACAGAACCAGATAAAATGGATGTCTGTGGTTAAGGGCTCTCCCATGGCCCATGGGCCTGAGCGGGCCCACAACCTGGTTGTTGGTCTCATTGCGAAGGATCCGGGCCTCCTGGCGGATCTGGTGAGAGGCATCGCGCTGCCGCTCCGCATTGGTGGACAACAGGTAGCTGTTGGTTCGCCAGTCGGAGAGCTGGTAGCGTTGGCTGGGCTTGGCACTCAGCGTAGCCATGGCTAACGAGCCAAAGGTCTGAAACCCTTAGGCCTGTTCCAGATCGCCACCTGCAGGAGAAAAGAAAAGCGCCTTTTCTGGACCCCCTGAGCCTGTCCTCTTGACTCTAAGCACTTTCCCCGCAGAGTCTGCTGGGAAGGTTTCCAACCCAGACCCCTTCAACTCACTTCCTGTGAGGTATTAGCAATCAAGCTATATTTCCTCGGTGGTCTGTCTTTAGGCACGAAGCACTGGAGCCTGCAGATGAAAGGATGCACGTAAAGGATAAAGCGTGTGTGTGTGTGTGTGTGTGTGTGTGTGTGTGTGTGTGTGTGTGTGTGTGTGTGTGTTTAGGAGACGCCAAATGTGACTACTGAAGGGATGGCAGGGAACATACCCCTTAATCCACTTTCCACTCCTACTTCCAACAATCACTCTTTCTCAGGCTGTGGGCCAGGCCCACGGGGGATCTGGGAGAAGAAGTCTTGTTTCCTTTTCAGGATGGTATGACTGGGCTGACACAATCAGGCTTTAACCAGCTATCTGGGTAGGGAGGGCGGCCGGGTCCCTTGCCCCGCCTGGTATGGAGGATGGCTGGCCGCCGGGTAGGAGGAGTTGGAGTCAGAATTTACTGTCCAGCAGGATCTGTCCCGTTCGCAGGCTCCGCCTTTGGGGTTTCAGTCAATACCGGGGCCTGAGGACTGGGTTAGGAGGTCTGCTGTGGGCCCGCTCACCCGCGTCCCCTCACCTGGTCTCCCCGCTCGCCCTCCGTGCCCAGGTCTGAGAACTCCTGTTGTTTGCAGCGCTGGTTGCCGGGCAACTGCCCCCTCCTCGTGTGGTCACCTGCACCTCTGCGCTGTCACTTGGGCCCCAGCTTGGCCGGGCAACCGCGCAGCTACGGATCTAGGAACTGAGCATTTTAGTTTTGATCAATGGTTTACACTGACATAAAAGTATGGATAGTTCATAGGAACAGAAAAGGCTTCGCTCTCACGCTCGCTTTTCTTCCGGGGTCTCCTTCCAGAAATAGGTGGTGTAACAAAAAGTATATCTTGGGCACACATCTAAAACATATATATTCCTTTGATTTTGTTTTGACCAACAATTTTACCAGTGTTTGAAGTCAGAAAACAAAAACAAAAACCAACCAACCAACCAACCAACCAACCAACCAACCAACCAACCAACCAACCAACCAGTATTCCTTTTATGGACAACATAAGCCTGGAAAAGAAAACGAGTTGGTATTAGTGAACTGGAGGCTCGACTCAGTGGGCCTAACTGGCTTAGCCTGATACATCACCACAGCAAAAAAGTGGTGCACAGGTATAATCTCAGCACCATGGAGGCAGGGGCCGGCAGGCAGAATGTGTTATTCCTTTCAATGTAAAGAAGTGTAAAAAAAGGGGGCTGGAGAGATGGCTCAGCGGTTAAGAGCCCTGACTGCTCTTCCCGAGGTCTTGAGTTCAGTTCCCAGCAACCACATGGTGGCTCACAACCATTTGCAATGGGATCTGATGCCCTCTTCTGGTGTGTCTGAAGACAGCTACAGTGTATTCATCATATAAATAAACATTTAAAAAAAGTGTAAAAAAGGTAGAGGTGTATGGGTTTGGCAGGCAAGTGGAGGGTGGGGCCGCCTTCTAAGAAGTGGGAGGCGTTGGCTTGTAGGGGGTCCTTTCTGCTTACTAGTTTCAAAGCCCAGGAAAATTAGAACAGATTTAAAAAAAGACTTACAGATTTCTCCACTATGTAACCCAGGCCGCCCTCAACCCAAATCCTCCTTCCTCCGCCTTCTGAGTGCTGAGATTACAGGTGTGAGTTACCACAGACTGTTTTATAGACTCTGATATACAGCTCATAAATGGGACATGAACAGGAATTGTTTGTTTATAGACAATTTGTGTAGCCCTGACTGTCCTGGAACTCACTCTATAGACCAGGCTGGCCTCAAACTCACAGATATCCACCTGCCCCTGTCTCACAAGTGCTGGGATCAAAAGCCTGTGCCATCACCACCCAGCTGTGAATAGGAGTTTGGGATGGAGTCCTTTTACAAGTATTACAATAGACAAATTAATTGCTGGAGGGAATGATGGATTTTTTATTTTTAGATGTAGCTTTTACTTTCATTTATTTATTTATTTAATTTATTTATTTATTTTTAATTTTTATTTTTGATACTTTATTTACATTTCCGATGTTTCCCCTTTTCTGGGTCTCCTCTTTGGAAACCCCGTATCCCCTCCCCCTCCCCGCCTCTGTGAGGGAATTCCTCCTCCCACCTACCCACCCACCCATTCCCATATTCCCACCTTGACATTCCCCTTTACTGGGGCCTCTAGCACCCTCAGGCCCAAAGTCCTCTCCTTT
>CM052702.1:114561723-114638166 GCA_028551405.1 Uromys caudimaculatus
TACTTTATTTACATTTCCGATGTTTCCCCTTTTCTGGGTCTCCTCTTTGGAAACCCCGTATCCCCTCCCCCTCCCCGCCTCTGTGAGGGAATTCCTCCTCCCACCTACCCACCCACCCATTCCCATATTCCCACCTTGACATTCCCCTTTACTGGGGCCTCTAGCACCCTCAGGCCCAAAGTCCTCTCCTTTCTCCCTGATGGCCATCGAGGTGATTCTTCTGCCTCATTTGTAGTCCAAACCATGGGTCAATAGATGTGTATTCTTTGGTTAGTGGTCTGAACGGGAATGATGGATCTTTAAGTTAATTGGTTAATTAATTTGGATGGCCTTAGGGACTGAACCTAGGGCTTCATAAATTCAGAGCATGGGCTCCATTACTGAGTTCTATGACCAGCCTTAACTTTGAGCTTGCTTATTTGGAAATGCTTTATGACAGACATAAATGCATATGATGGCGCTGGGGTGGCTTTAGCAAGAACCCATGAATGGTGAGGTGGTCCTGCTTGTCACAGCTCCTGAGGTTCCCACGCATCCTGCCCAAGGGAAGAAACTTGTTTCCAGAGTTCAGTCAGCTGATGGGTTGGCTGGGAAGAAAGGAGTGAGAAGAATTGGTGAGGGGTCGGAAGTGTATCTCAGTGGAAAGCAGTGCCTTGCCTGCACACATACAGGATATGCATGAATGTAAGGAGAAGGAGGGATATCCCCTCGTGTCATTTTGTGTTAGCAACGCCAGGCAACTGGTATCGTTACTGTGACGTTCACCACTTTCGGTGAGCTCAGCTCCTGTGTGGTATGTAAACACACTGCTGAAGATTTTCCAACCTTGGTGAGTTCCTGGCACATGCTTGGCCATTCACCAGCCAGCTGTTTATTTGCTATGGTAGAATCTAATGAAAGCCCTGAGGTCTTTTGAATTCCTTTAGTTCCAAAATTCTCCTACTTTTCTGCAGGAAGAGAAATGCACACCAGATGGCATTTACCATCTGAAAGAAAAGGATATCAGAATAGAAAGAAAGAGCAGGCCGGGCAGTGGTGGCACACGCCTTTGATCCTAGCACTTGGGAGGCAGAGGCAGGTGGATTTCTGTAATTTTGAGGCCAGCCTGGTCTACAGAACTAGTTCCAGGACAGCCAGGGCTACACAGAGAAACCCTGTCTCGAAAAAAAGGAAAAAACAAAAACAAAAACAAAAAACAAAAAACAAACAAAAAAAAGAAAGAAAGAAAGAAAGGAGGAGCAGAGCAAATGGCCAAATGGGCATCCAGGGACAACAAATGTCAGCACTGGCATTTGAATGATGGCGGTCTCTTGGCTTTACTTTGGGATCTCCTCAGTAGGTTTGGGTATGGATGTGGGATCGGAAATTTATTTTGTGTGATGGTTTTGTTTCTTTATCTTGGAGTCAAGGTAGTCCTGTGAAGCACATATTACTGTGATCTCGGGCTGGACTCCTCTTGGCTCCTGTACTTTGTGATCTCCTTTGAAAGACAAGACAGGAAGTACAGTGTGAAATGTGAGCAGAATTTAGTGCAGAGTAGAGGATAGCACACTCCTAAGGACTGAGCATGCTCAGGTTCTGTAAGCAACGCACATCATCGGAAGGGATGATGACTGTGCTGGTCTAGAAAGGCTTTATCTTATCGCTGACATCTCCAGAACATGCAGTTCTTCCTGGGGGACTTTGCTCTGTCTAGGTGGTGATTGACAGACCAGTTTACATTGACTCCTGAGGATGGGGCAATGGTGGGTTTTGTTCTTTAGCAGAACTCCTGCTGGACAGTGATCTTACAAGGGCTCCTGGAGCCAGATTCTAGATGGTTAACGACCTTTGACTTTTGAGGGGTGGGGGTTCAGGATGTCAGTTCTCCCTTGCTAGCACCAGAGATTTGACTCAGATCCTGTTCTTCAGACCAGCGGGTCTGCTGTTCCTTTCTGTGACTTTACAGACCCTGATTGTCCAGAGGCCTTCTGGATTATGCAGGATCCTAGAGACAGACTACAAAAGCAGGAAATCTGAAACTTGCAAAGCGAAACATGCAGAGCACCCACATATATAAACTTTGGGTACTTCTTCATTTTGATTGATAGTTCTGAGTTATATAAACTTTTTTTTCCCCTACTGCACATATTCCTTCTCCTGATACATCTGGTTTTAATTTTATGTATGCCTAATTTTGTATACTAATTAGGGGATTTTCCCTCAGAGTTTACTGTGAGGACACAGTTTGCCTTACTGCATATCTACCTACAACCAGTCTAGGCTGGATGGGCTGGCTCACTCTGTATTCTCATATATTTAGGAATATTCTTGAATAAGGCTGTCCATGAAAGGTCATTGGTGTTTGTTAGAGAAAGAGAAACTCATTCCGTTTTTTTGGGTCTTTGTGTTCAGGTTGATGCAGGTGTCAAGTGCATTGTTGCTGGAAGGAGCATGTGTACAGCTGTGGCCCAATCCAAGTGGAATCCCAGGTGGATAAGATATCCTCTATCCTTGTCACGTCTATTCTTATAACCATGATTGCTTTATGCAAGGTCGGGGGTCACCCAGATCTTTATGCTTGATAGACAGGTTCTCAGCCTGAGAATGCATTCTTTTTTTTTTTTTTTTTTTTCTTTTCAAGACAGGGTTTCTCTGGGTAGCCCTGGATGTCCTGGAACTCACTCTGTAGACCAGGCTGACCTTGAACTCACCACCCTGCCTCTGTCTGGAATTAAAGGAGTATACCCTATGTACTGGCTAGTTTTGTGTGTCAACTTGACACAAGCTGAAGTTATCACAGAGAAAGGAATGAGTTTCAGTTGAGAAAATGCCTCCATGAGATCCAGAGGTAAGGCATTTTCTCAATTAGTGCTCAAGGGGGGAGGGCCCCTTGTGAGTGGTACCATCTGTGGGCTGGTAGTCTTCGGCTCTGTACGAAAGCCAGATGAGCAAGCCAGGAGAAGCAAGCAAGCCAGTAAGTTACATCCCTCCATGGCCTCTGCATGAGCTCCTGCTCCTTGACCTGCTTGAGTTCCAGTTCTGACTTCCTTTTGTGATGAACGGCAGCATGGGAGTGTAAGCGGAATAAACCCTTTCCTCCCCAACTTGCATCTTGGTCATGATGTTTGTGTAGGAATAGAAACCCTGACTAAGCCGGGCAGTGGTGGCACACGCCTTTAATCCCAGCACTTGGGAGGCAGAGGCAGGCGGATTTCTGAGTTCCAGGACAGCCTGGTCTACAGAGTGAGTTCCAGGACAGCCAGGGCTATACAGAGAAACCCTGTCTCGAAAAACCAAAAAAAAAAAAAAAAAAAAATCAGAGAAACCTTGACTAAGACAAATTGGTACCAGCGTAGTGGGGTATTCCTGTGACAACCTGACCATGTTTTAGGGAGGACTGTGGAAGGACTTTGGAACTTTGAGCTAGAAGAGTCATTGGGATGTTAAGAGCTCTGTGGAATGTTCTGCAGGAGGTTGGAAGATAATGTTGAGAACAGTGCAGAAGATGGAGGCCTGGCTTGTGAAATTTCAGAGGGAAGATTAAAGACTCTTATCAGGGCCGTTGCTAGTTTAAGATTCTGTGGTTTTGGTTAGCTGGGGCTGAAGAAATCAGCTATGATTAACAAAATACCAGAACTACTAAAGCAAAACCATTGTATTGATGGGACTATTGATGCTGGTTAGCTGGAGCTAAGAAATTAGTGGTGATTAAGAAGAGACCAGCATCATTGAGGTGACATCTTCTGGGAAGTGTTTTCTGAGAGCACAAAGAGGCTGTGTTCCAGAGATAGTCAAGGTTGTGCTGTGGCTGGACTTGGTAATGTGTAAGAGTCACCTAGGAGGTACTGGTTTTGAAGGCATGAAGGAGTCATGAAGAGCAGCTGAGGCCTGGGCACTGTGAGAGGCCGTGGAAGGTCATTGGTGAAGGTGCAGCCTCAGTTGCATTGACAGCCCAGGATTGAAGGGGTCATGCAAAGGAGGTGAGGCTTGGCACCATGAAGAGAATCTATGAGAAGCTGTTTGTAAAGCCTAGTTGCAGCGGAAGACAGCAGTGTTTTGGAGATGCCAGTACCATGAGATGACCACCAAGAACAGCAGCAGCAGCGGACTACAGGCATCTGGAGCCATGTGTGCTACAAAGGGCAGAGCTGGAGAAGTGACTCAAGTCCTTAGATGAATTCAGAAGATCGTGAGTAGATCCCAGACATTGGACGGTTGGAATTTGATTTTACCTTTGTGACTTAGTCCTGATATATATTCCCTCCTGAAGAAAGAAGGTATTTTAGTGGAGCCCACAGTTAAGAGACTTTGAATTTTTAAAGACTTTGAATTTTAAGAGATTGGATGTTTAAAAGGGACTGAAATGTTAATATGTAAGAATTTGTAAAGACTGTGGGACTTATAAAGTTATTTAGATCTTGGGGATGAATAAGGAAGTAAGGGTCGAGGCTTATTGGTGATGTGTTTGTGTGTCAAGTTGACCAGGGGTCAATTGTACTGGCTAGTTTTGTGTGTCAACTTGACACAAGCTGAAGTTATCACAGAGAAAGGAGTTTCAGTTGAGAAAATGCCTCCATGAGATCCAGAGGTAAGTCATTTTCTCAATTAGTGATCAAGGGGGGAGGGTCCCTTGTGGGTGGTGCCATCTGTGGGCTGGTAGTCTTGGGCTCTATAAGAAAGCCAGCTGAGCAAGCCAGGAGAAGCAAGCAAGCCAGTAAGTTACAACCCTCCATGGCCTCTGCATCAGCTCCTGCTCCTTGACCTGCTTGAGTTGCAGTTCTGACTTCCTTTTGTGATGAACAGCAGCATGGAAGTGTAAGCGGAATAAACCCTTTCCTCCCCAACTTGCATCTTGGTCATGATGTTTGTGCAGGGATAGAAACCCTGACTAAGACACCCTACCACCCAGGGAGAATGCATAACTTTTGAAGTGATGGATATTTAATCAAAAGAAATGGGACCAAGGGCTGCAATCCTGTGGTAGAGTGCTTACTTAGATATTCCTATGAAGCTCTCTGAAGTACTTTAGTAATAGTTCAGCTGATGCACTCTGACAGAAAAATGTCTCAATGAGTGTTGCCCACAGCCACTGACCACAGCTGTGTTAAATGTCTGTGGAGGACACTGTGCGTTGCTTGCACAGCCTGGGTAGAGAGGCCAGTTGCACTATTGTTTCCTAAAAGTTCTTTCTGTAGAATAGTATTGCTAGAGGCAAACTATGTCCCTTGGTGGTGATGAGTCTTATGAAAACATTGTTTTTATTTTCAAAGATTTATTATTTTTATTTGTGTGTGTGTGTGTGTGTATTTTTTGACACATGAATGCAGGGGCACGAGGAATACAGAAGAGGATGTTGGATCCCCTGGAGCTGGAGTTACAGGTACTCGTAAGCCACCTGACATGGGAGCTGGGAACCAAACTTGGTTTCTCTGAAAGTGCAGCAAGTGCTCTGAACTGCTGAGCCATCTCCCCAGCCTGCTTGGGATTTTTGTTTCCTTAAAATCAAGTCAATGTCTTTATTATAACTTATATATGTCATAGAAAAAGAGATATAGAGAATGGATTAGAGTTGTAAAAAAAAAAAAAAAAAAAAAAAAAAACCCAACTAGATTTGTACACTCTGTTTCAGGTGGTTATGGGAGGTTCCCACATTCAGTACCTCACCCTGGTCAAGTGGCTCTGTGCAGACACAGCTCTGGACACTCTTCTTGAAGCCAGGGGAAGCAGGTGCAGATCTTCCAGCAGGAGGTGTGTCTGCACTCAGCACTTGGAGGAGCTGGTGTGTGAGTGGATCCCTGGATATTGCAGAAGCACCGAGAATCTGTGCTAAAAAAGAGGCGTGGCTGGATATTAAAAATTGAGTGTTAACTACCCTCTGGAAAAATATCACTGACAATAGCAAGGTGTATGCATGAAGACTTACCCCCATTCTTGTGTTTGTCCCTTGTAGATGATCAGAGTTCCTTTCTATTCCAAACAACTTACTAACTTGCTTTCCCAAATTATAGTGAAGATTTAAGCTGAGGTTTGCTGGTAAGCTCCACTCTGCTTATTGGAAATTGATTATCTTTACAGGAGTGAGAACTGTGATTTTGAAATGTTTTTCAAGTCTCATTAGACTTGTTTGATACTGACTGGCCCTGAGGTTGCAGTTAGTTGACAGACGTTCTTTAGGTTATTTGGAAGTTTTGCTTAAGAGTGTCAATAACTGGGGGCTGGAGAGATGGCTCTGTAGTTAAGATCACTGCTCTTCAAGAGGACTGGGGTTCAGTTCCCAGCACCCGCATGGTAGTTCACAACTGTCTGTAATTCCAGTTCCAGGGGATCTGACATCCCTTACACAGGCAGAAACACCAATGTAAATAAAAATAAATCATTTAAAAATGTACAAAAAAGCTAGGCAGTGGTGGCGCATGCCTTTAATACCAGCATTTGGGAGGCAAAGACAGACGGATTTCTGAGTTCGAGGCCAGCCTGGTCTACAGAGTGAGTTCCAGGACAGCCAGGGCTATACAGAGAAACCCTGTCTCGAACCCCCCCCCCAAAAAAAAAAGTACAAAAAGGTATCATCGATGTAGAGGAGAGACAGGAGATGCATTCCCCTGTCACCCACAGTAGCCAGAGTTCTCAAATCTTTCAGGAACCTTGACTCAAGACAAATAGTGATTGTGGCTTTAACTTAGAAAAGAGAGCTGGGATTCTCCAGGATGAACCAGAGCTGGGGTTTAATGAAAGATTTCCATATAGATTTTAAACATGAGCATTGAGAGGAGAGTGCAGAGAGAGAGAGACACCCTGAGTGTTCCTATGGACTTCTCTGAGAGGGAACACTACTGTCTTTACAGGCCATAGATAGGGGTTGGATGGGTTTGAAGCTATTATCTGGGGAGTAGTTCTTGAGGGCACCTGATAGGACTAGAATTGATGTTAAGAAGTCTAGATAACATGATGAAGAATGGTGAATTATCTTTATTGTAAATGAAGTCATGCTCTTTACAAAGGTTACTTATTATAATTGTTGTTGTCTTGTGTGTATTGGTGCATTCATGCCATGGTGCCCATGTGGAGGTCAGAGGACAACTTCAGGAGTCGTCAGTTCTCTCTTTCCATCCTGAGTTCTGATGACTGAGCTTAGGTCAGGCTGTCAGGCTGGTTTGGCACGTCTTCTAACAACTGAGCCCTCTGGCAGGCCACTATAAACAAAGTTAACAGTCTTGTTGGAGATTTCCAGAAGTGTCTGGGGAAAGGAATAAGGCCTTCTCTATCCAAAGTCATACACATTCAGGCCTTGAGTCTGGGGTTGCCGCTATTTTTGCATAAAGCGCTGTTATGTTAGCAATGGTCACAGTAAATGTGCTGGAATATTCTCTCCCCCAACCCCTCTCCAGACAGGGTTTCTTTGTGTAACCTTGGCTGTCCTAGAACTAGCTCTATAGACCAGGCTAGCCTTGAACTTAGAGATCCACCTGCCTCTGCCTCCCAAGTGCTGAGATTAAAGGCCTGTGCCACCACTGCCTGGCAGAATTCTTGACTCCCAGTTGGTTAGACTTTTGACTGAAGGACTCCTTTTCCTTCCTGTGCCCCATAATTTCCCTGTTTTTCAGTCTATCTTGGGTTGTTTGTTAACATGATATATTTTTGAAAGGTCTATTATTTTTATTTTATGTGAACGAGTGTTTTCCTGTATGTAAGTATATGTTCCACATGCATGCTTGGCGCCCAGAGGCCTTAAGAAGGTGTCATATCCCGTGGAACTGGAGTTACAGATGGTTAGGAGCTGCCATGTGCACCAAACTGTTTAAAACCAACTTATTCTAGCTCAACTTCACACAGAAGGTTTTGAAATAATTTTTTAGGGTAGGATAGTTAAACTGAAAGTAGAAAATTTAATACCAAGCTAGAAATACTGAAGACAAGCACTTTTGATTAAAAACTTTATTAGTTTTCTGCTTCTCACATTCACACATCATCTTTAAGGAGTTAACATGACAGATCAGAGCCTGGCCCCCAGTACACAGTGATAGAATTCAGCATTTGGTGACTCTAATGACACGTGATCACATAAATCACCCCCAGCAGAGTTCCCAGTCCCTCTTCTTAAATATGGCCGCCAAGCATCACGCTTATCTTTTCTGGTCCTGTGGTAACTTACAGCTCAGACCTACTCCACTGTCTTCCCTGGTGTTAGCGCGTAGCCAGATGTGTAAAAAGTCAGCAGCTAGACAAACATGAAATGCTGCAGTCTAAATGCTATAGGTAAACTGTTCCTTCTTATGAAAAGCCAACGGAGACTAGGAGGCGAGCTCAGGCATATGACAGAGCTACTGCAGGAAGGGCCGGTGAGGAAGGGGTCAGAGCCCTGTGGTGTTCTCTGGTGTCAGTAGGAATATTTGGCAAGAGCTGGGAGTATAAGAGGGTGGGAAAGATCACTCTGAAGTTATGTCATGTTTCAGTTTTAAAACATTCTGTTAACTCTGAAATAGAAGTTCACGTCTGTAATACAAATAGGCACACATGGTCAAGGTGATTGTGATTAAAAGGTAAATTTACAAGGCTGTCCATGTGGAGGACATTTTGCAGGTGGCCCCACCCTCCCCACATGTCTTAGAATGTACAGTTCACTCCTTAGACAGGTCCCTCTAAGAATGTTAGTTCTTCATCCATTACTCAGGGTTTAAAAGCAGCAGCAGTTGTCTGAAGCAGGAGCAGTGAGCAGCGCTTTGTGAAGGGAATGTAGAGGGAGGGGTACGGTTGCAACGGAACGGTCAGACTGCCGTGGTAGTCTTCCCAACAGGAAGAAACATGTTATTCTATTTAAACTTAATCCATACAGTGTTATAAAGTACTTATGTATACACACATACAAACAGCACTGTTCTCACAGCCTACAAATGCACCCACATATTAATTCACAAAATGATACTTAGAAGACACAGTAATACTTTTATGGGTCCGAAACGGAGAGAGACATTAAAGCTACACATTACAGTAAAAACCACTTAACAGTGTTCTGATGTATCAGTGTTAGCTATTGCACTGCACACAGTGCCTTTTTTTTTTTTTTTTTTTTTTTGAGACAAGGTCTTGCTCCGTAGCTATGACTGGCCTGGATGATCCTCCTATTCTTCTGCTTTCCAAGTGCTGGGTTACAGATGGGAGTCACCACACTGAGTTTTTTTTACTTTTAAAGTTCCTCAACCTCTCACCTTGTAATTCTACTTGTTCTATTAAACTAACTACAGATGTCATATTTGTTAGCAAGAAGTTGGAAAGGCCCAAATGCTGTCAAGAACTGGAGGTCACTATTAGAGATAAAATAAACATTGAATTCATCCATACCCTGTATACTTAATATACATTCATTTTTCTTTAAAAACAAAAACCAAAGCAGCAAACTTGTCTGTTACAAAAGGAATTGTTTATACTGGTGGTGACATGCCCTTCCTAGAAACAGGAGTCCTACCTTACAGGAAAATGGGTTTCCTATTGAAATATCAGTCCCTGCCTGCACTCCATAGGATACATGGGTCATACATCCAATATCACCTGCAGCTAGTCTCTCTGACTTTTGAGAGAGGATCTCACTGAGTAGCCTTGGCCTCAAACTTGTGCTCTGCCTGCTGCAGCCTCCTGCATGCTGGACTAGAGGTGTCTGGCTTATGTTCTAACTTTTATAGATAAGTGATGATCAGAGTGTTTAAAGTAAAGCCAAGTTCAACTCCGTAAGTGACAAGTGAAATCAGAATACTTTGCTCTTAGAACCTACCCACCTCTCCAAGGGAAAGGGACCAAATATCTGCCAAGGAGCAGTGGGGAAGGCCAGGCAGAACAGCAGCTGGGTGGACAGGAAACATAGGCACCTGGAGACAACAGGGTAAGTTAAAATCTGGGAGCCTGATGGCCTCCCCACTAACTCAAAGTGCAGCTGCAACCACTTTAGCACCACCGAAAGGAATTTAGTTTTGAAAACTTACGTTTTTGCCAGCAGTTATTACAAAGAAAAAAAGTGTGCCCATGCGCTGATCTCTGGCAGGGAAGAGCCGGGACACACACCATGATGCCTCCATGGTACTTGCATGTCTCATAAAAACGACCTGCCATGATGAAGACACTTTCACAGAGGCAAACAGGAAAGTGCCCTCAGAACCTTCTCTACCACTCTGAACTTCTGAATAGCTTCTCCTTTGGGGAAGTCAAGTGTTAGTCACAAACAAACTGATTCTCAAGGAGACTTGGTGAGGTAGGTGAGAGCAGGTGCCATCACTACAGGGAGACAGGCAGGGAGTGGGAAGAAAATGCCCGAGGTCACAGAACAGATGAATGGCAGAGCCAGTGTGAGCATCACCCAAGTCTCTGGCATATGCTCTACAGACCTTTCTACTCTCAAAGGTCTAAATCATTTCTTAATAGTCCCCTTTTAGTTGAGACCTTCTAAAAGTCACATTGGTTACAGCTCAGGCCTGACTAGAGATGGGTTGAATTTTTTTCTTTTTCTAGAGACAAGGTCTTATATTACCCAGGCTGACCAGAAACTCAAATGTTTGGCCCCATGTCTGGTGTATATAAATTTATGTTATTTTACTTATGTAAGTAGGTGCCCACTGAGGCCAGGAAGAGGCATCAGACACCACTCACCCCCCACCCCCACCCCCCTGCTGGAGTTCCAGGCAACTGTGAGCTGTCACTGTGGGTGCTGGGAACTAAATTTTGGCTCTGACAGAACAGTAAGATGCTCAACTGAGCATCTCTCTCTAGGCCCTAAAAAAGTACTTTTTGAATAGTATTTTTTATACACCAATAAGTAAATGTGATAAATATATCTATATAACAACTTTAAGTTAAATAAATATGTAAGAGGAATGGATAGTTTAGGAAAGTAAGAAATATGTAAATTAGGAGTTGTGTAAGTATTAATCCATTCAACCTATTTAAAAAAATGTACTTAAGAAGCCATGTACCAAAATCAGTTTTTTTTCTTGGTCTGGAGTGTGTGATGTAGACTAGGCTGGTCTTAAAATCCGAGATTGCCTGTCTCCAGGTGTGTTTTGATTAAAGGTGTGTGCCACCATGCCTGGCTAAAACAGTCTTCTCATCAAGCAGGGATGTCTGGCGAATGGCCCCTCTTCCCCAACTATTCTAAAGTCCATTATTCACCCATAGCAGATGTCTATGTAAACTGCCTGTAAACTCTTTTGTTTAAAGAAAAGGAAAAGTTGTACTCCGGGCTAAGAAGGCACCTGGAAAACTTTCAGACAAAAGAGTCCACCAGTTCATCCTTGCTGTTCTTGGTGGTTGTTTCTTGGAGGGGGCAGTGGAGGGGCTGGGGCAGGGGCGGGGGTGAGGGGGAGCAGGGGCAGGGGCAGGTTTGTGTTTGCAATGCATGTGCTTCACCACTTGAAGTACACCGCTAGCCTATACCTAGTACACATGTAGGCTTGCAAGGCCGTCATCCCATCAACAATGAGATCATTCCCTGACTGTGAAAAGAGAGGTGTTTGCAATTAGTCATCACCAGAGATCAAGTGTATTGCTATAAAACCCAAAACTTCCTCTTACTAACTCCTTGGGACCAAACCAGATGGAACCATTTACACCAAGATTCTTCCTTCTAACCCACCAGAGTTTTCCCCAAGTCTGCACAGGAAAGTCTGGCAAGGCCCAGATTGGGGTTTTCTAATGAGAGACCCATCAAAGCTACAGTAACACCAGGCTTCTGCTTAAGGCTAACAACTTCACGTGACCTCCTCACTGTAATGCAGAGTGACTTCTAAGATGCTAATTTGCCAAGAACAGGCACAGTTCTGGGTTTGGGACAAACAGCTAATACACGTCTCCATTACAAACTCTTCCTTGACATCTGTGTCAAACGCAACCACTGCTCCGTTATCTGTGATCTGTGAACTTGGAAAATACTAATACATGATTTCTAGGATCCCAGCAAAGAAACTGTCTCCCCATCTCCTGCTGCCTGCTCTCATGATTCACTGGTCGGCGTCTTTATAAACCCCTCCTGTTTCCACAGATCCCCGTTCTAAAGGCAGGGTCACATGCACGGGGTCATCCCTTCTCTCAGCTGAAGTACATCAAACCAGGCAGGTTTGTTTTGTTTTGTTTTGTTTTCAAACAAAAGTCATGAAGATGAAAGCTTTAGGCATGAAATACCAGAATAATTTCCCTATCTAGTTTCTGATGTAGCCGGTTGCAAGTTTCCTAGGATGTCCTCCAACTCAGTATGTAATCAAAGAGAACTCTGAACTCTGATCCTCCTGAGTGCTGGGGTTACAGGAATGTAACACCAAGCCCAGTTTGTGAAGCACTAGGGATTAAACTCAGGGCTTCAACCATGCGAGGCGAGCAGTCTTCTGCATGAGCTACATCCCCAGCCACTGATATAGCCTCTTAAACTGCAAACACAAAATTACAGATGTGCACACATGACTGGGAAGAATAAACAAACACAGGGAGGTCTTCTGAGCAATGTGCACACCTTTTTTTACTCACAGGACTGTTCCTGAAGGTTCTTTTATGGATGACCTACACCTCACTGCACAGCTACTGGGTTCTGAAGAGGTGGACTGTGAACTTAAACACGCCATCCAGTATTTCATTGTTGATGTGGCATCAACCGATGCCAGGTATCTGGGTGTGTGAGCCTCCCATGGAAGCTCAGGTACCCAAAAGCTTTCAGAAAAGAAAACTGATTTTCAGACAGCCTCAAAAACATTAGTGTAAAAGACTGATATGCCCATCTACTTGGAAAAATGCTGACATACAATAAAAATTGAAGATACAGTGATGAAGGGGAGCTAGTTATACTTGCAGGGGAAGAAAAGAGCCACTTGAAACAGTCTCTCCTGAATAGTTAACAAGCTTGTTCCATCAGTGCTGACATTCAGTGAAGGAAGGCGTGAGCTCAGAAGGTACATTAGAAAGCAAGGTACTTAACCAGAAAAATGCAGAAAGAAATGACTTAGCTACCGTCTATATGAAATCACATGCTGACCCATTTTACAGTGTGAGTTTTTACTTACTATAAAAGATACCTTCTGATTTGCAAGTACCTTAAACCTTCCCATTTCCACCCCTCTCAGTGGGAGATCGGAAGACAGTGAGGGAAGGGAAATGCACCGAACCTCAACTGTTTGACATTTAAAAATTCAAGAAGGGATAATGGTTCTCTTTTCATTTCTCACAGGAAAAAACAATTCCTTAGCAAGCAAAGTAGGAGTGTAAAAATATAATGGAAATATTTTACCTTCTTAAGGGAATATATCTTTTTCATATACTTATATTTAAAGGAATTAATGTGTCAATATAAAGGATACTGATCTACTAAAAAACTGCAATGGTTGAAATTAATATTCTATAATTCTATAATCATACTTTTTATTGCTTTTCAATTAGTTCAGGTTACTACTTAGGTTTTTTTGTTTTGTTTTGTTTCTTTATTTTTTGTATTTTTGGAGATAAGGTCTCACTATGTGGCCCTGGCTGGCCTGGAACTAAGTGGCCAAGGTCAGCCCGCCTCTGCCTCTTGAGTGCTGCTATTAAAGCCATGCACCTTCACTTCAGGCCTTCTGAGGTCAGTTTTTTTTTTTTTTTTTTTTTTTTTTTTTTTTGGTTTTTCGAGACAGGGTTTCTCTGTGTAGCCCTGGCTGTCCTGGAACTCACTCTGTAGACCAGGCTGGCCTCGAACTCAGAAATCCGCCTGCCTCTGTCTCCTGAGTGCTGGCATTAAAGGCGTGTGCCACCACTGCCCGGCCTGAGGTCAGTTTTAATCAGCTGAAATACTTTTATCATTCTGTTTTTGCTCTTCCCAGATACCTACACTCTTTTTCTTCACTGATGCTCAGGGTTGAACCAACTTTAAAGTTATTCCAGGAAAATTCAGGGTAGCAAATCTTCCAAATAATTATGGGATAGAAAATCTCATTTGGAAATCAATTCCCAATAACTTGTATATCTTTTTCTATTTGTCTTCCTGACTATAAAAATGAATCACAATCTTGAGCAATGTGCCTCAAGCTAAAAAAAAGAAACCAAACAATCATGTATTTGACAACTTCCCCCAAACTGCAATCAGGTAAAATACATGCAGTTTATTAATGTTTGTTTGCTACCAAATGAAGGGGAAAAACAAAACAAACCTAACTTATAGAGAAGCCCTCCCTCCTATCTACATGTAGAAATCCACCTAAAGACTGTCTTTAATGCCCATTGTATAAAATACTAAATATTCTAAAGTAGAAAATAGTGTTAATGGTTTATTGGTAAAAATCCAAACTCTATAGAACTAGTAGTTTGGTTGATATATTAACATACTATCTCAATTTCCGCTAATATCACAAAGAAAGAGAAAAGCTAGATATATCTATAAAAATAAAATACCTTAAATCCGGGCAAAATGCAAAAGTTGCACACAAATTGCCAATAAATATAAATATCACTATAGAAATATTAATCTTAAAAATAAACTAATAATTGCTATTAAGACATTATAAAAATGAAAAAGTTTAATGTGCAAACAGACACAGCTCACCCTAGACAATCAGTGTAATTTTACTGACATTCTTACATAATGCTGTAGCCAAGGTTACTGAGGGGTGGTGGTTTCTGTGTGTTTTTAGTATAGTTATCTCCTGGAGGAATAGTCACCAAATTCATGAGCAGGAATTGGTTAAGCTGGCCATTTAGCTATTTACTGCTTCTGGCTGTAAGAAAAAGCTGCTAGCTTCCTAATAGATGACTGAGTTCCTAGTGGGCTTGAATGGTCTCACTTTGCTTATTCCCACAGCCCAAATTTGCATTTTTTCCTTCCCCTAGTGTTAGGGATGAAAGCAGGGCTTTGCATATGCTAAGTAAGCACTGTACTCTTCCACTGAATAGTTATATACCCTCAGACTACGATCTATTGTTAAATAATCAACCGACCTGCCCTCCTCCGGTCATTTTCCACAGTTCTTCCACCCTAAAAAAACAGGAATCATTTAAAATAGTCATTACTGTCTAAAAATCAAAATTTCCCTAAAGACTGAGTTGCTATGTTGCTTTCTCTCTTAAACTGGTCTCAGTGATGTAGCTCTTCCTTTGTAAGTACCGTCCTTAAAGATGAGTCATTAGGAAAGGTTAGTCAGGAGGTAACCTGTGCTGAAAACAGAAAGGCTCTTCATAATACACAGTTCCTGCCATGGTATCTTTGCCATGGGCACTTACCACTACATCTGTTATCTTATATATACTGTAGATACTTTAAACAAAACTGACAATTAAAAATTATATTTTCAAATTTACAAAATCAATTTGGTGAGCATTAACTTAGACACATTACTATATAGAAGTCCCTTGGTTCTCTAGACCAAATTCAGGACAACAAATAACACCATTTATATGAAACTGGCATACTCTTGGTATTCTAAATTATCATAAAAATTTTTAGCTTTATGTTGTTTGAAAAATAAAAATATACAGCACCATCTTCAGAAAAGGCACTTTTTAAGAACCACCTTGATTTTAAAAAATGACTTAAAACCCAAATTCAAAAACCTCTTTACTGAGACCCTAATATAAAACAATAACAGATTCTGGAGACCTTAAGACACTGATTTCAAAAAGGAAGGGGGCACACTAGCTAGCTGGCGATTTGAGAAGATCCTAATTTTGTCATCGATTTGTTACCTGGAACTTTTAACATGGGCTTCTACTGGGAATCCAACCCTCCACACTGAGGTTCGTCAGCCTTTTATTTAAGCTAAAGTTATTAACTTTTATGCTTTAAGAACAAAAGATTCTTAAGAAAACTCTAGGGCACTCCCTTTGATGAGTGAAGTAAACTTCATCTGGCCATGGATAATATCAACGGAAGTCTTGTTCATTTTAACATTGCTGACTTACAGGGAAAATTAGAAACACAGAATGTAATTATAATCTTTTTTCTTTTGTGATATTATCTTATTGCTATATAATCACCTTCCTGCCCTGGGACTCAGCCTGGGTTTAATTAATCATATCATCATATTTATCATTGCCAATATGTTTTAGAGACAATGCTCTTTCTGATTTCTTTTGTGTTTTTCTTTTGGGGGTAAGAGGGTTTGGCAAAGTTGGGGGACACAGTATTACTATGTATCCTAGACTGGCCTCAAACTGCCCAGGTTGGTCTTGAACTCCAGACCCTCTGGCTTTAGCCTCTGGAATGCTAGGATCATAGGCATGGACTAAGCCCAGCTGCCTTTCTGATTTCTATACGGACCTTAAAATTACAACATTTAAAAGTACATTTGTGTGTGTGTGTGTGTGTGTGTGTGTGTGTGTGTGTGTGTATGAGTGTGTGTATGTGTTTGCGCCCATGTGCTTGAGCTTGCATGGGTAGTGCCGTGGCATGTGCATGAAGGTCAGAGGGCAAGTTATGGGAGTTGGTTCTATCTCCCTGCCCTCTTTATTGACCTTTACATAATTATTCTTGGCTTAGTTTTTGACTCATAGAATTATTGAAATCTTAAGTGTTAAGTGGAAAAGAAAACGAAGACACTCTAAGTCAAGATTATAACAAGACTCAGGACGATCTCACTCAAGGTAAAGTTCTCCAACTATTTTTATTAAAGCTTCGAAAATATCTACAAATTCTCAAAAGGGATGAAAGGGACTAACACCTCACGAATAAAGCAGCTGAATCAAGAATGTTGGACAAGTGAACTGTCTTTCTTTGAGGAAATCACAAAGCTTATAAGAGATGGGTAAACTACACGGAACTGTTAAGAGTAGCCTTTCTCTGCAGCAGGAGAGTACCTACAGGGAGGAGGTAAACAAAATGTTTGCTGTGTTTTTAGATATGGTCTCATGTTGCTGAGGCTGGCTTTGAATTCCTGATGCTCCTGAGGGCTGGGATTATTAGGTGTAACTTATACTCGGCTTAATTGAACATATAACTCAGTTTAATGACACCTAGTGAAAATTATGCAGAGATGTCAGTTAAACTTCTTGGTAAAACATTATTATAAAGGTTTGAAATGGAAAGGGAACAAACTATTCTACCAGTGTCCAAAGTGGCTAGCTCCTTGAATTTCATAAGAATTAAGCACACGAAAAGCCCCATCACATGTTTCAGATAGACATCTCTCTGGGCTTCACTCCCATGGCTGCCCTCCTGGTGCTCACACTGCCAGCGACTGAGATCTTGAAGCCATTTCTACTCAACAGCAGCTGGTTTCTTATTCTCCAAGACACACTTCAAGTTTGCCACCCTAAGATCCACAAGACACCATGAAAGTCAATATTAGGCTATGGGAACCATAGAGAGCCTGGCTTGGAAAACTAGGATGGGTCTTTTGAGGGTGAAGAGTCTCTTTGCTAGAAGGTAGAGATGAATATCAAATGCCTTCCAAAATACACAGAACATTCCTCCTGGAGTCCCTTCTAGATTCTCTTTAGGAACAAAAATAAACTAATAGGTCATAAGCAGAGGTATTTCTAGACTATTTTTTCCTGGAAAACTTGTTAAAGATAATTATCAATGAAACAAAAGGTCATCCATATTTCTGTGGAAATGTGCCAAAGCCCAGGACTGAGAAGACTCAAGTGCCCTCATGTGGACTGTCAATGTAAAAAACCTATATTTCTAAAGCAAAGGTATTCTATTACTTAACTGAAACTAGCACTGTTTCAAGTACCCGCTATTTGTTACCTTCATATTTTATGTCCCTAGACTTATCTAAGAAACCAGTGTCTGACACTAGCCTGGCATCTTGCTTGTCTCCTTATTGTTTAGTGCAGTAACTGTCAGACTCTACCTCAATAAATATAGCAGCTATAGAATTATTAATATATGGTCTCAATGCCAGTGCTTAGATAGTGTAATACAGACATGTAACATGCACACTCTACAGACACATTTGCCATCAAGAATATACATTAAACTCCCAACTCTTCTTCACATGAGAATCAAGTCTACAAGTTGTTCAGATAGACATTTCAGTCAATATTTTAAGCCATACCATAAAACACAAAACAAAACCGCAAGCCGACATTCATCAGCTAGGAGCAAGAGAAACGTTACTATGGCTTCAAGATGTTGAAACTAAAAGGAACTTAAGAAAAAGATTAGGAATTCTACTCAGAAATGGAAAAATAGAATAAATTTCAAGAAGTATTTTCTATAGGCCTTTTTATCTTAAAATTCTAAGCAAAAAGTTTGTTGGCATTAAGTTTGGTATACCAATTTATTAGTAGGCAAAGTAGAAATACACTATATACATTCCTCTAAGTTAATTATCTTAAACTAGCAAGACTGAATAATGTAAATGCATTCTAAAAAGAAAACATTTAAAAGATCAAACCTTATATTTTAGAAAAAAAAAAAAATTCTTCCCCTTAAAAAATCCTTTCAATCCGGCATGTGTGAGAGCAAAGGCCAGGAAAGGGACAGGGTGCCCATGCTACTCCCTGAAGCTCCTCACATGAAGATGTATAGGGGCCAAAAAGGATGCTTTACTTGTACTGAGCAAACACAGTCCAGTCAAAGGCGCTTACCACGGAGGCTGTACCATTCTATTCTCTTGGCCATGTTCCTCAACAGCCCGGCCACCAGGGAGGTTAAGAAGACTTCTGGAGCCCAGGGGTCGGAGGCTAGCATGGGCAATAGAGAGAGACTTTGTCTCCAAAACAAGCAAGCAAACCAACCGACCCCAAATATGTTGGAAGGATTTTCTTTTGCTAGGGTTGAGATGGGAATATTTTAGAAGGAAAAGAAAATGTATAAACTACATAAATATCCTTTGTAAGGTGCTTTGAAACAGTATCGAGAATTGCATTTTAGATACTTCAAAGCAATGAACATATAAAATACAGTACTTTCCTTAGTGTTCTGGCAAAGGGAAAGAAGAATTCATGCCTGCAGGACATGGGCTCAGATTTTAGATTCAAAATACAGTAAGTTGGCAATAATGTGGACTAAAAGTAAGAGAGCGAGTAAAGCCCTAACTGCATTCCTGTTGCTGGCAGGCGGAGTTCTGAGAGGCTGGCAGTGCCCAGTGCAAACATCTGTAGTGTCTGTCCTCAGAGCCGGTGTGGGGACAAGAACAGCAGAGAAAACTCAAATGTAATTTTCATGACTTACAAAGTGCAAACTTCCCGAACCTGATGCTACTGAGAAACTGAGCTTTGACAGCTCTAAAGTTACTAACTAAAGTTACTGATAAAAGAAGGAGAAAACTAAGTTTAAGAGTTCTCACTGTACTTCAGAGATTTTACTAATTTTAAACAATCAAAGTCCTAATTTTCCTTCATCATTGCCATCTTATTTTTAAAGAGAAAGTTACGCTGGTAAAAAGATAGAAGCACAATTCTTCAATAAGTAAGATATATTTTTGAATAATTTAAAAATATTTAACTCTTCAGTTGTTAACTGCCATTGTTAAAAACTGAAGCTCTACTACGTTTCTGTTCCTCACCGCTTAGGTGAGGCTCCTTAGTCGGTTTTACTCCTTTGGCTATAATTTTTCTAAGGAATTGCTTTAAAACTGAAAATCATGAAACTCCTTCTGAAATTAAGGCTGTATATCTTTGCCCCTTTAAATGACACAGATGTCTGTTCTTCCTGCCATCTATGGTGAGGACAACAGACACAACTTTCCTGTAAAATTGCTTATTGCACTAAAAGAGAGCAAAAACTGTCTCAGTTCTTAAACATGATTATTGTTCTATAAAAGATGTAGCCAATACAGCTTATAATTATTAAAGCACTATTCTAATGACTATAAAGACAAAGAGAGCTATACTGCAACATACATATATGTTTATATATATATATATATAATATATGAAAATCACATTAAGGTATGAGGGCAATAAGAAAACTAGCTAAAACAAAACAAAAACAACCCCAATTCCTTCCTTTTTCCATCCTATAGAGTTTCAGATTTTTAAAATATTTGCCCTTTATAAAAGCTTGACAGGATTTCCAGGTATAACTCATACAAACAGAAGGCTTTAGAATATTTGCCACTGATCGGACAGATGTCTGACAAGGTTTTGTATTTATAGCAGCTTTATCAAACTCACTACAGAAAAGAACCCTCAGGTTGCCACTGTTTCTGAACACAGTGCACATGTGGTAAGTCCATAGCAAAAAGGAGTGGACGCTCACACATGGCGTCAGGAGCCGAGGACTCCTGTGTGTGCGACAGGAGCTAGGAGTAGGGTACATAAAATAAAACCACAAGGCTAGTTTGCCAAGCCTTTCTTCAGATGAACCGTATGTATGAACATATGAATGCCATTTGTAGCTACAGGGACCAACGTATAGATGCTGAAAGCAAGGGAGGTAGTGAGGGAAACGAATGTGGCCTAAGGAGGGGCACAAGGAAAGACAGTTCCCCAGGGGAACGAATCATAAAATACACACACAGACACATATATGCCATTAATCTAGATCTAGACACATATGCACATGAAGTAACATGTGGGTATAGAAAATACAGGCTCCTTTACAAGAATAGATACACAATACTTTTTCTGCACACAAACTGAACAATCATTATTTGTGTAAGCGTGTGTTTTTTAAACCACCATTCACTTTTTCTTTACTTTTTTGCAGATAGTTGTGCTGCTAAGCAACTTGAGGTAAAGGCATTAAAAGGGTTAGACTGTAAGAAGTGAGAATAAACAACGGTGATGCTTCTTCTACAGGAGACTGCAAAAAAGCAGCGGGTTGGCTCCCTAGTGTACAACGGTGCTGAGTTCTTTGACAGAGTAAATGATTTTCCTTGGATCAACATAAGGACCAGACCCCCACATAGGATTGGCTTCTGTATGGCTGGAGGCCTCCCCAGTGAACTGACTCTACTGGAAACATACATTGTATGTTGATTCGCCTTTCAGCTCTTCCTCTTGGAGAATACACTTGGACTTGTTAAGCGAAGTACATTGTGCGTAAGGTATCTTGGTGAATCTGTACAGCCTTGGCAAGAGCTTGTGGATCTCGTCCATTGCTCTGTCCTGAAACATGGCTTCCTTCAGCACTGTAAGAGATGGGTTAATGAACACAAACATTCTGCTCTAATGTAATAACTCTGAAGAATATTACATGTTATAGAAAATTCCAAAAATACTAGAAAATAGAAAATTTGTGTCTATCATTTAGCTTCAATATGGCCAATTTTACTTTGGCTCTTCCATTTTCTCAGGATTAATTAGAAACATATCCAAGACATCATATCATTTTGTCTAATACATACATATATACACATATATATATGTATATATGATATATATGATACACACACACATCATAAAATGAATAATATCTTCCTTAGGTAATTTGGAGAAGCAACTAGGTTACTAGATCATTTTGGTTTTTTTTTTAAGATTTATTTTACTTTTTATGTGTATGAGTATTTTGCCTACATGCATAGAAATTCCATGTGCATTCTTGGTGCCATGGGTCCCCTGGAACTGGAGTAACAAGACAGTTGTGAGCCACTATGTGAATGCTGGGTATCAAAACCAGGTCCTCTAGAGGAGCAGCCAGAGCTCCCAACCACAGAGCCATTCATTTCCTCAGCCCCAGATCTTTCGATTAAGAAAGCCCACACAGATTAAGATGTAAGCCCACACAGGATTTTTAGTAGGAAACCGTATTTTGGGCCATCAATTGTCATTGCTTTTTTGACATAGTGCACTGGCTGTCTGACAGCCTGTGGAACTTAATTATTTTATTTACATTCCAAATGTTGTTCCCCTTCCTGGTCCCCAACAGAGGTGCATATATGTACATAAGAAATAGGCTAAGGAAATCAGACTCTGTTTGTATTTGGCTTAAGAACCGCTGCTTTTCACAGCTGTATAGTACCTGTCATGCTCCTTGTCCACGAGATGATACCTGGCTCTGAATGCCACCAGGTGAGCGTAATATGCTGGTGCAGGGATAGAAACAGATCTTGTGCAGCGTACGTAGGTGTGACAGAGCTGGTAAGTGAGCAGCTGCAGTTCATCTGCAGTGAAGCAGTTGTCATCCCATAAAACATGATAGTGTGAAGGACGGCTGGTACCCTATGGAGAGGAAATGGAATAGTCTGGTGATTTCTAAACCTCTTTTCCTTTTTAAGGTTTTTTTCAATGTTGAGTTGGCAAGATGGCTCACTGGCTAAAGGTGTATACTGCACAAGCCTGGTGAACTGAGTTTGAATCCTAAATGCCATGTAAAGGTGTACAGAGAGAACAGAATCCAGAAGGCTGTTTCCTGACTTCCACACTTGTGCAATGGCCTATTAATATTCACATACATACACAGTAACAACCCATTTCATTGGTGTGTATTCACTGTGCATAGTACTTGGTACATAAGAACACTTTCATGTAAGTATGTACCTTACTTTGAGCATCCTGCCTTCTGTCCTCCCTTCCCTCCCCTACCTTCCCCTCCACCTCTCTCCACTGTTCCCCTACAGTCTCACCTCTATTTTCTTGTCATCTATATATTCATGAATTTACATATCTTCACAAATCTAAATGCTTCTTACCTATTGCTGTTACTTCATTCTATGTGTGTGGGTGCTTTGCCTGCTTGAATGCCTGTGTACCATGTGCATGCCTGGTGCTTGTGAAGTCTGAAGAGAGCCCTGGATCCTCGGAAGCTTGAGTTACTACTGACAGGGTTAGTCAACACGTGGGTGCCAGGAATCAAACCTAGATCCTCTGGAAGAGCAGCCAGCACTCTGAACCTCTGAGCCATCTCTCCAGCCCCTCTCTACAAAATCTAGGACTCCTGATCCTCCTGTCTTCACCTCCTAAGTGCTGAGACTACAAGTTTGTGCTACCAGACCCAGCATATAAGCAAAGAGAGACCATGATGCTGTAAGTCACTATGTTAAGCAAAATAAGCCAGATTCAAAAAGATAACACCAGATATTTTCTTTTATATGTGAAATCTATATTTAAGATTATGTATGTATAAGCTTTTATATATATATATATATATATATATATATATATATATAAAAATGTGTATATTTATATATTTACACGGGTGTGTATGTGTAGGTCATAAATCTAGAAAGCGGATAAGAAGGGAGGTAGAGGTCTCAAGGAAGTAAGAAAAAGAGAGGGTAATATAAACATGTGAAAGTGGGGTACAGGGGGAGGCACAGCAAAGAGAAAGGAGGCAGGAAGTTGCTGGGAAGGAGAAGGAATAGAAACAAAGCATGTGACACACATGCATGAAAGTTTGGCAAGAAAACCTATTATTTTGCTGGGTGTGGTGGCACACGCCTTTAATTCCAGCACTGGGAGGCAGAGGCAGGTGGATTTCTGAGTTCGAGGCCAGCCTGGTCTACAGAGTGAGTTCCAGGACAGCCAGGGCTGCACAGAGAAACCCTGTCTCAAAAAACAAAACAAAAACCCAAGCAAAAAACAAACCAAAAAACTCCTACTATTTTGCATAGTGACATTAAAATTGATATAAGTGATTTTTTTTTAAAGTTTGGCATTAAATTAAGAATTTAGTTTAGAAAGATTCATTCTATTAAGCTGATTCTTTTCTTTCCTTTCCTTTCTTCTCTCTCTCTCTCTCTCTCTCTCTCTCTCTCTCTCTCTCTCTCTCTCTCTCTCTCTTTCTCTCTTCTTTGGCTTTTCAAGACAGTATTCCTCTATATAGCCCTGGCTGTCCTGGAACTCACTCTGTAGACCAGGCTGGCCTCAAACTCAAAGATCCACCTGCCTCTGCCTCCCAAGTGCTGGGATTAAAGGCGTGCGCCACCACTGCCGGGCTCACTAATTCTGCTGTTTTCATAAGAAATATTTCTCTCTTAAAGTAAGGAAAAGGAAGAAATTCATTTACTAAAACTTACATGTGGAAATAACTAAGAACACAGAGAAAAGTATTATTTCTTTTTTTGCTAAGGAGAATTGAGGCTTTAAGTGAAAACCTTCTCCTGGAGCAGGCTCACCTGTATTCCAGCATGGCTGCAGAGATAAAAGTCGAATTCATATGGGTGAGTAATGTCGGTGTCCACTGTGGTTCCAGCTGGGATGTTGCCGCTTCTTCCAACCTAGATATTTTTTTGGATCAAATTTTAAATCAACAAGACAAAAAAAAAAGTATCAGAAAGTACATTAAAAATGTTCAAATATATAAACTGACCTCACATTTCACTACTTTTAGCTTGAAATATTACTTAAGTAGCTATTAAGTACACTCCTTAGTTCCTAGTCTTTTAAAATTTATTCTTATTATTTTTATCATTACCACTATTTGATTTTTCTAAGACAGGGTTTTGTTATTTAGCCTTAGCTGTCTTAAAACTAGTTCTGTATAGCAGGCTAGTCTTGAACTCACAGAGATCCGCCTGCCTCTGCCTTCTGAGTGCTAGAATTAAATGTATATGTTACCATGCCCAGCTTAATTATGCCTCCTCTTAAAAAAATTCCAGCTTAATAAATTAGTAACACATACCATATAGAAGCTGTAACCTATTTGAAGAGGAAGCAGAAGGCCTAGATCTTCATGACAGTTCCAGTTTCTAGATTTATGCTCTAGGGCAGTTAGTCTCAACCTTCCTAAGGCTGCAACCCTTTAATACAGTTCCTCATGCTGTGGTAACCCCCAATCAGAAAATTATTTTTGTTGCTATTCACAAACACTTTTGCTACTGCTATGACTTACAGTGTAAATATATTTGGAGACAGAGGTTTGCCAAAGTGGTTGCAACCACAGGTTGAGAACTGCTGCTCTATCTAGGATAAGGTATTTTACCTCGCTGTTTTCTCAGCTATAAAAATCTTCCTTTTTTTTTTTTTTTTTTTCACTTTTGGGAATTGAACCCATGGTCTGAACTGTGCATTGCATCTAAATCGCAGCCATTATTAGAATTACGTGGAGTATGAGTAGCATGGATGAGTGGCATTACACTCATCGTCATTCCAGCTATGTCAGGTTTTCGAGGTATGAAAATATACTAGTCATTTAGAATCAAAGGCCTTTAACAACCAAGAGGCTATAATAAAAATCACTGCGCCTATTAGGCGGTCTATCATGATGATTAAGACACTCTGTAGTAGCACTGGTTGCTCCTCCAGAGGACCTGGCTTCAATTCCTAGCACTCATGTGGCAGCTCACAACTGTTTGTTACTAGACATACATGCAGGCAAAATACCGATGTATATGAAATAAAATAAATGAATTATAAAAAGAACACTGTATAGTTACATAGCTTGGATTTGAGGACTGCTTCTATCAGTGCCTCCTCTGTAACCATCTTGAGAGATTACTTAAGGTTACAGTTTCTTCATTTTCAAGATAAGGATGATAATAATATACATTATATACAATATGAACTATTATATGTAATAATAATCACATACTTTTTGGGAGGAATAAATCAGTTCAACTAAAAAAGCACTTAGGTTGGGTATGCAGCTCAGTATATACAGCCTAACATTCATGAGACCCCAGCATGATTTCCAGCAACATAAAAAGAGAGGAAGAATGGAAGAGATAGGAAAGGAGGGAGAGAAGGAGGAACAGGAAGAAAAGAGAGAAAGGGAAAGGCAGAGACAGACCCTGGAAGCTTGATGGTGGGGAGGGATCTTGGCTCAGAGCAGTATTACAAGACATGAAATCACCCTTTCTGTTCTATCAGCACAGAACAACCGCGTATGATGTCTCTTCTGAACGACAATGTAGGTTATTCCAGGTTGATAGTCTTTTTCCAAACTGATACAGGCTTCTCGAACTGCCAGTAGCTCATAATATAATACCTAGAGAAAATATAACAGAAAGATTGAGTACAGCCAGTTGTTTCTTTTACAAGTTCTAAGTAAGATAATGATTTAACTTCATGATTTTTTGTTTTTTAAGAATCAATTTCATTTTAAGTTATGCACATGTGTTTCTGGGTGTGAGTTTGTGCACAAGAGTGCAGATGCCCTGGATGCCTGGAGAGGACATCAGATCTTCTGGAGCGGCAGGTGGTACTTAGCCCCCTGATATGGGTGCTGGGAACAGAACTCAGTTTCTCTGCAAGTGCTGCAAGCACTCTTAACTGCTAGGCCACCTCTCCAGCCCATGACTTCCTAACATCATGTACGGTACAGCTCAATATGCTTCTGCATTTCATTTCACTATGAGCAGAGCAATGAAGGCTCACATATCCACAGGAAGATTTAAAAAGGAAAATCTACTGAAGCATCAGGTTTGTTTGTTTGTTTTATGTTTTTTAAAATTTTTTTAATTGGATATTTATTTACATTTCAAATGTTAGAAGCATCAGTTTTGATTTAACAAACTTTTAACTTCAGATGTTCACTTTTAGAACTAGATATCATATCACAAACTTGGTACTTGGTATACTTATGGTCTAAATATATTCCAGACAACCAACCTGTCTAAACTGTCCTTCTGAAACACCATCCCGATAAAAGATGATACGAGTAGGTTTGAATCGGGTTGACTTATAAAATTGGATGAGTAGTTCCCGCACCATGGAGGCCAAGTCCTGGATGATCTCTTGTCGGGGCCTCTGAACTCTTACTGTGGCACAGTACCTGCTTGGATGGGCATCCATACTACCTACAACCTAGGTGGGGAAAAGTGAGAAAAAATTAATCAGAACTAAACTGTCTTCATTTACATACATATTTTACATGAAGCCTATTTATTATTATTTATTTTGAAAATAACAAAAATTAGACAGTTCCAAGTAAAAAACAAAATAAAAGACTAGAATCAATTAGGCTATATTTTTTCTATTCTCATGTGTGTGTGGTGTGCATGTATGCATATCCATATTTTGTATGTCTTTGGGCACATGTATAATGTTGTCCTTACATGTGAATGTGTGTGCATGGAAAAGCCAGAGGTTGCACAGTTGTAGAAAGAGCAAGCAGGCAAATTACAATATTTATAGGAGATTTAAGGAATAAAGTAAACAGAATGAAAGTTAGTTACAAGAAAATGATTAAAGAACTACAAAGATTAAAGAACCATTGCCTTCCAAAAACAAACAAACAAACAACAAACAAACAAACAAACAAGCCAGGGACTGGAGAGAGCGCTGAGTAGTTAAGATCACTGGCTGCTCATGCAGAGGACCCTGGTTCAGTTCCAAGCACCCACATGGTGGCTCACAACTGTCTGTTAACTCCAATTTCAAGGATCCAGTGACCTCTGGCCTCCATGGGAACTACACACATGTGGTGCAGACACACATGCAGACAATATATACATGTAAAGGGATATCGTGTATATTATATGGATGCATCACCTGTCAATTTAAAAACCTATGGCCTATAGGAAAGGGTAGAATACAAGATGAGACATCTGGGAGGCAGAAAGAATTCTGGGATGGAGCTGGGCTTGGGAGATTCTCGCCCAGGAAGATGTGATAGACACATGGTACTAACCATGGGTAACCAGCCACATGGCAAAATGTAGATTAGAATAAATGGGTTGGGGGGCTGGAGAGATGGCTCAGCGGTTAAGAGCACTGACTGCTTTTCTAGAGGTTCTGAGTTCAATTCCCAGCAACTGCGAGGTGGCTCACCACCATCTGTAATGGGATCCGATGCATAAAATAAATAAAATCTTTTAAAAAAATGAATAAATGAGTTATCTTAATTTATGATTTTAGTCAGAGAAGAGCCTAGCTATATAGTCAAGATATCTATAAATATATTTTGAGTCCGAGTCTTATTTCTGGGAGCATGGGGCTAGGAGGAAGAACCAGGACAACCTTTTACATACATTAAATAAAAATAAAATCTTAAAAGAGAGAAACCAAGTTATCCAATCAATAAATGGGCCAATAATGTGAGCAGACAGTTCTGAAGAGAAGAAACACAGGAGAGGGAGAAGGAGAGGGGGAGGGGGAGAGACTGCGAGTGCTAGCAGGCAAACGCATCTGCAGCCCAGGCTGACAGCCTGAGTTTGATCTCTGGGATCCACAGGGGAGAGTGAGAATCCGCTCCTGCAAGTTGTCCTCTTCCCCACATGCGTGCTGTAGTGCTAATGTGTACCTCTCCCCATCAATAAATGCAATGAAAAAGGAAATACAAATGGCCAACAAACACTTGAAAAATGGTTGAACATACTTAACCTTAAGGGAAATGAAAATAAAGGTCCTGTAATTTCACCTCACCCAGGCAGAGTGACTACTGCCACAAATAAATGATAACAAATGCCGGCTAGGGTGTACGGAAGGAGGAGTCTTATCCGCTGTTGGTGGGAATGTGAGCATCAACACCTAAAGCAGTAGACAGGTTTCTCCTAATACTGAAAATAGAGCTACTGTATGACTTAGTTATACCACTCTTGGGTGCACACCTGAAGAACTTAGAGTCAACACAGACCACAAAGATACCCGTGCTTACATGCTTGTGGCTGCACTATTCCCAAGAGCTAGGAAACTGTACCCACTTAGACATTCATTGGCAGATAATGAAAATGTGGTGCAGGGGCCAGGAATCTGGGTTAGGGTGGGTTCCAGGGATGGTCAGGCTTGGTGGAAGGAGAGACCAACCCCTGCAAGTTCTCCTCTTACATGTTCTCCCAATCAATCAATCAATCAATCAATCAATCAATCAATCAATCAGTAAGTAAGTGTGATACTTGTACACACAATAGAATTTTATGCAGATGTAAAGAAAAATGAAATCATGATGTTCAGAAAAATAGATACAAATGGAAATCCTTATGTTAAGTAAAATAAAGCCAGTCTTAGAAAGACAAATATAACATGCTTTCTCTCATACATGGAACCTAAATTTAATACGTGGACTAACTGGGAGAATAGAGGCCCAGTTGGAGAAGGGAGGAGACTGCCGAGAGCAATTCAGGAGGAAAGGACTGAGAAGAATACCAGCACATGTGTGATGACGCCAGGATGATACCGGCGCATATGTGATGACGCCAGGATGATACCGGCGCATGTGTGATGACGCCAGGATGATACTGACGCATGTGGGCGATCCCAGGATGATACCGGCGCATGTGTGATGATGCCAGGATGATACCGGCACATGTGTGATGATGCGAGGATGATACTGGCGCATGTGTGATGATGCGAGGATGATACCGGCGCATGTGTGATGACGCCAGGATGATGCCGGCGCATGTGTGATGACGCCAGGATGATACTGACGCATGTGGGCGATCCCAGGATGATACCCAGTACTTTGTATGTTAACCCAAAAAATTAATAAAGAAGAAAATACCAAATTTTGAAATGTGGAAATGAAATGTTTTTGTTAGTCTGAATTTTTGATAACATAGACTTGTCTGGAGGTACTCACAGCAGCAATGGAAGGCTTCTTTCCATCACCAGCAGGTGGGTGTGTGACATCTGCGCCCAGGAAGATCACTGGTTGCTGGAACACAGAAGGTCTTAAACACATTTTTTTAAAGGGTTAGACAGTTCATTTGTTTCATCTGTTTCACATGATTGCAATATAACTGCACGCCACTGACAGTTCAAAGGAAGCCTGTACAACCACCAGACCTGAGATGCTGACTAGTGTGTTTTGTTTTGTTTTTATCTCTACAAAGCCTTGGTGGTCCTGGGAATCACTACATAGACCAGGCTGTCCTCAAACTCACAGAGATCCCCTGCCTCTGCCTCCAAATTCTGAGATTAAAGGTGTGTGCCACCACACCCAGCCTAATTCTTAACCCATGAATCTCTAGTCAATGAAGTAAAAGCTGTTACATCTCTCTGACATCTTGTGAGATTTATCATGTCTTAAACAATGATATTATGGTTGCAAAAAAAAAAAAAAAAAAAAAAAAAACCCTAATGCTATTATTCTCTGTAATGGGGAAAAATGATAGGTTTTTTCATAGTATCCCAATAATTTGTATGCATTTAAAAAATCTGCTTACATTTTTAAGTCTATGGGACTTAAGGACAGAAAGAATCAGCGAGCCTTTGACTTTTAGTCTTAGTCTATTTTATACTTTCAGGCAGGGATTATAGGAGTCCACTATTCCCTGACCCAAAGAATAAAATTTGAATATATATTTAATAATCATGAAGTCCTTGTATTTTTAAAATTTCATTTTAAAACTTCATCCTTTAGAATTGAAAGGGTTAGGGCTGAGAGATGTCTCAGCAGGTGTTTGCCCAGAGGCCTCAGACATACACAGTGGCTCATGGCTCTCTCTAACACAGTCCTGGGGACCCAATATCTTCTGGCCTCCATGGGCTGCACATGCATGTGCACAGAGAGACATATAAAATAAAGGTTAAGATATTTTAAAAAATATTGGCTGTTTCTTAGTTCTTGAATGTATTGGTTAAATTCTCTGCCTCATTTATAAATCTCATCTCCTGTTTAACAAGACAGGGTCTCACCGTATAGTCCTGGCTGGCTTGTAACTCACTATGTATACCAGGCTGTCCTGGAGCTCTCTATGTAGATCAGGTTAGTCTCAAACTCACAGAGCTCTACCTGCCTCTGCCTCCCAAGTTCTGGGATTAAAGGCATGCATTTAACAATTATGTCTCCAGCTCTAGCAATCTCTTAATTGTGTTGTCTCTTAATATTTTTTAGTAGTTATTTAAGCCTATGGGGAAAAACAAAGGATAAAAAAGAAAAGCTTACCTTTGATGAGGTACTAGAATATTATTGATTCCTCCAAGTTTAACATTGATCTTTAGGCACAAGTTTGAAAGAGTTTGAGGAGATGTTTTTATTACATTCTTCACCTGCACACACTGTGTGGCCATACCCAAAAGTGTATCTCCGACACGTTTCACCTCCGCTATGGAACAAATGCAAATACTCAGTCAGAAAAGAGGATACATAAAAATGGATTCCCTCCCTGACAGTAAAGCTATGAAGAATCCCTTGAAATGTATCATCATTTGGTAGGGCACCTGAAATTATACCAATATTAAAACAATAATAAATTAATTTAAAAAATTAAGCACCAATTGAGAATTTATCTATTGGTTTATTTTGTACAGGAGAAGTATATTTAAAAATCTAAACTTTTAGCCAGGCATGGTGGTGCACATCTTTAATCCTAACACTCAAGGAAGCGGCAGGTGGATCTCTGAGTTTGAGCCTAGTCTACAGAGTGAGTTCCACGAGAGCAAGGGATAAACAGAGAAACCCTGTTTCAAAATAAAAAGTAAAAAATAAAAAAAAATTACACTTTGTTTTTATTTCATTATCTCTCTGTGTGTATCTGTATGGACATGTATAATATATGTGTGATGTGTGCATGTTTAGAGGTCAGAAGACAAGTTTGTGGGTCTGTTTTCTCCTTCCAGCTTTGCACAGGATCCAGGGATCAAATTCAGGCTGTGAGGCTTGCATGGCAAATGCCTTTACTTGCTGAGCTATCCTGACAAGCTGCCCCAAAATATGTTTAAAACCGAAGGAAGAAAGAAAAGGCCTCTATCAATTTTAGGGATTTTTAAGTTGAATACAATTAAGCTGCAGAAGAAGGGGTGGATCCAGGTGGTGTGGAAATTCACTGTATACATGTATTAAACTATGAAAAAAATAAACTAAAATATTAAAAAAGATACAAAGTTTAATAATTCTGCTATTAAAAACTAGTACTATTCAGCCAGGTGTGGGGGTGCACACCTTTAATTCCAGCACTTGGAAGGCAGAGGCAGGAAGAGTTCTGTGTGTTTGAGGTTAGCCGGATCCCCAAAATGAGTCCAGGACAGCTATGGCTATTACACAGAGAAACCCTGTCTTGAAAAAACAAAACCAACCAACTAACCAACCAACCAACTAAAAAAGAACTAGCACTACTCTTGCAGAGAATCTGAGTTTGGGTCCTTCCTTTCACCTCAAGTGGCTCCCAACACCTGTAACTCCAGCTCCAGGAAATTGTCTACCTCTGGATTCCATGAACATCTGTACTTACATACACCCACAGACACACAAACATTCACATGATTTAAAATAAAATAGATTTTTTTTAAATTAAGAAAAATTGTGTGTATGAGTGTTTTGTCTGCATGCCTGTGCACCACATGTATCTGGTGCTTGAGGAGGCCTGAGAGGGCATTGTATTCAATAGAATTAGAGTTACAAATGCTTGTGGGTTACATGTGGGTGCTGAAAGTAGAACCCTGGTCTTCTGGAAGAGAAGCCAGTGCTCTTGCTTTCTGAGCCATCTCTCTAGGGACACCCATGATACATGCCTGGCCTCAGCAGCTTTCCTTAACTGTGCATAGAAGATTCCATAACCCCTTTCTTGTATTCTTGACTCTAAAGCCAGAACCACGTGGCCAACGTTGCCAGGTTCTGCTGCTTGCTGGGGCTGAACTTGGTCCCCTCATTCAAATACATTTTCATCAGCTTTCTGGTTTTGGTGGTTTTCTTTGCTGCTTATGCTTTTCTTTAGTTCCTTTAGGTTGGAAATTTAGCTGGATGGGTCTTCCCTAAGGTTTCCACTCCCTTTATTCCATTTAGCACTAAGCTTTTCTTTAAACTTTGTATCTCTCTGAGCACTAGACATGGCTCCAACATTACACATTCTGTTGCTCACTTTTCCTCAATCTGTGTATTTTGTATTTTTCCTTTTTCAGCTTGCTCAATCTACATAAGAATGACCACCAATAACTGCGTGACACAGTCAATACTAGGCTGTCTGGAAATCTCCTCTGCCAATGCCATTAATCCAAAACTCTTCATTTAGCCTCAGGCAGATTTTTTGGGGGGCAAGGGCAAAAATGCAGCCACATTCTTTGCCAAAATACTACAAGAATGGTCTCTAGGTGACTTACTCTTCTCTGAAACCTCTTGAGCTGGGCCCCCATGATTCAAATCATCCCCAGTACTGTTGTCCATGTTCCTACTTGCATGGCCTATGTCTTAGTTAGGGTTTCATTGCTGTGAAGGGACACCATCGCCAAGGCAACTCTTATAAAAACAAACAATTAATTGGGGCTGGCGTACAGTTTCAGAGGTTTAATCCATAATCATCATGGTGGGAAGCACGGCAGGAAGCAGGCAGACATGGTGCTGGAGGAGACAAGAGTTCTACATCTTGATCCACGGGCAACAGAAGGAGACTGTGCCACACTGGGCATATCTTAAGCCTAGGAGACTTCAAAGCCCACTCTAATAATACTACACCTACTCCAACAAAGCCACACCACCTAATTGTGCCACTCCCTATGGGTCAAGCATTCAAACACATGAGTCTCTGAAGGCCTTACCTATCCAAACTAACACAGCTTATTAAGTTCCACTTAAAGCATTCAACTGCTTTCCTAATCCAAAATCCCAAAGTCCACACTCCATCAACGAGCAGCACAGTCAGGACTGTCACAGCAATATTCTGCTCCCCAGTACCAACTTCTGTCTCAGTTAGCTGAGACAGCTGTGAAGTAGACAGCTGTCTACTTCAGTTAGCTCTCTATTGCTGTGAAAAGACACCATGACCATAGCATCGCTTAAAAAGAAAACATTTAATTAGGGCTTGCTTACAGTTTTAGAGGTTTGGTTCACTGTTATCATAGTGAGGAGCAAGTTGGCATGCAGGCAGACATGTAACTGGGTTTCATATCCAGATCCACAGGCAGCAGGAAGAATAAGGATACTGGGTCTATCCTGAGCTTTTGAAACCTTAAATTCCACCCCCAGTGACACGCTTCCTCTAACAAGACAGACTACTCCAATATGGCCACATTTCTAATCCCTTCTCAAGTAGTGCCACGCCTTGATGACTAAACATTCAAATACATGAGTGTATGGGGGCATTCTTACTCAAATGACCACAAGTCACTTCAGGTCTTTGTTATTGATTTATTGAGACAATATTTCTCTGGTTGTCCTGGAACTCACTTTGTAGACCAGGCTGGCCTTAAACTCAGAGATCTACCTGGCTCTGCCTCCTGAATGCTGGTATTAAAGCCATGCACCACCATGCCTGATGCAAGTCTTTGTTATTTCAAATAATGCTATGAATTAACCTTCATAGTTTTATTCATTTTATCTTCACGGTTAATTTCTGTAAGTAAAATCCAGGATTCAGAAGGAGATTGTGGGGTATGTATGTTGTGTATACATACAAAATCTTTATAGATAGTGACAAACAAAAAATTAAAAAAGCACTATATTTATTAATTTGGGGAATGAATGTGTGTGTGTGCGTGTGTGTGTGTGTGTGTGTGTGTGTGCTGTGTGTGTGTGTGTGTGTGTGTGCGCGCGTGCGCCATGTGCATGTGTGGCAGTCAGAGGACAACTTGCAGGAGTCAGTTTTTACTTCCACCATTTGTGTTTCTGGTATCAAACTCAGGCCATTAAGCTTGGTGGCAATACCTTTACCCATTAAGCCATCTCACCATTCCTCAACAAAAATATCAATGAACAGCTAATGCCTAGTACTAGTATTATAAACATGGCACACTTGAGTCATCAGACACTGCTCCTGCCTCTGTCTACTGTCTCCTTGATAAAAGACGCAAATTGAACAATAAAGATGTGAAAGGAACACTAAAAAGAGTAATAAGGTTTTATATAAGACACTAAGAAAAAACTTGATTTTTGTTAGGGAGGTGAGATAAAGTTTTTGTTAAAATTCAAGTGAGTAGTTTGCACTTCCTCTTGGTGAAGCATGGGAAGTGGAGTATGAAGAGCAACACAGATAGAAGGAAGAAAGTAAATGGAGTCCCTGCAGGGTCTGAAGATAAAGGGAAATTACAATGAAAGCAACACTGCAAGAGCTTCTCAGACTGGTCTTGCTAAAGAAGAACCTAGGACTTCTGCTGACTTCTGACATGTGCTTTTTGTAACCTTCTCCTTTGGGTTACAGACATCTGAGTTACTTAAACAACCAGAAGGTTACATTCTGCTCAGAGGCTCTAGCTACATATAATGAAGTCATCAGACTCGTACTAGGAACATTTCCATTCTTGTTTTTACATTCTTTCCTATTGGTCTAGAAACAAGCAAAGCATCTTTCAATTTGCAAATAAACAGTAGTATAGTCACATTAGGAAATATTAATTCCAGAAATAAGTGACCTATCAGTTCTCAGAGAAAATGTGGAGGAACCTTGAATGTACGTTTCTAAGTGGAGAAGCCTATTAGGAAGACTATGTAGTTGGGCTGGCAGGGGTTGACCATACCTTTAATCCCAGCACTCAGGAGCCAGAGACAAGAGGATCTATGAGTTTGAGTCCAGTCTGGTCTACAAAGCAACTTTCAGGACAGCCAGGGTTGCAAAGAGGAAACCTTGTCTCGAAAAACAAAACAAAACAAAACAAAACAAAACAAACAAACAAACAAGCAAAAAAGAAAAGAAAGAAAGAAAGGCTACATATAAAATGATTCCACTTTGTGACAATCTAGAAAAAGCAAAACTATAGCAATAGTAAAGAAATCAGTGGCTTCAAGGACTGGGGGGGAGGAGGGAGGAGGATGAACAGAGGAATTTAAGAACAGTGAAACTATTCTGTATGGTGTTGAAATAGTGGATACATATTTGCTACACCTACACTGTTCAACATGAACAGTGGACTTTAATGTAAACTGTAGGCAATGCATTAATAATTAATAATGTTAACAATATGAATGCTTTCTGTTCAGTAAATGGAACACATTAAGAAGAAAGGTTAGTCTGTGCAAAGGGCAGATGACATAGGGGAACTCCCTAGACTATCTGCTCAATTTTTTTGTAAATCTAAAGATATTCTAAGAAAGTATATTATTATTTTTTAAATATTTACTTATTTCATGTACGTGAGTACACTGTCACTGTCTTCAGACACACCAGAAGACGGCATCGGATGCCCATTATAGATGGTTGTGAGCCACCATGTGGTTGCTGGGAATTGAACTCAGGACCTCTGGAAGAGCAGTCAGTGCTCTTAACCGATGAACCATCTCTCCAGCCCAGAAAGTATATTATTTAATTTGTGCATGTGTATGTGTTTACATGTTCATGTGTGTGCAAGTGTGTGTGCACATGTGTGAGAAGGCTACAGGTCAACCTTCAGTGTCATTCCTCAGAAGCTGTCTACCTTGTTTTTATTGGAAGCAGATGAATGTAAAGTAGACAAAAACAAACAAACAAACAGTTTGGAGGCTATGAAAATACTTTGCTTCCCACCAACAGTATAGGATGTAAGAGTACACACTTATTCAAATTTTTGTCAAGAATAGGTATTATTATTGTTGATTTTTTTTTTTTTTTTCGGTTTTTCAAGACAGGGTTTCTCTGTGTAGCCCTGGCTGTCCTGGAACTCACTCTGCAGACCAGGCTGGCCTCAAACTCAGAAATCCGCCTGCCTCTGTCTCCCAAGTGCTGGGATTAAAGGCGTGCGCCACCACCGCCCGACTGTTGATGAAAATTAACTTACTCTGTTAAGATTTCTTTGGTGATTAGTTATACTGCATAGCTTTTTTTTTCTTCCAGTGCTAGGGACTGAACCCAGGGTCATACATATGCTAAGCAAGCACTTTACCACTGAGCTATATCCAGAAGATAAATTCATTTCTTTGAATAGGTAGTCTGAATTTGAAATACTGAATTGCAGACTAAGAATACATGTTTAGGGTTGGTGGTACAGCTCAGTTAGTAAACTGCTTGCCAAACACACATGAAGCCCTGGCTTTGGCCTCCAGCATCACATAAAGCCCTGAGCATGAGAGTGTGCACCTTCTCTAATTCCAGCACTCAGGAGGAAAAAGCAGTATGATCAGAAGCTCCAGGCCATTTCCAGCAACACAGGGAGTTTAAGGCCAGCCTGGGCTAGAAACCCTGTCTTTTAAAAAAGCTCATAAGTTAATTAATTAAAACAAAATAAAAGACTAGAAAAAGTTTCCTTTGTTGAACCAGTATGTTCAAATTTTTTTCTAATGATAAGCTAGTGTTTACTGTTTCTGTTTGCTGTGTTCTGTAGATTTTAAATTTACTATATTAGTGATACACAAATTTTTGTGTGGTCAAATGTAACAATTTTTCTTTGTTATTTCTTCTATCTTTTTTGTTTTTGTTTTTGTGATGGTAGGAAAGAACACATAACCAAACATTTTCCTATTGAGCTTCAGATCCCTTCTTTTGTTTCTTTTTCTTTTTTTTAAAAAATTATTTTTATTTTATATCAGTAAGTTATTTTAGCAGCATGGATGTGTTTGCACCACATACATGCTTGATGCTCATGGAGACCAGACGAGGGCATTAGATCCCCTGGAACTGGAGTTATAGAGAGTTGTTGGCTGCCATGTGGGTGCTGGGAATTGAAACTGGGTCCTCTGGAAGTGCTTTTAACCACCAAGTCATCCATCCAGCACCCCCGTCTGTCTGTCTGTCTGTCTGTCTGTCTGTCTGTGTCTCTGTCTCTGTCTCTCTCTCTGTGTAGAGGTGTTCATGCATATATGCATGTGTGTATACATATGTGTGCATATGTGCATTTGAGTGTGGAGGGTCTGAAGAGGATGTAAGGTGTCTTCTCCAATCACTCTCCACTTTGTTTTATGAGACAGAGTCTCTCATTGGATGTAGAGCTCACCACTGGACTGGCTGGCCAGTTAGTCTAGAAATGCCTTTGTGTCGCTCCAGTGCAGAGACTGTCGGTGCGTGCTGCAGACCCTGACTTTTTATATGGGTTCTTGGGGATCAAAATCAGGTCCTAACACTTGTACAGCAAGCATTTTACACTAAGTGAACTATCTCCCCACCCTCACCTCTGTAATTTCTAATATGAAATCATTTTACTACATTCAATGGTTTGCAAGTTATTATTTTCCTAATTTTTTTCACGACTCAAGGCATTAGATTTCTTTTATTAATTTCAAAACTTTACTGTGTATACAGTCATATAGGGTTAGGTATTAACGTATCCCAGCTCCACAGGTGAAGGAGTAAAGCTCTGTACAGCTACATAACTGAGTCACATCACATAGGGAGTACAGCCTGCAGTGTCTGGACACTGAGCGACAGAGTATATCTCCACAATCTGGGCTGTCACCCACCACCTCGTCCTGCTACTCAAGTAATTCTGATGCCATTTCATTATATGATTCTTCTCTGAAGCACTGCTTGGGATGTCTCTTTTAGGTACTAAAAGTCATTTCTCAGAGTCTCCTTTTTACCATTTAGCTTATAGGCTTTGCCTTAAAGTAATAATATGTGGGGTTTTTTGGTTGTTGTTTTTTTGTTTTTCTGCAAGGTGGTTTCTTTGTGTAGCCTTGGCTGTCCTGGAACTCATCCTGTAGACCAGGCTAGCCTGGAACTCAAGAGATTCTCTTGCCTCTGCCTCCCAAGTGCTGGGATTAAAGGCATGTACTGTCACTGCCCAGCTAATATGTGATTTTAAATACTATGGTACAAATATATTTTAGTATTTGAAAATTTTAGATTATCTAATTATCAAAATAATCAGGAGAAGGAAAAAAATGCAGTATTTCTGTTGTTGCAGTGCTGAAGATCAAATCCAGGTCTGTGTACATCTTAGGCTAGTGCTCTAGCAATGAGCTATAAGCTCTCACTTCCGAAAGATGCTTTTTAAAATATCCTTACCATACACTGGCGTCTTCCCAGGCAGGATGACGATGATGAGCTGCAGGCCCGAGTAGGTGTTCTTGAGATGTCGGAACATGGGCTCCACGCTGTCTGCCCCCTGTGCGTACTTGCAGAAGCATGGTTGGCCCTGGATGGGCATTCCTGCATCCTTGGAGATCTTTCGCAGCTGGTCTGTGAAGCCTCTGAAGGTGAAATCAGTAAAGAGAAAAGCTTTGTCTAGACACCAAAATGTACAAAATATTTTATCTTTTATGTGTGTGTAGTATTAAGGATTGAACGCACGGTCTGTGCGTGTTCAGCAAGTACGCTACGCTGAGCTGAATCTCCAGCTCCAAGCCTACCAAATATCAAAGAAAAGTTTACGAAAGAAATGGAAGCTGAGTGGTGGTGGCGCAGGCCTTTAATCCCAGCACCGGGGAGGCAGAGGCAGGTGGATTTCTGAGTTCGAGGACAGCCTGGTCTACAGAGTGAGTTCCAGGACAGCCAGGGCTACACAGAGAAACCCTGTCTCAAAAAAAAAAAAAAAAAAAAAAATCATTAAGGAAAACTCATTAAGGAAAAAGGAGGAAGAGGAAGAAGAGGAAGAGGAGGAAGAGGAGAAAGAAACAGCAGATGAACCAAAGGTTTGTGTATTTGCTCGATACAGAAAAGGTCACCAGATTACTAAAGTAAAGGCAGCAGAGGGTACTGTGGCCTGTAGTAGTCTCCCTTTGTTCTTTGCGGACAAGTTCAAAGACTCCCCAGTGGGGCTGGGGAGACAGCTTAGTTGGTATGTAAATCTACACTGTCAGCACTGAGGAGGTGGAGACAGGAGGATCCCTGGAGTGTGCTGGTCAGCTAATCAAACAGAATTAATGAATTCCAGATTTAGTAAGATGCCCTGTCTCCAAAAATAAGGTGGGAAGGGATTGAGGCAGATCCCTAAAATCAACTTGCCTCAGCCTATCTGCACACATACATCCACATACATGTGTGTATGTATGTATGTATGTATGTATGTATACACACACACACACACACACACACACACACACACACACACACACACAAGACTCCCATTGGATGTTTAAAGGTGTGGATGGTACTAGACCCTATATAATTTAATGCCTTTTGATCTTAACCAATGGCTATAATTTTTGAAGTTCCAGGTATAACAAGTAAATTTATACAAATTTATTTTTTTCTAATTTCCTTTTTCTTTTTTCCATTTTTTTTTCCTTCTTTGGTTTTTGAGACAGGGTTTCTCTGTGTAGCCCTGACTGTCCGGGATCTCTCTCTGTAGACTAGGCTGGCCTTGAACTCAGTGATCCCCTGGCCCCTGCCTCCTGAGTGCTGGGATTAAAGGTGTGCGCTACAACACCTGCCTTTATAATTTCAGAATAAAGTACTCATTTTTAATGTACAGCTTTAAACTTCAGCATGCAATACTTTCTTTCCTTATTAAGCTAACAACCTTTGCCTTTTCACTTAAATAATTCAGTAGATTTTAGGCCAATGAGAGACCCTGGTGAATAATGTCTGATGGTTGACATCTTAGGCTGACCTCTGGACTCTACATGAAGAAACATGCACATACACACACACCTGAAAATGTGTGTGTACACATGGACACACACACATTATTGTTGAGACTGGGTCTCGTTAACTTATGATTCTCCTGCCTCAGCCTCCCATGTAACTGGAATGATAGGTGATCCCAGCTGGAAAGAAGATATAGTTTTAAAGGTTCACTGGTTAAATATATTCTGCATAGAGGCAACATTTGTTAGAACATGAGAATGAATAATTTAAAACTGAAATACAGGGCTGGTGTATAGTTCAGGGATGAAGCCTATTGGATGTACAAGGTCCTGGGTTCACCCCTAGTGCCATAAAAAACAAAAATATATACATTTTTAAAATTCCAAACACAAAAGGTCCCCCAGACCAAATCAACAAACACCTTACTTCAGTATTTCTTCTCTGCACTGTCTCTGTGTGGCAAAACAAGCAATAGCCCACATTTTGATTTCAACTCCGGTGTGGAACTGTTTCCCTCGCATGTCCCACACTCCGTGGCTGGGTGTTGCTACTGTCCGGTTCTGTAAGAGAATGACATGGCAGAAAAACAAAAACTTCCCCAAATAATGCATTTCAGGTAAGCTCAAGTAACCACTTCAAGCTTCTGAATTGATAAATCCTTAGTACTCTATGTGGAGTTGACTGTTCTAAATCAGTATTATTTATACTGTTAAAACCAAAGAGGCCAGTAAGAGGCCAGCAAGATGATTCAGCAGGTCTTTACAAGCAGCTCTTGTCCCCTTGCATGTCGACCTGAGTTTGACACCTCACCACACCCAAGAACTCATACAGTGGAAGGAGAGAACCCAACTCCCTCAAGTTATCCTTTGACTTCCACATGTGCACCCCTACAATAAATAAATAAGTAAATGTAAAAAAAAATTATGCGAAACTCAACTAAAGAAATTCACCTTGAAACAAACAAAACACCCGATGTCTTGTTGGAATGATAAAATAATAAGTTCAAGACTAGAGTATCATTCTCTCCATACTTAGCAAATTATTTATGTATGAGTGCACGTACACCTGCATGCCAAAAGAGGGCGTCAGATCCCTTTATAGATGGTTGTGAGCCACCATGTGGTTGCTGGGAATTGAACTCAGGACTTCTAGAAGAGCAGCCAGTGCTCTTAACCACTGGAGCCACCTCTCCAGCCCCATACTTGGCAAATGATGTGTGTATACGAACGTTACTGATAGGCTTTACCCGTCCTCCGTACTGGAGCATAGGTGCTGGAAGTACGCGTCCGGTCACATGGGCCATCTCATCCCGCACTTTAAACTGAAACTCCTGAACGAACGGGTCTGTTTCATAATTTGCACTTCTTACCTAACAACAGAAAAGAATTGTCATTATTCTTAGACTTTCTTACTGTACTTGCTAGAACCTCTGCTTTTCTTCCTCTATGCCAACTCTATGTTTTGTAATAAGTATAATCAACGGTGCCCTGACTATAAGGCAGAGAATATTATCCTGCAGACTGTGAGTCAGGGACTGTAGGAAGGACTGTATAAACACCTTGATAACTTACTCAGAACTAAATGTAGGTATCAGGCTGAATAATATACTTTAACTATTTGTGACCCATGAAAATGATGATTTTAAATAATTAAGCAATTTCAGGAGATTAATACCTATCTAAAATGGGATAAGAACCTCCGATTGAAATGGTGGTTGTACTGGCTCATTTTGTGTGTCAACTTGGAGTTATCACAGAGAAGGAGCTTCAGGTGAGGAAATGCTTTCATGGGATTCAGTGGTAAGGCATTTTCTCAATTAGTAATCAAGGGGGAAGGGCTCCTTGTGAGTGGTACCATCTGTGGGCTGGTAGTCTTGGGTTCTATTAAGAGAGCAAGCTAAGCAAGCCAGGAGAAGCAAGCAAGCCAGTAAGAAACATCTCTCCATGGCCTCTGCATCAGCTCCTGCTTCCTGACCTGCTTGAGTTCCAGTCCTGACTTCCTTTCGTGATGAACAGCAATTGGAAGTGTAAGCTCAATAAACCCTTTCCTCCCCAACTTGCTTCTTAGTCATGATGTTTGTGCAGGAATAGAAACCCTGACTAAGACAGTGGTGCACGCCTTAATTCCAGCACTGGGGAGGCAGAGGCAGGCGGCTCTCTGAATTTGAGAACAGCCTGGTTTACAGAGTGAGTTCTAGGACAGTCAGGGCTATTATACAGAGAAATCCTGCCTCAAAAAATGAAAAACAAACCAACTGAACAAAAACGAACCTCTGATTAGACAGTCATAGCTTAGTCAAAACCAAAACAACAACAACAACAACAAAAACCTCTGATTATAAAGAATCTAGGAGCATAATATTAAAATCTGTTTCATCTAAAGTTTGACAGTAAATATTAAATTTTTCTAACTACCTGCTTTATAACTTATATAATTTTATTTCAGTATTTTCAGGTATATTATATCATATATGTTTATTTAAAGAGAAATAGTAAGAACAGATAAAAAAGCCAGTATCGCTGGGCAGGGGTGGCGCATGCCTTTAATCCCAGCACTTGGGAGGCAGAGGCAGGTGGATTTCTGAGTTCGAGGCCAGCCTGGTCTACAGAGTGAGTTCCAGAACAGCCAGGGCTACACAGAGAAACCCTGTCTCGAAAAAAAAAAAAAAAAGCCAGTATCAGTTATAGATTATAAATTTTATTTAACATATCCATGCATAGAGCCAAAGAAATAATACACGGTTCTTCAGCACTGTATCTTACCCTAAGGTATGTTATTAGCTATTTTCTTTTTTTTTCTTTTTTTCTTGATTTTTCAAGACAGGGTTTCTCTGTGTAGTCCTGGCTGTACTGTACAGACCAGGCTGGCTTTAAACTCAGAGATTCCCTTCCCTCTGCCTCCCAAGTGCTGGGATTAAAGGTATGAGCCACTATACCTGGCTCCATGATCTCTTTTAATTCTTACAGTTTATAAAATGGTAATGTAGCATCAGCTGGTAAAGACATTTTTTTTAAAAACTTATTCACTTTACATCCTGATCACTGCCCCCTCCCAGTCCTCCCCTCCCACAACCCTGCCTCTCACCCTCTGCTCCCTTGAGTAGCTCACCCTAATGCACTTTAAATCCCATTTTAGAGTTTTGTACTAACCAATCTGCTAATTTCCTCTTGTCTATCTGGTGCAGATCTTGCTGTTGCCTTAATCATAGTAGAAGTCTGATTGTCTGTTAGTTTCTTGATACACCTTTGCCCAGCCACAATATTACAGACCTAGAAATAGAATAATTTATACAATGTATATATTTTTCTTAGAACTCACTTAATGCCAATCACGTTAAATATAATTTTTAAAGTCTACTTTATTAAATCACTTTTTACTGTATGTTAAAGTAAAAAAGTAGAGAACAAATTACACATGATCACATAATTATAGATAGGTAAAAGGTACACAGGATAAAGACCAGAAGAAACATAGCAAAAATGCTAAAAGAAAATAACTCCATAAGATCCTGCCGTGGGGCATTTCTAAATGAGTGATTGATGGAGAAGGGCCAGCCCATTGTGGACAGTGCCATTCTTATGCTGCTGGTCCTAGGTTCTATATGAAAGCAGGCTGAGCTGGGCAGTGGTGGCACACGCCTTTAATCCCAGCACTTGGGAGGCAGAGGCAGGTGGATTTCTGAGTTCGAGGCCAGCCTGGTCTACAGAGTGAGTTCCAGGACAGCCAGGGCCATACAGAGAAACCCTGTCTCGAAAAACCAAAAAAAAAAAAAAAAAAAAAAAAGCTATGGGGAGCAAGCCAGAAAGCAGCATCCCTCCATAGCCTCTGCATCAGCTCCTGTTTCCAGGTTCCTAGCCTGACTGAGTTCCTGTCCTGGTTTCCTTTGATGAACAGGGAGGTGGATGTGTAAACCAAATAAACCCTTTTCTCCAAGTTGTTGTATTGTCATGGTGTTTTATCACAGAATGGGCACTCTGACTAAGACACATACTATTTTATTTAATGAAATTTTAGAAAAAAAGTAGAATTTAAAAATTGTTCAAATTGGGCTGGAGAGATGGCTCAGTGGTTAAGAGTACTGACTGCTCTTCCAGAGGTCCTGAGTTCAATTCCCAGCAACCACACAGTGGCTCACAACCATCTGTAATGGGATCCGATGCCCTCTTCTGGTCTATCCAAAGACAGCGACAGTGTACTCACATACATGAAATAAATAAATCTAAAAAAAAAATGTTCAAATTTCAAAATACACGTGAGACTCAGATAAGCCATAGGCCATAAAATCCCCTAAAAGAATAATAAACAAGGCCAGGGAGATGGTTCTGCAGGCAAAGAGCTTGCTACATAAGGACCTGAGTTCAGATCCCTAGCACTAATGTACAACACTAGGCATGGAGGTATATGCCTGTAACTCCAGTGCTGGGGAAGATGGAGGGGAAAGGAAGGTGGAGAAACAGGTCCAGCTGGAGTTCAGGTTCAGTGAGAGACCTTGTCTCAAAAAACAGATGGATAGCAATATTGAAAGACCCTTGATGCCATCCTTGGGCCTACACAAACATGTATGCACGGCACACACACGCACACACCCAAGCACATTCACATTTGCACACACATACTGAAAGATGATCAGAAGCCAATCATAAGCAGGATAAAGACATTACTTCTAGTGGCAGGTATGTGTGCTTCTGCTCCTGCCCCACTTGCAGACAGGGAAGGTGTGGGTACTTCAGCTGAAGTGTGTACTTTTCTCTGAAATACTGAGCTACGGTTCTCTCCACAGTTTGGCCATTTTCTAGCTGTAGAGGAAAGCTGGAAAAAAGAAGAGCTGACATGAACAACTCTTCCCACCATGAGCTGGCCGACTCCCCAGCCCTTACTTAGAGTGCGCTGCCTCGTGTCACTGCTGTGGCGGACAGCAGCTTTCCTTACGTTTGGTGGCTGGCAGGCCTTCTCGTTACATTACAGACTCGATACTTCCGCCTCATTGTTCCACAATGAGTCACTTCAACCTTCAGACCTGTTCCCAAGAAGAAAAAGGAAGGTTACGGAAATTCCATGAAAAATACCTACCCAGTCTGTTCACTACTATCAAACCTCTATTCTGAGCAGGCACAAAGTCTGTGACACAAGCAACGTGATATTAGAAACTTTTATGTGACATTGCTAATAATCATAATAATGACAGACCTAATACCAAATATTTTTCTTACACTATCAAGCTTTTTGTTAAGAAAGAAAATCCTATAATTTGCTAAGTCCAAAGATCAAAGGACAAAGTTCTCCACTAGATAAAAAATGCACTTACAATAAACTCAGGAGTTTGTAAACTCAGGAATGAGAGCAATAAGTATTTGAATAGCCCCTTATTACATAGTGACTGAAGGTCAGAGTTTCAGAAAGTTCAAGAAGGAAGTCCTTCTAAGATTTATGCATCAGGCAGAAAAAAAATCTGGTCCTTTTGTCAGAACTAGAGTGACAATTTTATTAAGTATTTTTCTTAATTTATTATTTTTTTCTCAAAAATAGTGACTACTAGAATGGAAGATAAATAGTTCTTAATTAAAAAAATATTGTGTGTGTGCTCACACATGTAGAGGTTGAGAGACAATTTAAAGAAATTGGTTCTTTTCTTCCACCATGTGCGTTCTGGGGAGCAAACTCAGGTTGCCAAGCTTGGTGGCAAGTGAATTTGCCCATTGTGCCATCTTGTCAGCCTTCCAAATAACTTTTTTTTTTTTTTTGCTGTACTGGAACTTGGTATGTAGATCAGGTTGGCCTTGAACTTACAGACCCATTCGTCTTTGCCTCCTGAGTGATGGGATTTAAGGTGTGGGCCACCACTCTCCAGCTCCTTCAAATAATTCTTAAAGCAGGTGATCTCTGCTTTCTTATGGAGTCATTGACCCCTTTGAGAATCTGATGAAAGCAATAATCTCTCAGAAAAATACATACATAATACAGATAATATGTGTGTGTGTATAATGTAGCAAGTAATTTTAAATATTTCTAGATCACTGTAGTCCATTTATGAACTTTAGTGATTCAAGGATTCCAGGCTATTCTAGAAAGTAAAGAAATGGGCTTTGACTCCTCAGCTAAAGAAAACCCGTTTTAGAAGTACTCAGGACCGTGTGCACATAGGCACGTGTCCTAACTCTGAGCTCTAAGCCATCCTTTTCACCTTGTTTCAAGACAGGGTCTTGCTGAGTTGCTCAAAGTATCTTTGAATTTATTTTCCTTCCTTAGCTTTCTGGGACTACGGGGGTGTGCCTCCATGACCGGCAGATCAAGAAACAAGGACGTTCTTGGGATTTTTGGTTTTTTTTTTTTTTTTTTTTTTTGAAGGTAGAGTATGATGACAGGCTCTCTCTATATAGTCCTGACTGGAATTTGTTATATAGACCAGGCTGCCCTTGAACTCAGAGATCCCCCTGCATCTGCCTTTCTAGTGCTGGGATTAAAGGCATGCACTACTATGCCCAGCAGGAATTTTCTTAAGTACTGAAGAGAAAGAGAATTTCTTGAGATGATGTTTTATGCTTGTGCTAATATGGCAATCATTAGGAACATGTTACTGAGTACAGGAAATGCAGCTAATGTACCCGATAAACTACAAGTTTAATTGTAATTAAATTCAATAGATACACAAGCTTCTGGCTGCCATATTGGTCAAAGTAGTAACCCAGGAGTTAAGAAATGGACAAACAATAGCTATTCTTCACAGAAAAACAGATCCATTCCTAAAGTTTGGCCTAGGCTCCAGAGAATGAGTCTAGAAGGGTATAAATGGAGTTTTATTTTCTGAACAGAATTATAGTTATTATACATTAAGCAATTTTACTTTTATATTTATAATTTCTATAGTGCAGTAATTCTCATCTGGATGTGAGTTTGCCTGCCTCTCACCCTGGAACATTACATGAGCATGCTTGTGTGCGTGTGCGTGTGTATGTGTTGCTGTGAGCAAATCCAGGGCCTTGGCACACATTAGGCAAGTTCTTCACTAAGTTACACTCCTAGCCCCCAAGAAGACTTCTGTGACGGTTACAACTAGGTGATATCACTGGCAGCTAGTGAGTAGAGGTTGGATACTTCCAAATATTCTAGAATGTACGGAATTGCACCTACCAACTCAGCAAAGAATTACCCAGTACAAAATGTCAGAGAAACTCTACCACAGTATAATTTGTTTTCTTACCTAATTATTAACTATAGTATCAATCACAAAGTTCACTCATAGTAAATGATATTTTCTTTTTTCTTTAAAAGTATTCTTAATAAAACTTAAGCCATTGAGAAGTAATGTTTTATTATAACTATGTTTCTAAAACTAAATTTCAAATATTTATTATGTCATTATATTATAAATGAGGCTATAAAATACAATAGAAGGCCTTATAAGAGGGAAACAGCAATACTCTGAAGTAAGGGACATAAAAATATTATGTTTAGGGGAAAAACAAAATAAGTTTCTATTGTTTGAAACATTTAACTATTTATTTTCAAGTCTTCACCATGATTTAAAAAAGTATAGTTTTTAAAAATATAAAGTTTTACATGCTTATAAAACAAATATTAGCTAAAAGTAAATTAGTGCTTTTATATACATAGTTATCATACTTCCCCCAGTATTTCTGCTGTGTAAGTACCATTAATTATTGGTTGACAAAAAAAAAAAAAAAAAAAAAGCCACTCCAAACTTATTACTAACTAGTTGGAGGTAAGTTTAACTAGATTACAATCAATATACTAAAATTTATATTCATTAGGGCATAATTTATAGCAGTATTTAGCAGCTATCATCAAATTCCTTATGTAAATTAAAACTTAAACCCAAACATCAATGAACAGAAAACTCTATTTTTTGAGTTCCTGCGGTAGGATACATGGTGTACTTTAAAAAGTCCTCATTTAAAAAAGTCTTTTTGACTTTAAATGGAGGAAAAAAATACTGGTTTATTAATTAGATAAAACCCAGATTTTCTACCCCATATGTAAGACCAGAGATCATACCTAACAATTAGATCAAATCCAGGGGCTAGCAAAAAGTCAAAATTACAAAGAATGGAATAGGTAACTCTCTGCCCAGGCCCCTCCCCAAACCCTCCATCCAACCAAAAAGTTTGGCTTTAACAAGTATTTAACCTATAAACTTGGCTTTACCTTCACTATAACATCAACTTTATAATGCTTTCTAGTCAACTTTTCAGTCATTTCTTTGGGCCCCTGAGCAGTTGAAGTTAAGACCGAGTCCATGCTCTCCGGGCAGCAGCTGAATCCTTGTTCTGTACATCTTGTATTTTCTGTGATAGAGTGGTGATATGAGTTGATTGCATAGTTACCGCAAAGTAATGTACGTGACTTCATGGTATCAGAGGTGGTAACTACGCAGCCACTCGGCTAGAAACCATGGCATCGAGATGATCACATAGAATGGGAGGTAATGCACTAACCTGACGATGCTGACTGCAGTTAGAACAGATTATGAGAGGACAATGAATGGCTGCAAACAGTTATCTTTAACAGTTTCTTATTTTGGCACTTAATAACTTGAGATAGATGGATGCTTATTGACAAACAGGAAAGGCTTTCCTTTTCATGTTTAATTATGACTATCTCTCGTTTGTTGTTACTGAATAACACAGAATGAATGATAACTGGAACAAGCAGGATGTAGTCACCTACTCTAATTGGTTTGAGGGACTGAAAGATGTTCAGTGAACAAACTCGAATGCTTCATTCAAACCACAAGCTGAAAATTATCTGCAACAAATAGGTAAAATCTTAAACAACAACATAATTATTTGTCTATTTAAGATGTAGCATTTAATATAAACAAAGTTTGTTATGCCTTACTAGATAATATCTGGTTTTTCTTCATGTCTATATACTGCACTAAATACAGTGGAGTTACATCTTACATGAGGATTAGACACTGACATGATAAATAAGGAAAGAATTATATACAATCAAATTACTTTTTAAAAATTCCTGAAATATGTGAGTTTAAACACAAAGCTGTAAATGCACTTAAAATGTGCAGAAGGAACAAATATGCACAGAGTATAACAGCGGGACACTAGTAATTTTAATTTGAGGAGCCATGAGTATACCTGTTTAGTTTGATGAACATATGATGGAACGCCACTGTAATAACTGTAGCTAAGTAGGACAGGCACCTTTATAATGTACAGTAAAAAGCTAAGTGCAATCTGCAATAGCATATGAAACTGGTGAACTCCAATTTCTAAAATTCCAAAGAAATAAGATTTTAAAAAACTATAATTTTAGAAAAATAACATTAATTAGAATATGTTCAAAGAGTGAGTCAAATTCTAAAGTAGCAATATCTTTAAGATAAGATTCTTACTTTAAAAAGATAGTATTAGAGAAACATTTTCCCACAAGACACTTTCCTCTCTCTCGCTAGTAAGGGACAGTATTCATAAAAACATAGCTGGATTACTTAGCATATTCTTCACTCAGTTACTACCTAAGAAGTTACAATAATGGATATGATGTAACATTTTATAATTAATCTATATTCTATTGGTCACATTACACAATATGATTCTAATTATAAAAACACTTCAATAGAAAGTTGTCTTATCCATGCATTTTATAGTGAAGCTGTTTTAAATGCTAATTAGAAACTATAGAAATGCTATCTGAAAGTATAGTCTTCTAAATGCTAATGAACTCACCTTTTATCTCCTTAGTGAATTTTACCCGATGAGAATCAGTCAGGGGTCTGGGTTGCTCATCAATGTTGTGAATGTCAAGAACTTCACACATGAACTGAATTACAGGTTGTGCTTTGTAAAAGGCAGTGGCAGAAACTAAGAAAAAGAACACAAGTAATATAAATTTAATATTTAAAATCCAAGAAACTTCATTCTAGGTTTCCATAATTAACTGTGTACAGTTAAAATGATCCCTTATGTGTGTATGTATGTATGTGTATGTGTGTTTTCCAAAACGAAGCAATTTGATTTCTGAGGTACAAGAACAGAAAGGTCAAGTACTATAGTTTTTATCATCTAACTCATCATGGGTAATTATCTTCACAATGAAGTGTTCTATGAAACAAGAACTTGGGAAGCCAAAGACTTCCAAAGACTTCCCAAGTTCTTTAGCAGAGAAGAGAGTGGATTATTTCCTAAACAAGGTTTCTTATGCTTTTATGCCACAGTCTCTTCTGGGGACAGCTTTCTTTATCTTATAGGGGTTTGAGAAAACAGTGATATTAAATACAAGCCACAGGTCATACTTGGGGGTATCTAGCTGCCCAGGGGTTTGAGTCACAGGTGGTGGTTTACTGTGTACTAACCAGCATGATTATTATTAAAATAGATTTTTTTATTTCTAGGTTTTGGAACTATAAAATGGTTAGAAGACCATACATCTTTTTCTTCTTCCTCCTCCTCCTTTGAGACAGCCTCTCATTGTGTTGCCCTGGCTGGTCTGGAACTCAATATGTAGTCCAGGTTAGCCTCAAACTTACAAAGACACATTTCTCTCTGCCTCCTTAGTGCTGGGATTAAAGGTATATACCACCATATTTAACCTTATATTCTTTTTTTAGATAAAAAAAATTATGAATGTATATGTGTCTATGGGAAAGTTTGTGCACGAGAGTGTGCAGTGACCTCAGAGGACAGAAGAGAGTTTGAATCCCCTAGAGCTGGAGTCACAGGTGGTATGAGCTGCCCAGTATGGGTGCTGAAAATGGACTTCAGGCTGAAGCCTGTTCTTAAGTGCTAGATTGCCTCTCTCCAGCCACACGTTACATTCTTTCACTGAAAAATTGTGGGAGCATTTTTGTGCATAAACAAATGCCAGCAAAGAGAGAGGTGGTGACTCATGCCATTAATCCCAGCACTCATGAGGCAGAGGCAGGCAGATCTCTATGGCCACATGGCGAGCCAGGCCTGTCTCAGACAAAACAAAACAAAAAACAAACAACAAAGGCCTCAAACAAAAAGTGAACACATGCCAGTACAGTATATACTGTACATGCATTTTTCATATTGTTTGATTAGTTGAGCACATGTTGGCCTGGACCACGTTTTAGAAAGGAAATAGATAAAAGAAGTGCACGGCGAACAGCATGCGCGTGTACTTCCCTTTAACCCTACAGTAGATTTTCTTCACTGGATACTACAGTCACACCTACTGCTTCACAGGCTACAGTTGGAACTACCATACAAATGCACACAACCATTTCTTCTACTGTACTTTGTTACTCTTCTAATCACTCAGTGTTACCATTTTCTAGACCACATGCAGTGACATGGGCATTTGAGATGAAAACTAAACCTTGTGATGCAAAGCTTTAAAAAGGATGGGTTGAAATCAATGAACAGTTTAAGTAAGGGTAACTTTTAATAATAAGACATTACTGTGGCCCTTTGTGGACCTTTCAAACTTTTGTTGTTGTTTCATTGTTTAAGACAGCATCTCATATAGCCAAGGCTACCTCACTCACCCTGTATGTAAGACCTTGGACTCCTCTGTTTATCTTATTTCCACTCCCCAAGTGCTTACTCTAAAACAAAAGAATATACCTTCGTCTCAGCACCTCATGGTACCTTCTCCAAAATTGACTATATAATCGGTCATAAAACAAGCCTCAACTGATACAAGAAGATTGAAATAATCCCATGCCTCCTATCAGATCACCATGGCCTAAGGTTGTTCTTCAATAACAACAAAAACAAAAGAAAACCCATATACTGATGGAAACTGAACAACTCTCTACTCAATGATAACTTGGTCAGGGAAGAAATAAAGAAATTAAAGACTTCCGGGAATTCAATGAAAATGATGACACAGCATACCCAAACTCATGGGACACAATGAAAGCAGTGCTAAGAGGAAAATTCATAGTACTAAGTGCCCTGGTAAAGAAACTGGAGAGATCCTACACTGGCAACTTAACAGCACACCTGAGAGCTCTAGAACAAAAAGAAGCAAACATACCCAAGAGGAGTATAAGGCAGGAAAATAGTCAAACTCAGGGCCAAATCAACCAAATAGAAACAGAGAAAGATAGATACAAAGAATCAACAAAACCAAAAGCTTGTTCTTTGAGAGAATCAACAAGATATATAATCCCCTAGCCAAACTAACTAAAGGGACCAGAGACAGTATCCAAATTAACAAAATCAGAAATGAAAAGGGAGACATAACGACAGAAACCGAGGAAATTAAAAAAAATTATCAAATTGTACAACAAAAGCCTATACTCAACAAAACTGGATGATTTTTCTAGGCAGATACCACATACCAAAGTTAAATCAAGAGCAGCTAAACTATCTAAACAGGCCCATATCCCCTAAGGAAACAGAAGTCATTAAAAACCTCCCAACCAAAAAGAGCCCAGGGCCAGATGGCTTTAGTGCAGAATTTTACCAGATCTTAAAGAAAAGCTAATACCAACATTCCTCAAACTATTCCATAAAATAGAAACAGAAGAAACACTACCTAATTCATTCTATGAAGCCACAATTACTGATATCTAAACCATACAAGGACTCAACCAAAAAAGAGAACTTCAGACCAATTCGATTATGAATATCAATGCAAAAATACTCAATAAAATTCTTGCAAAACCAAATCCAAGGACTCATCAAAACCATCATTCACCATGATCAAGTAGGCTTCATCCTAGAGATGCAAGGTTGGTTCAATATACAAAAATCCATTAACGTAATCCATTATATAAACAAACTCAAAAAAATCACATAATCAATCTCCTTAGATGCTGAAAAAGCATTTGACAAAATACCATACCCCTTCATGTTAAAAGTCTTGGAGAGATCAGGAATTCAAGGCCCATACATAAACATAATAAAAACAATTTTCAGCAAACCAACAGCCAGTATCAAATTAAATGAAGAGATACTCGAAGCAGTCCCACTAAAATGAGGGACTAGACAAGGCTGCCCCCTCTCCCCATCTATCTAGTACAGTACTCGAAGTTCTAGCTGGAGCAGTAAGACAACAAAAGGAGATCCAGGGGATGCAAACTGGCAAAGAAGAATGTTCCAAATAAATACGAATTACGAACCATAAAACTAATAAAAAGGCATTATAAACAAACCTTACCCAGCTGAAGATTAGTAGAGACTATGTGCAAAACGTACAATAAATTAATATGTAGAATATGTGATGTTCCTAAATCCTAGATAAAAAAAGTGGCAAAGGATATGAAAAGACATCTCATACCTCAAAATCTAAATGGCAAACCACATAAAATTTCACTAATAATCTTATTTATAATTAAAGAGATATAGTTAAAAACCATTTTGAAGACTCAAGATGGGTACAGAAGTTCAAGACTGTTACCATAGACTGATCACAAGCCAGAAGGACAATGAAGGATTTGGATTACAGAATATAACCTAGTAATTATATCACTAAAGGAAAGATAATATATAAAAATATGAAGACATACGTAGTTATTTCAACTCAAGTTCACTATATTGGGATAGATTGATATTCTTGAAGAATTCTACAACTATAAAATGATATGGAAATTAGAATTCTTAATGTAGCATGATTTGTGAGAGCAGCAAGAATGGAACCAAGGGCCTGCAGGAGAGCTCAGTGGGCAAGGGTGCCATCTGAATGCCACCCCAGGACCCCAAGGTTGAAGGAGGGAACTGACTTCTCCAAGATGTCCTCTTACCACTGCACATCTGCCATCCCCACAAGATAAATAAAAGTATGATTAAAAAGATAATGGGATCCACCTAAACATCAATAGAATGAAATTAATTATGTTGTAAATATATATGTCTTACAAATTAAAATAATCGAAAAGGCACCAGAATTCAATTAAACTGAAAAATAAAGAAATTGGAAGTTTGGGTAAAAATGAGATATTACTAACTACTTAAGACTGTATCTAGATAGACAACTGGAGAGGAAAATTATCAAACTAGGTAATGACATTATGAGTGAGTAGGCTGTTCAATTTGTGAACATAGGCATTGCTGAGTTTATTAGGGTTACTTTCATTAAACTTTTACAATATATCCTAAAATACATGCATTTTTTTTTACTAGATTTATCATCGATAGTGGATAGAATAGTTTTGTTTGTTCTTTTTTTTTTTTTTTTTTAGCTTTTACATGCTAGGCAAATGCTCCACCACCAAGCTACATTCCCAATCAAATTTCTAATTTTTTGTTTCTGTTGGAAACTTATCCTTTTCTTGCCTAGCAAATTGTATGTTTGTTTAATTAACTAATTAGTTACATAATAACTGATTGTTCTACGGATTAACCCAGGGCCTTAGGTATACTAACAAGTATGCTACCAGGAAACAATTTTTAAAAAGCTCAATTAAAGGGCTGGAGGGATGGCTCAGAGGTTAAGAGCACTGACTGTTCTTGCAGAGGTCCTGGGTTCAATTCTCAGAAATCACATGATGGCTTACAACCATCTGCAATGGGATCTGATGCCCTCTTCTGATGTATCTGAAGAGAGCAACAATGTATTCACATATATAAAATAAATAAATCTTTGTAAGAGAAGAATAAATAAAAAGAAAAAATCATTCTTAAAAGAAAATGAAAAAAATCATTCTGACACTGAGAAACAACATAAAGAGAATGAAAAAGGGCTGGAAATCAAACAGACTCACTGGATCTTACTCCTAGCCCAGTCCTCACTAGTTGTGACTTTTCTCAGTATTATTAATATATTTATTTATTATGGTTCTTAGAACTGAACCTATGGCCTCATGCATGCTAAGCAAGTGTTATACCACTGACCTTCATTTCCAGTCTTCTGAGCTTCTAATTATTCATCTGTTAAAAAAAAAACAAAAAAACAAACAAAAAAATTTCTGGAGTAGGAGAGATGACTCAATAGTTTTAAGAATGTTGACAACTGTTCCAGAGGACCTGAGTTTATACCCCAGAACTCACACCCAGGCATAACTCCAGTACCAAAGGATCTGATGCCCAGTTCTGGTTACTCACAAATCATGATGTATGTACATACTGTGTGTATGCACAGATACAAACACATACTCAGAAATAAAGATAAGATACTTCTCAGAGCACTGGAAATTACCAATGCAAGGTACCCAATTGTGCCTCAAACATGGGAGCAACTCAGAGCGTCTATTTTCACTTCTGCATATTTTTTCTACTGCCATTTTCTCATTGATCTATTGCTTGTAGGCAGAGTTATACTATCAACGTACAATAATTATTTGCACAATAATTCTCTGAAGACTGTATGAAGTGAAAATGAAATTAGGATTTTCACTGTGTCCAAACTGAGACTGTATGAGGACACAGGAAGGTTGGGGATATTGCTAAGTGGTTAGAGGACCTGCCTGGATCAAATTCCTGGATTTGATCCCTAGTACTGCAAAATAAAATATAAGTAAGTGAAATAAATTGATACAACAGAAAACTACAAATGCAAAAAAGAGAATTAAGTATTTGCAACATTTGAAATAACTGGGACATGGTCTTGCTATATAACTTAGGCTGGCTTGGAACTCACTACATCGCCACGTCTGCCTCTTGCTTGTTAGGATTATAGGAATGGGCTATCATACGTGGGTTGGTTTTTTGTTTTTGTTTTATTCCCCTTTCCATCTTTTGAAATAAGGTGTCATAACATAGTCTAGTTTCAAAATTACAGCTTTCCCACCTCAGCCCTCTAGGTATTGAGATTACAGATGTGTGCCATTGTGCATGTTGGGCATATTATCTCTTACACACACACACACACACACACCTCTAGAACAGACTATCTGTGAAATTACTGGGTCATGAGGGACGTGCATTCCTTCCTTCTATACTATATAATAGTTCTTTCACAGTTATTTCAGTTTCTGACCTCTCACAAGCACTGTATGAGTCTCTGTGGTGGGGCCAGTGAGAAGGTTTAACAGCTGATCATTTGCTGCCAACCCTGACCCCACAAGTTCCATCCCAGGAACCTACATGGTAGAAGGACAACCTCCACAGTTGTCTTCTGACTTCCACACATGCACCCTGGCACATGTTCTCACCGTACAATAAATAAATGTAATTATGATGTCCCAGGGAAGGGGGCTGTGGGGAGGTGAGGTATGGGTGATGGTAGGGTCGGTAGGGGAGCATCCTCTTAGAGGCAAAGGGGAGTGGGAATGGGCTGAAGAACTCTTGGAGGGGGGACCAAAAAGGAGGGAAACATTTGGAATGTAAATAAATAAAACAATTTTAAAAAATTAAAAATCAAAGTCATGTTGGGCACTATTCACAACTGTTAAATATTGCTAGATAAGATTTAGTCACTCTGATAGAGGCACAGCAGTGATTTAAAAAAAAAACTAGGGGGCTAGTGAGATGGAACAATAGATAGATAGGAAAGCAGTCTGAGAAACAGGTGGGGTCCTAGAGTCCTAGGGCCCTGGTTTGGATCTACATTGATAAACAGCTGCCCTTGTGTCCCTGTGTAGCAGCCCATCCTCTGAAAAAGGTAAAACAAAATAAAAGCTCCTGGAAGGAGGATGCTGGGCATAGTTGAAGGCACAGGACAGTACCACCAACGGGGATTATTTGAGTATAAACACTAAATGCTGATACAGAAATTCCTCTGGCTAGAATCTCTAACTTGGCTTTCAGAATGCAGACGACCAGACTTAGACTTTAGACAAGTGTATGAGAAGGCTAATCTTTGGCTAACCTTACCTGTTCTGAAGAGACCTAAGAATGACAATATCCCAACCTCAACCACTGAGTGAATTCACCCTATCATGAAGGTCCAGGCTGATGAGCCGCCTTTGTGCATACAGGGCTTCCATTCGGTGTGTTTAGACACTCCCACTGAGCCCTTAGACGTGTTCAGATAACAAAACAAACAAACCCCACAGAAATGGGAATTTAAGGAAAACGTAAGTACATATAGGAAGAATCCTGAATAAGTCACTGCACTCAGAGAGCTAATAGAGGCTAAGGGAAAGCTATCTTAAGATGTAGTATCCAGGAAGCAGAAAAGAACTGTTAATAAAATAGAGATTAAAAAGCGAACAAAGAAGACTGAGGAAAATTTCTAGAAAGTAGCTCAAAACTGAGATTAAAAAGACAAATAGGGGCTGGAGAGATGGCTCAGCAGGTAAGAGCACTGGTTGCTCTTCCAGAGGTCCTGAGTTCAATTCCCGGCAACCACATGGTGGCTCACAACCATCTGTAATGGGAACTGATATTCTCTTCTGTCAAGCAGGCAGACATGCAAATTGTGCACTCATATACATAAATAAAAATTTTAAATCTTAAAAAAAAGACAAATGGGTGGATTTCATAGTATATAAATTGTAAAAATAGAACAGGGCTTATTAATATCCTAGGTTTAATCCAGAGCAGATTGAAAGAATAAAATTGCAAATGGAGATGTGCTTCCAAATTCCTGAAGGAGAAATCCTGACACAGAAGCTTGCTTTTTTTCTTAAGACGGGGTCTTGCTATATTGCCCAGTCTTACTTTACTGCTTTCTCCTTGTGCATACCTGTCATGCGTGTATATCTACCTATTCCTCCCGTACACTTTAAGTTTTTTAAGAAACCTACAAAAGACACTTTTCAGTATGTAAGTAAGGTGTTTACATATGCCTCTTTTATACCCTTTTCTCTTAAGTGCTTTAAAACATGAAAAGGAGGAACTGAGCTACAATCACAATGAACTTCCATGTTCCCTGAGTCCTGGCGACCAAGAGTACAGCTGGGAGCAGCAGCTCCTCTGCCCTTGCTGGGAGGCTCCCAAGGTGTGAGCCACAGACTCAACCTGAAGAAGCAAGCTGAGACTAGGAATGGGGAGGAATGTGCAGGAATGGGGAGGGACCAACACTCACCCTACCCTTGGGCAGGTCCCCTACTCTCTCAAGGCTCAGCCTCCTGGACCACCAGTACAAGGCAAGCTACTGTCACCATCCGAGGCAAGCTACTGTCACCATCCGAGGCAAAGACAGGAGAGCCAGGCATCTTTCCACTCACCCCTTCAGATGATGGTTTCTGAATCTTTGAGGTGACCTGACTCCTTATTTTATAGGTGTGCAGTTGAACTTTTCTTTTTCCAGAGACAGTTCCTTTATACAACACTGTTCAACTCAGTGTAGCTGAGGAAGACTTCTCAGCTTTTAATCCCGCTGCCACAACCATGCCCATTTTCGCATTTTTGTTTTATTTTATAATTTTTTTTCTGTTTCTGGCCTGGGATTTCTTGGTGGTTTTTTTTTTTTTTCTTTTTCATTTAACATTCATTTTATTTTACAGTGTCTTTAGTTATTTGTGTTTTGGAGTAGTGTCACCCCCACAGTCCCCACCACTCTACCTTCAAGGCAATTTCATGCACTACTTTGCCCTGATGTTAGCTTTTTGTTGATGGTGCTGTCTATCAGTGCTTTTTGAATTGCTTGACAAAGGAATGCCCAAGACAACAATTAAAAGTGTGATTGTAAAAGGACTACTGTGAGCCAAACAAGAAGGGCGCACTCAAGCAGAGTCGCACAGGAACGAGTAAGAAACCAATCTCCAAGCTGCGCTGAGCATGATACATTGAGCCAGTCTTCTACTGTGAGGACGGGCTGCCTGGGAAGCCCGACAGTACATGGAGTCAGGACTGAATATGGAAGCTGTGAAAAAACTGGCAACAGTAAAAGGCTTCTGGCTCAATGACTGAAAACTGAGTATCACACATGTAATGAATCTGAGTTGTTTCCTGAAGTGCTTGCCTGTGCTGCAGCCTTGGTTCTGAACATACAACGTGAGAACTCTGAACTATACATACATACATACATACATACATACATATATATATATATATATATATATAAATAAATAAAACATCATGTATTTCTAATGAATGCTGCCTCAAACACCTTGGCTCAGATCAGAACTACCATATACTATGAAGAACTGCAGTTATTTTCCTGTCCTCCTAGTTTTCTGCTCTTATTTAGAATGCTTTAATATAGTTATGAAAAAGAAACAATATTTCTGTCATATCTTAGTATAAACCTTTAAGTTTCATTATATTAGAATGTTTGATTTTAAAGCTGGAGGCTGAGTGGCAGTGGTGTCCTATGCCTTTAATTCCAGCACTAGGGAGGCAAAGGCAGGCAGATCTTCATGAGTTCATGGCCACCCTGGTCTATTTAGTAAGTTCCAGGACAGCAAAAGGCTAATGGAGAGCCCCTGTCTCAAAAAACAAACAAAGAATGCTGTTTAAATTGCTAGCTTGAGTTTAATAAAAAAATTTAATCATTAAAATAATATTGGTTTGGGATTTGGATGGAATTTCCAAAATAACTCCTAAAAATACTTCAGTTATTTTGTATTATATATTTATACCAAGTATTGTCAGCATTGGTGATTATAAAAATATTGATCAATTCCGAAAATGCTATGTTTTATGTCCTGCAGCATCAAATACTCAGGCAAGACTTAATCCTCCCCCTAGTCACCCCCCCAACCAGCCCAGGACAGTCTAGAACTCATAGCTGAGGATGACCCTGAACTTCTGATCCACCATCCAAGTGCTAGGATTATAGGCATGCATCATGCCCAGATAAGATATAAATCCTTATGTAAAATTAAGCATACATATTACTGTGCAATTTCTTTTCATCCTTAACAAATGGGGATTAATAGTATAATTATTTTAAATTATTTTATTTATAATCTATAAAAATTCTTTAAATTATTTTAAAATAAAGATGTACTATCAAATGTTTAATTTGCATATCTATTTTATATATTCTGAATACATGAGGCAAAAAGAATGTGCTACTGTGCCCAGCTTGATAAAGAATGTTTTATAAAAAGCTACTTTTTATTGAAAAGTCTTAATAAAGTTTTTTTCTTTTTGATGGAACCCAGGAATTTATACCTCAGGCAAGTACCCTTCCACTGTGTTACTCTGTCTCTAAAATAATGTTTTAAACCTGAGATGTCTAAGGTCTAAGACTTGACTTTCAAGAATCTCACTTCTTAAGAGGTGCAGTATAAAGTTCTATCATAGTCAAACAATGGGATCAGAATTGTTGACCTCTTCCACTTCTAACTAAAGGCCATGTGAGCTTAGACCAGCCTTTGTCTCTATACTACTCAGTGTGGGGTATATGCTAACTCATAACTGTGTGGGGGTGTTCTGAGGTGGAGTCAGTCTCCCTATGTTCCCAGACTCATTTTGAACTAGTGTGCTCAACTGCTTCTCCCACCTCAGCCTCCCACAGACCACAGTGTGCATCACTGTCCTCAGTTCTACAGTGGAAATTTGTGTGAGATAATAATATTAAATGCTTAGGCGAAAGGGTTTTGGATGTATCTCTGGTAGAGTGTGTGCTTAGCATGCATTAGGCCCCAGATTGATCCCCAGTACCCCTGAGCCCAAACAAAACTCTACCTTAAGAGATGTGATGCTTCTCACACATATGAATTATAATAATAAAATCCAAGTAGCAAATGGGGTTGGCCTCAAAATGTGTTAATCACTCTGCATTTTCACTGAATGCTAACCAAACTGTGATGAATCTTTAATTCTAAGAGAGCTCCCAATCTCAAGAGGAGTTGAAATGTGGGGAAAAAAAATTGAGTCTTGATTAGTAAAATATAGTAAGTTTAATTGCTTAATTGAGAGTTGGGGTACTAAATGCCAGTAAACAGTTTCTAGGTAGTTTTGGTCACAGGTCTAAAGATTACTGTTTGTGTAGAGTACTTTTTCCATGCTCACTTCCAATGCCAAACCCCCCCCCCCCAACCTGTCATTTCCTTAGGAAGTATTCCTCAAACACTAAGACATCAGTGGATTCTTCTCTAGGTTACACTGAATTCCATATTCTCCTTTGTAGTACTTTTTAAACTTTTAAATTATGTTTCTATTTTTTTGGTATGCCCATGTGTCATTAAGTTTGGCAGCAGACACCTTTACTCACTCAACCAGCCCTGTAGTAACCCCTCTTTTTTAAAAAACGTGTGTGTGCGTGTGCGCATATGCGCACGCAAGTCCGTGCAAGGAGTCAGTTTTCTCTCTCTTCCTGTGGGTTCCATAGATAAACTTGATAAACTCAGGTGCTCAAGCCTGGAAGCAGGTGCCTCCCCACTGAGCTGTCTGAACCCCCTTTCCCTGTGGTACAGCACCAGCCTACTCAAGTTAAGTTCAAGTTCACTAAATACTTCTTTGTTTAATGTAGTGTAGCACAAGGGTATAAAGTCAAAAACAACAACAAAGTCAGCAACAAAGGACATTTAACAAGTAAGGTGATCAGAACAACACTTCTCAGTTCTTGTTATTTTTCACAGCAATATTAATTACATTTTACTGGCAATTAATAAATAAATCCTTGGGACAGGTATTGTGGAAAATGGTATGAAGTTCCTTAAATGTTAAAAACACCGTTGGGCATGTAGTCGGTGGTAGGACATTTGCTTGCCACGTGTGAGGCCATTGTTCTGTATGCACCATTAAAAATTACTTAATTTAACTACTATAATCTTCTTTCTGTCCCTATATTGAAGGCAAATAAAATCATGATGTCAGAGAGACACCTGCATTCTCATGCTCACTGCAGCATTATTCATAATGGCTAATATGCATCAACTTATAACTACTGACACATCGATGGATTTAAAAAATGTGGTGTGTGATTGTGTGCCCAAGAGTTTATTATTCCTTAAAAAGAAAAAAGTCTTGTCATTTTAACAGCGTGGATGAATCTAGAGGCCATGTATGTTCAGTGAAATAAGCCAGGCACAGAATACAACTACTATATGGTCTTACCCATACATGGAATGTTAGAATCTAAACTCCAAACAATAGAATGGTGGTTACCAAGGGTTAGAGGTGGGAGGAAGGAGGGCAGACTGGTCAAAGGGCACAGACACCCAGGTGTTAGTAACTTCTGAAGAACTAATGTGTAGCATGGTGAACATGGTTATAACAACGTACACTTAAGTATAAATCACTGTTCACACATTTATACTGTAGGTCTCAAGTGTTCATTTCAGAAGCCAACACACAAATGTGATGGTATGTGAAGTGTTAGTGATGCTGCATATGGTAATGATTTCACATGGAATATGTGTTAGTAAACATATTATATACCTTAAACATACATGATTTTTATCAATCACATCTTAGTAAAGCTCAGGAGAGAACCATTTACTATTCTAGGCACTATGTTCATTTTATTAAGATTCTATAATCTTTTTTGTTTTGTTTTGTTTTGTTTTTCCAGACAAGGTTTCTCTGTGTAGCACTGACTGTCTTGGAACTTGCTCTATAGATCAAGTTGGCCATGAACTCATGGAGATCCACCTGCCTCTGCCTCCCAAGTGTGGGGATTAAAGACATGAGCCACCATCATCTGCTAAGATTCCATAATCTTTTTTTAAAAATCAATTTTAACATTTTTCTTCTTTGCAATTCTATGTTACAGTTTATTCACACAAATATATTAATATTATTCTTGAAACATGTAGGGATTTTTTGTCTTTTCTTCCTGTCCTAATCAGGCTATTCTTTTTTTAAAGAATTTATTTATTTATTTTATGTATACAAGTACACTATTGCTGTCTTCAGTCACACCAGAAGAGGGCATTAGATTCCATTACAGAGCCACCACATGGTTGCTGGGAATTGAACTCAGGACCTCTGGAAGGGCAGTCAGTGCTCTTAACAGCTGAGCCACCTCTCCAATCCCTAGTCAGACTATTCTATTCTTATTCTATCTTCCTTTCCAAGTGAACCACCATCTTGGAATCTGTCCTATCTATGTTCTTATAATATTACTGAATTTATATATACTTGGTACATATTTTGGTTTTAAATGTATATAAATAACATATTTTTGCAATTTAATCTTGTCAACACTATTTTAGTAATTTGTGTTGATACATATATTCATTTAACAGATAATATGCCATAATAACTTATGTACCATTTATTAATTTTGATATTGATAGAAATATAGACCAGTTAGTTCCAGTTTTCTGCTATTAGTGTATCAGGCTCACATGCAAAGTATCTCTAAGGTACATTATGACTTTAAGATATGTTTCAGCTCATCTTTACCTCATCTTTCATAGGTAATGAAAACTGTTCTCCTTCATGCATTGTGGCACATGCCTGCAATCCCAGCACATAGAGACAGAGGTAGAAAAATCAGGAGTTCAAGCTCTTTATCAGTAATATAGCTCAAGACCAGCTTGAGTTACATTAGACCCTGTCTCTAAATTTAAAACAACTAACCAAAACCCAAACTAAAAAAATGAAGTCCCCCAACCAACCAACCAACCAACCAATCCATCCATCCATCCATCCAACCAATGAAAGCTGTTCTTTAAAATAGTTATGCTAAAGCACATTTCCATACTATGTGAGTTCCTCACCAACATTCACTGTCTTACTGTATGCGTTTTTGAGGCAGGGTCTTACTTGATGTACAGGTTAGCCTTGAACTTGAGATCTCTCTGATTGCCCAAGTGGTTAAATTATAGGCATGTAATTGATGCCTTTATAAGACTTAAAAAATTGTCCTTACACTCTATAAAGCTCTGTCTTACTAACTGTAAACATTCTCCTATTACTTTGTGGATTTATACAAACTCTAATTTTTTACATAGTTTATTTTCTGTCTGTCTGTCTTTTTTTGTTTGTTTAGGCATATGTGTGTGTGTGTACATGTGTGCGTGCACACGTGTGGGCGTACTCACACACACATGGAAGGCAGAGGTCAATGTCAGGTATTTTCCTCAATCACTCTTCATTTTAGTTTTCAGGTAGTGTCTCTCCAGGAACCTGGTGTCCAATGATTCAGTGAGAATAGCTGGCCAGCAAGCCCCAGGAATCCTCCCCTCTCTGGCTCCCCAATAATGGGATTACAAATGCTGGACCGTGGTGGCACACACATCTATTCCCAGCACTCAAAAGGCAGAGGCAGGAGAATTTCTGAGTTAGAGGCCAGTCTAGCCTACAAAGTGAGTTTAATGATATCCAGGGCTACACAGAGAAACCCTGTCTTGAAAAACCAATCAACCAAACCAACCAACCAACCACAAGGGGATTCCAGGTACATGTCGCCACACCTGGCTTTTTAAAGCTTGGATGCTGGTGATCTAAACTCAGGTCTTCATGCTTGTGCGGCAGGTATTTTATTGAGTTTTCTCCTGTCTCTAGGATTTTCCTTTATAGTTTACAATTTGTATTTTGTTCAGACTTAGGACTCTTTTGCTAAAATAATTTTGTATTTTTGCTTTTCATATTTAGGATTATAATTCGCACAGAAATAAATTGTGTAAGATGTGAAATGGATCCAATTATTTTTTTCAAAATAATTACAACTGTTTAAATACAACTTATTATTTTACTTCCTTTCCATTAACTTGAAATGCCACCTCAGACATTTACAAAATTTTCATAAATATACAGCTGCTCTGTTTGTTGGTTCTCTCTTGACATAGTAATCTGCCTGTCTTTACATTTACAGCACTGTGGTAGAAATGTTATGGTTTCATAGTAAATAGGGCAATTCCTTTTTCTTTAAAATTGTATTGGTTTCTTATGGTCATTTACCTTTCCACACAAACACAGACTTATCAAGCTGGGTATAATAGTGCAAAACCCTTTAATCCCAGCACTCAGAAGGCAGAGGCTCCCTGGTCTATGTAGAGTCTGGGACAGCCTGGGCTACATATTGAAAGCCTGTTTCAAAAACAAAAGACAAATCCAAACAGACTAATAAAATATCATAATATATCCCATTTGAATTTGTTTAGTATTGTACTTGCAGGTTGATTTTTGAGTTAACTGACATCTTAGGATTTCTAAATAAATACAACATCATTTGTTTCTTTTTTGTTTTGAAGCCTTGCTTCATGTCTTTCAGTTAAGATACTGTATTTTACAGACTTCAGAAAATCTATTTCTGGGTATCTGCTTTTTAATCTAAACTACCTGCCTGTCTTTTTCCTATTGTTTATTCAGCTTGGATATTACTTCATCCTGTGAGTTTTTCAAGCTCATTTGGACGTTCCTTCTCCGTTCTTAGATGTGTTCATTCTTTGCTTCCTGTGAGTTATGCTAGGCATTGAGAGTACACTGGAGAGTAACAGTACTCTGTATGTCCATTTTGACAGGAAATACAGAACAACGAACTGTTCTAGCTCAGGGTGGTTCATGCCATGATAGGGGAAGTGCACTGTGCTGCGGGAATATATAAGACAGATCTCTAACTCAGACTTGGGGGATGGTTGGACTGAGAGAGAAACACTGCTTCTTAAGGAAGTAACATGTAGACTGAAACCTGTAAGAAGAACAGAAGTTAGAAAACACAGTGACTAAAAATCATAGTACTGATATGCTTTCTTTTTCTTGATTTTATGGCAAAAGGTCTTGTTTAATTAAAATTATCTAATGTTTGAATATACTTATGTTGACTTCAACTTTGACCTGTTTTTTACTTATTTTTTTTCTTTTTGTTCCCATACTGCTTTTAACAATCAGTCTTGGCTCATTTGTTTTCTTACTTCCTTAAATATTATAATTCCTCCTGATATTAATTAACCTTTCTGTTTTTATGTGCAATATTACTCTTAAAGACTTAAACCCCAAGCTGGCCTGGAATTCATTATGTAGTCCAGCTGGCCTTGAGTTCTCCCTTCCTGCCTGGGTCTCCCAAGTGCTAGGATTATAGGCAAGCAACACCATACTAGTATTTGTTTGGCTCAGGTTGACCTCAAAGTCTCTATGTTGCTTGAAGTGACCTTAAACCCCAGATCTTGTTCACTCTTGAGTCCTGGGTTACAGGTGAGGGTCACTATGTTTGATTTAGCTTTCTGAGTTTTAGCACTCTCCACTTTAAAAAAAAAAAAGTACAAACTTTAGACCAAAAAACCCCCCAAAAAACAACAAAAAACCTACAGAATTTTAGAACATCAATGACAGAAGAAAAAAAATCCTAACCCCCCCCAAAACAGAAAAAAAGCTACTTTAGAACATACCAGTCATTGTAACTAAAACTGTTTCAATGATTAAATAATCATAGAAAAATTTAAGCCAACTATTGATAGGTGCTTAACGGAAAAAAAAAAAAAAAAAAAAAAAGGACAAGATTCTTACTCTGCAGTCCAAGCTGTCCCCAAACTCACTTTGTGGCTCAGATTGGCCTTTCACTTACAAGAACCATTTTTGCCCCAGCCTCTTAAGTACTAGGCTTACAGTTTAAGTCCACCATACCCAGCTTATGTTTTTTATTTCATGTGTCAACTTGGCTAGGCTAACAACGATTGATTGTTATTTATTCATCCAAACACTAATATAAGTGTTGCTGGTAAGTTATTTTTATAGATGTAATAAAAGCTCATAATCAGGTGACTGAACATAATGGACATGTCTAGGATAATGTGGATAAGCCTGATGCCTGACTCAATTGGTTGAAAGGCCTAAAAATCAAGGCTGAGGCTTCCCCAAGGGAGAAGGAAAGAGGAAATTTCATCTATGGACAACGGCTTAGATTATATCCACGACTTCTGTTCTTGTCACCTTCTCTGAGGGTTTCATATTAGCTTTACTACAACTGTACAAACAAACCTCTATGTATCTCCTACCAGTTCTGCTTCTGGGGTTGAACTCTGGATATATCTGATATACCAGGCTTATAGTTTAGTTGCAAGTATAATTTCTTTAAAGACTTAGTAGTTTCTGGTCTACTTATTTCTAATCAGTTCCATGTGCTGGTCACTATACCCAAAGCTTTTGCTTTTTCTTTGCAGCTTAATTCTTAGAATCTGCTCCTTCCTCTCCATCCCACATCAGACCATCACCATCTCTTACCTGAGCTAGTGATTGAAAAGCCCCTACTGGCTTCTCAGATTAGCCTTTTTCCTCTATCTATTCTCCAAACTGTTGCCAGAGGTCTCTTTCTGGAAAACAAACATGAGCATGTCACTACCTTGCTTAAGAACCCATGACGTCTCCCTACCGACAGGTTTACATTTCCTTTTTAGTTCGTTAACTTCTGTTTTTATTTCTTATTTCCTTCTAGTTTCTTTGTGTTTAATTTCCTAACATTTTTAGATAAGTGCTCAGGTTACTGATGCTTTTCTTCTGTTCTAGCAGGTCATGAAAGTTTTAAATTTTTTTCTAAGCATTGCTTAAATCAATCAGACCTGTTTTGATATATATTATTAACTATCGTTCTGTTCAAAATTCAAATTTCCTTTGTGATTTCTTTGACCAATGAGTTATTTAGAAATTCTTTATTAATTCTGAAAGCTAATTTAGCCCCACTTTATCCATCTTTGTCCAAGATACAGTACAGATCAACAAAGAATGTTAAGAAAAGTATTACAATAAAGTGATTAAAAACCCCAGAAAATGCCACATTGCAAGTAAATATGGCCCTGAGTATTTAGGACTAGCAAAATCTATATAAGAAATCATATCTGAACACTGTAGAATGACAAGAAGTATAAGGAAATTATGGGGAAACAGTACATTTCACTTCCAGAAAGGAAGTGTCTTATCTTAAAAGTCATGTCTGGAACGGAAATGGAATGGAACTCTCAGATTTACTTTCTCTAAAGGATGTATAAAAACATGTCATCAGAGTATATGCAGAGTAGTTTAAAAGAGATAGTCTCAGAAAGATGATGTTTCTAAAAATGATCACAGTTATGATTCTGTAATTTCTTATTTTGAAATAATTTCAACTGTGTAGGAAAGTTATAAACTAATGGTAAGGCAGAGGAACTCACAGCTGGAGGGCAGCACTTACATCACTGAAAGTTGGAAAGCAGGGAGACAGGAGTGAATCCGTCTACCCTTTTGCATGGAGTCTTCAAGCAGAGAGAGCTGGAAACTTATCTTGCTACTAAGGTACAACTAATGTTCCTCCTACCATCTTCTACCAGTGGTTTCAGAGAATACGTCTCATTCAAATATAAGCTACAGAAAGCAAGCAAGCATCCATACAAAGATAGTATATAAAAACTGCAAAGCTAGACATAGAGGCATATCTTATAGTCCCAGCACTTGACACTTGAAAGGCTGAGGCAGGAGGATGGAGAGTTTGCAAACAACTTGAGCCATACTATATTGTGAGACTCTGCCTTCAAACAAAAAATACCAAGAAGTGGTGCATTATACCTGACAAATGAGCAGAGCATATAACAAAGTTGGTGAAAAGTACTTTAAAACATCAAAGTCAGGCTGGAGAGATGGCTCAGCGGTTAAGAGGACTGACTGCTCTTCCAGAGGTCCTGAGTTCAGTTCCCAGCAACCACATAGTGGCTCACAACCATCTGTAAAGGGATCCGATGCCCTCTTCTGGTGTGTCTGAAGACAGCAACAGTGTACTCATATATATAAAATAAATAAATAAATCTTTAAAACATCAAAGTCGTTAGGGGTGAAACTATATTACAGTTCTTTTTTTTCCTTTCTTGTTGTTGTTGAATTTTTGTTTTTCCTGGAGACAGGATCTCACCATGTATCCTTGGCTGGCCTGGAACTCACTATGTAGATCTGCCTTAAAGGCATGCACTACCGTGACTCACTAAAAAGATCTTAATGAAATCATGGAAGGATCTAAGAGCAAATACTTTAGCACTCAATGAGGAGGGCTGGTGAGATGGGCCAGCAGGTAAAGGTGCTCACCACCAAGCCCGAAGACCTGAGTTCTATCTCCTGGACCTACATGGTAGAAGGAAAGCGAGCTCCCACATGGTCTCCTCTGACCATCACATGTGCCAGGGCATGGACTTATACAGACACATCCATTTATACACAAAGTAAGTAAATGTTTAAAACAATAACAATACCTCCCCTGGAGAAAAACAAAAAAACCTTAAGGCAGATCTAACCTGTCAATATAATAAACACATACCACAAAAGGTACATAGAGTAAGAAATAGAATGGGTAAACATTAAAAATATTTTCCACTACGTCTTTTGAGACAAGGGCTCACTAGGTAGTAGAGGATGGTTAGAACTCACTCTGTACCTCAGGCTGTTCTAGAATTTTCAGTAACCTCCTGCCCAGTCTTCTGAGTGTTCGGATTAAAGGTGTGCAATTTTGGCAATTTTGTATCTGGCTGACAGTCCTTCAGAAATAAAGCTACCTATAATATGCATGAACTCAGATCTTACTTAGATAAATCCACTTGAGGATGAACTGAAACCAACAAGTGACAGGCCAAACTCCAGTGCAGGGCTGGTCAGAAGTACCAGTGCATTCAATGGCAGGCATAAATGCAAACAAATGTAAACAGGTGACAGGTGGAATACACTATTATATGCTCTAAGGGAGAAAGACTAGTATATACAAATAAATAAGAGGAAATGTAAAAAGCAAAATAAACTTAACAACTGCATCACATATTTAGTAGAAGGTATGATTCAAAGTTAAAAAATTTAGGCAAAATTGGGGCTGGAAAAATGGCTCAGCAGTTGTGCTCAGAACACAACTTTGATCCTAGATCTTGGGAGATAGAGGAAGGGAGATTTTTGTGAGTTCAAGGCAAACTTAGTCTACATAGCAAGTTCCAAGCCAGCCAGGGGTAAAAATCATTTCCTATCTCAAAAACAAACAAACAACAACAAGGTCAAAAAACAGAAGAAAGAGGGAGGAGGAAATGGCCTTTCTAGTATTGCAATCACCACTTTAAGATCACATGAAACAGGGCTGGGCACTTTGGCCTGTAATTATAGCACCTGGAGATTGGACATATGAGTTACATGAGACCTTGTCTCAAAAAATAAACAAAAATTCCAAACAAACAAACCATAGAATACACACCCTTTAAAAATTGAAAAGGCAATGGGGGGAGGGTGATGACACAATTTGATAAACCAAGAACTTCCTATCTATCTGGCTTAGTTCATCTACTAAACCAAAAACAACCAATAAAACAAAACATCAACAAAACAAGCACTACTGGCCTACAGAGTAAAACCATCCTATAATATATCAGGATGTATCTATCTATGGGGTTGCAGAGATGGCTGCTCCTGCAGAAGAGCCTGGCTCACAAAATCCAGCACCACGGAGTCTGATGCCCTCCCTCTTCTGGCCTCTGCACACCAGCCACGCACATTATACAGACATCCATGAAGCTAAAACACTCATGTTCATTAAAAAAAAAACCTTTCTGTAACTGCTTGCTTGGATTGTAATCCTTTAATAAAAGAATGTCAAACTTGCCCCCCCAAAAAATATAAAAAAAGAGCCACATTAATCAATATAGTCATAGCATTTAGAAAGCAGAAATTATTGGATATAAAAAGATAAACACAGCCGGGTCATGATAGCACACACCTTTAATCCTAGTGCTCGGGAGGCAGAGTCAGGTGTATCTCTGTGAGTTTAAGGCCAATCTGGTCTACAGATTGAGTTCCAGGAATACAGAGAAACCCCTGTCTCAAAAAAACCAAATACTAACTAATCAACCAAACAAACAAACAAACAAACACCCACCAAACCAAACCTGAGGATTGAGTCTTAAAACTTCAAAACAACAAAAAAGACTTCCCACATTCTCTGATTAACAGCTTATTGAAACTAGAAATTTATAGCAAAATGAGAAAATAGAACTTAAAATTAAGAAGTCTTCTGAAGGAATACATACAAACGTTAATAAAAAATTTTAAAGTCTCTTTAACAATATGGATTAGAAAGGAAAGTATGGGAGTCTACGGCGGAGACCCTAGCTAAGATTTTTACCAGTACTGGATATAGAGATGCAAGTGGCCACCTCTGTTAGCCAGGCAGGACTTCCAGTGGAAGGAGGGGGACATCAGTCCACCCATAAAACCTTCAACCCAAAATTTGTCCTGCCAACAAGATGCATAGGGATAAAGATGGAGCAGGGACTGACTGCCCACCTTGAGACCCATCCCATGCGAAAGCCAACCCTGACACCATTAATGGTACTCTTGTTATGCTTACAGACAGGAGCCTAGCATTACGGTCTCCTTAGAGACTCCATCCAGGTGCAGAGAGAAACAGATGAGAGATGCACAGCCCAACATCGGGCGGAGCTTGGGGAGTCTTGTGGAAGAGTAAGGGATAGGATCACAAGGGCCAGAGGGGTCAAGAGGACCTACAGAGTCAACTAACCTGGGCCCAGTGGGGCTGACAGAGACTGAACCACCAACCAAAGAGCATGCAGGAGCTGGACCTAGGCCCCATACACATTTGTAGCAGATGTGCAAGCTTGGTCTTCATGTGGGTCCCTAACAGTTGGAGCAGGGACTATCTCTGTCTCTCTTGCCTGCCATTGGATACCCTTTCCCTACCCTACCTGGACTGCCTGGTTGGGCTTGAACAAGAGAACATGTGCCTAGTCTTGCTGTGACTAGATATCCCAGGGTAGGGTGGTACCTAAGTGGGGAGGTGGGGGTCGGGACTTCCCCTTCTCGGAGAAGGGGCGGGGATAATGAGGGAGGGATTTTTTAACGGAGGGACTAGGAGGAGAGGAAGGAGGGGACTGTGATCCGGTATAGTGAATAAAAAAATAATAAATAACTGAAAAAATAAGAATTAGAGGTGTAATACAAATGAAGGTTGCAGTTCCTAGAAAACTATGTAATGAAAACACAATTCAGAGGCTGTGCAGGAAAGCTCAGTAATCAAAAGAAAATTCCTAGGTTTTCATTATTTTTACTAATGAGAAAAAAAAGGAAGTTACTAAGTAGTTTAAAAAGGTAGGAAAGCAACTTTAATTTAGTTAACCAAAGAAGAAAAACCTCATAAGACAAAAGAAAAATTATAGAAAGCAAAGCTAGAAGAACTAGAATAAATAAACAAACATTAGCTCTTCTGCTGGGGTAAAAAATCAGGGGTTCTGGAAAGATGGCTCAGTGATTAAGAGCACTGGAGGCTCTTGCAGAGTCTCAGGCTTGAATCCGGTACCCACATGGAGGCTCATAAGCATCTGTCACTCCAATCCCAGGGGACCCGACTACAAGTGGAACATAAACATAACATGCAGGTAAAAAAAATAATTAAAAAAAAAATCATCTGGGCTGGAGAGATGGCTCAGTGGTTAAGAGCACTGACTACTCTTCCAGGGGACCTGAGTTCAATTCTCAGCAACCACATGGTGGCTCACAACCATCTATAAATGGTCATCTGACGCCCTCTTTTGGTGTGTCTGAAGACAGCGACAGTATACCCACATACATGAAATAAATAAATCTTTAAAAATAAAAAATAAAAAAATCAGCTGACTAAACTACTAGCCACTAACAAATAGGAAAAAAGGAAAAAGTACAAATATACAAAAGTAAAAAATAGGGGAAACCACATAAATAAAAAAAGTTTGAAACAGTAAAGACTGTTTTATAAAATTCTATACATTAAATAAAATATAGGTAAAATAAAAATTTTATAGTAAATAAATGTGGCCTATGAAAAGTATTCAGAGCCGGGCAGTGGTGGCACACGTCTTTAATCCCAGCACTTGGGAGGCAGAGGCAGGTGGATTTCTGAGTTCGAGGCCAGCCTGGTCCACAGAGTGAGTTCCAGGACAGCCAGGGCTACACAGAGAAACCTTGTCTCAAAAACAACAACAACAACAACAACAACAAACTGAAAAGTATTCAGAGAGAGCCTGGATACTGATTTTTTAATTAATTCATTACATTTAAAAACCAATAGGCACGGTCCCCAGTTGAGGGATGGAGCCACTCACCTATCTCAAAATTTTTAACCCAGAAATGTTCCTGTCCAAAGGAAATACAGGGACAAAAAATGGAACAGAGACGGAAGGAAAGGCCATCCAGAGACCGCCCCACCTAGGGATCCATCCCATGTGCAGACACCAAACTCTCATACTATTGCTGATGCCAAGAAGCACTTGCTGACAGGAGCCTGGTATGGCTGTTTCCTGAGAGGTTCTAACAGCATCTGACCAACACAGATGCAGATAGTCACCATCAGATTGGGCCTTGGGACCCCAAAGGAAGAGCTGGGGGAAGGACTGAAGGAGCTGAAGGGGATTTAAACCCCATAGGAAGAACAATATCAACTAACTGGACCACCCAGAGCTCCCAAGGACTAAACCACCAACCAAAGAGTATATCTGGAGGGACCCACGGCTCCAGATACATATGTGGCAGAGGATGGCCTTATCTGGCATCAGTGGGAGGGGAGGCCCTTGGTCCTGTGGGGGCTTGATGCCCCAGTGTAGAAGGAAGCTAGAGCAGTGAGGAGGGAGTAGGTGAGTGGGTGGAGGAGCAGCCTCACAGAGGTAAAAGGGAGGGGAGGGGGAGGGGGGAGGGAGGTTGTGGAGGAATAAATGAATAAAAGGATAATCATTGCTCTTTGCTACTATTATATCTAAATTAGTCAATATAATCTGACAAGAAAAAATAAAGGTAAATCTGTTACTATGTGCAGGCCACATGACTGTAACATAGAAAAGTCAAGAAAATCACTTGAAAAAAATTATGCAAAGTATGGAATTCAATTAATAAGGCAGAAAGATTAAAAAGTTACATATAGAAGTTAAAAGCCTTAGGAACCAATGTAAGAACCAGTTATATTCCATATTAAACAAGCACCATTAAATGTTAAACCCAGTTAATACCAACAAAATGCAGGAAATGCCCAGGAATACCAAGAAAGTAAGCTGGACATGAGGAAAGCTTTAAAACTTTTCTGAAGCAACAAAATACAAGTATATAGTATATTTTTGGATTGAAGGCTAGACTCAATACCTTATAGAAGCCAATTTGTTCTAATTTAATTGTTAAAATAATGACAACTTAGTAAAAATAACCTGTCTTCTTCCATACCGGATATAGACACAGTATTTCTAAAGACTATGTCATAAAACAAGTGAGAATGGTCTTGAAAGCATGAGAGTACAGTTACCACATAAGTCATAACGTATGCCAACAAGTCAACTTCTGTGTATGAAAACACAGATCACCAAAGTAACCACCCCCATTCCAAAGATCAAAGACAAATATCAGTTTAATTATGAACCTTGATCAATAATGCTTCTTTTTGCATTTGGCAGCAGCTAATGCAAGCCTCATAACTGGTCTAAGTACGAGAGTAAGTGACAGAGTGCTCAGCATTGAAAGGGACCTCCATATCTACTCGGAATGTCACACAAAAGAGGTAGAGGGAACAGCAGGAGCTGGAGGAGGGGAAGTAGTGTGAAGAAGTTGTGGAGATAGCATGGCCATGCACTTACAGCAACTGTGGTTACTTATACAAGATCAAGTCAGTCACAAAGCTTAGGAAGGTCTGCGCCTAGTTGAGGAACTCTGGCAGCTGAGGGCTGGAGGAAGAGGAGTAGTTTTCATTGGGGGAAAGCATGGCTCCAGGGGATGGTCCCTTAGTCTTGCATAGAGTGGCAGCACTAACTGAAAACAGTAAGTTATTAAAAAGAGAAAAGCATGAAGATGGGTGGGAGATGGAGTGTCAGGGGAACTGGAGGTAGGAAGTAAGGAGCAGATATAGTCAAAATACATTTTATATACTCACGAAATTCTCAAAATAAATTTTAAGCCTTCTGGTCTAGGCTGGTGCCCTAAGCAGACCTTGGGCACGAACTCCGCAGCCAGTCTCACAATACCCAGAGGAAGCTCCACTCCTAGGCGCTCTAACATGCTCAGGATCCCAGGAGCACAGGAGCACAGGATCCCAGGAGCTTGGTCATACCAGGATCTCAGGGTCCCAGAGGCAGCTTGACTCCAGGAGCTCTGACACACCCATGATCTCAGGATCCCAGGATCCCAGAATCACAGAGACAGCTAGACTCTGTGAGTTCTGACATAACTAGGATCACAGGAAGGACAGGCTCCAGTCAGATATAGCAAGGGCAGGTAGCACTAGAGACAACCAGATGGCTGGAGGCAAGTGTAAAAAAGATAAGCAACAGAAACCAAGGTTACTTGGCATCATCAGAACCCAATTCTCCCACCATAGCAAGTACTGAATACACCATCACACCGGAAAAACAAGATTCGGATCTAAAATCACTTCTCATGATGATGATAGAGGACTTTAAGAAGGACATAAATAACTCCCTTAAAGAAATATAAAACACAGGTAAACAGGTAGAAGCTCTTAAAGAATTACAGGAAAACACAATCAAACAGGCAAAGGAAATGAACAAAGCCTAAAATGTCTAAAAGTCTAAAAATGGAAATAGAAACAATAAAGAAATCACAAAGGGAGACAACCCTGGAGATAGAAAACCTAGGGAAGAGATCAGGAGTCATAGATGCAAGCATTACCAACAGAATACAAGAGATAGAAAAGAGAATCTCAGGTGCAGAAGATACCACAGAAAACATTGACACAACAGTCAAAGAAAATGCAAAATGGAAGAAGCTTCAAACCCAAAACATCTAGGAAATCCAGGACACAATGAGAAGACCAAACCTAAGGATAATAGGTACAGAAGAGAGCGAAGATTCCCAACTGAAAGGGCGAGTAAATATCTTCAACAAAATTATAAAAGAAAACTTCCCCAACCTAAAGAAAGAGATGCCCATGAACATACAAGAAGCCTACAGGACTCCAAATAGACTGGATCAGAAAAGAAATTCTTCCCGTCACATAATAATCAAAACACCAAATGCACTAAACAAAGAAAGAATATTAAAAGTAGTCAGGGAAAAGGGTCAAGTAACAAACAAAGGCAGACCTATCAGAATTACACCAGACTTCTCACCAGAAACTATGAAAGCTAGAAGATCCTGGGCAGATGTCATACAGACCCTAAGAGAATACAAATGCCAGCCCAGGTTACTGTACCCAGCAAAACTCTCAATTACCATAGACAGAGAAAACAAGATATTCCATGACAAAACCAAATTTACACAATATCTTTCCACAAATACAGCCCTACATAGGATAATAGATGGAAAACACCAGCATAAGGAGGGAAACTACACCCTAGAAAAAAGCAAGAAAGTAATCTTTCAACAAACCAAAAAGAAGATAGCCACACAAACATAATTCCACCTCTAACAACAAAAATAACAGGAAGCAACAATCACTTTGCCTTAATATCTCTTAACATCAACAGACTCACTTCCCCAGTAAAAAGACATAGGCTAACAGACTGGATACATAAACAGGACTCAGCATTCTCCTGCATACAGGAAACGCACCTCAGTAACAAAGACAGATACTACCTCAGAGTAAAAGGTTGGCAAACAATTTTCCAAGCAAATGGTCCCAAGAAACAAGCTGGAGTAGCCATTATGCTCTAAGATCAAGAATCGACAAATGGGACCTCATAAAATTGCAAAGCCTCTGTAAGGCAAAGGACACTGTCAATAGGACAAAATGGCAACCAACAGATTGGGAAAAGATCTTTACCAATCCTCTATCCAATAGAGGGCTAATATCCAAAGAACTCAAGAAGTTAGACTCCAGAGAATCAAATAACCCTATTAAAAAACGGAGTACAGAGAGAAACAAA
>CM052702.1:114638266-114871381 GCA_028551405.1 Uromys caudimaculatus
GGATTGCAAGCTGGTACAACCACTCTAGAAATCAGTCTGGTAGTTCCTCAGAAAATTGGACATAGTATTACCTGAGGATCCAGCTATACCACTCCTGGGCATATACCCAAAAGATGCTCCAACATATAACAAGGACACATGCTCCACTATGTTCATAGCAGCCTTATTTATAATAGCCAGAAGCTGGAAAGAACCCAGATGTCCTTCAACAGAGGAATGGATACAGAAAATGTGGTACATTTACACAATGGAGTACTTCCCAGCTATTAAAAAACGATGCATTCATGAAATTCTTAGGCAAATGGATGGAACTAGTAAATATCATCCTGAGTGAGGTAAACCAATCACAAAAGAACGCACATGGTATGCACTCACTGATAAGTGGATATTAGCCCAAAAGCTCCAAATACCCAAGATACAATTCACAGACCACATGAAGCTCAAGAAGAAGGAAGATCAAAGTGTGGGTGCTTCGGTCCTTCTTAGAAAGGGGAACAAAATACAGGAGCAAATGTGGAGACAAAGTGTAGAGCAGAGACTGAAGGAAAGACCATCCAGAGACTTGTCTCGACCGGGGATTCATCCCATATACAGTCATCAAACCCTGACACTATTGTAGATGCCAAGAAATGCTTGCTGAAAGGAGCCTGATATAGCTGTCTCCTGAGAGGCCCTGCCAGAGCCTTACAAATGCAGAGGCTGATGCTCGCAGCCAATCATTGGACTGAGCGTGGGGTCCCCAATGGAGGAGTTAGAGAAAGGACTGAACCCCATAGGAAGAAAAACAATATCAACCAACCAGATCCCCGACCCCCCCGACCCCCGAGCTCCCAGGGACTAAGCCACCAACCAAAGAATATGTATGGCTCCAGCTGCATTATGTAGCAGAAGATAGCCTTGTCAGGCATCAATGGGAGGAGAGGTCCTTGGTCCTATGAAGGCTCGATAGATGCCCTAGTGCAGGGGAATGGAGAGCAGAGAAGCAGGAGTGGGTGAGTGGGTAGAGGAACACCCTCATAGAAGAAGGGGGAAGGGGGAAAAGATAGGGGAGGTTCCAGGAAGGGGGGAAACCAGGAAAGGGGATAACATTTGAAATGTAAATAAAGAAAATATCCAATAAAAAATATACTCAAGGCAAAAAATAAAATAAAATAAAATTGATATTCAGAGTAAAAAACAAAACAAAACAAAACAAAAATTTTTAAAAGAAAGAAAAGCCGGGCAGTGGTGGCGCATGCCTTTAACCCCAGCACTTGGGAGGCAGAGACAGGGGATTTCTGAGTTCGAGGCCAGCCTGGTCTACAGAGTGAGTTCCAGGACAGCCAGGGCTACACAGAGAAACCCTGTCTCGAAAAGAAAAGAAAAAAGAAAGAAAGAAAGAAAGAAAGAAAGAAAGAAAGAAAGAAAGAAAGAAAGAAAGAAAGAAAGAAAGAAAGAAAGAACAAAATACGTAAACCAACAGTTTATTAAGGTGTGTATGGATAGCCAAATCAAGGCCTTGGGCTCTATTCTCAGTACAAAAACAAACAAACAAAAACAAAAAACACCCATAAATGTAAAAGTACAAAAGAATGAATCATAAGTGGTCCTCATATTAGTGAAGAATTATTCGAGTAATTCATGCCTATAATCCTACAGCTAGGAGGCTGAGACTGGAGTGCCTTAGACCACACAGTGAGTTTTAGGCTACCTGAGCCGCACATAAGAACCTGTTTCCAAAAATATAAGACAAATAAAACAACAACAACAATAAAAAACACTTAAAATAGCAAATTTAATTGGCAAAAACCTAAGAGTTTGATAGCACACATATAAGGAAACACGTCTCCTGACTATGGATGGGAAACAATTATAACCTTTATACAGAGGAATCTGGAAATTTTGATTTTGTTTTGTTTTTTTCAAGACAGGGTTTCTCTGTGTAGCCCTGGCTGTCCTGGAACTCACTCTGTAGACCAGGCTGGCGTCGAACTCAGAGATCCACCTGCTTCTGCCTCCTGAGTGCTAAGATTATAGGTGTGCACCATCACTGTCCAGCTTCAAAATGATAAATACATTTACCTTTGACTCATCAGTCTCATCTCCAGTAATTCATCCTACACATACATTAAATATATGTAAAATAACAACTGGAGATAGCACATAATTAAAAATATCCTTAATAGACATATCTAAAGGGAACTGGTTAAACATTATTTCTACAGTGTCAAAACTGGTAGGAAAAAATGAGGAAATTCTGTGTTGACTTGGAAAGACCCAGGGATCCCTGGAGGGATAGCTAATTGTATATACTAAGCAAGAAATATGATGAATCTCAAACATATTGCTGTGCTAGGAAGCAAGAGAAATATCAGTGACTTATCAACTGGATACTGTGCCTTGGAATTCCACTGAATTAAAAAAGAAGAGAAGAGAAAAATCACGAGTTGGTAATCTCTAGTGAAATAAACAGCCTGGGAGCAACGATCAGTGGCTATATCAGTACCTGCCAAGAGTGGGGCTTATACAGGAGAAGCCTCGAACCCACTGATCGTGTGCTCTGTGGATTTATCTTTACACCACCATTCACACCCCTCATACCGCCTCCAAATAGGACAGAATACAAAACACTCCTATTTTCTACCTAAAGTAAATAAAACTTCTAGGGATAACTTATTTCTCAGAAAATACAGGGGATAGAGAAACCCAGTCTTGAGAAAACAAAGACAAAGACAGATTTGGGGATATTCTACAATACAATCTCAGAAAGAAGGTTCTGCAAGTAGTCAATGGAATTTTAAAAAGAGGAAAACACAAGGGCAGGGAAAGGAGAGTGATGTGCAAATCTTGTTAATTCTGATTCGGATCAATTAAACAGAAAAAGACATATTTGGGACCATCTAGAAATTTGATTCTACTGGCTCTCAGGGTTTCTGAAATATGCTGGGGAGGGGAGTGGGAGGTGAGGGGACCCTCTAGAAACTACCAGAGACCTGGGAGGTGAGAGACTCTCTGGACTCAAAGGGAGGGATCTTAGATGAAATGTCCAATAGTGGGGAGGGGAAATTTACAGAGTCCATTCCAGGGCCTCAAGTGGAGGGATGGGGTTGCCATCCCACAGTAAAAAACTCTGACCAGAATGTTCGTTACAGACAGGTGTGCCTAGAGACAGGAGCCAAGCATGGCTGTCCTCCAAGAGGCTCAACAAGCAGCTGACTGAGACAGATGCAGATGTTTACACTCAACCACTGGACTGAAGTCAGGGACCCCTGTGGTTGAATTAGGGAAAGGCTGGAAGAAGCTGAGAAAGGTGAGCCCATAGAAAGACCAGTAGTCTCAACTAACCTGGCCCCCTGATATCTCTGACACTGAGCCACCAATCAGGCAGCATACACAAGCTGATAGGAGGCCCTGACACATATAGAGCAGAGGACTGCCTGGTCTGGCCTTAGCGAGAGAAGACCCTAGAGACACTTGAGGCTCCAGGGAGTGGGGAGGCCTGAAGAGGGGTGCGGGGGTGGGCATGACATCCTTTTGGAGACAGTGGGGAGGAGGAATGGGATGAAGAACTGGGAGGGTGGACTGGGAGTGAGGTAATAACTGGACTGTAAAAAAATAAAAATAATAAAAAAATTTTTAAAAAGAAAACATAATTTTCAGTGGTGTATGTAGAATGTGACTTAAAATATTTGCAGAGAAGAAAAAAAGCAAAGGTAGAAAATTTCTGACAAGATGAATAATGACTACATATATACATATGGCAGTTCACCATATCATTCTCTCTACTTATATATAAGCTTGAAAATATTTGTAGGAAAGCACCTAAAAATAAGAATGCAATTAGTAACATATTAGCACAACAGAAATGCCTGGCTACGGTCACTAAGACTAATACTTTTCTCTTAAGGATATGAATTTTATAATGAAAGGCTGACTTAAGAAGAGGAAAGAGAACAAAAGTCAATTATTTGTAAGATAAAATATATCTCCAAGTATTACTTTGAGACACCAGTACATATAAATGTATAAATGTATAAATAAACCCATATATACATGTCATATAGAAATTGACTACCCAATTCAGAATATGGTTTTAGTTCCCTTACCATCAATATTTAGCATCATTTTCCACATGGCAGGCCGAACAGATTGATGGAAGCCAAACCATACCTCCCTGCCCCCTCCGAGAGGGTGGTCGTATCCTTCTGGAGATGAGAAAAAGGAGCGCCCCACAGGCGTATATCTACAAAGTTAAAATGGCATGTTCATTCCTTTCCTTCTAAGACTAATATATAAATCTGGACAGGGGACACTAAAGCAAAGACAATTTATTATAATGACACTTATAAATACACACGAAAGCAAAAAGCTATTCTAAGTAAAGAAATTCATCGGCAACTTTCTCTGGAATTGTCTATTTTCAGAATTGGTTTACAAAGCAATATATTTGACTATTTTTCTTTTTAAGACAAAGTCTCACTGTGTAGCTCTCTGTAGCCTAGAACTCACAACTAAACCAGGCTGACCTCTAACTCACAGAGTTCTGCCTGCCTCTGCTTACCAAGTACTGGGATTAAAGGTGTGTGCTACCTCACTTGTCTCTTAAAATACTTTGCTAAAAATAAGTTAAGAACATTGCAACTTTAAGATGTTAAAGAGTAAGTTATTTCTACAAATATGTTCAAATAAAAATATTTGACATATTTAAATCCAGAAATATGAAATGCTAGTGTGATTTTAAAAATAGTACTTCTCTCTCCTTTTTCCCCATGCAGGAGCCTGAATGCAGGCCCTCAAGTGTGCTGGGCAAATGCTCACCTCTGTACCCTACCATCAGCCCAAGAGTAGCAATTTCAACACAATCTGACACTATTGTATAAAGTATGAAATCACTTTTAAAACAGGCGACTTAAGTTCATAGTATATCTAAAAATGTCAGTTATTCAAGACTTATAGGTTCTAAGAAAAAAAGGTTAGAAATTTCTCTGTAAATAATTCATTAGATTAGCTAAACTAACGATGGATATTTTACATGATACCATTGTACAAAGGAAATAATGAAAAACATACTGCACGCAAAGGATAACCAAGAAAGCCTACACTACTCTCTCAGGAAGAAACCCTTCCTGTTAAAGATCTAGAGAGGAAAAGAGTCAGTACCACCTACTTCATAGAGGGCAGATGTCGGAGCACCACGTCAACGGCATGGACCGGGTTAGTGCTGATTGGCTTGTCTAATTCCAGTGGCTCAGGCAAAGTCCGTCCAGTCAGTACTTCATGCAGTAGGTGCCAACTGACTCGAGACACAAATTTGACTGACACCTTGAAAGGTCGATCTTTTCCACCTTCTCCAGGTAATGTAACATCTAAATCTACCTGTTAATGGCACGAGACCCAAGTGTAAAACGTTGAAAAAGATAAATGTAATTATTTAAAATTTAACTTATAAAAACACAACAGGATTTAAAAAATCTTAATGCTAAATTAACAGAATAAAATTGCCAAGGCTGGTTGGTATCCACGGGAGGCCTCCCCTTTTCTGAGGAGGAAGGGGAGGGGTGAATAGGTAGGAAGGTGAGAGGGAGGGGCTTAGGAGAGGAGGGAGAGGAAGCTGTGATTGGGATGTAAAGTAAATAAATAATATAAGATTATAAAAAATTTGAATACAAAGTTTATTCATAGAAGTTACATTCATCATCCTAAAACACGGGAAACTACTTAAATATACTAACATTTTGGCAGCTATAAAAAAAAAGAATGAAAATCTTTTTGAGCTGTTATCTGATCATTTCTCAGCCATATTATTAAATGAACAACTCAAATATGAAAGACTATGAAGGGCAAAATCTTTTGTATGAGAAGGGAAAATGAGAAAATACTCATGAATTTGCTTCCTTTTACAAAAAGAAACACAAGAAGGAAGCATGAACCAGAAACAAAAGAAACTGGTTAAATTCCCCCCCACCTATAGGGAATGGATTGGAAGAGATAAAGGGAAAGGCAATGCTAGTGTATTTTGGGGGTGGAGTCTTGACATTAGGGAACATTCTAAATTTCTAAATATTCAGGGTATCATCTCAGCTACTTGAGAAGCTGAGGCTGGAAAATCACTTGACTCATAAATTCAAGATCAACAAGGATGAGCCAGATATGGTGATTCATGCTGGTAATCCCGGCACTCAGAAAACAGAGGCAGCTGGGAGGTGGTGGCACACAGTTTTAATCTCAGCACTTGAGATGCAGAGGCAGGCAGATCTCTGTGAGTTCAAGGCCAGCCCAGTCTACAAAGTGAGTTCCAGGTCAGCCAGGGCTACAAAGAGAAACACTATCTCAAAAAAAAAAAAAAAAAAAAAAAGCAAGCAAGTAGAGAGGAAGATCAATACAAGTTCAATGCTAGATTGGTCTATATAACAAGTTCTAAGTCATCCAAAAATAATAATAATAAAACAAAAACCAAGACAAAAACCTCCAACATTGAAGAAAACAACCCCTCTAGCATTCTAGCATAAACAGAATGAATCAAATGAATACAGACATATTTCAAATGAATAGAGAAAACAATAATCTTTTCAAACATAAATCACCAATTGCTAAAAAATATTAAGAATAAGATCCTTAAAGGTTATTTCTTGCATAAAAACTAAAAACTGTGCATTAAATTGCACAACTGATGGGAGAAAGACAGTCTATAAAACGTCAAAAAAATCTTTGTAAAGTATATATGTGAAAAATCCAGAACATTAAAAAAACTCCTGTAACTATTAACTGCAAAAACAAAAAAAACCTTATTTAAAAACTGGACAAAAATATTTGAATGGACATCTTAATGAACATAAAAATGACCAATGAATACATAAATATCACTAATTTGGAGGGAATCCAAACCACAATGCAACTGGACCTGGCTATACGGACTTATAATCCCAGCTCCTTGGAGAGCAAAGGCAGAGGATTTTAAGTTAAGATGCCAGCCTTGTACTATAGAAAGGGCCAAAGGTCAGCCCTGGGTTATACAATGCAACCTAAATGGTATCTATCAACAGAAAATTGGTAAACAAAATGTGTTGTATAAATGTAATACACTTATTACTCAGCCTTGAAAAGGAAATTTTACAATATGGATATAATTGAAGACATGATGCTAAGTGAAATAAGCCAGCCATGAAAGGGTAAATGCTTCATGATTCCATTTACTTGAAGTACTGCCGAGTGGTGTCAAATTCAGACACAGAAAGGAAAATGCTAGTTGCCAGGGGCTGATGGGAAAGGGCAATAGAGAATGTTTATTAGGTACAGAGCCTCAACTGAACAGGATAATGACAGTTCTGAGTGGATGGGGCTAATGGTTATATAGCAGTGTAAAGGTCCTTGACAGCAGTGAACTGTACTTTAAAAATGTTACTTGTACTTTATAAGTAAAAACAAACAAATAAAAACCAAAACCAATACTTCCCCTAAGATACTAAATACAAGGAGAAAAAGAATATCTTGGTAGGAAAAACTGGCAGAAATCAACTTAACCAAGTGGTTAAAGTCATTAATGGAACAAATATATACCATGTACCTCTGGGTACAACCCCAGTGATAAAAGAAGAACATTCTTGCAATAGTGTGGCCAAAACTATATAAACAAAACATAACCAGGGGAAGGAGATGGCAAATACATTCCAGGGTCAGTCTGAAAAATAACTTGCTTATGATATTCAATCATGTTTACATCATAAAAAAAAGAAAAAGGCCAGAGAATTGTTCCATAATAAAGACTTGAGATGTGATGCCTGTTAGCATGATCCTGGACTGGATTCTTTATCAGAGGAGGGGAAGACACTAAAGAACATAATTAAAACAATGGGCAATGCTAGGATATGGATTGTTGATTAGAAAAAAAGTCTTATGTCAATATTAAATTTAATTAAGTTGGTAAATAGAGTGTAGTTTTTATCCTTATTGTTAGGGAATAATATATATTAAAGTATTATTAATGAGCATAATTTATGCAGTCCAAGTGTGAATGAATTAGGAAAAGGTAAATATGTATGCGTGTTTCTTTATATCAATATATCAAGCAATAATGCAAGAGCAAAAGAGAGTAAGAAAACAATGTTAAAATCAGTACAGCAAATGTTAAAGGCATTAGTGAACTGAGTGGCGGGTATGTGAGTGTTCTGCACTGTTCTTGAAGCTTGTTTGTAAACCTGCAATTATTTCAACAGAAGTTTAAAAAAGATCATATTAGCACAGGTTATAATTTAAAATGGTAGTAAAGTAATTTAAAGGGAGATATAGGGGCTGAGGAAATGGCTCAGTGGTTAAGAGTACTTGTTCTTGCAGAGGAGTGAGGCTTGGTTCCCAGCACCCAAGTGGCGCATATAACTAGCTTTAACTAATCACAAGGGATCGGATGTTCTTTTCTGGCCTCCTCAGGCACTGTCAAACATGGTACATAGACATACACGCAGGCAAAACACTCATATAAAATAGGAATAAGTAAATCACATAAAATAAGAATAAATAAATCTAAAAACAGAATAAAATAAAGGAGGTACAGCACAAGTATAGCTTTACAATAAAGAAACACATCTTACCCCAGTAGTTGCCACAGGAAGTGGATTGGCTGTGTAAAGGCTTCTTTTTCCATCATAAACTGGTCTACGGTCTCCAAATATAGTCACTTTAAAATGCTGAACCATTGAGTCAACTACTTCTCTAAGAAAGGGAAAAAAATACATTCACATAATTCTCTGCAAGATGAAACACAAAATTATCAACTAAAATGGTTCCTGGAGCTGTTTAATGACCTCAACACAAGATTTGCTTTCAGACCATAGCTTAAAATAGCAGAAAGACTGATTGCTGGCAAAGGGTGACACATTTCTCGGACCAAAAAACAAAACAAAACAAAAACCTGAATCCAACAAATTAATCATTTTGGGATTCTGTTGATCAGAAAACTACTATTAGAATTTGATTCAAAATCTCTTTCATCCTTTCTAAGCACTCCCCAACTATTTACTTTTCTTTCTCAAAAAAGATGTTCTTTGCAGTGTCTAAAATATATCCTGTTTGTATCTCTATCTAGAACAGTCTATCATGTCATAATTATAGTCTTACCAGACGATCATTCCCTTTCTTTTTTTTTTTTTTTCGAGACAGGGTTTCTCTGTGTAGCCCTGGCTGTCCTGGAACTCACTCTGTAGACCAGGTTGGCCTCAAACTCAGAAATCCACCTGCCTCTGCCTCCTAAGTGCTGGGATTAAAGGCGTGTGCCACGTCTGCCCGGCTCCTTTCTTTTTTATATATTAAACATGTATTTATGTGCATAAGTGTTTTGCCTGCATGTATGTCTGTGCATCATGTGTTGCCTGGTGCCCACAGAGGCCCAAAGAGAGTGTTGGCTAATCCAGGAATGGAGTTACAGATGGTTGTGAGCTACCTATATCAGCCAGTGCTTTTGACTGCTGAGCCATCTCTCCAGCCATAAAATCGTCATTTTTAATCGAAACAAACCAACCAAACAAAAAAGTAGATAAAGCCAACACATACACCCAAAAGCAGAAAATAAGTGTAGAGAGCAAGTCTGTAAGAAGCTGACTCACAGAATGGCTCACAGCATTTCCTGGGTGTCTCGCCGAAAGAAAGCCTCCAACTGCAGTGCAAACCTGTTTGGCTGTGACACCTATTCTAGGATTGTTATTAATGCTTTACATTAATAACAATTAATAATGCTTTACAGATGTTACATATCTGTACGTGTGGCATAAGAACAAGAAACACCTCGTGCTCAAGAGTTATTAGAAAACCCCAGTCACTTAAAAAGAAGATAATTTTGACATTATAGAAGGTAGCCACACAATCTTTACATTAGAAAGAAACAATTTGATGCAGCTTTATCCATTTTGAAAAGGTTAGGTAGAACTAACTGCTTCATCTTGACCCTTAACTATTTTGGTAATGTTCAGAAGGAATTGAAAAGAGGCCCATAGTGACCCCTGTCTGTAACGCCAGCACTTAGCCTGAGGTAGAAGGAACTACCTAATAGCAACACAAAAGACATGCTCACAATGCTTGGCCAGATTTCAAACACATGTAAACAAGACTTGAAACTTTTTGTTTGATGGTACTTTCTATTTCATAAATGGATATTCAAATATATATTGTACATACAAATAATCAATATATAATAATATATCGAAAAAAATCTATTGCTCTTTCCACCAGAGGTCCAGAGTTCAGTTCCCAGCCCCCACATGGTGGCTCACAACCATCTGTAATGGGATCCGATGCCCTCTTCTGGCATGCAGGTGCACATGCAGGTAGAGCACTCATACATAAAAATGAATAAATCCTTTAAAAAAAGAATATATTGCACATATAAATATATACATATATAATGTATATTATATACATACTCATGCATATTACACATGTATGATATATATGTTATAATTTAATCAGATTTTTGTCTTTTCCAAACACTTTTACTTTAGACTTTTCTTGACGATATTCACAAGCCTTTGCTTGTTCTTTCAATTCTTTTTATTTTTTTAATTCACTTTCCATCCTGATCACAGCCCACCTCCCTCTTCAAGACAGGGTCTCCCTGTGTAGTCCTGGCTGTCTTGGACTCACTCTGTAGCCCTGGCTAGACTAGAACTCAGAGATCCACCTGCCTCTCCCTCCCAAATGATGGCATGCACTACCACGCCCAGTGTTTAAACTTTATTACCACACGAATAATCTCATAGATAATGGGATAATATCAAGGACATTTGAAGACTTTTCTTATCATCTACTGAAGTTCAAAACAAATTATTATGTATTCCTGGTCAAAGTGTTACAAGTTATTGTTATTCAAATATGTAAGATAGTTATAACTAATTTACTATAGCAAATACAAATAGAAATGTCAGCTAAACTCCATGGTTCTTACCTGTTCACTCTTCGAGGACACTTGTCTGGTTTGATGTCGACTTCATAGAGGTAGACATCGATCTTTGGGATTTCAACTTGAAAACAGTTAGCCAACAGTTTAATGGGTTTGCCCATAGTGCCATAGCCAGGTCTTCTGGGCACTATGAGTAGGGGCTGGGCCCCAATAGGTCCTGTCAGGGAGGAGAAAAAAGTTTCACACAGTTAAAAGCCATATTTATATAATCTTATAGTAGGTTAGAACTATAGGTACAGCTGATAAATGTTTAAACTTGGTCCTGAAAGGTGACATTATTCCTAACATTTCAATTTCTTTCATCTCATCTCATTCTCTTCATTAAAAACAAAAAACTATGCTCTGGGAAGGAGAGACAGAAGAACTATGCAAACTCAAGTAAGCCAGGGCATATTAGACCCAGGGAGCATGGCACCAACAGAAAATTAAGTCTAGACTAAAGTAAGTGTGTGTGTGTGTGGGGGAGGGGGGGGTTTAAACACGTGAAGGTCAGCTGACAACTTGAAGGAGTCAATTTTCTTCTTTCACCATATGGGTCCCAGGGATTAAACTGAGGTGGTCTGGCTTGTCATTAAGCACTTTTACTCACTGAACCATTTCATTGACAAATTGGAAGTTTCAAGCAACACTGATTTTATTTAAATAAAGAAAACAACTTAAGTAATCAATGCCACATCTTTTTTTTTTTTTTTTTTTTTAAAGGAATCACCAGAAGACATTAAAAACATCAGGACAATAAATTTGATAGTGATGAAACAGACAAATTACTAGGAAAAGACAACTTGACTGACACACAATAGTATCTGAAATCCGAATAGTTCTCTGCTGGTAGAAATAGAAAATAGCACAGTATAGCTGCCCTGGAAAACTGTACAGTGGTCCTAAAACACCAGCAGAAAGAAGCTGGAGAGGTAGCTCAGTGGTCAAGAGCACTGGCTGCTTTTCCAATGGACCCAGGTTTGACTCTCAGTACCCAAATGGCAGGCAGCTCACTATCCTCTCTCTATAACTCCTGTTCCAAAGGATCTGATACCCTCTTCTGGCCTTAGCAGAGGATGAGCACATACATGGTGCACAGAGGCAAAACGACCATACACACATAGATAGGTAGGTAGGTACGTACGTACATACACAAAGTGGAAAAAACAGCAAAAGTATAGCTGGAGAGATGTCTAAGCAGTGAAGAACATGGACTGCTCTTGCAGAGTCCAGTTCAGGTCCCAGCATGCATGTTATGCTGCTCACAACTATCTATAATCCCAGCTCCAGAGATCTGACGCCTTCTTCTGGCCTTTGTTGACACCTGTACTTACATATATGTATATTTACATACATGCTGCCACAGGACTCCCATATACACGTACATATGATTGAAATGAATCTTGAAAATAACAGAGTAGCATATGATACAATGATGTTTACATTTCTGTTTTGTTGAGAATCTTCTTCTGTTATCAGGAGTATGTCTGTGGAAGGCACACATGCTTGTCATCATGTACGTGTGGAGGTCAGAGAACAACTTCAGGAGTCACTTCTCTCCTTCTACCATGTGGGTCCCAAGGATTGAACTCAGATCCTCAGATTTGGTGGCAAATGCACTTAATCTCATAGACCCTGACATAGGTACTTGCTACAACAATGTTGGGATTATATGATCCAGTAATTCTACTTTAGGGGAAGGTATCTGAATGTGTGTTTGTGTGCTTTAAGAATTTAAAGGAAGAAACTTGAACAGAGGTAATTTAACACGAATGTTTATTGGAGCATTATTTACAACAGCAAAAAGATAAAAAGCAACTTAAATGTTTATGGATGTATGACTAGGTGTGGAAGATACACCCAATGGCAAAGTATTCAACCTTAGAAGAAATTCTTGACACATGCTATAACATAGACCAACTTTAGGACATAATGTTAAATGAAACAGACAGTTACAAAAAGACAAGCACTGTCTTACCACCTTATATGAGATATGTATAACTTCTATAAAAAATCAGAGAGAGGGCCAGCAAGATGGTTCAGTGGGTAAAGGTACTTGCTGCTGAAGCTGACAACCTGAGTTTGATCCCCAAGACCCCCAGGGTGGAAGGACAGAATCAACTCTACAAGTTGCCTCTTATAGGTGGCATGCACACATCCTCCCCAGACACAAAGTAAGAAATAAATGGTCTTGCTTTATTTTAAAGACAGGGAAAAGACGGGTGGTGGTGCATGCCTTTAACCCAGCGCTCAGGAGGCAGAGGCAGACAAATCTCTAAGTTGGAAAGCAGCCTGGTCTACAGAGTGAGATCCAGGGCAGCCAGGGCAACACAGAGAAACCCTGTCTCAAAAAACCAAACAAAAACAAACAAGGCAGGAAGAAATGTAGTTGTTAGGGGTTACAGCAGGAGCCAAAGGGGAGTCGGTTTCAGTTTTCCAAGATGGAAAGAATTTCAGTGACTATTTGCACAACAGTGTGGATGTGCTTTATCACTAGTGGACTGCACATTTAAGTGTACAGAAGATAAATTTAATGAAAGTGTGTTTTACCACAGTTGAAAAAGAAGTCTAGCTGAGGGTGGTGATGCACTTCTGGAAAAAGCTTCTTGAATATTGGCTTTAATGTGTCTTCCATCACATATAGTTTTACTTTCATTAAAATTTTTTTTTCTATTTTGGTTGAGTATATTTTTGTGTTTTAATAGCATAAAATTTAGGTTCTTATATCTATTTACTTACTTATGTGCATATCATGGAACATTTATGGAGGTCAGAAAACAGCCTGTGGGGGTCAGTTCTCTCCTTCCATCATGTGGAGCCCTGGGGATTGAACTCAGGTTAACAGGTTTGGTGACAAGCACCTTTACCAACTAAGCTGTCTCACTAGCTTACCTGTGTATTTTTTTTTCTGTGTATTTTTTAATAATTTCATTTATATATTGAGACAGGGTTTCTCCACATGGGTTCTGGAAATCAAACCCAGATCCCCTAAAAGAGCAGCCAGTGCTCTTATTCACTGAGCCATCTCTCCAGCCCTCAAATTATGGATTTTTATAGAAACATTTGCTTTAATATTCATAGAATACCTATTCTATCAATTTTATTTCTAGGAATTTATACAATAGGCAGCACTGAACTAGTATTCAAAGATCAGTGTACTATGTACTAAGATATTTGCCAAAGTTTTATTCATAATGAAGAAAAACTGGAAAAATCTAAACTATCACCTATAAGACTGATTAACATATTAAAAATTAAATGTATATATCCATAAAAGTTATCATTGCTGACACAGGTATAAATAAGGTAAGTCCCTCTATGCTTGCTTTGGGATTACCATTCACCACCACTCCAGAGTGATAGTTTTATGTGAAGGTTAGGATAATATTGCTATATAATGTTATTTTGCATTCCTTTATAGTTTTGCTTTTTAAAACAAGGAATATGTATTTATTGGTTTATAGTTAAAAAACATGTTTCTGTTTCAGTAAAGTAAATGTATTAAGTTCATCTCCAAACTTAACGTAATGAGATGCCTGTGATTTTATGCCTTTGAGCTCATACTAGTACACATTAGTATGGAACTTCTAGTAAGCTCCTGTTTGCCAATTTCAATTTCCATTTATTTAGTCATACACAAACTCATCAAGAAAGACAGTGGTTGTAATCATATTCACTATAACTAAACAATCACTTACACAATATTAAGGCTGTTAAGGGTTACCTGCCTCAGATGTTACTATAGGGAAGACTCTTTTAAAGAATTTTCTCCCTTGAAAATAAGAGTAAATATTAATATTAACAGATTTTGCAATCCATTTATTAACTATTTTTAAAATTCAAATAAGTATTATGCATAACTTATGTTGTTAGAAGATTTAGAAATGAGAAGAGTAGCAAAATAGTATTAAATAAAACTAAAATAGTACATAAATTTGTTAATTGTAAAATTTTTCTTGCAAACTTACTTCTAAATATGAAAAAAATCTAAAAATATTTCATTTATTCATGTTCATATTACATAAATAATTTCTGATTTCCCAAGAATTTGAAAATTATAAAAAGAATAAAATAAGTGTATGATATAAAATGAATACTTCCAGATTATTTTATTAAGCTGATATTCTAGACAAATGTATGAACCAAACCACAAAATCAATATAAATATAAACTAATATATTAAATATAAAGATAACCTAATAAATATTAACACCAACATATTAAGCAAAATTTGCCCAAATTAAAGGAAATAGCATCTATTTCTTTTCATTCATTTTAACTGTTTGTTAATCAATCCATAGAAATCCACATTTATAATGTAAGAGAAAGCATTAGTTGTTTGAACCTCAACAGTCTTTTTTTAAAAGCATTGGTTAGTCAAAGAAAGTCATTAATATTAACATAGATAATGGCAGAAAACCACAGCAACTCCCAATACAGAAAGGCTGTTCATGCATCCTAACAGCAAAATCATTATGGTAGAAAAACACACAATATTCTTTCTCACATCTGTTTTGTTAATGAGTCAAGAATGAGGGTCTATGAGCAGGCAAGTGAATTAGAAAGTAGGAATGTCTGGTAAATGTTGCTCAACCTAGCACTCTGAAACTTAAAAAGGCTAGAAACAAAATCAGTTGTGAATAAATTATCTTTTTAATTTTACTTTCCTGAAAACAGATCTATAACTTTGGCCTTTTTTCTCTTATATATTAACTATTTAAAACAAATTATATTTAAGGTTTAAGTGCTGTAAGAGAAAGTTTTGTTAAATTAACAAAAACACTGACTTCAGTTTGTCTTTCAGTTAGAGTATTCTAAGAATTTAGAAACCAAATGAATCTAGATATCTATATTATAAAGTAGAATAATTTTCAGCTAGAACTCAATAGCTAAAGACAATTTGGCAAGGATCTCTCTCCGAGCTAGGGTTTTTCCATATACAGGAGAGGACTCTTCCAGGAACTCTCCCCTTTACAGGGCCCCAGGCCTCTTGGCGTGCTGTTTGGCCAGGCTTACAGAGCCAAACAAATACAGTGTTCCTAATGAAAAATATAAACTAACGTACATTAATACCAACTTCTTAGGCAAAATTTACCCAAAGAATAAAAGGAAGTAGCATCTATTTATCTTTTCATTCATTTTAGTTGTTTTTCATAACAAAGGCAGCTTTGTTATGGTTGACTAGTTTGTAATTTGATTTTTAAAAGTAAAAATTGGTTGTGTCATAGTGACAGTCTCATGGGTGTTTTTAGATATTTTCATCATCTTTATAAGACGACATTTAAAGTTAAATATGCTTTATTTTGTTTTGTTTTCACCTCTTCTTTAAAGTCTAACATTCTTGAGACAGGGTCTCACTGTACAGTCCTGACTGACCTAAATTCACTATGTAGACTATGCAGACATAAACTCAGAGAACCCACCTCCACCTTCCAAGTGCTGGTCACCACACTAGGCCCTAAAGTCTTTATTTAACAGAAAAAAAGTGGATGATTATATTCAAAGTACATTATATACATATATAAAATGTTACAATATGACCAACTATTTTACATATTACAAACATAATTTCTTTAAGAGAAAAGAAGAAAAGTGATGTTTGTCTCCTTTTTAATATTCTCTCAGGGTACCCTATCATTGATAGAAAAACTAAATTCTAAAACAATAATCAAAATAACCTTGTACGGTTTTTGTAATTCAAGCTACCAGTCTTAAGTAGCAAATTCTAAAATGTTATAATGGTCATTTCAGGACAGCGGCAACAAAATCTTAAGTGATAATACAGTAGGAAAAAATGTTTAGTACTTCCAAATTCACAGCCTCCACACAAAGGGGCAATATGACATTTTCCCTCTCGAAACAAACCATCAATATAAAATTTTTATAATAATGAATACTTCCCAAAGTGATAGGTTGTTTTAAATACTAAGAGAATCTTATGGCACTGTGTATGTCACAAAACTCCAGTCCCAGGGGAGTCAGTGGCCTCTTCCAGCCTCTGTGAGCACCAGGCACACACATGGTATATGTGATACATACATGCAGTAAACATTCATAAGGTAAAAGTAAATAAAGCTTTAAAAAAAAGTTCAACTAAGAGTCTACTCATTTTACAAGATTGTATAAAACTATCAGGCATGACAAATCTACTTACATATTAGTAATTTATGATAAAAATAAATGGCTTCCCTCCAGTGCTGGGGATGGACTTTGGAGTATGCTGGGAAAGCAATCCATAACTGAAACACCCAGTCTTCACATAGATTATTAGAGAATATTTACATTTAAGTATAATTCCTTTCTGAACAACAGCTGAGCTTTACCTAAAAATATAAACTAGAGTACTACGGTTCAAAAATAAGTAGTGTTTAAATGACCATTACCTGATTTTCCTGTTCTCATTTTATTTAGAAATAAAACATAGCCAAAAATTTTTAGCTCAATTGTAATTAGACCAAAAAAAAAAATAGCTTCATCAGATGTACCCCTAAGGAATCATAGATATAAATGCCAAATTATTATTTAAAATGAATTATTCCCCTTTTTGTTGTTAAATCGAAGTTCAGGTGGTACTAAATTAGTGGACCATATAGGACAAACTGAAAAATACCTTACAGAGCTAGGTATGATGGCATACAGCTTTAATCTACACAAGGAGACCTAGTTTCACAAATAACTCTTGTAATATTTCATGTGAATAGGAAAGGAAGAATAAATATGTTTAGTGAGGAATGCTCCATCAATAAATAATTACATGAGATTTATATTTGATATTCTCTATTGTACTAACTAAAAGGAAAACAGAATTTGAGAGTCAGAATTTCAGTACTAACCTAATAGACTGTTAGAAAGTATCTATATCTAATTTTTTTTCAAATTTAAGATTTATTTTATTGTTTTATGTGTATGAGTGTTTTACCAGCATGTATGTATATGCACCATCTGCATGTCTGATGCCCTTGGAGGTCAGGAGAGGGCATCAGATTCCCTGGGACTGGAGTTATAGTTTTCAGTCACCACATGGTGCTAAGAATCAAACCTGGGTCCTCTGCTGAAACAGCAAGCGCTGAACCATCTCTCCAGCCCATATATCTAAAAATGTTAAACCAAAATACGTATCTGTCAAATCTGAACCTAAAACTTGTGTTTCAATTCATATTCACTGTAACAATTACATAAAAGTTGCAAGAACAACCCCCCCCCCCCCCATCTCACTATGGTAGCTCTGGCTGGCCTGCATCTCACTATGTAGACTAGACTGGCCTCAAACTCAGAGATTCACCTGCCTCTGCCTCCCAGGTGCTGAGGTTAAAGGCGTGGGCCACCACACACAGCCAAAAGAATCATTTTTGATGATAACAATCTTGAGCCTGATATTAAACAATAGTCAGTCACACATAAACTTCACTGAAGAACAAATTATATGTTCCAACATGGCCAAGCATGGCTGGTAGAACTATTTTAGTTACTTTTATTCAATTAACAACAGTTTGGTTGTTTTGTTGTTGTTGTTTGTTTGTTTAGACAGGGTCTCACTAGCCCGGGCTGGCCTGGAACTCTCTATGTAAACCAGGCTGGCCTCCAACTCACTGAGATTGAATCTCTGCCTCCTGAATGAATGCTGAGACCAAAGGTATGAGCCACCATTGCCAAGTTAGTTGATAAATCTTAATTATACCTACCCTGATGTGAAGACATATTCATTGCTCTATATTTTATCAAAACAACAGACAAAAAGGAAAAGGTACATTTTATTTTCTGATTCATGCTTAGCTAATTCTATCAGCTGACTAGTTGACCTGATATCACAAGTAATCAATACATGTCAATATTTTCCTGGGAAAAGCCCAATTAGAGGAAATACTCAATTTGGGGGAAAGATCTTCAAAAGTTTTAGGTAGATGATTAACAAAACCTTTAATTTCATACTTAGTTTTTCAGGCTTGACAACAGGGTTGCTATGTAAAAACCAGATAGCTGGAAATAATCAGATATCTTATAAAGTAAGAGGAGTACAAATAGAATGTAAACATTTAAAACATGGAAAATATAGTCTGGAATTGCACAAATTGATAATAAGAGTCTAAAACTAGCCGGGCAGTGGTGGCGCACGCCTTTAATCCCAGCACTTGGGAGGCAGAGGCAGGTGGATTTCTGAGTTCGAGGCCAGCCTGGTCTACAGAGTGAGTTCCAGGACAGCCAGGCTATACAGAGAAACCCTGTCTCGAAAAACCAAAAAAAAAAAAAAAAAAAAAAGAGTCTAAAACTTCACAGTATAGACAAATTTCGCTGTTACGAAAATATGAGAAAAAAATGGAACATAGAAAGAGAAAAAATGGTAGAAACTGAGAAGGAAATTCCACGTAATAAAGGAAATGCCTTTTTGTATCCCTTCAACAATTATGTCCTGAACCTATTTGAAGGCTTTCTATGTTGCTAGTTTTAGTTTTGGGTTTGTTTGTTTGTTTCCCCTTATATTTGGAGACCTTTCAAATTGGCAAGATGAGGCAATTCCCCCAAATATATGAAAACTATACATTACTGATCTTGTGAATGAAAAGAACTTTCAAACTAGCGAAGGAGGTGACTGCTGGGCGAGCAGACCGTTATGTAACACCTATTTTTTGTTACTCTATCAATTACTTTAGAACCGCTGACTATTTTTTCCTTTTTAAGGACAAGCACTGTCCAGGCTGGTTTCCTTTCTCAAGACCTCTATTTTTTCCCTCAAGAGACAAATCCCAAATTCCAGATTTCCAGGCATATGGCAACTGCTGTTGTAGGGAATAGAAAATAGTGGGAAATGGTGTCAGCGTTCTGAAGATCTGCCTTCTACAGAAGCAGCGATCCAGACCAATAGGACATCTCCAAGCTCCTCAGAAACTACACACCCCACTGCCACCAACATTGAGAACCAGGGGTGGAAGGAAGCAAGGCCATCTTACATCTGACGTTGTCCGAGCACCAATTATAAACTTAATCATATTGGTTATCTCAGAGTATCCTCAATCTACATTAAGAGGTAGATAAGGGTGATGCCTGCCTGACTTGTCCTGTATCCATGGGACACACGATCCGGTTAAAGGGCAAGCGCACCCTTCACATTTCCAATAAGAATTATAAAAGCAAGGGCAAACTCCTCTATATTCTCAGGGGAAAGCACTCTAGGGGGCCGTCATCATCTAGATAACCCCTTCTCGTAGTTTTGCCAACTCAGTGACCCCAAGGGAGTAGGTGCGGGGCTGTGGAGAGGCCACCCGCGTTGGGCCTGAAAACCAGCAACTCCCTGTGTACACTGACAGCACCTAAAGTGCAAGGAGCAAGGATGCTCAGGGGACAAACTCCGGGTAACGACCCCATCTGCTCTGTCCAGCAGCCCGACTCACCTGCGGAGCCGATTTCCATTCATGGAGCTGGGGGGAGTGCTTCAGGAGAGAAAGGTGCCACCACAGAGGCGAGGAGCGGACGCCCTCTGAAAGCTCCGGGCAGAAGAGGCACTGTCGGGAGACAGCCCGCAGCTAGGTAAGAGCGGCGACAGTCCTGAGGTGAGGACGCTGAAGCGGGGTCCGGAACTTGCGTCGCCCTACAGCTGCTGACGTGCAGCTCCCCAACCCGCCAGCCGCCCCGCCGACGCCGCCGCCGCTGCCGCTGCTCGCTCTCCCGGGTCGCCCCCGGAAGCCCGCCCGCGTCAGTTCCGCTCTCCGGATCGCGCCCCGCGCGCTCACTCCCGGTCTGCAGCTCGCCTCAAGCCTAAGCCCTGCAGGACCAATCTCTGGGGAACTGTGGGCGGGCGAGCCGGTGTCTGGCCGGGGCGGAGCCGTGGATGCGCGGCCGCCCTGCACCCGCTGTGCCTGACGGTGACAATCCCGAGCAAGAGGCCAGCTTTCCCCGTGCCAGCCACCCGGGTGGGGACTGCTGCCTGAGGCGATGTCGCTGCCAGCTCGCCTAGCTTACCTGGGGTACAGTCTACCTGAGAGTGGCGGGTGACCAGCCAAGGACATCCTCCCTCCCAGCTCCGTCTGCCACACCCGCTTGAAGCACGTGCACTAGGCGGTGACCACAAGTTCAATATAGTTTTTAAACAGATGAATAAGAAACGGGTCGTTACATGAATACCAGGTGGAATTATTTTTATGTTTAAACAGTCTCCGAATAACCCTTGAGGAACCTAAACTACTTTCTGGTGTTAAACCACCTGCTAAGGGGCCCTAGTCTTTCTCTTCCTCGGGACTCCTCAAGACTTTTACAGCTAAACTGGTCAGCCTCCAGTTTTCCCGATGCGCTCTGGTGCTTTTCTGATTTGGAACCTTTGGGAGACTAGATCCAGCTCATTATCAGGCAAATAGTGCATCCTTTAAAGAAACTTGGCTTCGTGAAACCAGATACTACTTCATGCAGGCCTAGCAATGATTCATTATTTTTCCGTGTCCCAGTGAACCAGTAATGTTTTGACAAATATTTCTTCTTTAAAGAAAATTGAGATTTTAGTTTCACTATCCCTTCCCTCTCCGTTATGGATTTTTGGATTAGTCACTTTATCTTTGGACTTTAGTTTCCTCATCAGAAAAACTGAAAGACCAATATGTACAATGTACAGAAAAAAAAACTCCCAAATATTAGTAACAAAAATATTTACTATAGTTACAATTTTGAAGCACTTAATAAATGTGCTGACTATATAATAAATGCTTAATAAATGGAAGGGACTCCAAGCCACATCTGACACACCAATTCTGTCTCACTTTCTTGTTGACTAAAAAGAGATCCTCTTCCCAATATTAAAATACGAAATCCCCAGATGAATTAGCACATCTTAAAAGTCATGTTCAAGTTCTGATTATATACAATCCATATCTAGATCTAAGCCCTAAGAGTTAAATCTCAAATTTATGTAAGGATCTATCATACCCTCATCTCTTGGTTCTGGAACTAGTTCTTTGAATAAATGCAAGCTCAGCTAGCTTCCAGAAAACATGGTTTGGTGACAAACAGCATGATTTTGTTTTAAAATGGGTGTGGTGGTGTCTGGTTTATGCATGTGGGAGTTTGGTGTCCACAGAGGCCAGAAGAGGGCGGCAGATCCCTGGGACTGGAGTTAAGACAGTTGTGGGCAATCGTGGATGCTGGGAATCACTTAGCTACTGATCCATCTCTTCCAAGGTGCTGTCTTTCCAACAAATGTCTGTGATGGGTTCCTATCTACTTCTGCTATTCAGAACCACACTGTTTTAGAGTAAGCCCTCATGAAAAGCTCATGAATTAAAATTTAAAGTCGGAGGCAAAAAGGTTTAGGAGATTCTTGCCAATGAAATATTTTATGAGGCTTTCCCCTGACCAAATACTGTTTTGGGGTAACTGATTTCCAAATGAGTCTAATCTTCAGGACATAAGGTTTTGTGTATCTTGTTAGTTGCCACGCCTTCAGTACCTAGAGCAATGCTTGTTGCTGTCCTATAAGAGCACATTAAGTAACTATTTGTTGGATGGATGGATGGATGGATGGATGGATGGATGGATGGATGGTTTTCAAGGTTAGGGTTCAAGAAGTAGGATATAACTCTGGCCTTATCCCTGATGGCACTGATTGTTCTCAAAAAGAAGAACTATAAAACAATACAAAGTCTCAGGTGCAGAGGAATCAGTGCACACTGAGCACCCCAGCAGCCACCTCAGCCAGACAATGCAAATTTTCTTTAAATACTACAAAAAAAATGCATGAACTAGAAGAGTTAGAAAGGCAATAAATTTAACTTTAAATTAATAAATTGGACATAAAATGGAATTTTTTCCTACTGAAAATGAAAAGGCAAGCCATGGATTAGAAAAAATTACTATATATATGAATATGAATGTGTATATATATGTATATACATGAATATGTATATATATTCAACAAAGAACTTACTTCTTGAATTTTATATGCTTTTATAGTTCATTAAGACAAACAACACAAATTTTAAAATGAGTAAACTATATGAGCAACTTAACAAAAATATCAGGATAGCAAATAGGTACATGGATACATGACAGTCGCCAGAACAAAGCACATTAAAATACCAAATACTCAGTGTATTAAGAATAGAATGCTAAACTTCCTACTTTAACATGTGGTAAGACCTTGAGACCTACAAGTGAGACTTGGGGATTTAAGAGTGCTCACTTTCTTCCCAATTGCCACTATTATTCTACAGCCCTACATGCTTCTGTAATCTACTTCCTGTGTTAGGTAAGACACATCACTAAAAATTGACAGCCTCCATCAGTCGTTTCTGCAATGACTTGCACTTGCAGCATTTGCAACAAACACAATATAAAACATGGGCTGTAAGAACACATGGAGCCAAGACTGAAGGCCCCCTGCTACTCACAGTAACCAGGGTATCTACTCAACAGCCCTTACCTGCTTCTGTCTTGTTGGACACAACTAACTTCCTAATCTTATGATTCAAAGGATAACTCCCATTGATTTAAGTTTTACAAAGGATTACTTTGCTTTGCCAGTGGCATGAGAAAATGAGCCAATGAGACATGAAGCCTGAATTGCTAGGGCATCCAGAGGAAGATTTCCTTGTTTTAGAAGGAAACACTTCCATGGGGGCGGGGCGGGTCCTTCTAACTTCTGACATGGCTGCTTTGAAGGATTGCTTCTTTCATGTTCTCTGCGTATCTTCCCAAGCTTGTAAGCCTTCCTCAGCTATAGCCAAAAGAATGTCTGGGAAATGAGAAAGAATTTAGTATTCTAACGCATCATTACTGAAGTGATACTGCACTGGCTGGTTTTGTGTCAACTTGACACAAGCTGGAGTTATCACAGAGAAAGGAGCTTCAGTTGAGAAAAGGCCTCCATGAGCTCCAGCTGTAAGGCATTTTCTCAATTAGTGATCAAGGGGGGAGAGCCCCTTGTGGGTGGTACCATCTGTGGGCTGGTAGTCTTGGGCTCTATAAGAAAGCCAGCTGAGCAAGCCAGGAGAAGCAAGCAAGCAAGCCAGTAAGAAACATCCCTCCATGGCCTCTGTATCAGCTCCTGCTTCCTGACCTGCTTGAGTCCCAGTCCTGACTCCCTTTCGTGATGAACAGCAGCATGGAAGTGTAAGCCGAATAAACCCTTTCCTCCCCAACTTGCATGATGTTTGTGCAGGAATAGAAACCCTGACTAAGATGGATACTGACAGCAGCCTGGTAAAGCATGACCGAGGCTTAGAACTACTAAGTACTATCTTTCACCATAATGTTAACCTCCAAACCCTAACTGCCATAGGATTCTAGAGTCTAAGGCAAGAGATAGCTACAACATCCTTCCTTACTTTGCCTCACGGTATATCATATGCTACATTATATTCTTACTAGTAAGGCAAGAGGAAAGATTGTTCAACCAGTACTAAAAAGGGTACCTAAACATAAACAATCAAAACTTGGGGCTCCAGGACTTGACAGTTAAGTTAGGTGTCTTTGAGAAGCAACCAACTGCTAAGTCTTTCAAAATAGAAATAACAATGACAAAACAAAACCCTTCTGTGTCACCGGGTGGTGGTGGTGCACACCTTTAATCCCAGTGCAGAGTTCAAGGCTAACTAGTCTACAAAGCGAGTCCAGGACAGTTAGGGATCTGGTACACAGAGAAACCCTATCTTGAAAAACCTAAATCTATCTATCTATCTATCTATCTATCTATCTATCTATCTATCTATCTATCTATCTATCTATCTATCTATATTTCAACCAGGAATATGTTGTTCAAGTTCAACCAACTTCCTTTAAGCTTTGCAGTTGAAAGGACCCTGGTGTCTAGGTCGCCATATCCCAGAGGAATTTGACAGGTGGTAACCACAGGCTTAGTGTTATAATTTGCAAAGTCATAACACTTGGCCTCCAGAGGACTGCTAGACCTATTATATGTACACTGTCTACCAGCGATAATTCCTCAGTGGGCTCTCTGCCAGATCCTTCTCTGAACCATCTTCCCCAGGGTGGAGAAATCAGTGTTCTATAGTACTAGGGAGGATACCAGACCTTTCAAGCTGAACTATGCCACCAGCGTAAGGTACAAATCCCAGAAACTCCTGAAGTTGGGGGTGAAAGTATTTGAAAAGATAATATGCTGACACCAAGAGATCTTTTACTACTCTGCTTCCTGAAGATGCAGGAACATTACATTTTGGCTTATTTCAAGTTCAGGATTATAGACTCCATCCTGTGCATTGTTTGTTGAGATAGGGTCTTACTATGTTGCTCCAATTGACCTGAACTCACCATATACATCAGGCTGGCCTTGAATCAGAGGTCACCAGTCTCTGCCTCCCAGATGCTGGAGTTAAAGGTGTGTACCACCAAACCTGTCTCAGTTATCACTTCTTGATTTGCCCCTCCATACTCATGATCTCTAGCTCATTTCACTCATTCTCAGATTATGTCTCTTGGTATCTGCTGCTGTCCTGAGATGACAGAATAGAATGTAGTTTCTGTTCCTAGGGGTTCACAGTCCCTGGAGAAGACAAGTTTTAGCAGTAAGTACAGCAAGCTAGGTTCTGACTGATGTACTAGCACACAGCCATAAAACTTGTTAGGGACAAAATCAGGACTTTTCTCCTAAAAATAAGAGAAATTTGAAATTGGTGGTGTTATCTGATGGACAATTTGGAAGTCCTAAATTCCTTTTCTGCTCTATTTTTTTCTCCACTTTATTTAAACCAGCCCAAAATAAGGTAGCAGTTTATCTAGTGGTGACTTGGCTGTCACCTAGCTTCTGCCTCCCCCCCATCCACAAAGCTGGTTGTACAGTGTATTTCTTTTTATAATCGGCCTCCCTTGCACCTGAGGCCTTTTACCTTTTTTTTACTCAGTGTGAATCTGGTACTTCTACCAGTAGTTTTCTATCTTGCCTAAGCACCAAGACTGTGTTTACTGGAAACTTTAACTGTATTCCCCCCTGGAATCTCAAGATTCTTAAGGCTGGCAGGTTAGTGTAGGCCTCCAATTCAAGTACATGGGAGGTAGAACTCAGAAAATTGTGAATTTGAGGGTCACCAGGGACCCATAACAGAACCCTCAAAGAAAACGCTGTATGTGAGGCTAATTATCATTCATCATAGCACTACATGCCTTCTATGGTCTCACGGACCCCATCTTGGTAAGAAGTCCCAGATGGAAGCTCTACATGTACTACTCTCCCTCTCCCATCAGTCACGATGTCCTATTAATGTTCCATCCTGCTTCTCAAATCTGCCCTTTCTGTCCCACCTTCACTGCTACAGCTTCAGCCCAGTCACTTGTAGTCTTCTGTACTGGAGGACTCAGTGACCAATGATCTCCCCAAGACATCCTGTTTTTCTCATTTTTGAACTGTACCTACTTCCTCCTCCCACAATACTCCCGACAGTGTTTTGCATGTTTGTGAAGTGAAGAACACACAGAGACCCTGTGCAGTGTGACCGCACAACAATCTATTATTCCATCCTAAAACCTATCAGGGATGTAATTAATACCAACCGTTTATTTTCTGATAGGAAAAAAAACCCAGAGACTGCACCTTAGAAATAAAAGCCACTGTTGTCTTTATAAAACCCAGGATTGTGCTGCTGTTGCTTGCTTGAGAAGGGAACTGTACATTACAGCTGCTGGGGTAATTTCACAATGGACGGGACAGGGTACAGCTCAAAGCAGGACACAAACACAAGTCTCAATGGGAAACAAATGCAAACAAGTACACAGCTGCGGGGCTCCAGGGACATTTCCCCATCCATGCTGGACTTGAGAGGAATAAAAAGTTTAGAAAATAAAGTGAAACCCAGAGTAGTCACACATGCCCACCACATGGCTGCTAAGTGCAACATCATACACCAATCAGGTTGGACTGTGTGCACAGGAAGTCAATTCATTTTTCCTTATTGCTATGACACCAGAGGACTCAGTGCATTCAAACACATTGTCTTTACTTACACAATTCTTGGAGAGTTTCTGATTTCCCTTTTTAAGGAAGGAAATCGCCTTCCTTACATTATTGTTTTGAGCTCATTCTTTCCATTCCCTTTCCTGGGCTATCTATCGTACAGCAGCCAGAGGTTCTAAGTCAGTAGGAGCAGAGTAAGGGGAGAGCACCAACCCAGCCTCTCTCAGGGAGAAGGCAAGTCCTAGTAAGTGGGGAGAAAGAGAAAACCAGAGAATCCCCCTTTCCCAGTCGGCTTAGAAGGCCAAGTATTAGAGTGCCTTGCATATCCCTGCCATGATCCCTGCCCAAGGAAGGCATAATTAACTACCATCCTGGGTCATCTAAAGCCCAGTAAGTTACAAAACCTTTCCTCCCGGACATGAATTCCCAAAACTGCCTTTTGGCTAGGTAAGAGGTGACTCTTCTACCCTGAAAGGGAAGAAATTCCATCCTCCTCTGTGATGCCTGATGCCAGGTCTACAACACTGAGCAGCCTTGTAGACTTTTCAGGGGCCAGGTAAGAAAACTGTGTTCCTGGCATCACTCACAGAATTCTGGTTAAAAAGAAAACTCTTCAAAAACATTGCTGCTCAGCCACAGAAGAGCTATGTTGCAGTTGAGAACTAGATTTTTAGAGCAGTTTCATACTTAAGTTGTGTTCAACTTTAGTCATCGTCCAAGCATCAGTTCCCAGTAACAGTAACTCCAGGTTGATCCCAACAGGTTGGCAATAGCACCTCAACCAATAGGTCACACTGGACTGAATTCAAAGCAGCACTCTCCTTCACTGCCTCTTTTCCAAACCCTCTCCACAGAATGGAGAGGTGTTAAACCTGCCAGAAACTCTACTGAGTTTGTCGGTTAGGCAGGCCTGCTGCTCTGAATCAGTGTAAGCTTGAGGACAGGGTAACCCAGGGCTCACACCACTGGGCGTGACAAACAGGTTTTTGGTCTTCTGTAGTCAATGAGCTAAGCCCGACCTTGCCAACTAACAGTGGGATCACTGCAGCCATGCAGAGAATTCATGATCATACAGGCAGACGGGCAGGCAGGTCAGCCAGCAAGCAAGCTGAGGGAAGAGGGAGAAGGAAAAGGAAGCCAGGGGAGGTTAGAGGAGGAAAGGGAAAGCCGAACAGTGGGGGTTGGGGGGAGCGAAGAGGAGAAAGATCTAAGATGAGGTTGGAATCCTCCCAGAGCTCAGTACAATGCACCACTTAAACCAACTCCAAACAAGCCGAGGCCTGGCAACACTGTTTTAATGTGTGCATACTGCCTTTAAAGGAGAAGAACCCACATGGGTAGTTAAATCTCAAAGAATTGTTTAAAATCACAGCAAGATATACCACCCAAGTCATTTTTCTCACCCTTTCTTATGGAGACATGGTCTTGCTACACAGTGCACACTGGCCTGGAGTTCACTGAGCAGCCCAGGTGGACCCTGAACTTTTGAGTCTTCTGCTTCAGTCTTAGTGCTGGGATAACAGAATTACAGACATGGGCCATCATGCCCAGCAGTCTCCTGCTTTTATTTCTTGGATGGCACATAAATACCAAAGGACTGAAGCTGCTGTTCATTCTAGCTTAAAACCCAACTGGAGAGAGTGAGGCAAAGAAAAAAGGAGAGAACAAAAACTTGTTGCTGGGAGTTATGACAGCCACCTGTTCCCTCTGGGCATCTGCAAATGCTGGTGAATGACTGGACCATCCTGGAGTAGTGCCCTTAATCCAAGCCCCCAAATGTACCCAAGTTGACAGCACACTGTCTGCGAAGGGCTCCCTCCCCAAAGGGTGACGGCACACGAAGTTGACTGTCTATGAGGGCGATGGACAGGGCAGATGGAGTGTTGGCATCACTCAGTTTAGGCACTTGTGTAAGGAATGTCGGCTCTCCAGTGAGCTGCCTCTTCCCAGAGCCCTCCATTCTGTTCTTCGGCTGGGCCTGTGCCCATGGGGCACTCCATACCGTAGCCAGCAGAAAAGGAGTACAGGAGGAACTACTGAGCAGTACTGGGCTTCTTCCATAAGGAATGTTTGTGCTACCTGTTGGGAAGTCACTGAACAGTGTAGCCAGCCACAACTGAACCTGGACTATTTGCATAGCAAATCTGGGTCTGTACAAGGGCTCCTGGGGAAAGGTTTTGACTCCATAGGCCAGGGTTCAGACCTTCCTTTCTCCAGCTGGCCTCTAAGCCTGGGCTAGATCTAATCTATCATGGCTTCATCACCAGAGTAGGGCAATCTGAAGCTTGGGTTCCTCAGAAGGGAAACCTGTACATGGAGGTTCAAATTCCCCACCCCAAGCAATAATGCAGGAAGAAAAAAAGAACAGTCAAGGAAAGAGGGGGCCTTGCTTCAAGGTCAGCATGGACAAAGCTAGAACCCACTTCTTTTCCAGTCCTGCATGACAGTTCAACCCCAGTATCTCAAGAGAGGGGCAGAAAAAGAAAAGCCCATGCCACCCACTCACATGCCCTAGTGGGAAATAGGAAAATTTCATTTATGTAAACAGAAGCAAAAGGGAGCAGCAAAATTCTCCAGCCTGTCCAGAGGACGTGCTAGAGTCTCGGTTAGTCAAGGAATCAAAGGACAGTCCAGTCCAGAAAAGGGGAAGATGAGCTTACAAGGCAGAGTGCAGGACAGCGCCATGGGGGAGGCTGTCTCTAGAACAAGGTTTTATCTGCACAGGGGGAGGACAGAGGCTAAGCCCCAACCTGGGGAGATAACCACCCCCTACTCAGTCAGGCCAGAATGCAAGTCAGGTCCACAGTTCCTTCTGATGGCTCCATGTTACTGGGATGCAGACTCATCAGGTATGGGAGGGATTACCAGATTTTGGCAATAGACTCAAGTTATGGTATAAAAATAACATTTAGTTTTCTGTTTTCTTATTTTAGTCCTTAAGATCTTCTGCTGTAAGACACCCCAGTTAAGAAATATTGAAACAAAAGAGACTTTACCATCAGGGGGAAAAGAAGCCAAGAATGAGAAATACTATGACAATAACTCTAGACCTGGCAGGGTGGGCAATGGGGATGGGACCAGGGGAAAGAGGAAGCTAAAGGGGAAAGGCCAAGGGCCAGTCATCTCAGCAGCTCGGAGACTTGTCATGTCTGAAAGTGCAAATGTCAATGGATTTTAACCATCTTGAGGTTGTGATCTTTTTTTAAAAGCTCAATGATTATGGAAGTCAATTCCTTCAAATGAAAATTAGCTGGCATTCTGGCTGGAGGCTTGCTGGCATGGGGCTATTTCTTCCCTCCCTCCCTGCCTCCTCTCCCACCCACACCCCACCCCACACAGAAAGGTACAAAAGGTTGCAGTGCTGCAGCATTACCGTTACGGGAAGGCACTGGTTACCCACCAGCGGGCGGAAGGAAGACAGGGTCGTGTCACCTCAGAGCTAAGTGCCATAGTGCCTTAAGTGTGACTAGGGGCTGGATGTCTGTCAGGGAAGAGGCATATGGGGTAGAATGTGGAGAGGAATAATGGGAGGGGTGGCAGCTGGGGAGGAGCAACCCAAACCACTAGCATTAAAAATCTTCCTACAAACTGGATTCTGAACCCATGAAAACATCTAGTATCCTAAAATATTGATCTGAGTCTGTTTTCATTTTTCTTCTTAAACAAATCTAGACCTTTTCTGATTAAGGCTCCTAAAAATTCCTTCCCTCTTCCCACCCACTTTCTCATCTAGAATATCAAACCCAAACATACCAGCATTTGACCACAGGGCTGCAGAGCTGACCCTAGCAAGCTGTCGAGCATGAATCTTTAGCACTGTGAGTCACATGAGACAACTGTGTGTATGGTGGGCACTAGTGATGCCCCTTTTGGTCCAGGGGGTCAGATGTGACAAGATGGGGAGAGGGGTGGAGAACATGAGGTTGCTATCAGAGATTTCTGGCTGGTAGTCTGTCTTGCTGGTCCTCTTCCCACCCTTCTACCCCCTCTGTAGATAGAAACAAGGCCTCCTATCCTCCGTCCGACCCCACCACCCTCTGCCTTGCTTCCTCTGGATTTGGGTGGTACAGCTCCCAGGGCTTGGAAGGCTTTCTTCTATCCAGTGAGGTAACAGCGTTCTGCCTTCACGCGAAGTACATGGTGCGGAGAGTATCCTGGTGAACCTGCACAGCTTTGGCCAGGGCCTGGGGGTCTCGCCCATTGCTCTGCCCCGATATGTGGCTCCCCTCTCCACTGAAAAGAAAACATATAAAAAGTCCTTCCTGGCGAACTGAACTGCTGCTATTCCCCCACCCATGCCTACAGTGCGAATTCACATACCAAATTAAGAGAAAACACCAACCCAGGTTTAGGTAGAGAAGCCCAAGGGCATCAAATTGGATAACATCCACTTCCTTCTACCAACAAAAAGTTGAAAGGGTTGGTATAAAAAGCTGAAGCAAAAAGCTAACAGCTAGCCCTTACCTGTCATGCTCCTTGTCCACCAGGTGGTATCGTGCCCGGAAAGCCACCAAACGGGCATAGTAGGCAGGTGCTGGGATAGAGACAGAACGTGTGCATCGTACATAAGTGTGGCACAGCTGGTATGTCAAGATCTGGAGTTCATCCGCTGTGAAACGGTTGTCATCCCAAAGGACATAATAATGGGATGGTCGACTGGTACCCTAGGTAAAAAAGATGGTAAGTGGTCCCTGATTGGACAGAGTGGATGCTTGCTGACAAAAAATAAAAACAAACAAAAAACCAAAACCAAAACCAAACAAACAAAAAATCCGAAGCACTACTAATTAAAAATATGCTTAGGCTGCATGACCATAACCCACCACCCATAAGAGGCATAATACACAAAATCAAATTTTAGGAAGCAACCTAAAAGTATACTCGGGGCTAACTAATAGTTATAGTTTATATACTCAGCTACAACAGACATATTCTAAATGCAGTAGGAATAACTAATTAATCCTTGATCCAATAAAAACCCCAGGAGATGGCCCGCCCACCTGGATGCCTGCATGGCTGCACAGATAGAAGTCGAACTCAAATGGGTGGGTGATGTTGGTGTCCACAGTGGTCCCAGCTGGGATGTTACCACTCTTCCCAATCTGTAGAGACAAACACAACCAAGATCCCAAAACCTGCCTGGTCCTGACTAGCACCTTTACTGGATTCTACTCTTACTCTCCCAGAAGTTTATTCTCAGAGGGAACTAAGTCTTGAAATAATGGGCTTCTACAGACAAGTGTTTGAATCCTGGTTTCGCCATTTACTAACTGTGTGATCCTAGCAAACCATTTAACCTTCCTGAGGTTAAACGGAGAGATCAATAGTACCTACCTCACAGAGCTGCTGTGAGGAAGACTCCTTGAACAGTGTGTGGCACATAGGAGAACTTCAATAAATGGTAGTTCCCTTTCCCTTCTCTGGGAGCTGGTCTATATATGGGGTCTAGGCCAGGGAGCTAGGAGGAGGAGAGGAAGTGTGAGGGAAGGAGGAGAGGAGGAGGAGTGAGGAAGGAGAAGTGGTGGAGGATGGGCCACACAGCGAGGGAAAACAGCCAGGGAGGACACACAGGCAAAAACTCAATTCCCAGACTGTGTCTCAAGGCTTCTCTCTCAAGGTACCGGAGACAGGAAGAGGGCATCGGCGGCCTCAGCTTCCTCACTCACCCGCTCATTCTTGTCAGCACAAAAAAGGCGGGTGTGATGGCGCTTCTGCACCACAATGTATGTGATCCCAGGCTGGTAGTCTTTTTCCAGTTTGATGCATGCATCTCGAATGGCGAGCAGCTCATAGTGAAGGATCTGGACATAGGGTGAAGAGGGAGAAAAAGGCACATGGTCCTTTCTTAATTCAAAGGCCTTACTGAACTAAAAACATTCCAACTTGTATGTGGCTTTTTGCACACAACCTTTATAAGCTGATGCTCAACAATTAGAAATGATGGGTCCTGGTACTCAGTATATTTGATACTGTCCTAGAAAACCTTCGCTAGGAATCTTGGCTTCAGGAGACAGTGCCTATGTGCTCTCCATGCAAAAAAAGACCTTACATTAAGGCACACAGAAAGGTGTGCTAGTGTACACTTTAATCCCAGTGCTCAACAGAAAGGACAGGGAATCTTTGTTAAGTCAAGGCCAGCCTGGTCTACACAGTGAGTTCCAGGCTGGGCAGAGCTAAGTAGTGAGACCCTGTCTCAAAAGAAAGGAAAGGAACCACTAAATAGTCTCAGCACTAATGACCCAGGAACACTGAGAACTGTGTGCTGAAACAAAAGTCCTTAGGTACTTGCTACCCTGCCTCTCAGTAGTGTTCCCTGGCCTTTCCCAGCACCAATGGCTTTGAAAAAGTAGTCCTCTAGCCTCAACAAGATAATGTACCAAGCCAGGCAGTGGTGGCGCACACCTTTAATCCCAGCACTTGGGAGGCAGAAGCAGGCGGATTTCTGAGTTTGAGGCCAGCCTGGTCTACAGAGTGAGTTCCAGGACAGCCAGGGCTACACAGAGAAACCCTGTCTCGAAAAACCAAAAAAAAAAAAGATAATGTACCAGCCACTGGGAACCATACCTGGGGCAGCTGGCCCTCGGGGACCCCATCTCGGTAGAAGATGATGCGGGTTGGCTTGAAGCGGGTGGACTTGTAGAACTGGATGAGCAGTTCACGCACCATATAAGACAAGTCCTCAATGATCTCCTGCCGTGGGCGCTGCACACGCACGGTGGCACAGTATCGGCTGGGGTGTGCATCCATACTGCCTACCACCTAACGACAGAGAGAAGGCATCAGCCTCTGGAATGCCACCTTCCTTTGCTCTGAAGTAACAGGCCTGAGGGAGGAATTCTGAGTAAGAATGCTCTCCAACTAACTGGATGAGTTCACTCACTATGTTCCTAGAAACCCTTGACGTAAGAAGTCAGTACCTATCTGGCTGCCATGCAAAAGGGATCATAGGAGTTAGCACCCAATAAATACTGGCTTTAATCTGTACTGCCACCCAAACAGAATTTATTTCATATGTGATCAGAATGTCTGCTTTCCTTGTCCTTGCAGGAAAGCACTCGTCCACGGTCTGTGGCCAGCAGAAGGATGTGAGCATTAAGAATGACCTTGAACTCCTGATCCACACTCACCTAGCTTCATTTTATACTGCTTTTCTTTCTTCATTCTTTTTTTTTTTTTTTTCTGTCAAATTAAGTGCTCTAGGGGCTGAGACTTTAAAAACTTAAGTGCTCCAGATATCATAGGACATGGAGAGACAGCTACTCTATTAGATGGACTAATGGTCAACTGAAGTAAAAAAAAAGACCAATCCTGCAATCAGGTAATCCCTTAAAAGAGGTTTCAGAGAAGAGATACAAAGTCACTTCCTTACTACTCTCAAAACTGGAGCTAAAACGAAAAATGAATGCACAGAAAGAGTGATTGATAGCAGTTTCTGGCACCAGGCTATACTCTCATGCAGACTCAGGTTTACAGGGGGTGCACAGAAAGAGTAGGGCTTAGGGACTGAATGCACATGCACTCTTTATAGAGTTAAGAGTTATCACTCACCGCTGTGATAGATGGTTTCTTCCCATCCCCGGCTGGGGGGTGTGTAACATCTGCTCCCAGGAAAATCACTGGCTGTTGAAAAACAGCAGAGCTGAGCAAAGAGAAAACAAAATGGTGAGGAATTAAGTGTTGTCTGGCTGGCACCATCCAGTGCCCAGTCTCATCTTCTGTCTCTTGTGTCTCTGTCACTCTGCCAGGAAAGGGTTCTTGTCTTTTTACCTCTCCCCAGGAGGTCCCCTTGACAGAGCAAGTAAGTGTGAGTTCATACCGCTGGTGTGGGACGAGGATGTTGTTAATGCCACCGAGTTTGACATTGATCTTGAGGCAGAGGTTGGACAGGGTCTGAGGTGAGGTCTTGACCACATTCTTCACCTGCACGCACTGGGTCGCCATTCCCAAGAGGGTGTCTCCAACACGTTTCACTTCAGCTGTGGGAAGAAAGAAAACTGATTAGTGCATTTGGCATTTTGCTAAACGTCTACTATACGTCACACAGTATAAAAACAACAGTGATAAGACAGAGCTGTAAGAATGTATATAATGCGGGGTAATAACCTAGTCAGGGGTGTATAATGATTGAACTAAATCTGGGAAGGAGGAGTTACACAGAGAGAGAACGTGTTCCAAGCAGAAGGGAAACATGCAAAAATACAGCCTGAGCTAGACAGGCTGTTCACACCTCTAACACCAGCAACTGGGAGATGAAGCAGGAAGAACATGACTTTAATGGCAACCTGAGTTAAACCATAAGAGTCTCAAAACAAAAAGAGCAAGCAGCATTCTACCTGGAAGTAGCAAGGTAATTAATTTTGAGAAATTAATTTAGACAGGCGGCTGAGGGGCTGGAATGGAGTAAGCAGTACAGCGCGTGTTTAACAGGCATGAGTGCCTGGTTCAGTCCCGAGCACACAGAAAGGCAGTCAAGTTGTCAACATGGAAACAAATGGGTTCAAGAGGCCACTAAGGAACCTGAGTATAGACTCTGTACATAAGAGAAATGAGCTTTTATGGATTATTTTTTTTTAAGATGTATTTATTTATTTATTTATTTATTTATTTATTTTATGTGTATGAGTGCACTGTCACTTTCTTCAGATACACCAGAAGAGGACATCAGATCCCATTTCAGATGGTTGTGAGCCACCATGTGGTTGCTGGGAATTGAATTCAGGACTTCTGGAAGAGCAGTCAGTGCTCTTAACCATTAAGCCATCTCTCCAGCCCTTTATGGATTATTTTATTAATAATTTTTCAGTCTAGTACAGAGTAGTGGGTTGCATTACGGTATTTTCATGCATGTTTCTTGTTTATGGATTACTTCCAAGGCTTTAGTTTTCCTAAAAGAAATAGATCATACAATCTTTTGAGTCTGAGTGTAGTAAGGGTATAACTAGGCAAACAGGGATGGTAGGTGGAAGCTTTTTTTTTTTCTTTTTTGGTCAAATGCAAAATGTGTGCAATATTGAAATATAAGTAGTAATTGAAGGTGTGCTCTTGATGGGGTCACTGACAAAGAGAGATAGCTTTAGCAACTCCTAGGATGGGGAGCTGAAAAGCCTGCAGCAAGACTGGATCTGAATAGAGAAGAAAACCCAACATTTGCAGAACAAGTTAAAGACAAGTTTACAAAGGAGAAAGCTCAACAGAACTAGGAAGAAGCCAAGACAGTGGACTATTATGAATATCAAAGAAAAAGAAAAAACAAGTAATTGACAAAGTCAAATACAGTTGAGAGATCAGGTAAAATGAGAACCATAAATATTCATTGTATTTAGTGATATTGAAAACCAAAAAGTTAGTGTGTAGAAATGAAAACTGTTTTAGCGATACCCAATACAAAGACAACGGCGTAAGATCGAGGAAGAGTTTGGTATGTTTTCAATGTTTCAAGGCTAAAGAAATCCTTTTAGCTTATAAAAGACTGAGAAGTTAGTTGCAAATCTGTTCTTTGGAAATCAACATTCAAAAAAGTCAGACAAAAATATCTTTTTGAAGACAGCAGAGACATGCTAACCAAAACTCAGGGGACTGGAACATCAAAGAGAGATGAAATCCCATAGCCATGAGCTATCTGCTGTAGATAACGGTCCCCATGTCCACTGGCTGATTCCAGGAGTGTGCACAGGGCCAAGATTCCAGCCTCTGCAACAGCAGTGGGCAACTGCCAATGGACAGCAGAGCAATAGAACGCTTGCTCCCTTTACAGATAGTTTGCCAAATGTGAAATGTGCAAATAAATAAGTAAATATAAAATAAAATAAAAATATAAAGAAAGAAAGCATTAAAATACTATCTTCAAGCTGGACATGGTGATATATCTATCACTTAGAAGGCTGAGGCAAGTGAATTGCCAAGTCAGGGGTCTCGAAAAAACAAAAAGAGGAAAAAAGAAAGAGTAAGCTATAGAACAAAGATGGTTATGTGTGATACAGATGTATATTCAGTATGGAAATTATAAAGAATACCTATAAATCAATAAAGAATACCTATAAATCAATAAAGAATACCTATAAATCAATAAATACCTATAAATCAGTAAAGAATACCTATAAATCAATAAAGAATACCTATAAATCAATAAGAAAAAGGCAGCTAAGTTGCAATGAATAAACAAACACTTTATAAAACACGCTAGTCAAGCATAAGAGACAGAAACTTCTAGAGCTACTGAATACGAATGGTGGAGTAAAGTCTGGTACACTTAAAGCCCGTCCTAAACCTAGCTCTACACAAATAGGCACAAGTGCTCAAAGATACACACGACCATTATGCATAACAGCCAGAAACCAGGAACAATCCAAATAATCTCAACTGTGGAATGAAACGAAGCATAAAGTATGTTATATTCACACAGGGATAGCGATGTTCTACTAGGTACGCCTGTTACAATGCTGTGATGCTTGGGAGGAAAAACTCATCAGGCTGAATACTTCAGATTTACTTACAGGGCTGGAGAGATATCTGAGCAGTTAAAAGCAACATTTCTAATATTTTTAACTTCCTTTTGCCTATTAGATTGATACTATTAGCTTTTAAAGAAAACCTATAAACTAACTAATTTTATCGTTATAAATCTTATCAGAATTTTTGTCTTTAAATATTTTTTAAGCTTAAATTTTGTTCATGGGTGTTTTGCCTCCATGTATTTCTGTACACCATGTGCATGCCTGGTGCCCAGGTAAGCCAGGACGAGGTGTCAGATCTCTTAGAATCAGAGTTACAGATGGTTTGCAGCTGCCATGTGGGTGCTGGGAATCAAACTCAGGTCCTTTGGAAGAGCAGTCTAACAGAAAGAAAAAAAGGAGCTAAAAATACTAGAAAGAGGACATGCGTAAGACTGAATCAAGGCAACATCCAGTGTTTCCCAAAAACCACAATGCCAACAGGACCTTGACGTAAACGTCATAGGGACAGTGTCATTTTTACCCAACCCCCTAGGAGGGAAAGTAAAAAAAAACCATCTTCTTCCATCCAAGGGGGACATGAATTATAACCAACTTCCCTCTGTAAGGAATTACTGAAATTACTGTCATCAGTGAGAAATTCTACTCTAGATGTGTGTGTCAGAAAGCAGAGTTAGATCTACTTCATGTTCAGAATAAAACCAAGGAGCCAGGCAGTGGTAGTGCATGCCTTTAATCCCAGCAATCAGTAGGCAGATGAAGGTGGATATCTATAAGAGTTTGGCCTATAGAGTTCCAGACAACCCGGGCTACACAGAGAAACTCTGTTTCCAAAAAAAAAAAAAAAAAAAAAAAAAAAAAAATCAAGGCCACAATTGATCATATTTCTAATAAACTAAAGGAATTCAAAACAGTGGGGCTAGAAAGATGATCCAGGGGTTAATAGTACCTGCTGCTCTTACTGAGTTCCTAAGTTTGGTTACAGCACCCTTGCTGGGCAGCTCGCAACAGTCTGTAACTACAGTTCCAGGGAACCTGGCACACTCTTCTGTACTCACATGCTCATAACCCACACACATACTTTAAAAAAAAAAACAACTAAATCTAAAAAAAAAAAAAGTAGCCAGACATGATAGCACATGTCTTCAAACTCAGCAGAGGCACAGCCAGGCAGCTCTTTGAATAAAAGTAATAGTGAGACCCTGTCTCAAACAAACAACTAAACAACAAAAGGACATATTTCTCCTCTAGGGAAAAATGACAAAATATAAAATAAGTATAATTTAAACTAGGTTTTGGGAGGCGGAGAGAATGTAACGGGGAAGAATGGCAAAAGGAACGCTCGGATATCCAAGCCAAGGGGAAGCAACACAGGCAGAGCACAGCCAGAGAAGAAAGCACAGACAGGAGAAACATTCAAACCTTTCCTCTCTGCCAAGAACTCTGCTAGATGCTGCTTGTTACATAATCAACTCAAGAAGCTCAGAGAGTTTGGCAATTTGCCCACGCTGGTTGACTGGTGGGGGAAGGACTGAGGTTGGGTTCTGTTTCAGGACAAGCAATTCTGCAGTAGGCTCATTAAGTGAACCGTACAGGACAAAGCTGAAAGGTATAAAAAGTATCAGGCCTGAAAGACCTTTCATACTGAATGAGACCAGTGAAGTTATGTTGTTTTAAAAAAGTCTGACTTATTAACCTATTCACCAAAGATCTTGAGGGACTGGTGACGGCTCAGGAGGGTGTATGGCAGAGGTGCTTTCACGAAGCCCGAAGACTCAGTCCTGTCCCCAGAACTCATTCCTTGAATAAGCCAACCTATTCCTCAAGTTATCTTCCAATCACCACTCACATACTATGGCACAAGTGCGTGCGCGCGCGCGCACACACACACACACACACAGAGTAAATAAATAAATAAATAAATAAATAAATAAATAAATAAATAAATAAATGTTTTTAAAGTTCCTTGAGAAGAAAGATTAGAAGAGATAATCAAGGCACCTGCAGAGGGGAGAGAGGACAGGCACTGCAGAGACTTCAAGGACTGGTTTTCAGATTACACTGCCATATCATAGTAATGGATGATGGCCAAGGCAACCAGAATGAGTGAAAAATATCAAGAGAAGACAGACAGACAAAAGGGGACAAAACGTCTTAGACTACCAGGCATCCCTGGTAAGGACAGAAAGTGAGGGGAGAAATGTGTCTGGAAGTCAGAGGAAGAAGAGCACAGAAGCAGGTCCTCAGTCTGAGAGCTGGTGGAGGAGAAAAGTAGACAAGGTAGAGGGGGACAGGCTAAGGAGTACGCGTGCATATAGAACATGAAAACAATTCTTTCAAAAGCAGAAAAACAATCGGAAAAAAAATGCTTAGAGACATTGCAAAATGGTTGCCATGAGCTTTAGGACAGTCCATCTGAAGATGGTCAAAGGCACCAGGACCGGATGGGAACAAAAGCAGAGCAGGGAAGCAAAGGACCAGCACAGACTGAGGCAGGCAGGAGAAGGGAGGGCAACTGAGTAACAGACTTACAGCCATTCAATAAAAAAAAAAAAAAAAAAAAAGGAAATGGGGAAATGTTGCAAAAACGTACACGCTACTTAGCAGAATCACCTCAGCTTGAGCTCATAATGTCCTAATAAACAACACTCCCAAATGACAGCCATCTGGCCTGACCCTTCTTTGTATCCAGCTATCTCAGCCTGCCAGAAAGACGCTGTCCCAGGGGATCCTGGTAAATGTGATGGCGTGTGAACAGGTAAGCAAAACTGAATGACTCAATAGCTCACGCAGAATATTTCTGATTTAAGAACATAACAAACAAACAAACCACTGACATTAATGACCATCTCTGGGGAAAGCCAGATTTCTCCACTGACTCCACCCTACAGGCCCCGAGAGAGCTACTATGAACTGAATCCTGTCATTATCATCACTGTCCCAGGAGAACTGTACCATACACAGGCGTCTTCCCAGGCAGGATGACGATGATGAGCTGCAGGCCCGAGTAGGTGTTCTTGAGATGTCGGAACATGGGCTCCACGCTGTCTGCCCCCTGTGCGTACTTGCAGAAGCATGGCTGGCCCTGGATGGGCATTCCTGCGTCCTTGGAGATCTTTCGCAGCTGGTCTGTGAAGTTCCTGTAGCACAAACATGGTCACGGCAGGGTGTAATAAATCCCACTGAAGCCGATGGACCTCATGCCTCCATCTTGAGTGGTCAGCCCTGGAAGAGTCTAACATGAGGGACCCAACCACAGCTGATGTAAAAGGTACATTTATACTAGAGTCAAAGCAAGGCAGAATTTACTCAACTATAGAGAACGAACAAGGGAACTGAAGAGTCTAGACAAGGTGCTTGTGGGAATTCTCAGTGAAGAGAGCCTAGACACCACAAGTCCCTTGTCTAGGCTGAGACCTGTGGATACCTGTGCTCCATTACATGTCCAAGGGGAAAAAACAGACAGATGTGTAAGTGTACGGATTTTGTGCCGAGAGTAAATGAGGGTCTACCAGTGGTGAACGCAGAGGTGATCAGGGAAAAGTCAAACTCCTCACTAAGGAAAAGAGCCAATAATTAAATGCCCTTCTTTCCTCTGACTTTAGGTTTTATCCTGAGAAAAGCAACAGAGTGGTAAAGAGGGATTTAAAACAGTAAAAATAATCAAGTTACCGTAAATATACAAAAATGGGTGGCAAACAATTTAATCTGTAAAAATCTCATTACTTAAAGTGAAAGCAATCAACAATGGAGTGCATGCCTAGAGTGGGCAGGCCACGGATTCACGCTCAGCACTGACAAAGTTAAAAAAGAACAGAAATAAATGTTTCAAAAAAATATATACCACACACATATAAATGACAGTTCAGGAAGTATTTTTCACATATTTAAAAATAGGTAAGGTAGATACAGTGTATTTTATATAAATTTAAAATCATGTATACATTGATTAAAAAAAAAACTAGATAAAAAGATTATAATTCATGCTAGCAACCACACCAGAAGAGAAGAACGGAAGTAGAATGCAGGACATCAAATAATGTCAAACTTTTTGTTTGTTAGTATGTTTGAGACAAGGTTTCTCTGTGTACTAGTCCTGGCTGTCCTGGACTGGACTCAAACTCAGAGAAATCCTCCTGCTTCTGCTTCCTACATGCTGGGATTAAAAGTGTGTCCCACCATACCCAGCTAAACTTGTATTTTTAAAAATGAAGTAAATATGATAAAACTCTGAATGCTGACTGTGGATGTGGACTATATATTATCATCTCTGCCACCCCCACCGTCATCATCATCATCATCATCATCATCACCACCACCATCATCACCTTCATCGTTGTTGTCGTGCTGGCTAACTTCATCAGCTTAACAAAAAGCTAGAGCCATTTAAGAGAAGGGGTGCTCGACTGAGAAAATGTCTCCTTAAGATTCATCTGCAGAAAAGTCTATTAGGCATTTTCTCAATTAGTGATTGATGCGGAGGGCTCAGCCCAAGTGGGTGGTGCTACCCTTGGGCAGTGTGATCCTCTGGTGCATAAGAAAGCCAGCAGAGCAAGCCAGTAAGAGCAAGCCAGTAAGAGCAAGCCAGTAAGCAGCACCCCTCCAAGGTTTCTACTTCAGTTCCTCCTTCCAGGCTCCTGCCTTGAATTCCTGCCGACTTCCCTCAGTGATGGACTGTAAGCCAAATAAACCCTTTCCTTCCCTAGCTGTTTGGGTCATGGTGTTATATCACAGCAACAGAAACCCTAAGACTATTATTTTGGTTTTTAGAGACACTGTATAGGCCTGGCTGGCCTGGAATTCACTGTATGTAGCCCCAGATGGCCTCAAAGAGGAGGCAATTCCTGCATTTTGAGTGCTAAGGTTATAGGTATGAGGCGTCCTGTCAGTCTAGCTATATTATTAAAAAAATATTTATTAAACAAAACTAATAAATAATAACATTTAAAAACTAGAACCTGTAGGTCTCAAGGCATGCATGCACTCCTAAGCCAACACTGAGCCAGGACTGCCAAGAGTTCAGTGCTGGCCTCAAAGGTACAAGTTGACACTTCCATCCCAACGGTGCTGTGTCAACACTCTCACCCAAAAATTAAATAAAAACAAACAAAAAAACAAAGGGTGAATAAATACTCACTATAAGCTAACCACTGCCTCCTATAAATAAGAGATGGGGCTTTGACGGACTGCTAAAGATATTTCTTCCTTTACTCTGTTTCATATACAACTGTAACTACAAAACATCAATCAAATTTTGTTTTACCAGATTTCATTAATAATGGGTCTTCAAGAAATGGGTATTCCTCTCTTCTCTCCACTACCACAGTTTGGTTGGGATACTACGTCTGGTGCTAAGAACCAAAAAGTATTGAGATATCTAGAATGTGCAAGGCTGTATCCTAACAGACACAGCTACAGTGATAAAGACAGACAAAAAATGAACAGGATTGAATTTGTTCATCCACCACTGACTAATTTTTCCATCCCCAGAGTAGCCTCTGTCTTCCCCTATGTTCTTTGTGAAAAGAAGGCTTTTCTTTATGCTCTGAGTCCTATGTCCTCCTGTATTCTTAAGAGTCTTTGCTTCATTTACTTTCCAATTTTTCTAAGTTCTATTTTCAACTTCTACTTTCTATGCACAGTCCCTACAAAGTCCCCTCTACAGCCATGGCTGAAAACTTGGGAATCCTTATCCTTTGATCCAGAACCATGCACTAAATTAATTACCACTCATGCAGGTACACGAGTCACTTTTTTTTTTTTTAAATCCCCTATATGTAGCGGTCACTAAGAAAAAGAGGTGCCTGATGCATTGAACTCCTCCAAACCTGAGAGAATAGGTTTATCAGTTCCTGGTAAGCCTCAAAGGCCAGAGCTATAGATTATTAAAACAAAAACCAGTACCAATATCAAGAACCTCCCCCACCTCCCCCAAAAAAGGAACAAACAAAGTGGACCAGGGCAGGACAGAGGAGGAAAAGATCAGGCTATCAATGAGGTGCCTGTTAGGGACCATCCGAGCAGTGCCAGACCAGATACAAGAACAGCCTAGCCTGAATCTAAAGAATCCAGGAAAGGAGACCAAAGGCCAACAAGGAAACAAGAAATCACAGTTCCACTGGTGGTGGCTACATGCCTGTGTAACAGAAGGGAGGCCATGCGCCTGGAGGGCCTGGATCCAGCGGGCGCTGATAGGAGTGAGTCTTATAAAGACATCAAAGGCATAACTCTCCATCACCTTTGCCAAACCAAACCAGTCAGCTCCAATAATTTTCTCATTACAGAATACAATGACGATCATACCCACAGTATCCCCACTTAACAAGACAGCAGAAACTGAACCTTATCTTTTATGTATGTGCACTTTTTGGAGTTTTAAGATAAGTCAATAAAACTTTAAAAGAATAAAGACTATAGGAAGAGTGTCAAGTGACTTTTCTATTTATTTATTTACTCGCTCAGGCTGTTTCTTTAATCTGTTTCACTAAGCTACTTGGCAACATCTTTTGTTTCCTTGCTGCCACCCACTCCCAGCCTCTCAGTGATGATGAGTGGCCCCCGAGTTCATGTGCACCCACAGCACCAATCAGATTGCCTGGTCTGATTTAACTCTGCTGCTGACCACAGCTCAAAGGACCAGCTGCTGGTGCTTTACAGAATCAATCAATATCTCTATCTCTCTCTCTCTCTCTCTCTCTCTCTCTCTCTCTCTCTCTCTCTCTCTCTAACTAAATATCTAAGTTTTGAGCTCAGGTCTAACTTGATCTTAACTCTGACCCTTTCTTGATCTGTACACTTTGGACAAGTTATTTTGCTTCTTTCAGCCTCAGTCTCCTAAAATATTACCACATAGGGTGGTTTGAATGAGAATGGCCCTGATAGGCTCATATATTTGAATGCTTAGTCTCCAACTGGTAAAGCTATTTGGGAAGGAATGGAAGGGGCAGCCTTGATGGACAGGGTGTCTCTGGAGGAGATGGGCTCTGAGGTTTCTAAAGACCACTGCATTCTCATGTCTATCTCATGACGTGAACCAGATGCAAGCTCGCAGCTTCATGCCTGCCTACCTGCTGCCTCACTGCTGGCATGATGGTCCTGGATTCACCATCTGCAACTCAAAGCCCAATAAACCTTTCATTTTATTAGTTGCCTTGGTTGTGGTGTTTTATTACAGCTATAGAAAAGCAACTAAAACACAACCTACTCACTATCAAGATGAAAGAAAGTACATTAGTCACGTAAGTGTAATGTTAGCATAAATATTATAGCTATTACCACTGCTATTTATTACCAATTATGATAATTAGAACAATAAAATGACTCAGGCCTGCCTTAGGAGAGTCATACCCTAAAATCCATCTCTGAAATACCTATGGCTCCTGAACTCATCTGACCACATACGGACAGAAAAGAATAGGCAGACACATAAGTCAGAAACAACAACGTAGATAGAGTTAAAAGAGAAAAGGCAGATCGCAGGTCAGTTCTGTCACCTAGAGGTTGCGGGATCAACAGCTCTGATCCTTCCCACTCACCAACCCCAGACCCAACCCTCTACCATCCTTACTTGAGCACCTCTTCTCGACACTGTTTCTGGGGTGCGAAGCAGGCGATGGCCCAGACTTTGATCTCGATCCCGTTGTAGAACTGCTTCCCACGCATGTCCCAGACGCCTTGGTTGGGGGTAGCAATGGCCCGGTTCTAGGGAGAGGCAGAGGGGGCGCCCAGGTGAGCCTCAGTAGAGCCACGTGAGGAGGAACAAAAGCCCCTGAGCTATGCAGCCCAACTACTCCCATATGCCCCAGAGACTGTGTCTGGCCCTGACCCTGCTCACCCGGCCGCCATACTGCAAGATGGGAGCCGGCAGCACTCGCCCCGTCACCTCCGTCATGTCATCCTTCACTTTGATTCCAAATTCCTGGATGTAGGGATCCAGGTTGTAGCTGGCATTCTTCATCTGCAGAGCAAAAGAAGGGCATCTCAGGAGACCAGCAGCTTGGCAATACTGCTCCCGTTCTGGGTCCCAAGAGAGCCCGGAAGAGAAGAAGAGGCTGACAAAAAAAAAAAATAGCCCTAAAAGGGGGGTGGGAGAATTAGAAGATGAAGGGAGGGGAAGCGGAAATGGGAAAGGAGGGAAAAGAGAAAGAAGTAGCTAGTAGCTAAAGGCCCAAGAAGCAAGAACAGTCTTGCAAAGTCCCAGACAATAAAACCAGACTTGGGTTTTTCTGGAGGAAGGTCTTACTGGACTGACTATTAAAGCATCTATGCTACCAAAGGGCCCCAAGGCTCAGAGAACCGCATGCACTGTTCAGCAGTCCCACTGACCAGGCGACTGATCTCCTCCTGTCTGTCTGGGGCCGACCGAGCTGTAGCCTTTATCATGGTTGAAGTCTGGTTGTCAGTCAGCTTCTTAATGCACCGCTGCCCAGCCACTATGTTACAGACCTGAGGAAAGGAGACAGACGAGTAGTTACGGCCTGAATACAGCCTATACCTCTACAGTATCTTAGCTATCAACCATGGGAACTCTCCCTGTAAAAATACATTGTGACCAAAAGTTTGGAACCCAGGGTAGATCTGTGATCAGGTCTCATATGTTAAATGAGAATAATTACAACCCTATAGGGTGTCTAAAGATTAAAAGCAGCACCTAAAGAGCTGAGCACAGTTCTGGAACACTGCACTCAGTAAATTATAGCATACATTATTATTTACCCAAGGACTATGTACACAGATCGTTTGAATATTAAAATTGTAATAACTATAAGCAAATCAGATTTCTATGGCAGCTCTCCAATGGTAGCAGGAAGTTAATTGCTTCATCTGCAACCAACTGAGAGGAACAGAGATGGTTAAAAATTCTTGGGCCCCGAGGTATCCAAGTACACAAATCACTATTTCCTTTTGTCTTTTGTGTGTTGGGAGGATGCACATACATGGCAGTATGGTCAGAGACTGAACTCAGGGCCTCATGCATCCTAGGCAAGCAATCTACCAACTGAGCAATATCTCCAGCCACAGAAATCACTATTGCTATTGGCTGGCAGTGTTCTTTGTCAGTATGATGAACATCCTGCTACTTGGCTCCTGTCCTGTGCTGTGCTCAAGATGAAGATCAAAAATAATGCCTAGTGACAACTAAGACTTTGGCTTCTAATCAGGACACAGGGACAGAAAAGCTTTAAACAGAGGGGAAAGCCAATTGCTTTCAGAAGGCTTATGTTTGAAGTGCAGCTTTTTAATTCTAAATCATGTTATGTTGGGCTAGTCTTGTTTGTTTGTTTTTTGGTTTTTTTGAGAGAGGGTTTTCTCTTTGTAGCCCTGGCTGTCCTGGAACTAACTCTGTAGACCAGGCTGGTCTTGAACTCACAGAGATCTGCTAGACTAGGCTTTTAACTGCTCTGAGATTCAACTTCTTTCACCTCAGCTAAGATTAAAAACAAAAACACTGCCTGAGGATGTTGTGATGTCAAGAAAACTCCCAGTGCACTGGCTTTTAGTTCTAGCTCCCAAGGTTCACAGTAAACAATGGGAAGGAAAGTCAGGCCAAGGTTACCTGCTTTTAAATTCCACATTTCAAAGAATTCACATGCACACCCAGAACTGTTGAGATTCTTATGGCGCTCCATAGCTTAGCTTCAGAACTAGCACTGCCAGCAAACTAAGAGGAATGCAGAGACACGCACTGCTGGTAGGAATAGAAGCTGGTGAAGCTGCAGTGGAAAACGGTCCTGTGATTCCTCGCTACATCACATATTACCATACGAGTCGGCACTCTACTTCTGGCTATATACTCAAAGGAAGAGTCTGCACAGCTTTGCTCATAGCAGCGTTATTTACAGAATTGCTATTCACATGTCCATAGGCATTAGAAAATATAAACCAGATGTGGTATACACATAGAGAAGTATATTATACCTTAAAAGGGAGAAAATCCCATCACACCACAACATGGGTAACCTTGAGGACATCATGCTAAGTGAAATATGCCAGTCAAAAGGGATAAAGATACGCTAATAGTTGCATGGAGAACCTAGAGAAGTAGTCAATTCCCAGGAGGACAAGGTAGAGCAAAATGCGCCAAGGCTGGAGTTTGAGGCGTGCTTCAGTGCCGATGAGGAAAACTTTCCGGAGATAGGCGAGGAGTGGTAAGAGTCACACAACAATGTGAAAACACTTAATGTCCAGAACTCAACACTCAATGCTTACAATGGGAACTTTCATGTTATACACAGCTGACTACTATTTGAAAAAGAAAAGATCAATGCAGGAATGAACTGACTTGAACATGAATGACTACAAGAAATTCAAAGACCTAGCTTGGTGGCACTGGCTACTTTTAGTTCCTAGCTGAGAAGCTTCAAATAATCCATATTCTCTTACTTAAACATGGATTTCCAATATAATTAAAGTAAAATCCACCTGACTAGAAACCGGAACCCTCATTCACTGCTGACAGGACTGTAAAATGGGAGACGAGTCTGGGAGCGCTTAGGATGTTACACAGTTTTGTCTAATGTCACTCTTACACATGTATGCAAGAAAAATGAAACTGCATTCAGAGAAAAACAGAAATAAATGCTTACAGCAGTATTTTTTTTTTCTACCAGCCAAGAAGTGTAACACAAATGTCCATCAATGTTGAAGACATGATATAGCTACAGCTGGGAGCAACACCCTCAGAGTGACAAAGACGAACCCTGGAACAATTATGCTAAGGGAAAGAAGCCAGTCACGGCCAGGCCTAGTGGATCATGTTTTTAATCCCACCACTCCAGAGACAGAGGCAGGTAGATCTCCATGAGCTCAAGGCCAGCCTGGTCTACAAAGCAAGCTCCAGGGCTGTGACACAGAGAAACCCTGTCTCAAAAAGCCAAAAGAAGGGGCTGGAGAGACAGCTCAGTGGTTAGGAGCACTGGCTGCTCTTACAGAGGACCAAGGTTCAATTGTGAGCACCCATATGCAACTCTTAACTGTCTGTAATTACAGTTCCATGGGATCTGACACACCCTCATACGCTAAGTAAATTAAGGAGGGGAAAAAAAAAAAAGGAAGGAAGCCATTTATAAAATGCCATGGCTTTGTTTACATAATTTGTCCAAAGCAGGCAAATCCAGAGCTAGAAAACAGCTTACTGGTTACTAGTGACCATTAGGGAAAGAAGTACAGGCTTTCTTCTGGAGGTGATAAGACATCCTGGAATTAAACATTGGTGATGTCTGCATAACTCTGTGAATACACTAAGAACTACTGAATTATACGTTATCATATTTTACGTCAATTGCATCTTGATAAAGCCATTAATTTTTTTAAATCCTCCACAAGATTCAGTACAATCTGACCCTCCACCTCGTCCACCACTGTCACCTTTTACTCTTCCCTCACATATTACAGTCTTCAGTCTGTCCCTCAGAAAGACCCAGAGGCCTCATTTTAAAGCCTCAGCAGCTGCCCCTCTTGCCAGGAAAGCCAGTACCGTGTCCCTGCTGTTATTACAAGGATGGTGGCTGTAATTTGGAACTTAGCTCAAATGTCTCCTAAAAGAGGCCGCCCTTGACCCTACACCCTTATTTCTATCCCTTGACCTGTAAAAGTTCCATGAGAGAGAGGGGACCCCCCCTGTAAAAGTTCCATGAGAGAGGAGGGACCCCCCTTACTCTGTTCTGAGGGTATTGCTATTATCGTGCTGATAGCTCCATTTCAAAGGTCTGTGAAGTACAAAGGTGTGAAAATCTGGAGATTTAAAACTTTCCCATAAGACAGCACGTTAACCACTGGGGCAACGGGATTTACATCACAGGTAACATTTGTCTCTGTTTTCTCCAGAATAAAATATAACTGTATTTCCAGGTCCCTTATTACCCCTAACTGCAGACAGCAGGAAGAGAAATTACGAGATAGCCTGTGTGTGAGCATCTGAAACCTCTGTCTTGACCAGTTGCAAAACAATAAATATAATAAGGCTGGGGTGTAGCTCAGTTGGCACGGGGCTTGCCTAGCATGTGTAAAAACCTTCGGTTAGGTCCCCAATACCCCATAAATGAGTGTAGGAGTATATGCCTAGAATCCCACACCCTGGAAGGAGGCAGGAGGATCAGAAGTTCAATGTTATCCCTGTCTAAATGTGAGTTCAAGGCCAGCCTGGGCTGGAGACATGTCTCAACCAACCAACCAACCCACCCACCAACCACCCAGGCAGCCAGCTAGCCAGCCAACCAAACAACCAACCTAACAAACAAACAAACACAGCTTGCCCTTCCACCCAGCAGTCCTGGAAGAAGATGAAAATAAAGCCAGGGATAAGAAGAGAATTTAGCAACACGGAAACAACCTCACACCTTCCTAGAACATCAGTTCCTCAAAGCTGAAAATGAGGAGAGGAGACTGTGTCTGGCTCAACAGACCTCTGATGGTTGGTGTGAGCCAAGCCACTCTCCGGCAGCCTTACCTCGAGGGGCAAATAGGTGTGCTTCTGTTCCTGCCCAACTTGTAGGCAGGGCAGGTGGGGGTACTTGAGCTGCAGGTTATACTTCTGCTTGAAATACTGTGCCACGGTGCACTCCACCGTCTGTCCACTCTCCAGCTGCAAGGGAAACCTGTTTGGAGGAAGGGAAGAAGTATCATACTTCAGCATCAACTCCCAAGCTCTACAGGACAACCAAAGACCGCCTCAGGCCCGGCTTCATCCTCTTTGACCGCTGGTGTTCATGGGAAAGCAAACGCTACATGGCTTCACTGGAAAACCCAATGATGGAGACGTTCCACAAAGGCCTACAGTCTCACCCATCTGTGTTTCCAAAGCCTGAGTAGAAGACCTACTAAAGGTAAGAGTCCAGCATAGCCTGGGATCAAGAAAGGGGATCACACTATTTTATATTTACAGACCCAACAGTAATCAGGGAACCACCCATGTTCTATAGTAAGGGTCCAAGGAAGAAACCAAGAGATTAAGAAGGGAAAAAGTCATGGAGAGAATCAAACAATCTGGGGAGTCGGGAAGAGGATCCTTATCTTCAAGCACAGGCTAGAGAAGTCTTATTCTGACAACATAGAAGGGAGTGGGTTAGAGACCTTAGCCGGCTCAACCATGCTTAGCAATGATGCCAACGTACGTCTGATGGCTAGCAGGGCGGCGGGTAACATTACACACACGGTATTTCCTCTTCATCTGTCCACAGTGGGTCACTTCCACCTTCAGGCCTGAGAAACACACACTACTTGTTAAGGTTGAAACAGATTGCTCATGTTCCCTCACTGGCCCTTCCCAGAGGGATTTCCTCTTAGGGTTAGAGAAAGCAGCTCATTCCCGTCCCCATTTGGGTGGGTCCTCACCTTTTATCTCCTTGGTAAACCGAACACGCTGGGAATCTGTGAGGGGCTTGGGTTGTTCATCTATGTTCCTGATGTCCAGGACCTCACACATGAACTCAATCACTGGCTGTGCTTTGTAGAAGGCGGTGGCTGAGACTGTAGGGACAGGGGAGGGATAGCTTGGCTCAGATTCTTTCAGAAAAAATATAAATGAAGGCATTACAATTTATACTCTCTTCTTTGCAGGGCACCAGGATAGGGACAGGGTGTGCCAGGGCTACAGGAATCAGACAAGGAATGTGGTGCAGAGCTGGGAGGGATGAGGCTGGGAGTGTGGTCCCTGGATTTCGGGCGCCCCTGGCTCCAGCGCTCTCCCCACTCACCATCAATGTTGAGCATCATCTTCCACATGGCGGGGCGCACAGACTGGTGAAAGCCGAACCAGACCTCGCGCCCACCCCCCAGCGGGTGGTAGTAGCCCTCAGGCGGCGAGAAGAAGGAGCGGCCCACAGGGGTGTACCTGGCAGGGACAGGCAGAGAACTGGTCCCTCGGGCACAGGCCCCCACCCTGTGAGGCATCCTGGGCACGGAGGAGCCCTGGCCTGGAAGGCAGGACACCAGGGCTTTAATGCCAGCTCTGTTCTTGGGCCAATAGTAAGACTGACCTTGTACAAGTTTCTACCTTTCTCTCTGCCCTGTAGGGATAGATGGAGTGAGGGCAAAATGGTATCTAAGGATGGGGCTAGGGGTCTAACCATCTAAACGTGTGTGTGTGCATATATGTACTTGCCTGACACATGCATGGTAGGCCTTCAGTTCTTTTTTCCCAATGACACACCAAGGGACCTTAATACATACTCACTCCCCCTCCCCCAACAGCAGTTTTACCAACACATGTAGCTTAGATAATAACTATACTCAGTACCTCATAGACGCCAGGTGCCTCATGGCCACATCCAGGGCTTGCACAGACTCCAAGGGCACAGGGATCTGGCCACTGACCAAGGCTTCATGCAGCATGCGCCAGCTCACAATGGCTAGCCACTTGATGGAGACCTTAAAAATTCTATCCTTCCCTTCCCCGGGGATTGTCACCTCAAAGTCAACCTTCAAGACAGGAAGAAGGAAAGGATGACTATCAGATTCCCAGACTAGTCTTCCTGTCCTACTCACTGTCTCCCACTCCGCAATCTGCCAAAACTAAGCCACCAACCAGGGGCTCCCACTAAAAACCCCAGAATAAAAACCCACGCCCGATTTCCACGGATGATGCTTCAGTGCTTTTGCCTCATCGATCTAGAAGGAAACCCTTTGGGTCTTTTTAGTTTAATCTAATCTCCCCATCTGGGGACAGGCACACAGCACACTAAGCATCTACCCCGATTCATCATGCCCCCAAATGCACTTTTCAGCACAAAAGAAAAGAAGGCTCTCTGGACCCAGACTCCACCCCTGGCCTCACCCTCTCATTGCCAATGGGCAGTGCTGTGACTGTGTAAATGTTCTTCTTTCCATCATACACAGGCTTGCGGTCCCCAAAGATCTGCGGTTTGAAATGCTGGACCATGTACTCCACCACCTCCCTGTAAGACAGACGCGGCATGTGGAAGCTGAGAACACCACTCCAAGCTTTTGGAAACGGTTCAACATTGAGACAATGTCCCATGTACTCCACTCACTTCCAACGTCTACTCCGCGGCAGTAGGCGGAAGCTTCAGCATTCCTATGAATTGCCAGGTTTCATTAAAGTCATCTTCTGACTTGTAGTCTACAGTGTAGCTTAAAACCCATACTTCTGACATCCTAGGGTGACACTGTTGGCCCTCAGATCACCAAGACCCCCACAGACCTTCTAAGGGGAAAGGGCCTGTTCCCAGTCTATCCTGAACCTTCCACAATCTCTAATTCCCAGTCTGTCAAGCAAAAAGAAAAAGGAAAAAAAGGAAACGACCTGAACTAGCCTAGAAATAAAAAATAAAGTGTAGAATGATTCCCCTCTCTGGCTCTCTCAAGTTTTACCACTGTTTCCTCTCCATTATCATCTTTTCCTCAATTGCACTCCTGAGTTCTTCTGACACTGCCTCTAGGAATCGACAATGTCTCAATTTAAACTGCCTTGTGCCAGAACTTCCACTCCTAGCACTTCTATCTTACAGATACACTCACACATCAGTGAAAATATGTATCTCCATATAATACTTAACAGTTTCAATCTTGTTGCAAAGTTTAGACTAAACCTAAATATTCCACAATGGATCAAGCAAGTTATGTGGTCATTCCAAGGACTATCTAGGGCGCTATGCAAAAGAATAATGCAGATCTATATATACTAATATATACTATTTTTCAAAATATGTGGCTAAACAGTAAAATGGACAATACTGAACAAAGCATATAGAAGTGTACATTAGTATTATATGTATTCATATATTACATATGTATATGTAATATTAATGAACATATATTGTATTATATGTAATATTTTTACAAAATCAATGTGTATATGTATAAACACATACATGTTTGTGTATATACATATACAATATGTAATAATGTAATATTATATATACTCAATAATGTCATTAATAATGTCATTAATAAGTAATTAATGATAATAGTAATTGGTAATATTACTACAAAATGTATTATATGTTCATGTACCTAATATTAATGTACATATATTAATTATGCACACATTATGCACAATATCTGAAAATATTTTTCAAGACTGTTGAAAGATGTTCTAAGATTTTTCACTAATTCCTAGTTTTTAATTATGAATATGGTTTTCAAGTAATAATAAACCAATTTAATCTACTTCTTCTACAACTAACTCCTCCAACTGTGCATCCGTCAACATCCCCTGCAAGCAAGAACATCCATCCTGCTCTTATTTACTCCCGCCATTTTGACCTTGCCTTTAACTTCTTTCTCTACCAGCTCTTTATTAAATCTCATTCTTAAAGTCTCTGCACTTACTCATGATCTCAGCAAACGCTGGACTATGCTCGGCGCTACACTCTGTTCTTACAGTGGTATCTAGCCGGCATGCTTCCTCTTTCCCTGTTTAATAAACTGAACTCGGTGCCACCCACTAGCATCACTTACCGGTTGACTCTGCGAGGGCACTTATCCGGCTTGATGTCCACCTCGTAATGGTAAACGTCAATCTTAGGAATGTCCACCTCAAAGTAATTGGCCAGAAGCTTGATTGGTTTGCCCACAGTGCCAATGCCAGGCCGGCGAGGTGCCTGGAACACCTGCTGCAGGGGAGGCAGGTAGGCGCCAGCAGCTGTGAAGACAAAGAAGCCAGTGAGTAGAGTCTGGCAATCTTATAACTGCTGTGATCAGACAAGGCCTCTCAGACTAAGACCATGGGTTCCTTTCCAGTTTCCTAACCCAGCAGGGGGCTTCCACTAGCTCAGAAATTCCAGGCTCACTGGGTTTTCTGGCTTATTTTACTTTTATTTTTGTTTTAAACTGTTCTTCAGTTAGGAAAATGTGTATCTAAAACTTTATCGAGTAAATGTGTAATGAACTCCTATCCTATCAAGAAAAGGAGCTAAGTCTGTTTCCTAGTTTACAAAACCCTTCCTTCTATACTAGATTGAAACACCTGTCTCTACCAGGTATCTGGCAGATTAAGAACATTCTATTCTGTGCTCACTTCACTCATTACCATCCAGAACACAAAATGGCACCAGAACTTTGGGATTATATCCTGTTAATGTGGACAGGAGAACAACCCCAAGAAAGCCAGGCTGGGAAGGGAAAGGCCAGTGCCTGAGACAGGGTTAAGACATGGAATAGCTGGCTCTGGAGAGACATAAAGAGAAGGGGAGAAGGACAGCATCTGCAGACTAACAGGAGGCTGCCAGGATGGGAGAGAAAGTCGGATCTGGAGGTAACAAGAAAAAATGGCTTGAACTGGGAAAAGGAGGGAAGGGTGCAGGTGAGACAAGGTCAGTCAGAAACAGGGAAAAACCTATCAAGATGCAGAATGAAGAAACAAGAAAATACAAGCTCACATGAAGAAAGCTGGAGGCCCTGGAAGGAGGAAGAGCAGTAAGAAGGGAGACACCAGGTCAGAAGGGGAACATAAGACACTTTCCATTCTTCATAAACCTTTCCACACAGAGGGTCCGGACAGCAGAAAGGATCGATTTCAGAACAGAGGGGGCCCTTGGGAAGGGCTAGGATAGGCCAGAATGACTGCTACTCAGTCTTATTTCCTAGAGAGCGCTCTCTCTCTCTCTCTCTCTCTCTCTCTCTCTCTCTCTCTCTCTCGGGGGTGTGTGTGTGTGTGTGTGTGTGTGTGTTGACTAAATGGAGCCTTTGTCCTCAGTTACAATTGTTCTTGCCCACAGAGGACCAGCCCAGGTGGAGGAGGAATAAACCCAGAACCTCCCTTTACCAGAGCTCTGCTTTTCACAGAAAGGACTGGGGGATGGGATGGGGTGGGAGTATGCAGCGTATCTTAGGTAGGGGGGTCAGGACGAGTACCATTTGTGGGAGGTGCACACTTTCCAAAGCTGAAGGACTTGACTCCCTCTAACCACAAGTCAAATCAGCCCCAGCCCCTTTCTGCAGAGGAAAATGCAAGTCCAACCCAAAGAACTCAGCTCCAAGGGAACTACACTAGTCACACCTATCCCAGAAAGAGCTGACTGGATGCTGCATACAAGCCCACTGACAGACAGCCCTCTCACACACTAGCTCTTTAAAGTTTACCGTTCCACATCCGCTCCTCACCATCCTCAACTCAGGTTCAAAAGAAGGGACTACAGCTCAAGTTAATGCCGGGCATAAAGACAGGTACTTAGTATATTCATATGAAGTAAATGAGCAGCATACCCATAGGCACACCACAAGAGTACACAACCACACAACCATGCTTGCAACTGTCCTAAACAATCATAAACTCTGTCCAGGAGAAGATATATCCTCTCTCCCTTCCGGATATATCCTTCCCTTCCCAAGTTCTAGGATTCCATTCACCTTTTGCCTCCTAGACTGAATAATCAGTTGAAATCCTGGGAGAAAGACATCCATCTAGAACCAAGGGCAAAGCAGAAATTATAGGGGTGAGGGGACAAACACTGCCCTCAGCTCTCTCCACCCCAGAAATGGATAGCACACCAGGGCCTGAGAGCACTCTCCTGTCCAGGATACAGGGAAAATGGAGAACATATCTCCACTTCATCCCCAAACTAGGGAAGAAGGCAGGAGAAAACAACTACCTCTCTACTATTCTAACCCCAGGAAAGCTCCACAGCTGTACAAGTCTCTACGCCCCAACCTCGCCCTGCCCCCAGCTTTTAGTCTGAGAAAGGAAGACACTTCCCCTCAGACCTAGACAGGGACAGACGGCCACTTTGTGATGCAGATGAGGGCCCCAGCACAGAGGACAAAGCTCCAGCCTAGGGGGAAAGGGGCGGGGCCCTTCCCTGCAGACAAAAGCAAGAAGGGAGGGGCCCTGAAAATGACACTCCCCCTCCCCCATTCCCAACCAGCACCGAGAAGGAAAAGTAACAGGCTTAGGATTCCTCCCCAGCAACTCAGAGGCTCACACGTCTTCTAAAGCCCCCAACAGACTACTCAGAGGGTGTGTACCCTTGGTAAGTCAGATGGTGAGCAAGAAAGGACTAAGAGACCAATCTCTCCAAAAATATTTGTCCAAAAACATTAAACACCCACACGCATAGACACAAATTACAGAATATGCACATGGGTTTAACCATATGCTCACACTTGAATGATCCGAGTCAATTAATAAACATGCACCCTGTGTCAGGGCCCCCAGACACCAGGCCGCTGCTGCTGCCACAGATAAGTCCGACAGCACCTTTCCCCAAGGCGCTCCCAGGCCGGTCCACACTCCTGAACACACCAGTGTACGGGAGGAACATCTGGGCACGAGCAACAGCCTTCTCAGAACAATCCTCCAACATCTTCCAGGAGGGCAGTAGTCAGCCCCAGAAGGAAGCAGCTATGGGGTCTCTCCATCACAGTCTCCAGCCAGAGTCTTTTGATGAGGCAAACCCCACACCACTAGCATTTTCTCAATACAGCTGACTTCAGTGCTCCAGCTTTCACCTAGAAGCTTCTTTCCTGTAACAAACAAGCCCCTTTCCTCATCACCCCAGAACCCATTAGACACTCATCAGGATAAAAGTCATTAGCAATTCAGGAGAATGAGCCTTCATCAGTCTGTCTGGACGTAGGTCCTACTCTAGTCCCCAGGTTTGTTGGTAGTAGTCTCCAGCCTAGAAAACCAGGATTTACACTCTACCTAACAAGGTTATTTGTGTTTGGAAAAATACAATCAGTATACATCACAGATGGTTGAATCAAAGACTTGGGAGAGTTTTGTTTTGTTTTTGTTTTGTTTTTTTGGTTTTTCGAGACAGGGTTTCTCTGTGTAACCCTGGCTATCCTGGAACTCACTCTATAGACCAGAGGTTGGCCTCGATCTCAGAAATCCACCTGCCTCTGCCTCCCAAGTGCTGGGATTAAAGGCGTGCACCACCACTGCCTGGAGACTTGGGAGAGTTTTAAGATCAATTCCATTGCCCTAAAAAACAAAGATGCTTCCCAAAATCTTTGGAAAGTGAACAAAAATCCTGTTGCCATCTCCACACCAAATGGAAGGAGGTAGTGAGAGATAACAAAGGATTCTGGGTTCAGATTGTCTTTTCTACCACAGGGTATAAGCTATAAGCTCTATAACACAAACGGTATCTTAAGTCTACAGCCTCTCTTGAGGACTCCAGTTGCCTCTGGGCAGCCCTGCCTCAGTTTCTCCATAAATATATCTCCATCCTCTAAATAGGACAAGTAAGTTAGGGCTATTATCAGGGTCAAGGCTGCCCCACCTCGAACATCTTGGGGTGGTTTTTTGTTTGTTTGTTTGTTTTTTTGTTGTTTGTTTTGGTTTTCTTTTGTTTTTTTGAGATGGGGTTAGCTCTGGCTGTCTTGGAATGCTCTCTGTAGACAAGGCTAACCTTGAATTCATTCATCTGTCTGCCTCTGCCTCCCCAGCGCTAGGATTAAAGGCGTGTGCCACGAGTGTCTGCCTAACAGCTTGTGTATATCAGACAGACAAGCTTGGCAGTTTTGAGTCTAATGGCATGCCCCCGACATGGGAAAAGATCCACTAGGAAACAGGAGCCACAGGTACATAGAGAGATTATACTGTAACGTAAAGAGTCAATTCAAGAAAACACTATCCTTTGATTAAAAGCTCCCATCTCCTCAATAGTAGTCTAGAAATTTGAAAACCACGTGGGCCTGGTTTCTCAGTGACCAACACTTTCCTAAGGCCTATCTTCAGGGAGAAGTAGCTCTAAAAGCACGGCTTTGGTTCCCGTCTCTCCTCAAGTAGCAGAAAAAGGCACTCTGGCAGTTTACCTCGTCCCTTTCTTTGGCAAACTGCTACTCCGGGGTTTAAGGACCAAGTGTAAGAGACCCCCCCAAAAAAAAACCCCAGAAGACAATTTCCATTTGTACTCTGCCCACAGAATCTGAGAGACTGCACCCATCAGGGTACTCCTCCTAAACCCAGGGGCACAGGAGGGGTACTCAAACAGCCACGCCCCCACCACATAGGGCAGCCCTTCAGGCTGGTACCTCCGCGCATGCTCCCGCGCCACCACTCAAGTCCCCAGCCTAAGGGAGAAATCCCTGGGCTAAATCCCCACCCTCCGCCCCCTGACCCTCACCCCTGCTTCAGGCCCCGCTGGGCGGAGCTCAGAGGCCAGCCCCGGCGCCTACTCCCCAGAGATATTAGCTTAGCCCAGCCCAGCACGGCCGAGCCCCCGCCCCCCGACAGGCGGTAGTTCCAGGCCCATCTGTGTCGCCCCCCTCCTCTCCTGGACACCTGGAGCCCGCCCCCCTGCCACCTGCCGGGCCTCCCCATAGGCCTCCCTAGACCTCACAGAAGAACTCCCGTGCATTCAGGCCCTTCTCCCAGGTTACTTCCCACCCTCAGGACTGTATACTGCTTCCTAGGACAAACAGCCCGGGTCTCAGATCTTCACATGGTTCTCAGCCGGAACTGCACACAACCCCCTTCAAAATGGGCCCCCCATCCCCTGAGAGCCCCTCTTCTCACTCTGGAACCATGCTCTATCCCGCGAGAGCCCCCAGGGCTTTGGAACACACACTGCTCCCCGTTCCCAAGGGCCCTTACCTGCTCCCGAGGGTCCCGCTTCCATCCCATATACCCGTGCGAAGGACAGGCGGCCAGGAGACTGAGGAGTCCAGCGTGAGGGGCCTAGGTACCTCGCACTTGCACTGCTCGGGCTCCCGGGCCGGGCTCGGCTCCCCTCCGAAGCCCGGCCGCTCGAGCTGTCGCCCCCGCAGCCTCCGTTGCCGCCGCCGCGGAGCCTGCAGCAGCTCCCCCTGCTAGCGCCCGAGTAGCTGCCAGTGCGCAGGCGCGACCGATGGGCCCAGGGGGCGGACGGGAACGAGTCAAGCGGGGCGCTCGACGGCAACAAAGGCCAATGGAGAGGGGCGGGGGTGCGGGGACCATGCAGCGGCCCCTGGCGGCCACTTGTGGCCGTGCAGCCTGGCGGGAGGGCTCCAGTGGCCGACCGCGCAGTGGCGTAAGAGGGGAGGGGCTGGGCAACACCCCTTCCCTGGCTGCAGCCTGGGGCCCTGTCTTTTCCCTAAACAGATCCCTAGAAACCTACCCACAACCCCTGCCATCAACACAGAGCCTGGCTCCCACCTCATTCCCCAACCCTCTTCCCCTCCAACACCCAAGGGCCCTGCCTCCTACCTCTCCCAATCACCCTCATCCTTAAGTCTTGGCTGTCTGCTAAGTCAGTCTTTCTGCATCCCTAGTCGCTGATCTCATTAATACCACCTTCCCTTCCAGGTTTAGAGACCTTGCCTATGCTGGACGATGTAACAGTTTCGACACAAGTGTGGAGACGGAGCTCTCGATCTGCAGGAAGCACCTGCCTCCACTTTTTCATCTGCAGAACTCGGCCGATTTTCTTTTGCTCCTGCCAAATCGTTTAATGACGTTTTGTGTCAAAACCCAAAGGCTAATTTCCCATTATTTCTCTGCAGCATTTGACACTATGCCGCCGCCGCCGCCGCCTCCTCCTCCTCCTCCTCCTCCTCCTCCTCCTCCTCCTCCTCCTCCTCCTCCTCCTCTTCTTTTAAAGACTTCCCTTGGCTTTCACGTTTTCTTAAGTCTCCTAATGTCTGTCCGGTTCAGCTTTCTTCAGTGGCTCCTCTTGTTTTGTTCACTGTAGTTCTAACCTGAATTTTATATTCTACTCTCCCCTTTACTCTTCACAGCTTCATTCACTCTTAAAGCCCAAATATCTATATGTAACCATGTTGCAGCTTCGTATTGCCTGCTGTCTGCTGGACAGCTCCAGCAGGATCTAACACTTTGAATTTAAGTCCAAACCTAACCTTTCTTTTCCCCTACAAAACACATACATTTGTCCTGTTTCAATGAACTGCATCTCCATGCCAAAAATATCAGTTCCTGTCTCCCTTGTCCATTTTTCATATTCAACTGTGTCTTGACATGCTTGCCTCCTGAAGCGGTCTCAAAATCATTCCCTGTCATTCTCATAGTTCCTTGTGTGGGCACCTCTTCATACCTTGCCAGAAATATCACAGCTACTTCCTTGATGGTCTCACATAACCCTCCCGTTTGGTCTGCTGATGGGGTGATTATAGTGAGGACCCAGTTCAAACATCACACACACACACACACACACACACACACACACACGCGCGCACACACACACACACACACACACACACACGCTTTGAGACAGGGTCCCACTATGTGCTCTTGGCTGGCCTGAGACTTGTTATGTAGACCAGGTTAGCCTTCAAAACCAGTTTCCAGTTTCTTCTGCCTCCCAAGTGCTGGGATGAAAGCTGCGGGCCACCACACCCAGCTCCTATGTATTTTCAATGTTCACCTTACATCAGATGCTATACAAAGGACTAGGAGTTTAGGAGATGGACGATGTTCACATCTTACTGGTGAGATGAACTTAAGACACTCATTTTAGCATGCCTAGCTTCCCTTCAGCTTTTGAGTTTCTCAAAGAGCAACCATCACAATTACCTGGAGGGCTTGTTAAAACACGGACTACTGAGCCCTGCCTTCGGAGTGAGTCATAGGTGAGTAAAAGGAAGTATGTCTCATGTGGGTGGGGTGGCACACACCTTTAGCCCAGCACTGAGGAAGCAGAGGCAGGCAGATCTCTGTGAGTTCAAGGCCAGTGTGGTCTACTTAGTGAGTTTGGGGACAGCCAGGACTGCATAGTGAGACCCTGTCTCAAACAGACAAGCAAACAAACAGTGTGTGTGCGAGTCTGTTTGTGAGTGTGTGTGCGTGTGTGCATACAATAACTTTTCAGATGATGCAGATGTGGCTCATCTGGGGACCACACTAAGGACTAGTGCTCTCCAGGGGTTAAGAAGAAAGCTCTAGAGCTGGCTTGTCTTGTTTTCAACCCTTACTTATCCTGCCATTCACCAGCTCTGTAACATTAGACAAACCATTTTGCTTTTCTGCTTCTTGTTTTTCTCTTGTGTAAAATGGTGGGGCTATAGTAGTTATATCATTGGCTGTTGTGAACATTAAAAGAATTAATAAGACTTTAGAACAGAGCCCAAAGGGACGGGAGCGCAGTGGCAGCTGCTATCAGTCACTATCTGCCTCCCACACAGTAAGTTCCTAAAAGATGGGTCATATCAGATATGTTTCTGTCTCATTTGCTGTTAAGCAAATATGTGCCTATGATAATTAGTAAATTGGGGTTTAGCTGAATTAAATAGAGCGTAGAGAAAACAAAAGAAAACAAAAAACAACTTTTCGAAATAGCAAGACCTTTGCCTGGGTTAAGACCGTGGTCTGGGTTACGTGAGTGGGAAGGACAGCATTCCCTAAGAGTCTGAGTCTCCCTCCGAGTCTCCTTCTGTTAGGACAGCCTTATGTTTATTTTAAGGAGAGGAACTGGTCACTCCTTTGACTGACCTCCAGAGTGTACGATAGCGTCACACTCTGGCCCAGCTGCCAAGAGTTCTCTGCAGACGGCTCCCATCATTAGGAGTTCAACTCTCAGATGAGAAAGGGGATAAAAGAAAATTCAGACAGCATTTTGTTTTTCAGGCTGGCAAACTCAGGGCCTCTGGTTTATTAAATTATATTTTGTTTTGTGTGTGTTCACACCATAGCACATATGTGAAAGTCAGAGGACAATCTAGGTCACAGTTATCAATCTCGGGTCATGAAGCTCAGCAGCGGGTGCTTTGGCCATACTGGGCCATCTTGCTGGCCGCTCAGTAACTCTTAATATCCATTCCTGGAAATCCACTGGCTCACTCTCTTCCCTGTTCAACCCTTTCACTGCTGACACACAGAGGCCATACCATCTGTGTGTATCAGTCTAATCACCTTTCCTCTCCCAGCTTCTTAGAACTGAAACAGGAAGAATGACAAAAGAAAAGAAAAAGAAACAAACAAAACAAAAACTCCCTCTTCTAAACATTGAAAACAATGTAGAATACAGGCACAGTGGCATATGCCATACTCCCAGCACTGGTGAGACTGAGCGGATGAGAAGTGAGCCCAAGTGTTTGCTACTAGCTTGGGCAACACAGTGTGAGACTCCTGGGGGGGGGGGGGGACAGGGGAAGAAAAAGAGGAAGAGAGTGAAGAGAATGAGCACAAAGAAATCATTGTAATAAAAAATTCAAAGAAATAAGTAGTAATTGACTAGTAATAACTGATTAGGAACAATGATGATAAACTATCCAGTTTGATCAAGAAATAAACAGGGAGATGTTTGTGATTTGTGATACACAGTACATCTGACTAATAAGAAGCCATATTTAAAAAAAAAACTGAGTCAGGGAGAGAGGCTGAGTTCCTCAGTGCAAACACAAGCTAAAGCAGTAACGGCTGCTGGGCTTAAGCCTCAGCCTCCCCTCCCCCAGCTTCATACTCCAGACGAATAAAAAGATACAAGGATAGATTTGAGCTAACTCTACAATTCGGAAAGACAACACAGATGGCAATTTCAAGGAAGCCTTTAGTACAGTGACAGAAAAACACATGGGTGTGTCGTGAGACCTGTAAGGAGACCAGTCTAATCCAGCCAGGATAATCAGGGTAAGTTTCCTAGAGGCGTGGGACAAAGAGCAGAAGTTAGCCAGGTGAAGGAAGGATAAGAGAAGGGTGTTAGCAGAGGGTGCGAAGGTCAGAATCACACACACCATTGGAACCATCAGTACTACTGATGCTCTAACATAAAGACATAAGCAAAGCAGTGAGAAATACCCCCTACTCCCTAGGCCCGGCCTACAACAGGAGCTGTCCCTGGTTCTGACACTCAGGCTGGAAACCAAATGACTCACAACAAAACTTTATGGCTTCTGCAACATACCTGCCCCCAAACCCTGAACTCAGCCTGGCAGGATAGGAGAATCTAGAAGCTTTGGAAAGGCCACCTCTGGAAAAAATGGTTAAGTCCAGGAACATTTTAGTCTAAGAACGGTAACTCTGCTACTGAAATTCAGGGTCATTCTCCACATCTGACTTCTCAGTAACAGCACTGTGATGTCTCTGAAGGCTCCGGGGCTCGGCATCCCCAACTCTGAAATGCTCCAATCTGAGGAGACTCGCAGCCCAGATCAGTATATGTTCAGTGTGTGATGTTCAGTATATGAAAACCACAAGTTTGTTATGTCAGATACCAGCGCAGACAATTAGTTAACATACCAAAAAATGGGCTAAGGCAAATAAAAAAAATAACAGAAAATCATCTACTCTACAACAGACGCGGACATATAGCTGCAATTTTTTTCAAATGAATCCCCGACGTGGTAGCCAACAACAGGCTATCTTAGCCATTTAGGAAATGTGAACTAACAACTTAACTTCCTTTTCTGCTGTTCTCTCTTCTCTCTTCTATCTGTCCTGCCTCATCTCCTCTGCTTTTGGTACTAGGGACTGGATCCAAAAGGCTTCCCACTCGTAAGCAGTATAGCACTGATCTATGTTACTAATCCTATAACAACCCAGCTCTCACCCAAGACTCTACCTGAGTGGTATCATGCTGTTGACTGGGGGTAAGGTTAGATGCAAAATGAATTCCTACTCTTGTCCATTAATATATGAAAAAAGCTCAATGGGAAAATACTGACAATAACTATGGCCTCAGTATACCAATAAGCCAAGGAAAAGCGCAGTCTACATAAACAGAACCATATAATTATCAGTGACACATAAGAAAGTCAGTATGGATTAATAAATATATATTCAATTATTTAAAATATTTTTGGCATTGGTTTCAGTATAATACTCTAGAAAGCAATTTGATAACATTCATTAATAGTCAAACAATTTTTCTACTCCCTGACTTAAAAACCCATCTACTACATACTGAAACATACTGTGTAAAGGTAAATATAGGTGAAATCTCAGATCGACTTCATATGCAGATGTGTGGCCCTGGGAAAACCATAGTCCTATCAAAAAAATTTAATTTACATAAGTAACAATTATCAAGAAATACAATTGAAAAAATAAAAATACAATAGAAAAATAGAAATAGAATAGAAAATAGATAAAGAAGTTTCAAACCATTAGCTAAGATATCTATATGATTGTGGAGGAATAACCAGGAAGGGGGTATTATTTGAGATGTAAACGAATGGAATGATTCATTTTAAAAAAGATATCTATAAAATGACTAAAGAAATTGAGTCAGTAGGCAAGAATCTTCACACACAGACACACACAGACACACACACACACACACACACACATACATACACACACACACTACTGCAGGCGAGTTCTGCCAAATATTGGAAAAAATGAGCGCACTGTACATACATTTTGGTAAAAACTGTGTCAAAAAACCAGTATAATAGTCCCCACATCCATACATCTTACCAAAACCATGGAGGATCGAACAAGAAAGGAATACTGCAGGCCAGTCTCATTCACCACATAAGGTTGCAAAAGAATAGAAGCCAGGTCTGGTACTCTATTTTGATTTTGGTTTTACCAGGGGCCACTAGGTAGTCCAGGTTGGTCCCAAACTTGCAATCTTCCTGACTCAGGCTCCAAAAAGTGAGATTATAGATATAATAAAAGCTAAATCAGAGCTGAGTGTCATGACCTATGCCTGTGACACCAGCACTCAGCAGCCAGAGGCACACCCATGCCTGTGACACCAACACTTGGCAGGCAGAGACAGGATCATAGCAAATTGAGAACAGTCTGGTTTAAATACCAAGTTCTAAGCCATTAGGGGCTATAAAGCAAGACCCTGATTTTAAAATTAAACTAAATAAATAGAATTTTATCAAATTTGATCTAACCCAAGAATATAAGGGTGTTCCACACTATAGGCAATCTATAGATGTCAGGCTGAAAGACAATATGACCTACTCATATAGGAGAATCACTTAATAAAATTCAACACCTACTCACAAACAAAAACAAAAACAAAATCTCTAAGCAAATTAGGAATGTGAGAGTTTCTTAAACAGGATAATTATCAAAGTCCTATAGCAAATACTCTGAATTAATATTGTAGGTAAAAAAAATGAAACAAATACAGATAAAATTAACATTATACTATGGAACTTGTCCAAGCCTGCATGACTGGTATAATCAACTCTCAGATGTTCATCATCTAGATATCAGAATAATAAAACAGAAATTCCTAATTATTGTTTTGAAACAATGCTGTTCTTGAATTCATTATAGCCCAGGCTGGCCTTGAGGCAATCCTCCTGTCTCAGTTATTGGAGTGCTAAGACTGCAGGTGTGAGCCACCATACCTGCATTAAGTGGTTTGTTTTTTAAAGATTTATTTATTTATTTTATGTACACTATCGCTGTCTTCAGTCACACCAGAAGAGGGCATCGGATCCCATTACAGATGGTTGTGAGCCACCATGTGGATGCTGGGAATTGAACTCAGAACCTCTGGAAGAGCAGTCAGTGCTCTTAACCGCTGAGCCATCTCTCCAGCCCTAAACATTTTTTTTCAATTTAGCGAGTGTGTATGTGCATGTGTGCATACATGTACACACATCACAGAGTATGTGTGGGGGACAAATAACTTTTAAAAGTCAAATCTCTCCTTCTACCATGTGGGTTCAGGGATCACACAGTCTTGGAAGCATGAGCCATTCTGCTGGCCCTAAACTTCATTCTTAATAATAAACATTGGAAAGAATATTAAAATGATAACTATGATGACGGTAATTACAAAAAAAACCACCAGAAAGCCAGCAATGGTGGCTGCTGTGCACTCGTGACCCGGCGCTGGGGAGGCACAGTTAGGAGGATCTGGGGGCTTGCTGGAGAACAAGTGAAATGAGAGGCCTGTCGAAAAATAGCTGATAAAGGGTGTTATGCCTAAGTAGCGATACCCAAGGCTGTCTTCCGGTCTCCACACGAACACACACACGTACCCACACACACATACGCATACACAATTATTAAGTGATAGCGTTCTTTTTAAACTTGAGGACAAAACAAATAAGACCTTATTTCTCTAGCACAGTGGAGCCCCCTCAAAACAGAAAAAAGAAGAAAAAAGAGTAGAAAGGAAAAAATGAAAATTATTCACAGATACTAAATATGATCATAATCCATAAATTAGTATAAAATAATTTAATCCATAAATTACTCTATATGAGGAAAGGATTATACGTAGCAAGGCTAACGAAAAAGACTAATATTTTTAAAGCCCAGTGGATTTAGCAGGTAATTTATCTAGGTATGGTAGTGATACTAAAAAAATCAGTAATATGAGCAGGGCAGTGGTGGCACACACTATTAATCCCAGCACTAGGAAGTAGAGGCAGGTGGATCTCTGAGTTTGAGGCCAGCCTGGTGTACAGAGCAAGTTCCAGTACAGTTAGGGCTAAACACACACACACACACACACACACACACACACACACACACACACACACACACACACATCTTTGCCTTAAAAAAAAGGTTTGAGACTTATATGGGCTACATAATGGGATTGTTTCAAATCAGTCAATCAATCAATCAATCTAACCAGACAAGGTCGTGTAGGCCTTCAATCCCAGCACTAAGAAGGCAGAGGCAGGGGTAATCTAAGTTCCAGGTCAGCCAGGGCTACATAGTAAGACCCAGTCTTTTTTTTTTTTTTTTTTTTTAAGATTTATTTATTTATTATATGTAAGTACACTGTTGCTGTCTTCAGACACCCCAGAAGAGGGCATCTGATCCCATTACAGATGGTTGTGAGCCACCATGTGATTGCTGGGATTTGAACTCAGGACCTTCAGAAGAGCAGTCTGTGCTCTTAACCGCTGAGCCATCTCTCCAGCCCCAAGACCCAGTCTTGAATGAATGAATGAATAAATGAATGAGTGAACAAACAGGACTGGGCTGTGGCTGGGAAGAGTGCTCTGCCTACTATACACAAACTTTGGGTTTGATCCCCAGCACAGCATAAACTGGGCATGATGATACATGTCTAAAATCCCAGCACTCAGGAAGATAAGTGGATCAGAAGTTCAAGGTCATCCTCAAATACCTAGAGTCCAAGGCCAGCATGGGATACTCAAGACCCTGTCTCAAAACAAAAACCAACCAACCAAATGAAGAAAAAAATACTAGCAATGATAATTTATACTGGCAATATAATTAAGAAGGTATAAGGAGATGCGGAAACTAAATTTCTTTAAAATGTCATCAGGGTCTGGGGATGTAACTCACTTGGTGTACTGTCTGCCTAACATGCACAAAACCCTAATTATGACACCCATGGATTCCTAAACCAGTAATCCTGGCACTCAGGAGGCAGAGGCCAAATGATCAGGGGTTCAAATCCAGCATGAGCTACATGAGACCCTGTCTCAAAAATAAAACATAAAAATAATAACCAAAAAAAAAAAAAAAAAAAAAAAAAAAGGAACAAGCTCCAGTAGCTCAGGCCTATATTTCTAAGTACTTGAGAAACTGAGGCAGGAGAGTCAGAATTTTAAGACCTGAAAACACAATGATTTCAAGACCACCCTGGGCAATTTAGTAAAACCATGTCTCATTAAAAAAAAAAAAAAAAATCTTCAGAAGGGAGGAAGATTGGAAATGTGGTAGAGGACTTGAGTGAGGGCATAAAGCTCTACTGTTTAATATTTCCCCATAGGGTGGGGTAGAGGAGACACCGTGAGGGCTGAGGAAGGGTTATTTGGGAAGAGGAAGAGAACTAGCAGAAGTGTCTCAGGTAGGTCTGTCGCTGTGACAGACGCGTGACGAAATGCACCCTGAGGAGGAAAGGGTTTGTTTCATCTTGGAATCCTCAGGTCACACGCCCTCACAGAGGCAAGTGTAGGCATACATTTTTCTCAGCCTCCCCCCTAGCCCACCGCCCACCAGAGGTAGTGAAGATGAACGGTATTAAGACACAGGGAAGCAGACCTGTTTAGAAACAGTTCTTTGGAGGCAAGTCCACTCTTCGCTGACAGGATATCAGCAGTCCAGTCCTCCAGCAAAACACCAACCTGAATCAACAAAGGTAGTCCAGCCACCACACAGACACCACACAGGAATCGGCAAGGGCAGTTTAATCCAGAAGGAACTGTGAGGCTCCCCAACCAGCCTGAGTCTACTGTGCAAGTGGCAAGAAGCCGCAGAAAACCCATGAGAAGTTCTTTGGCGAGTTTCTCTCTATGGTATCACCACAAGTGCAGCTCAGCAACATGATGTAGGGTGAACCAATACATGGGTGCTGTCAGCGAAGACTATCAAGGTGGAGCAAAGCAAGCCAGTGCTTGAGCTCCCACTGCCTGTGGGCTCATATTTATAGTCCTTCTAAGCATCACGTGTCCTTTCACATGTCTGCTCTAGCAAAAGATCCTTTCACCCGTGTCTGCTTCAGGAAAACATTCTTTCATGTGTCTGCTTTAGCAAAACATCCTTTCACCTGTGTGCCCCACAAAAACATCATTTGACATAACTGACTTTCCAAAGAAACCAGAAGTTTTCACTTCAGGCAAGTTGGGCAGGAACCTGGAGGCAGAACTGAAGCAGAAGCCATGGACAAGTGCTGCTGCTTATTGGCTCATTCCTCATTGTCTTCTTTGCTTGCTTGCTTTTTCTTTTCTTTTTGGTTCTTTGAGACACGGTTTCTCTGTGTAAGAGCACTGGCTACCTTGGACTTACTTTATAGCCCAGACTGGCCTCAAACTTACAGAGATCTGACTGCCTCTTGAGTGCTGGGATTAAAGGGGTGCACTGCCACACCCAGCAGTAGTCTGCTTTCTTATACCACAAAGAACCAGCTGCCCATGGATGGCACAGCCCCACCCCATGAAATGGGCCCTCCTTTAGCAATAGTCAGTCAAGACAGTACCTCACCAACTTGCTTACAAGGCCATTTTATAGAGGCATTTTCTCAATTAAAATTCCCTCTTTCTAGATATATCTAGGTTTGTGTCAGGTTGATAAAAACCAACCAGCACAAGGCAGATAAGAAGAACCATGGGAAGAAAAAAAGAAGAAGAAGAAGAAGAAGAAGAAGAAGAAGAAGAAGAAGAAGAAGAAGAAGAAGAAGAAGCAGCAGCAGCAGCAGCAGGAGGGGTGAATGTGACGAAAGTGTTTAATGTCACATGTGATGATCTCATTATGGGGCCTGAAGAGATGAGTGAGTGGTGAAGGGCACTTCCTGCTCCTACAGAGGCCCTATGTTCAATTCACAACACCTACATGGCAGCTCACAACCATCCTTAACTCCAGTTCCAGGGGATCCAGCACACTCTGATCTCTGAAGGTACCAAGCACACAGGTGGTATACAAACACACATGCAGGCAAAACACTTACACACCTAAAACAAATAAATGAAAATCTCATTATGAAATATATTATCCTACACAATTAATATATGCTAATAAAATGTCTTTAAAGGGCAGGAGAGATAAATATGACAAAAAGTCTGTAATAACTACATAGGAAATAATTATAAAAATTTTATTGAAGAATATTAAGGTCCTAAGTAAGTGTTGAAAAAGGAGACAACTTGTATTCTAAAATTGTATTCTTCTAAAATTGGTTCACAGTCAGTAGAATAATAAAGTCCCTTTGTGTTTATGTATACACACTATGAAACGCTTCTTTATTTCCTTTGAGATGGAGCGGTTGTGACCGTAGGCATCTGCCACTGCACCTGGCTGACAAGCTTATTTTAAAAGGGTTATAAATGAGGCTCAGGAGACGGTACAATGGCACTGGGCACGTGCTGGCTCCCAGCACCCGTGTGAGGCAGTTTACAGCTGCCTGAAACTGAATCCAGGGGGTTCACTGCCCTCTCCTAACTTCCATGGGCACACACAGACAAAAGGAAGATTACATCTCTTTAAGAGTGTGTGGAGATGAGCCGGCTATGATGGCTCATGGCTGTGATCCAAGTAACTCAGGAGACGCAAGCAAGAGAGCTATGAGTTCAAGGACAGCACGAACTACTTAAGTGAGTTCCAAACCAGCTTGGGTTGCTGATGGTGAGACTCTGTCAGAAGTCAAAAACCAACCAACCCTAAAATAATGCACATACAATGCGAAACATAGATACATAACGAGTAAGGCAGAAAAACGGGTCTACGAGGTATCAAATCTTATTATATAACTATAGTATTAAGACAGTGGGGTAGGAGCCTGATATTACGTAATGGTTAGAACTATTAAATACATCCCGTATCTCTCTGCCATATGAGATGCCTTCCGTCCACGAATTCCTGAAAATGCTCACTGAAATCCATACATATTGCTTTCATACACACACAGACACACAGACACACAGACACACAGACACACACACACACACACACACACACACACACACACGATAAACTGTATAAATTACTTAGCCACATTAAGAGAGGAACATTAACAGCATAAAACAATTTTAACAATCTGATATAACAAGTTATGTAACTATGTTCCCCTAGCTGCCCACCATTATCCTATTATACTTTACCTTTGCACATAAAGAAGAACTTTATTGTCTCCCATTTGGGAGATCTGAATCGCCGGCATCACTGTTCTGTACACTGTGGCCATCGTTACGTATAATAAATACAAGCATTCCAAGACCACAATAGCCAGTCTAATATCAGAGACGACCACCAGGTGATCAACTGGTAGGTAACCCACACAGGATACTAACTCCAGCAGACGGGGCTAGTTAAAGAGATGCCCACCTTGCAGGCTGAACAGAGCAATTTCCATGTGAATGGTATGCAATTTAAAACCTATGCGGTGTGTTTCTAGTTTGTTTGCTTGGCTGGGTTTTGCAGCACTGGAAATAGAACCCAGAGACTCAGCAATGCACTCTACACTGAGCTATACTGCCAGCTCTTTTTTTTTTTTATTTTTTCCTTTCTGAGACAGAGTTTCACTAAGCCAGGCCGGCCTAGCACTCACTCTGTTAACTTGTGGTTTTTCTGCCTCAGCATCCCTAGTACCTGGCATTACAGGTCTGTGCCACCAGACCCAGCTTGAAAACTTCAATTTGATATTTTTCATGCTGTGGATGACAGGTTAACCACACCATAGAAGATAAGACTCGGAGATAAGGAAGACTACAGTTCAAAGCTGAGAAACAGACCTTACATGAATAAAAGGAATACCGGGGCCATGCAGACACCAGGCAAGGGACAGACTAACCAACAACAGAACCAGGCAACCAACTGTTTAAGGATATAGAAATAATTAAATTAGAGCCCTGCCTTACTCCACACACAAAAAACTAATGTGTAAAGAAAAACATATAAGGCACTTGAGGTGAGGAAGAAGTCCTAAGCCACGGAGATACTAGCCATTCAAAAAGACAGCAAGTGTCTGGGAAAGCTGCTCAAAGGATAAGAGCACTCACTGTTCTCCAAGGGACCCAAGTTTGTTTTCCAGCGCTCATCTAGGGGCTTATAACTGCCTAAACTCCAGCTCCAGGGGATCTGATGCCTTGGGCTTCCACACAGACACACAGACACAGACAGACACACACAGAGACACACCAACACACACACACACACAATTAGAAATAAATGTTTTTAAAGTCTTAAGAAAAGACTATTAATAGAACTAGATTAAAATTAGTTCAAATTCATTACCAAATACCAAAAATAAAGGGAAGACAAGGTAAAAATGGAGAACATTTGCAATATATTAAATGAACAAATAATGTATAGATAGATAGATATAAATAGATATTGAGAATTATAGGGGCTGGAGAGGTGGCTCATCGATTAAGAGCACTAACTGCTCTTCCAGAGGACTCAGGTTCAATTCCCAGCACCCACATGGTGGCTCACAACTGACTGTAACTCCAGTTTCAAGGGATCTGACATCCTCAGACAGACATACATGCAGGCAAAAGACCAATACACATAAAATAAAAATAAATAAATAATTTTTTAAAAGAATTGCAAACCAGTAGAAGGCAACTGTGTTATTTTAAGGAAGCAAACTGTTACAAATGGCTGTTTCTTGGAGGAGGAACCATGAAGAAGGAGAATAAAAAGGGTAAGTGGGTAAAGCACTTGGCACACAAGCTTGAAGACTACGACCTGCGTGGCAGCCACCTGTAACTTCGGTACTTAGAAGGGAAGAACAGAGACTCTCCAGAGCAAACTGGCTAGCTAGCCTGGCCACATCAGACTCCTGGAGTCCAGGACAGTCAGTACACTTTAACACCCGGCCCATTTCTCCAGCCCAACAAAATATATCTGTTTTAAGGATACAAATGTATACATTCGGGGGGGGGGGGGCCCTAGAGAATTGGTTCAGCTGTCAAGAGCACTTGTTGATCTTGCAGAAGACCCAAGTTTAGTTCCTAGTAGCCATACAGTGGGTCATAATTATCCATAACTCCAGTTTTAGGGATCTGATGCCCTCTTCTGACCTCTGGAGGCACCAGGCATGCATGCAAGTAAAACATACCGACACATAAAATGAAATATATAAATCTAAGAAGAAAATCAAGGAAGCTAGAGGCGTGGCTCAGAGGCTCTGAGAGTGCTCACTGCCCCAGCAGGGGATCCCAGGTCTGTTTCTAGTACCCACGTGATCAGGTAGCTCGCAGCCACCCTAACTCCAGGTCCAGGGCAGCCAATGCCCTCTTTAGGCCTCTACAGACACCTACACGCACACCAAATACACACAGATACACATACGAATAGACAAATCAAAAACACTGAAAAGCGTGGAAATGGGAAACTGAAATTCAAGATTATAGTTACAATGGGAAGAGAATGGAACCAGATTAGGAACAAATCCACGCAATACTTTAAAAGGTAAAGGCATAAAACATAAAAAAGTAATGTTTGCTTTCTTTCTGTCGACTGGGAAAGCGGAATTGTGGCTAATCCTGATTCTTACCTTATTCTGCTTTATAATATACACGAGATAAATATTCTTTGGCTTGACTTTAGACAACTAAATTGGTCTCCTTAAACCTTTATTTTCTGTAAGGAGGGAAAATGGTTTCTATATTTATAGAGTTGATGAAAAATACTGCATTTATTAAATAACACCCCAAGAATGGGAAGAAATTTTAAAGAGAACAGAATGAATAAAAGATTTGTAGAAAGGCATCCACTAGACTCCATCTGACCAACAGAAGATCTACTTCAGGAGAGAAGAAGGGTTTAAAAGAAAAAAGCAAGAAGAAATAAGCAACAACAGCAAAAAGTCTTTCTCAGATTTTTTTCCCCGGTGGTTGGGCTTCTTTGTGTAACAGAACCCTGTCTGTCCAGGACTCACTTTGTAGACTAGGCTGGCCTTGAATTTACAGAGAAAGGCTGCCTCTGCCTCCCAAGTGCTGAGGTTAAAGGTGAGCATCCCCATGCCTGGCTTTCTCAGATGTTTCTAATGCACTCTGATGAGAAGAAAGCACGGGTCAAAGAGAAGGTAGAACCGACGTAGACCGGTCCTCCACCCGCCCACGCCCACGGGGTCTTTCCTACCCTCAGGAGCCCACTTTCCAATAGCTTCAGCACTTCAAACTAAAGAGTTTAAGTCACTTGCCTGACTGTGTCCTTGAGTGGCTGGCTTGAGAGAAAGGGCCACCAAGTTCTGAGGGTCCGGGAGAGAACTCCTTTAGCTAGCTTCGGAGAAGCCTTTCCACACCTCGTGTTTTTGCCCAGGGAAATGAGCATGCGCCATCTAGTCCCGCCCTTCCTCCCTAATCACAGCTCTTTGACTCTGTGTAAAAGCCTGTGTTCCTAACAGTGAATTCTCTTTGGGCTCAATTGTCATTCAGCAGACTTGTATTTAAAATGTATAGTCTGCCTTAATTAGTTGCTTAATAAATTAATTACATTTAATAAAAACAAGGGGCTTGGAAAATGGCTCAGTGTTTGTTGAATGAGCACGAAGACCTGAATTTCATTCACATTACCCACAAGGACACTGGTCTCTTCTCAATCACAGCTGTTTCCTCAGACTCAGCTAACCAACATCAATTGTCCCAATAAAACAAAGGTTTCACTTCATTGGTACTGGCCCGTTGTTAATCACAGTTGATTCTTTAGCCCCAGCTGATTAGAAACCAGGTGTTTTTAATATAAAATACAATAGCAAGCAGAAGGAGTATTTCTGAAACTTAACAAGCCAGGTCCCTGTCACCTGCATTTCTTTCAGCATTCTGATCTTCGAAGCTCCCACAGAACAGTCCATTAAGCACTCAACAGCTTTTCCAGACCAAAGTTTCAAATTCCATCTAAAAGCCTCCCCAGGCCCCCCCCCAAAAAAACCAACCACGGTCTGTCACAGCAATATCCTCCGATCCTGGTTCCAATTTCCATCCTTGTTTGTTTTTCATTGCTGTAATAAAAACCTGGACCAAAAACAACAACAAAACAAAACAACAACAACAAGAAGAACAAAACCAACTTGGGAAAGGACCAGATCACAATCCACCATTGAGAGAGTTGGTAAGACAAGAACTCAAGAGTGCAGGAACATAGAGGCAGGAACTGAAGCAGAAACCATGAAGAAACACTGCCTAGTGACTTGCTCTCATGGCTTGTTCAGTTTGCTTTCTTGGGTTTGTTTGGATTTTTTTGTTTGTTTGTTTGGGGTTTTTTTGTTTTTGTTTTTTTGTTTTTGTTTTTTCAAGACAGAGTTTCTCTGTGTAGCCCTGGCTGTCCTGGAACTCACTCTGTAGACCAGGTTGGCCTCGAACTCAGAAATCCGCCTGCCTCTGCCTCCCGGGTACTGGGATTAAAGGCGTGCACCATCACTGCCTGGCTCAGTTTGCTTGCTTAAACAACTCAGGACAACCACCTGCCCAGAGGTGGCACTGCCCACAGTGGGCTGGGCCCTCCCCTGTCAATCATAAATCAAGAAAAGGGCCCTAACATGGTTACAGGTCAATCTGATGGAGGCAATTTCTCAATTGAAGTTCCCCCTTCCCAGACAACTCCAGCTTGTGTCTAACTAACCAGCTCAGCAGCATTATACACAATAACTGTAAGGTAAAAATAAGCTACTAAAGTCTTGTCAGTGCAATATTGTACATGGTATAGCACACTGTAACAAAAATGAGCACATTTCAGTTATGTGCAACAACATAGGCAAACCTCATAAACACTGAGGGAATGAGCCAAAACCGATAAGCCCCATTTATATATATATTTCAAAACAAGCAAAATTCCTATGAGTGCCAACCAAGTCAAGATCGATTGACTCTTGGGGGCTGGAGAGATGGCTTAGCAATTAAATTAATAGTGCTTACTGCTCTTACAGAGAAACGAGGTTCAGTTCCAAGCACCTACATGGTGGAACATAACCGCCTATAACTCTAGTCTCAAGGAGGATCTGATGCCTTCTTCTGACCTCCACAAGCACTTGCATACACATGGTACCTATAAACTCAGGCAGGGACACACACACACACACACACACACACACACACACAATTCATTAATTAAATATTTTTAAGATAGTGGTTATTTTGTTTTGTTTACAGCTTAGGCTGTCCTTAAACTCAGCATGTGTGCCACTGTGCAAGCTCGTGTGTATGTATGTTCACATATAAATGAATATATGTAATAATTTTAATATATTTTAAAAGATTTATTTATTTTTATTTATATGAGCACACTGTTGCTGTCTTCAGATACACCAGAAGAGGGCGTCAGATCCCATTACAGATGGTTGTGAGCCACCATGTGTGTGCTGGGAATTGAACTCAGGACTTCTGGAAGAATCAGCCAGTGCTCTTAACCACTGAGCCATCTCTCCAGCCCCCGTAATAATTTTTTTTTTTTTTTTTTTAAGATCTAGGAGTTAGAATGTGGCTCCGTCACTGAGCACTTGCCTACCATGTGTAAAGCCAGCCATGGGTTTAAACCCCAGTGCTGTGAAGAAATAAACACAAACTCTGAAGGCGTCCATTGGAATTTGCAGCAAGGGAGTTAGAAGTAATTGTGATGAAAGTAAAATCTGAGACTGGAGGGAGCTGATCACGACCGAAGAGCTCTAAGGGGTCTGATGTAGCTAGAGAATCAGATGTAAGGGGAATGATGAGACCTGATATTGGATGAAGTAGAAAGTGGTTCGTGTCTGCAGAATGGGAGAGGTCTGAACGCCTGTGTGCACTGGAGAAGGGGGGTGGAGAGAAGGAACAATGGGACATACTGGACAGAAGATAAGTATGCGATGGAGGGATACTGTAAAGGAAGTGGGGGGAAAGATCCCACGTGTAAGCAAAAAAGCTGAGAAGCAGAAGAGACTACTTACAGCACTAACTTAATTTTTTTACATCTATCTATCTACCCGTGTGTGTGTGTGTGTGTGTGTGTGTGTGTGTGTGTGTTTGTGTGTATGTGTGTGTGTGTGTGGTGTTGGGGTCAGAGGACAATTTACAGGAACTGGTTCCTTCCTTCCACTATTTAGGTTCCTGGGCGGGAACTCACTACATAGACCAGGCTGGCCTTAAACTTGTGGTGAGCTTTTTGCCATTGCTTCATGAGTACTTGGATTTTAAGTGTGCACCATACCTGGCAAGAAATCCTTTTTTTTCTCTCAGTGTTTAGGACAACCGGTTCTATCTCTGTCTCCTCCTAACTCTTTCTTTGTCTGCCTTTAAATGTCTGCGTTCCTCAGGACTCCGAGTGCTTCATCTCATCTGCATGGACATTTGAATGGTTTCAATCAGCACTGGCACATTGATGTGTCCAGTCTCTTTCTCCTGTCCAAATGACTGGCCCTCAAGTCCAATTTGCCTAAAACTAAACTTAACCTCTCCTTCCCACAAACCTGCTGTTTCCCTCTGATCTTCCTCTCAGTGGTGCTATTGTTTACCCGTCTACCCAGCCCGAGGCTGGGGTCCTCCTACTGAGTCTAGCCACCTTCCTTTCCGCCACCAAGGTCTTTTCTAATTTTCTATCTCATCTCTATTCCTTCTAACTGCACCTCACACTACTCAAGTCCGTTTTTGCTTGCAAAGATTACAAAAACCTTGAACTTCTCTTAGCAGAATTTCAGCTTCCAGCTGCCACAAGATTCTTGCCAGCAAAACTAGCACACAGCAGAGTGTGTGCATGTGAGACCGTTGCTAAACTCCTTTAAATGCCATTCAAGTCATGTCCTGAAAAGAATTGATACCTGACCCTTGTCCAACCTTATCACCTCCAACCCTTAAGATCTAAGACTACTGGGCTGAGGTTAAATAGCTAGGTGGCACGGTGCTTGGAGAGCATAAGGAAGCCATGAATTCAATCGCTTGCACTACTGTAAAAAACACGATGGTAGGGGAACCCTAGGGTGGAGCGACGGTTCGGCTGTTAAGAGTATATGCTGCTCTTACAGGAAATCTGAGTTCCATTCCCAGCACTCTCAATAGGCATCTCACAACCAACCCTCCTGTAACTGCAGCTTCAAGGGACTTTGGAGTCCTCTTCTGGCTTCCAGCATCTCTGTGGTAAGTAAGAATGCTTAAAGGTTGACTTACAAAAAGAAATAAACGAAAACCCACCATGCTGTACCATAGGACTCCTGTGCTAATCCAGCCACCTGAAACTCTGTACCTGGTGATAGCCTCTAACCTGCTCCTAGTAGCCACCATTCCACTCTACCTCTAGACCAACTATTTTATGTTCTGCACACAGGTGAAGTTATGCAGTGCTTGCCTTTCTATGCCTGGCTTAATGCATCAACCATCATTTCCCATTCACGTTGTTAACAAGACAGGATTTCACTCATTAAAAAAGAATCAAGTGTATGTCTACATGTATGTTTGTGTACCAAGTATATGTATATGTTTGTGCACTGAGTGTATGTGTATGTCTGCATGTATGTGTGGTGCCCACACTAGCCAGAGGGGAGCAAAGGATCCCCTGGAACTGGAGTTACAGATGACTGTGAGCCACTTTGTGGTTGCTGGGAACTGAACCTGGATTTTTCTGGAAGAACAGTCAGTGCTCTTAATCACTGAGCCATCTCTCCAGCCCTCAGCCATTCTTTCCATGGCTGAATGGTTTCGGTGTGATAATTTAGGCTGAATTAGAACTTGTTATGTAGACCAGGTTGGGCTTAAAACTCATAGCAATCTCTTAGACTCATAAAAGCTATTACTTATAAGACAGCTAACTCATCATTTCCTCTAAGAAGCATTCCTTAGGCCAGTGATATATCACAGTGGGTGATGGTGAATTAAAAAAAAAAAAGGGCTGGCCTCAAATCACAGAGATCTGACTGCTGACCGCTGACTGCTAACTGCTAACTGACTCTGCTTACCAAATGCAATGATTAAAGACGTGAGCCACCACGCCCAACTCTTCTGGAAATGTTTCTGAAACAGTTCTAGCCATTTCTTCTTTTGCTTGGTAAATTTATAATTGCTTTCTTTTTTCTTTGTGAACATACCGCTAATTTTGTCCCTTCTTCTCTGTAAGAATTTGCCACTAGCTTCTGGAGAACATCAGTATGGGCAAAATCAGAGCCAAAAAAGAGGAAAAGACCGCAGAAGCTCATGACCTACAGTGATGTTGCTCAGTCTGTCTCTCCCCTATTTGCTGGCCACACAGAAGGGACTGGAGTCATTACTGGCAGTGGTAAGGCCTGTTCCTTCCAACCCTTGTAAATCAGGGAAGGACATTAACATGATACACACACACACACACACACACACACACACACACACACACACACATGGTACGGAAGGGAGGCCACTCTTCTGAATCACACAAAATAATGAGATTTCCATATAAAAGAGAGATTTTGTCTCCTAAAGAGGAGTTTAAAAAAATACCTAGCCAGGCTTGGTGGCACACGCCTTTAATCCCAGCACTTGGGAAGCAGAGGCAGGCAGATCTTTGAGTTCCAGTCCAGCCTGGTCTACAGAGTGAGTTCCAGGACAGCCAGGGCTACAAAGAGAAACCCTGTCTCAAAAAACCAAACCAAACCAAAAACAAACAAACAGAACATTTCCAGACAATTATAGCTACTCTAATCTGCTATGAGGAAGTAGTGTGCCTAGAGTCGTGACCTATCCCACAGTTGCTAATACTGTAAAGCCTTTCTTGACTCCCATAGCAAAGCTGATTTCTGTTCAGAGAATATGTCATTTTATGCTCAACAGTAGGTGTAATGCAGTTAAACAAGCATGTAGTAAAATTATAGCTTTGCCACTCAGCGATTGCATATTTAACCTCTTGGAAACTGATCAGTTGGCTTTATTTTTGCCATGCTAGAAACTAGAAGAATGGCCATATGCACAAACTGCACAAATTAACTCCCCCCCAGTAGTTCTTTTTCTTGAAAATGAAGATTCCACTATCAACCTCAAAGAGCTGTTGCTAAGATTAAAGATGTCCCTGCTAACAAGTGGGCACTCACGTTAACTGTGCTGCCTCTTCCTCTACCCTACATCTTGTTAGAATGAACTCTTATAATCAATTATGCATGTGTCTGTGATGTGTGTATGAAGTTCACATATGTGTGGGTGCACATGTATGCAGATATGTACACTCATCTGTGCATGTGAAGGCCAGAGACTAACATTGGGAGTTACTCTCCACATTATTCCCTGAGGCAGGGCCTCAAATGTGGCTGGTTAACCAGCTTGCTCCTGAGATCCCTTGTCTCCACCTAACTGCTGAATTACAAGTCAGTTTCCATGCCCATCTGGCCTTCACTGGGTTCTGGGGATCTGAATTCTGGTCCTCATGCTTGTATGGCAGGCATTTTATGTACTGAGCATGCTTTCCAAATTCTAGAATGAACTGTTTGAGGAAATTGTATCTCTCTGTGTCCTAAATATCTAGGTGGAGACTGCCCTCATTTGTGGTGCATGTTTGATACCTGACACGTAAGGAGGAGAAATCGTGTTGATGGAAAACCAAGACCAAAAGCTCCCTTCCTGGGAGGAGGTGACATGCAGGGCTTTCTCTCCTGATAACCTAAATTCCCTGAGAATAAAGTTCAGATTAGACAAACCTCTGCATTATTGTTATAACTCTTGACTGTGGAGAGTTTTGGAACTCATGAGCTGGGTGGGCATGGTAGTTCATGTCAGTAATCTTGGTGCTCTAGTGACTGAAGGACAAGTGTGAATTCAAGATCAGCCTGACCTACACGGGGCAACCTTGCCCCCAAAGCAAAGAAGTTAAGAGACTGGAGACTCCCTGTTTCAGGTGAATTTGGGAACATTCTCTAGAGAATTTAGTCATAAATAGAAGCATCTGGCCACAGTGTCTTCTTGAGACCTTTGTTTTATTTGCTAGTCTTTGAGACATGGTCCAGTGGTTTGACTGAGAAATGTCTCCCACAGTTCAGGCATCTGGATGATTGGCTCCAAGAAGGTGGCGTTGTTTAGGGAGGCTATAGAAAGGTGCAGCCTTGTTGGAGGAAGTTCATCACCGGGAGCAGGCCTTAAGAGTTTACAGCCTTGCCTCATTTCCAGATCACTTTCTGCTTCATGCTTGTGGTTAAAGATGTGGTTTCTCAGCTTCCTACTGAAGCTGCCTGCTGCCATGCTTTCTACACCATTTGAACTCTCCTTCAGGAACCATATGAAAAGAAGAAAAGAAAACAATTCTCCCATTGGCCATTGCTGGTCCTGTTCTGTTTTATCCCATCAAAGAGAAGAATAGCTAATATACAAGGTCCCACTCTAAGGCCCAGGCTAGACTCCGAATCAAAGTAATCTTCCTGCTCTGGTCTCCTGAATTCTAGGACTACCTCAATGTTTCCTTAAGCCATTACTTAACCAGAGCTTCCCATTAAGAGCAGTACCTAGAACATTGATGAATGCTGTCAAAGTTTCTGTATGGGAAGTGTTTTTGGAGTCCTTCAAAAATTCCCAAATGGCAATTCCTAAATATAGGGAGACTGAGAAATTAAACACACTTCTCTTTTTTTGTCCAATTTCTCAAATAGATGATCCTGTTTAAAGTCGCCGTGTATGAGTGTATGACGCCATTACAATATATTCCATATTTAGTACACAACTGATGAGAAAAACAACTTTTAGCACAAGAATGCCAATTTATTCCCCTCCCCATTTTTTGGACACATGAACACAAAATATCCCTGCAGGCCAAAAAAACAAAACAAAACAAAAAAAACCCCCAAACCAAAACCAATAACAATAACAAAAACCTCTGAAAATTTTAACAACCATTATCTTATCTCACATAGGGATACAAACCCTTCCTTAATAGCTTAGAAAGTACCTCGTATCACTGGAGACAAACATCCAGTCCAAATAAATAAAATACATATTAAAACATTACAAGTCTAACCATACAGAAACAGAAACTATACCATTAGTCAGATGAACAAACAAGCATTTTCAGCCCGTAGACACGGAAAGAACATGACTGTGTCAGGAGGAAGGGATAAGAGAAGGGTGAGCAATAAAGAGCTTCCCTTTAACTCTTGGAGTTGAAGCAGTGTTAATATGATGCCCTTAATCTCTGCTTTCTTAAAATGAAAGCAGAGCAGCTGTCTTGCTACTGAGCGAGAGAATCTTAGAGCACACCCATGGAGGGTGACCACGCGGGTAGAGAGGGTGAGCCTGGGAAGGAACAGGTAGCTGAACCAGGTGGGTAGGCTCTGATAGAGGACACGAGCTGGACACCAGAGCCTAAGGCACGGCCCATTTAGAACATGCCTGCTTGTGAATCATCACCTTTGGAAGCAGCATATAGAGTTTACAGTAAGAATGAGTGTGGTTCGCCTGCCCAGAGTGCTGGCTGCATTAAGCCAGCTGCTTCCCTTTATAGACAGCTCAGGATTCAACAACTAACAACAACAACAACAACAACAACAAAACAACAACAACAAAAAACATAATTGGTTCAACATTCAGATCTTTCCCATTCTTAATATCCTGGGCTCCCCAGCCCCAAATTGTCCTTCTTTAGAATTGCTACACCAAAATCTTCCACACTACATAACAGTACCTAAATAGGCTGCGTTTAAAAGAACCAAACAGCCTAACCTACTTCTAGAGAATGCACACCTCCCATTGATTGACACATGCATAACAATTCAGTCAGTTTGGGGGGGGGTTACCTATTTGAATTGCTCACCCTAGTTAAATTAAAACTATACATTCGGATTTGCTTGCAATGTTATTACTGCAGTTCTGATTCTGCAGTGGACACCTCTTGACTGTTCCCCCTCAGCCAGTTTCCCCCCCAGTAATCCTAACTCTTCTACACTTCTTCCCACTTGTCCAGGACAATAGCATCGCACCCTTATTGGTACTGTTTTCCTACAAAAGTCGGTCTCCTGGCTTTTCCTCCAGCTCCACACTGATTCACCCCAGCATACTAGAACTCACAGTGGTGTTTCAGGCATAGTGTTCATGGGCAAACCTAGAGACCAATTGCAGGAGCGTGGATCGGGGCTTCTGGGCACACAGCTTGCTCACTGTACCATCATGTTGGAAGATGGCAAGAGTTGCTTCTGTGCATTGTTAACAAGTCCTAGGCACTGCAGTGCAGGGATGGTGCCCTCTGGCTAGCTGCCAGCCACCAAGAGTTCTTCACATCACAGACTCCAGGCAAATTTTCCTTTTCCTAAAAAGCTTCCTTTTGTTTTGTTTTGTTTTTGTTTTTCCTCCTCTTGGGTCCAGACTGGCTGTGCTGCAGAGTATTTTCTGTGCTTTCCCTGAACAGGTGTGAATAAAAGCAGCACTCAGTCACTCATCAACATGTCCTGATTTGTATTATCCAAGTGAGGTATTTGCAAAAAAGGAAAATCTTAGGGAACGGACATCTGCTGTGGTTCCACTCCTGTGCTGTGCTTCAGCCACAGGACTTGCTTTTTCCCAGGGTCTGCAGAGATTAAGGAGGTCTGCACCCATCCTCACATGCTACAGGACTATTATAAACTCTCTGGGAGACCGGTCTCAGCAAACGCTGGTGGCACTGCTGAGCGACAGCACACAGAAATGTAAACATTAATATATCTACACACTTGTTTAAAGGACTGAAGGGAAACAGTGCTTTATATTGCTGGGATTATGAGAGGGTTTGTTTAACAGATTTGGACTTTGGACCAACTATGGAGTTCAAGCAAACATCCTTTACCATCTGATCCAGTGTTTCCCACCAGTGGTTTCTAGATAGAGACTGCAAAATTGATTTTAGCATATTGTGTCTGTCTCTTCCCCAGCACCCTCCTTAGCCATGAGGAGTGTGACTCTACATAGAGACTCTTACCTTTCACTCCTTGCCCTTCCAGGTTAGAGAAACTGTGGGTAGAACTACCTTGACTATGTAACGCTTGCCCTTTACCAAGTATTATCTATACTAAATACAGAATACATTTTCCCTATGTCCTAACTGATACTTGCTTTACATCAACTCCCTTTGTATGGACAAAAAAAGGAGTCCTGTCTTCCTGTGAGGGAATCCAGAATCTATTACAGAAAAAGAAAAAAAAATCAACTTCTTCTACAGAGTTTTAGTTGAAAAAGAGAAAGGCAAAGCCACCAAGCACATTTCAGGCTGTCTTGTAAGCAGCTGGGTGCGCAGCCTTGATTCCCAGGGAAACTAGTTTTTTACTGGCTGGTACTTTCTTTTCAAGTGCAGTACTGCTCAATGTGCTTTATACATCAGCAAGCCTGACCAATGAGGAAGCATCCTGGTTCCAGCTTTTTTTTTTTTTTTTTTTAAAGTGACAGGACACCAACTATAAAATAGGTTTTGGGTTTTTTGTTTTGTTTTGTTTTGTTTTTAAAAAAAACAATATTTAAAAGGACATGGAAATCTGTGTCTTTATAAACTGGTTTCAGAATATCCCAGTTATGATATATAAGAAATCATACTGAAATCTCACCTAGAAAACTATGTCAGGAGGAGAAAGGGCAGGGGCCTTAAAAATGCTTATTGCCAAAGTTAACTTTCTATGAGAGAAGTTTAAAGATCGTTTAGATCTAACACACCACACAGCAGCATAAAATGGGCACTTTTGAAAGCGTGGAAAAATAATTTTTTTCCCAAATATGGAGAACATGGGTACTTTTTACCATGGCAGTGTTATCTGTCCCTGTGACACACATCACATCTGCTTATGTCACAGATTCACAAAAGCCAGCCAAGTAAGGGAACTGCCTGTTCGAATCTGCAGCCAAATATAGTGCAATTGCTGGGCAGCCTGTACTCCACGGCGCAGGCCCGAAGAGATCAGTAAGATAAAGCAATGAAAGTAACAGTTCTGTAAAACTTTCAAAAATTAATGCTCCTTAAAGGCATTTACAGTGGCAAAGTCAGAAATCTCCATTAAGAAGTCTATGGACCCACCCAATTAAAAAGCTACATGGAACTGATACAGGTCGTTTGGTTTCTCTCTCTCACTTATGCACTCCATTCAATGCACACAGAACAAGGAAATACTCCTCTTATAAGACTAGATGCGGTGAATACCACAGCTAGCAAAAGATTCCATAGAAACCCTTCTTGGAAAGTCCTTTAGAAAGTCAAGGCTGATCAGCCTTCGCACATTGAGGTAAAAGTTCTGCCCAGTGCATCAGAAAACATAATCTATGAGTATCTATTTCTTTAAAAAAAAAAAATGGCTCAATTCTGTTGATGCATCAGACAGTGCTGCAGAGTACAGATTCAGTGCAACTATTCTGCGCTGCTGGTGGGGCCCTGAAGCCACTGCGGCACTGCTGGTGGGGCCCTGAAGCCACTGTGGCACTAGGAGAGGCAGTGGCATCTGAAACATTTTGAGGGTGTGTGGGATGCCAAATTGGTTGAGTTCTTTTCCAAGACTCTCAGGCAAAATACATAGTGTGCTGGGTATCGTGGTGGATCTGCACAGCCTGAGCCAAGGCCTGAGGGTCCCGGCCGTTGCTCTGTCCTGACACGTGACTGCCTTCCGCACTATAATGAGAACAAAACAAGAAACCAGGCATTAGCAGAAGACTACTTGCAACTTCAGTGTTTCAAATAGCACAAGCAGTCTTGTATTCAAGAACGTCTTGGCTCAAGCCTGGGCTACTCAAACAATGTATGTTTCCTTACACACTTTTGTTCAACCGAAAAATACAGTACAACTTATTTAATGGATGGTTGCAATAATTAAATAATGTTCACAAAACCAAGTGTTTGATAGCACCTACGTAAGGACTTCACTACCCCTCTGTCTGCTTGGTTTCTACTCATTTCTCAAGCTTCAATTACAAGTCATGTCCTCTTAGAGACGTCTCTGACTTCAAAGTCCAGGGCAGGGTCACCTAGAATATGTTTTTACAGAATACTGTGCTTTTCTTTTACAGTGTTAGACACAAAGGAAATAAAATTGTTAATTGGGAAGTTTCTAGGTATTCTCAGGTATTCTTTACTGGAATGAGATCTTCAAGAAAAAGAGTATTCTTCTCCTCCCCTTCTTCCCCCTTCTCCATTTGTTTTCTTTTGAGATATGATCTTACTATGTAGGCGTCACTGGCCTCAAGCTCACAGAGATCCTTTGCCTTTGAGGTGTGAACCTCCATGCCGGCTTACCCTTGCTCCTACTTGCTAACATTGTTTCTTACATTACTGAGTCTATGAGCCTAGCAGAGTGCTCACAAGTTCTAAACATACATCTTGGGGTACCCTGTACCATAGGCTTGGGCAAACCATTCCTTTTTGAGTGCTGAGGATTCAATCTGGGACTTCATGTGTGCTGAGCACTGTACTCACCACCAAGCCACACCCTCGGCCCCCCAACTTTTCTCTTTGAATGCTGGTGTTACCCCAGTCATCTCTGACTCCACCCTCTGTTCCTCCACTCACAGCACTCCAGCCCAGGAACAGCTTCTACATCTAGCAAAGATAATCTTGCTCCAACATAGTTTTCCATTCCATGGCTGCTATTCCCTTTCAATATCCTCCAGCCAAAGAAAACTAACTACTGTCCAAACATGTCACTTGCGCTCAAGCTCCCCCCCCCTTTATGTCTACTGTCCCCCCTGCCTGGAAAATCCTCTTTCCTTTGTAAAGCTAAGCCCTGCCCACCCAGCTATACAATCTCTACCAACCTGATTTCCCACAAGTTATCTACAACGAGTTAGACTATTTGTCAGTTTTATATTCACCTTTACTACCTCCATGCTGAAACATAAAATCCCCACAGGCAAGAAACATGGCTTACTAATCTCGCTATTTTCTAGCACCTAGCACAGTACTAGGCTTAGAGTATCAAATAAATGTACTACATGAACAACGAGTGTATAATAAAGAATGCAAGTGTAAAGCCACAGCTGGGCACTTGCTGTAATAGTGTATTTTTCAGTCCCTTACAGAAATAGACTTGCAGTGGAATGTCTACTATTTAGCAACTGAATTGAGACTTGGGGAAGAGCCCAGAAAGTGCTACACTTCACAAATGGCCATTTGGAAAAGAAAATTAATGCAAAGAGCTTGTTTAGCCATTTATTAGTAGTTCAGTAACAGGTCAAAATATCTGAGTCTCTTGAGATCCCTATCTGGGAATGAAGATAGTCACCTCTTCTGTTCCCCCATAAGCCCCAACTACTGGTCAATTCTGGATTGTACTGGAAGCAAAATGAGCTAGGTAGGACTCCTTCATACATGAAGTGTAATGCATAGTCTGTGACTACTTTGACTAGAGCCAGGGTACTCTGCCTACCACCTTTTGAGGCTGCCTGGGACCTCAACAGAACTGAAATGCAGTTAGTTCTATGTGAAAACCACAGGTAGCTCCAAATGAGACTCCGTTAGAGACACAAGTTTAAACAAGCTTGAGCACTTTTTGGATCAAAAGTCACATTAAAAGTTCCCAAAGCCTCATGCAGTTTTAATTGTTCCTTGCAGGCTAAACCTTAAAAGGACATTTAAATTGTTAAAGGGGTTTTCTGTATAGCTTACTTTTAAAAACATGCTTCCCTAGCAGGAAGAGATTTTTATTCAGGAACTTGCCTGTCATGATCTTTATCCACCAAATGATATCTTGCCCGGAAGGCTACAAGCCGGGCATAATATGCAGGGGCAGGAATGGAGACTGAGCGCGTGCACCTCACGTAGGTGTGACAGAGCTGGTAAGTCAGTAGCTGCAGTTCATCTGCAGTGAAGCAGTTGTCATCCCACAAGACCTGGTAATGTGAAGGACGGCTGGTTCCCTGGAGGGAGAGTTTCAGGATTAATGTATTTCTAGCAGGACCTGGCTTCCTAAGAGACAAGAGGAACTGAAATCTAATTATTAAGCTCAACAGTATTTCTGCCTCACCCCATACCTACAAGTAGATCCCTGCATAGCTGTCCTGAAACACAGCAGTTAACAAAGCTGGGCCCAGCATTTAATGACAAGTCTACTCAAGCTAGCTTACAAGCTGGCAGATAGTTCCCTATCAGGTCAAAGATCTGGACCAGCTTCCAAATTACCTGAATTCCTGCATGACTACAGAGGTAAAAGTCAAACTCAGATGGATGTGTGATGGCGCTATCCACCGTAGTGCCTGCTGGGACATTGCCACTTTTCCCCACCTGTTAAAAAGATACAATTTTTAAAGATACAATTAACCATCTGAGTAACAAGCTGGTTTAAGGCCACTTCTTTCCTTTAACGCAATAATTGGTAAGTTAGTAGATTGCTGTTACATGAAGTCTTAAAACTAGATTAATTCAAGATGTTAAGCCAGACATGGTGATTCATACCTGTAACCTCAGCATTTGGGAAGCCGAGGCAGAAGGATTGTTCTGAGTTCAAGGTCAGCAAGGTCAGCTTGGACTAGAGTGTGAGACCTCATCTCCAACTTAAAAAAAAAAAAAAAAGGTTGGGTCCCTTTGTAACTTTTCCTTAGTCCAACCTTTTATCCTAAAGCATATTCTCAAACAAGTCTCCAGAGCCTTTTGGGGGAATTCAAATAATAACTTTATCTATAGTTTTGTGCACCAATATTGCCACATGTTTATAGATGACACTCTGTATGCAGAAAGAGGAAAACAGCATTTAAGGGATGGAAATGTAGCTCAGCTATAGAGTGCTTGCTTAGTGAGAGCATGAGGAAGACCTTGGGTTCAATCCTCAGCACTGCAACAAAGAAAAAAAGACAAACTTTCCCAGAAAAAAATGACCTCATTCCTTACCTGAGAGAAAAAGAACCCTCAACACATACACAGCTTTCAGTAAAAGATAAGATGAAGGCCTTCGCTGGGCAGTGGTGGCGCACACCTTTAATCCCAGCACCTGGGAGGCAGAGGCAGGCGGATTTCTGAGTTCAAGGCCAGCCTGGTCTACAGAGTGAGTTCCAGGACAGCCAGGGCTACACAGAGAAACCCTGTCTCGAAAAACCAAAAAAAAAAAAAAAAAAAAAAAAAAAGAAAGATGAAGGTCTTCAAACTGGTTCACCAGGCTCAACAAAACTACTATGTTTATAGGCTCAGTCCTGTGCATGTGTATGGGCATGCATATATAGAAGTTCTGGCAGATGATTATCGGGAGCCTCTGCTGAGATGGAGATTGAGAAGATAGTTCAGAGCCAGGCCAGTACTCACAGCCTTGAATAGAGCAGAATATCTCTGTGCCTCAATCTAATCATCTATAAAATCAGGTCATGACCTCTTGCATTTCTAAAATCCTAAGGTTCTGGAAAGGGGAGTGAGGCACTCCAGAAATGCACGGAACAGCAATGAATTAAATTTTGTCTCTGTCTGCTTTACTCTGAGAAAGTTTCACAGCGCAGAGGCATGTTTCCACGGGATTTATTTGACTCCTTCCTAACTACTACTCCTTCCAGCTCTGAGTCATATAACAATGCATGTAAGAACTTGGAGTACAGAGCACTCTTCCTTCAAATTCGTATCAAGCTTGGGTATCTGGCAGAACCAGAGACAGTATAGAATTACTGAGTAACAGTAGTTCCTACTTATCTCAAGTTATGGCTTCAGTTACTTGTGGTCAGCCAATGCTCAAAATATTACCACAGTGCAGTGGGGAATGGAGATACTTTGATAGAGACAATGACACATGATGTTTTGTTACCTCCAAGTTTGTTTTTTGAGACAAGATCTGTTATATCACTTAGGATGGCCTGCCATTTAGTAGTATGGGTGGTCTTGAACTCACAGTTTTTTATCTCAGTCTTCTGAGTGCTAAGGTTACAGTTTGAGACACCATGTCTGAGTCATCTAACTTTATTACAGTTTATGACTTTCTTTTATTATTATTAATCTTTACTATGCCTAATTTATAGTTTAAATGCCACAACAGGTATGTATGTTTAGGAAGAAGTGTGTGTGATGTGTGTGTATATATAGGTATGTAGTATATGTTGTATGTGGTGTATGTGTGTATATGTTGTGTATGTTGTATGTGTATGTTTATGTTGTGTGCATATTGTGTATCTGTGGTATATGTTGTGTATGTGTAATGTTGTGTGTGTGGTATGTGTTTGTTGTGTGGGTGTATATGTTGTGTGTGTGTATGTGTTATGTGCAGTGTGTGTGTGGTTTGTTGTGTGCTTGTTTGTTGTGTGTATATGTTACATGTGTGTTCTATGTATGTGTGTTATGTGTATGTGTTGTATGTATGTTGTATGTGGGGATATATATGTTGTGTGTGTGTGTTATGTGCAGTATGTGTGTGTGGTGTTGTGTGTTTGTTGTGTGCATATGTTGCATGTGTTTTGTGTGTATGTGTGTTATGTGTGTGTGTTGTGCGTGTATGTGTTGTGTGCAGTGTGTGTGTGTGTGTGTGTGTTGTGCGTGTATGTGTTGTGTGCAGTGTGTGTGTGTGTGTGTGTGTGTGTGTGTGTGTTTCAGGCATCCACTAGGGAGCTTGTATCCCTGTGAATAAGAGAACCAGTACATACTGGGTCTGGCATCTTTCCTGAAAGTGCATTTTTTAGGAATATCAGTTTTTTACAGTGTGCTTAAGTGTTTTTTGTCAAATTTGAGGACTTTTGCATTAAAGCACAGTTTATAAGGCTTTTTTAGAGGGAGAAATATAGCTCAGAGGATAGCACATGCCTGCCACGTGTGAGGCTGTGGCTTCAGAGTCTAGCAACACACACACACACACACACACACACACACACACACACACACACACACAGAGGCTTTTCTAATGTGTAATTTCTCAAAACCACTGTTTAATGGGGCATGATATCTAAGAAGACAATAGAATAGAGGGTGTTTCCAAACTTATTTAACCACAGAACCTTTTTTAAAAAATCTTTAGGGATGTTGAGTGGTAGTGACGCACGGCTTTGATCCCAGCACTTAGGAGGCAGAGGCAGGTAGATCTTTGAGTCTGAAGCTAGCCTGTCTACAGAGTGAGTTCCAGGACAGCAAGGGATATACAGTGAAACCCTGTCTTGAAAAGCAAAACAAAACATGTGGGACCATGAAAGGCAGTCTGGTTTCTAGTTGAGCTAATGTTTAAAACTCTGGAGCCCCAGTAGAGGGTCCCCAGCAGGGGACAACCATACAAGGGACAGTAGGCATTTTGCCATGCTCCTGGACCCCAGGCTCCTGAAACGAGGCCATTATGTATGTGACCATCAGTCACATAGCTCGAACCCTCCACAGGTAGAGGTATGGTAACGTAGCCTCAAGACATTCCCATTTTAATGAGGCACCTAGAGGCTTAGCCAATAAACTCCCCTTCCCAGCCACTCCTCCCTGCAAAAGGTATTTTAATCTCAGGCCCGCCCTGAGATTGGGGTGTACGGTTTCACTCTCCACCATGATAATAAACGCCCTAGAACCAAGGACTGTCTGTCTTCATTGGGATCCACCGTGGGGAGCAATGGAACAGGCCTTTGTCTAAAGAGCCGTGTCTAGTCTCCACAGAAGGCCTCTCAGCGCTCCCAGCCACAGCCTCTACCAAACCAACCCAGCCAGCCACCAACAAGTCAAAGACTTGGTCCCCAGTGGGACCCAGCTGGGCTCCTCCCCGCCTTTCCCCCTCGGCCCCTTAGATCCAGCCCGCAGGCCCTCATTCCATTCTCAGCTCTTCTGCAGCATCCAGTGGTGCCCGGGGTGCCCGGGGTGCCCAAGAGCCTGAGAACCAGACGGAGCCTCCTCTGTGCAGTCCCCAGGATCCCAGGCCTTGCCCTCTCCCCTCCCCCCCCCCTTGGTGGTGTCCCGTGGTTTCTCACAGCCCGACACCTGCTCAGCAGTGTCATGGGGTAAGCCACAGTCAAACTTCCCTCGTCCTGCCTCTCCCAGAGGCCCAAGCCCTGGGATGGACAAGGGACTCTCTTACCACATTAACCCAATAAAAACAGAAACAAAACAAAAAAATCCAAAGACAAAACAACAAAAACAAACACTAGGGTTTTACAGAAGGAAACCTAAAGTTCTGTCTGTATAATGCCTGGGGGAATGAAAACCAGACACACTGAACAATTATTGCTTGAGCACCCAAGTTAGGTTTTGCAAATCTTGAGTCTAAGAGCCAACCACAGAATGGATGAATGAATGAATGGACTCCCACGCCACAAGCACTTTGGTGCAAAGTGATACAGGTAAAGGCACTAGAATTGCTGGTAGGGAGGGAGTAATCACACTTTGTCCTATAGCTTAAGGAGGAGTTGGAAAGGAAGGGGAAGGCTGGTAAGGTAGCACTTAACAGCACTCTCAGCACTCAGGAGGCTTAGACAAGAAGATTGCAAGTCTGAGGTCATCTTGGGGACACAGTAAAACGCTGTCTCTAAGCAAATGAATAAATAAAATGGGATAAAGTCTGAAAACACTAGATGCACCCTGAACCCAGGGACACATGAATAAACTGTCGCCCACCCATATTGTCATGCCTGAACTCAGCAAAGGGTGACACTTCAATATACTGTACTAAATAAGAGAAGCCAAACTCAAGAGCTACACATTTCTCTTCATATTTATATGGCGCCCTGGAAGAGGCAAAATTATAAGCAAGAAATTCCTATCATTGCTGCCAAAAGGTAAGGTCAGAAAAAGGTTGAGTACAAAAGACTTTTCTGGTGACACCAACCTGTGAGCCTGGCCAGTCAGGAAATGAAAGTGGAAGGATCTCAAAGTTAACGATTGCTCAGGCTACAGAGTGACTTCAAGATCAACCTAGGTGAATTAATGAGACCCTGTTTCAAAATAAAAGGTAAAAGGGGCCTAGGGATATGGCTGAGTGACAGCATACTTGTTATATGTGTGAGACCCTAGATTCAATGTCCAACACCATTTAAAAAAAAAAGATTCAGTGTAAACAGAACTATATGCATCAGTCTAAACCCTAAAGTCCAACTGTTATCTAAAAAGGCACTTGTAGAATACTTTAACGCAAACAACAAAAAGGACTGGGATGGATATGCTCATTCCAGACAAAGGAATGTAGTGGGAATGGGAGACCCAATGAGGACACAGCGGAAGAAGAAATGAGTGTGTTGGCTCCCCAGGGAAACATGAAGGAGCAAAGAAAGGTGTTTTGTAAGCAATGGAGAGCACTTGGGGAGTTCTGAGCAGTGGGGTGTGTCTTAGAGCCCAATCCTTGATAGCAGAACGAAGGAGCAATGGCAACAGAGACTGAGTGAGTCTCCCACCTAGGGCAGTGGGAACGCTTGAGGGGAGAGATATTTGGGGGCAGAGCACAGGAGACTATTTGGCAAACTGGACATGGCAGGGACAATAAGGCAGGAGAAGAATTTTAAAATGACTCTGAAGTTTGTAGTTTGGCTAACATAAAACACAGTGATGCCAAGCACCAGAATCTAAGAAGTAGGAGAGGTTTTGGATGGGGATTAAGCAGTGTGGGAGGTTTAGACGTGTTTTGCTTGACATGCCGATGTAGACTGTACTGCTGATGCCAAATATTTCTGTGCCCCTCCCTGGGGAAGATTATAAAGTTCCACCCAGCTACCACAGGAGTGGCCATGTAAATTGTTTTGATAATAAAATGTGGCCCAAAATGTGTTACTTCTGGGCAGAAGCCTTAAGAGCCAGAACGCAGCTTGTCTTTTCTTTTTTCCCTTCTGCTACACTGACTGGCCAAGGTTCCAGATAGACTCTGTCAGCCTAGGTTCCAAAGGGAGGACAACAGGGTCACACTGCAGCAGGGCCACAGTGAATGTGTAATATGAGCAAGAAATGAATCCTAAGCCACAGAAATGGGTTGTTGTTATCACCACTACACAGCAGGGTCTGTGGAGACTGATAAAATGCTCACAGAGCATCTAAGGGAAAATATGTGGTAGATAACTCAAAGTACAAATCAGGAGTCAAACAGAGCAGTATAAGGTAGGAATATGGATTTGGTGTTGATAAGCAAGTGAGCCTAGAAAAGTAGATGAGCTCAAATTGAGAACAAGAAGTCAGGGAGGGACTGGAGAGAGAGTCCAATAGTTAAGAGCACTTGGTCTTTCAGTGGATCTGGGTTTGATTCCCAGCAACCAAACTCCTCACAAACATCTGTAACTCCAGGCCTCTTCTGACCTCTGTGGATATCAGGCATGAATGTAGTACACATACATACATGAAGCAAAACACTCATACACATAAAATAAGATAAACACATCTAATTTTTTTATTAAGTAAAGGGAATCTGACTGCAGAGGCAGGTAGGAAGCCTGGCAATTCATATTGCTAAAGCCAGAGAAAGCTAAGAGGTCACTGTGGGAATCTGACCTGGTGAAGATAAACAAGGCACAGAGGCATGATTTTAGTTCTCTCTTCAACTTCCTACTTTCTGAAAATCCCAGTATGAAGTCTGATGTGAGGGAAAAGACAGCAAGTCAAGTGATTGTTCTTCTAAAATGGAATTTATAAAAAGAAAAAAGAAAAGGTAGCCAGTGAGAGGGAGGGCAGTTACCAAATGTTGATTGGGGGAATTGAGGAAGAACTGAACAACTTTTAGAACACAAGAAGACAACCATGGAATAAGGAAGATGAGGGCCTGTGAGCTGGCTCAGCGGCTGATGATCTGCGTTCCATCTCTGGAACATAGATTTAAGTTGTCCTTTGACCTACTCACACACATACATACACAGGAAATTAATTAAGTACAATTTAAATTTTTTTAAAGAATGAGGAAGACTAAAACTTTACAAAATATTGAGCCATTGTGGAGTGAGGCTCTAGAGAAGGCAGAAGGAACTGAGTCGAAGGCACAGATGGGGAGATGAGCCTGAGATCTGAAGGAGGAGATAAGGAAGCACAAAGTCACAGTTGAATGTAGAGGGTAGGTAGGCAACTGACACAATCCAGGCCTTCCAGGTCCCAGCTCCCCAGAGATAGGATTCTGAAGGTAGCTATGCCCACCACTACACTGTCAGTGTAGAAGGTAGGTCTTTTTTATCATTAAGACATCATGGATAGGATTTTTAAAAAAAAAAATTAAGATAATCACTTAATGAGGAATAGAACAATGAGAAAAAAATCACATTTAAGGTTTAAGATTTACTCTCATGTGTTTATAGCATGGTTCATGACTGAATAAACGATTTGTTTAGCCAGCAACTCCCATCAGCCAGAGAGTAAAAGCAAAGCAAATGAGCAAGTAGATGTATTTTGGAGTTGGAGGCAAGCAAGAGAACTGGAGATATTGGTCAGGTATAAAGTAAACTAAAGAACTGGAACATCTGTCCTGAATGATGATGAAGAACAGAGCTACAGGGTAGAAAGATAATTCAGGGTCTGGCAATAGCTCAGTGGTAAACTGCCTCCTAATTTATTTGAGGCCCTGTGTTCTATTCCCAGCACTGAGAGTAGGGGTAAAATAACCCAGGTCCTGGATTTCCTCTCCACTCCACAGAAAACTGCATAGACAGCAAGCTTACATCAGAACAGAGAGGAAACCATGGCAATAAAAGATGAGTGGCAGGATATTTTCTGCTTCAATGTCAAGCAAGCATTCAGATGATCTCTATTAGCAAAGTCTGAGAATTCCCTGAGTCAGAGCTAGAGCAGTTGGAGGACAAAGATTTGATGTGAACTGGCTAGCAGGCCTGGGGACATGAGGAAAAGAACTCCAGTCTCTGCAACTCAGAAACCAAACCAAGCATCTTGTTCCTGGAAAAGAGACAGTTTTTGTCCTGGAAAACAATGGGAGGAGTCAGAAAGCTTAATGATCCAGCAACAGAACAGATCTGGTCCTTTCTAGGGCTGAAGGAGAACAGGACTGTACAACATGAAATAATGTCATAAGTATCCAAAAAGCAGCCATCCAATATTGTATACTTGGAACTTACCTGTTTTAAACATAAATATTAAATCATAAATAAAATAAATAGAAATTTTTTTATCAAGTGCTGGTAATTATCCCCCAAATTAACACTCATCTTTACCACACCTCTTGAAATAGATTCTATTCTTTTTTTTGTTGTTGTGTTTTGTTTTTTTTTTTTTGACAGGGTCTCATGCGGCCTAACCAAGCCTTGGGCATGCTATGTCACTAAAGATATGTACTGAGGCCTGAATGCAGGGCTTTGTGTGTTCTAGCTATATCTCCTGCACTTGCTCTTTCTTTGGAGACAGGATAACTCAGGCTAGCCTGTAACTCATGATCTTCTTGCTTTACCCTCCCGTCTACTGGAACTACAGCTGTGTAACCACCATGCCTACATGTTGTTCACTCTCACAGTTCACAGGTAAGAGTACAGATGTGCTTCAGCTTATGAAGGGCTTACATCCAATCAGCTCATTATAAATGATTTCACCTAACCCATCCAACCCTCTGAGTATCACAGCTTAGCAGTACAGCACGTCGTAGACTGCCTACTGTTTACTCACGTGATGATGGCTACTATAGAGAACATTAGTAAAGTGCAGTTCCTACAGACTGCAGACTGCTTTCACAGTAACATAAAGCTGACAATTCCTAAACCCGAAGCTGGAGAGATGACTCAGCAGTTAAGAGCACACACTTCATAATCCTGAGGGCTGCTGTCCCAGTAAATTCCTGTAACACTAGGTCTGAAGTGGGACTAAGGCAGAAAGAACACTGGGGCTCACTGGCTTCTAGCCTAGTCAAGAAAATGCAAGCCCCAGGTTCAGGGAAGACCCTGCCTTAAATGAATAAGCAGAGACTAGCACAGGGAATGCCCTCTTTTGGCATCTGCATGCATATACAGATGCTCACACCTATACACTTCACATGCACACACACACACACACACACACACAAATAGGTAAGTAAATACATACACACATACACACATATGTACATGCATACATACATACACATATACATACATATAGATATACATATACATATATAAATGAAAAATATTAAGTCAAATTATCATAAATTTTCATTGTGGCTCCAAGAAGTAAAGTCTCTTGCCTGTGATTAGTGAGTACGACATTATAATTCTTCCAAGTAGACACCCCAATAATTCCCTAAACTGATATGAAATCACAGAGGTGATTCTGCTTTACACCCTAGAACTATCACTCACACATCAGCAGTGCAAAGCAGCCAAACCACATGTGAAACTCTAGGTTTGATCTCCAGCAAAACACACACACACACACACACACACACATACACACACAGAGAGAGAGAGAAAGAGAGAGAGAGAGAGAGAGAGAGAGAGAGAGAGAATGAGAATCCTACTTTGAAGTTGCCTGTTAGACTCTAATGTACCTGACATGTTTCTAACCAGCACCCATCAAAACTATACAAAAACAACTTATGATGGTTAATACTGACTGCCGACTTGACAAGATCTAGAATCATTTGTCTAGGAGACAAATCTCTGGACATAAATGTGGGGAGTTTCTACATTAGGTTAAATTTTGGTTTTGTTTTTTGTTTTTTGAGACAGGGTCTTTTCATATAGCCCTGGCTGCCCTGGAACTCCCTGCACAGATCAGAATATCCCTGAACTCATAGAGATCCACCTGCCTCTACTTTCCAAGACCTGAGGAAGTACCACCATACTCAGCTTCTAGACTAGGTTAACTGATGTGGGAAGACCCACCCTAACTGTGAGTAATAGCAGTCCATGGGCCGGGGTCCTAGGCAGACTAAAACAAACAAAGTGAGCTGAGCACTCATTGACTGTTGACCATGACGCAAAATAACCAGCTGCCTGGAACTCCTGGCATCATGACTTCCCGGTCAGGATAGACTATACCCTCAAACTGTGAGCCAAGGTAAAGCTTTTGTCAGGTGTTTTGTTACAGTGATAACAAAGTATCTAATCTACAACTCTCCAATGCCCTCTCCAAAACTCTAGAAACCAGCATTTCTGTCACAGAAGAGAAATTTTCATGCTTAATACTTGTGCTATCTAGAACTGGTCATCTAAATTCAACTGCGGTTAATATATTTATTAAATTATTATTAGACACACACGTTTTAGAGGATACTGTAAACATCTACTCAAAACCACATTTACTTGCTACACAGTCAGATGAGGAAGCTTGCAGCGCGTCTCCTTACCCTTTCCGCTTTATCTGCACAGAAGAGCCGTGTGTGATGCCTCTTTTGTACCACAATGTAGGTTATCCCCGGCCGATAGTCTTCCTCCAAGCTTATACATGCCTTTCGAATTGCTATTAGCTCTGGCCACGCTACCTAGAAGACAGAAGGGGAATTTTGTTTCACGAATAACTTGCCTAGAATCCCTCGGGTCTCAGGGCTCCAGGGGCAGGTAGGAGGCTGCTCTGTCGGAGTGCTGGTAGGATGGCACTGGGCTGAAGGGAGCACCTGTTTCATCTGTCCCTCGGATACCCCTCCGCGGTAGTAGATGATCCGAGTGGGCTTGAAGCGTGTGGACTTATAAAACTGAATCAACAGCTCCCGAGCCATGCTTGTCAGGTCCTGCACAACCTCCTGACTGTAGAGGAGCTCCTGGGCAATCTCCTGTCGAGATGTCTGCACCCGGACCGTGGCACAGTACCGGCTGGGATGGCCATCCATGCTGCCCACCACGGCTGCAATAGAAGGCTTCTTCCCATCCCCAGCAGGTGGATGAGTGACATCTGCTCCCAGGAAGATGACAGGCTGCTGGAACACTGAGGGCCTGTCCAAATTTAAGAAGACAGTGGCACTCAATGAGTCTAGAAAAATATATCACCAGAGATAACTGTAGGTATAATCTTAGAAACGAGGACCCTGCACCCATTAGGAAAGAACACTAACCTTTCAAAATCCAACTTTCTTTAAGTTGTGAAATTTAAAGAAGAGAATCAAATTCATTCTTTTCTGTTTTATACAGACTTATGCTATATATATTTATATTATATATATTCTTAAATGTTATATATAGTATTTATCACTTAAACCATATATTTTATATTTATTTTTATTTGCATACACACCTACACAAATATTATCTCTACAAGAGTAAGAATGTGGGGGTTGGAGAGATGGCTCAGTGGTTAAGAGCACTGGTTGACCTACCAGAAGTCCTGAGTTCAATTCCCAGCAACCACATGGTGGCTCACAACCATCTATAATGGGATCTGATGCCCTCTTCTGGCATGCAGGTGCATATGCAGATAGAGCACTCAAATAAAATAAGTAAATAAATTAAAAAAAAGAATAGGAATTTTGTTATATCTTGGTCATTACTAGTACCTAGAATGTTGCTTAGCTCATACTTGGCATCTGATAAATATTTGTTGAAAATACAAATTCATTCTGTGTCCCCAGTTCTTTTATCTAAGAACAAAGATGAGAATTGTATGGAAAGTTTCAATTTCACCTTCTGCCCAAAACAGCAGTGACCAAGGCTACAGACTACAGCCCTTAGTGTAACTTTTCTCATCTAAGAGCTCATATAAAAATGGTATTTTGGAGTTGAAAGGCAGATGCTATTATCTTTATAGACAAGGAACTGAGGACCAGATATCTTAAAAATTCACATGGGCAGCAATCCCCAAATCTTTCAATCCTCGCCAGTACTCTGTTGACCATAGCACCATCTTGCCTTAGAGTTTGGTTACTCCAGAGCTAATCTGACAAGTTGAAACTTAAAAGCCTATCACTTGGGGTGGAGAGAACTCAGTCTGGTTAGGAATCACTGAGGCCAGGGGATTTGGCTCAGTGATGGAGGGCAGATGCAGTGTCTGACACCCAGCAGCCACACAACAAAGTGTTCCTTAAAAGTCACCTATAATTCCAGCACTCTAGAAGCAGAGGCAGGAGGATTGCTACAAGTTTGAGGCTAGCCTGAAGTCAATGGAGTGAATTTCAGACCAGCTAGGGCTTTATATGAGACCCTGTCTCCAAAAAAAAAAAAAAAAAAAAAAAAAAAAAATTAAGTAACAATAACAAAGCAAATAACAATAACAAATTAAACAACAAAAAAAAATTTATCAAAGATACAAAGCACAGCACAGTTAACATAGCTGCAATACCTATATGCTATAAAAGACTTATAACCAGAAACCACATAAAACTGTGACTACAAATCAATAAAATTATCTCATAACTCAATATAAAAACAGGCAAAAAGCCATGTAGAGTAGCATCTGTAGTCCCACTTGCTCAGGAGGTTAAAGCTGCTCTAGCCAGAAGTTCAGGACCAGCCCAGGCCCTCCTTACCTCCCTTCCCTTCCTCCCCTTATCTCTCCTTTCCTAGTTGTGGTGCTGGAGACCAGTCCGTGCCTGTGCAATGCTGGGCAGCTGCTTATCACCACGTTGTAGCCTCAGTCCTACAAAATCTGTTTTTTTAATGCCCCCCCCCATTCAGATGTAGATGCAGTAGCACAAGCCTGTAATCTCAGCGACTTGTGAAACAAGATCACTTAAGCAGAGACTCACTCACTACGTAGCCCTGGCTATCCTGGAACTCATTATGTAGACCAAACTGGCCTTGAATTTATACAGATTTGCCTGGCTTTGCCTCCCAACTCCTCTGATTAAAAGTGTGCACTACCAAGCCTGGGAAGATTTGTTTTTTTAACTGCATGTATGTGTCTGTGTAAGTTTATGTGTGCTACATGTATAGATGTCCTCAGAGGTGTCAGATTCCCTGGAGCTAGAGTTACAGACAGTTGTGAGCTGTCTCATGTGGGTGCCTAGAACTGAACTTGGATCCTTTACAAGAACAGTAAGAGAACTTAACTGCTGATCCATCTCTCCAACCAAGCCCTCCACTTTAAGTTGAACCTGGACAATTCAGATTCTGTCTCAAATAAATATATAAACAAACAAACTAGTAATAAATCAGAAGACAGAGGTTCAAGGTCATCTTCAGTTAATTATCTCTAGACCATTTTTGGCTACATGAAACTCTGAGATGCTATACTAAAACAAATAAAAAATAACCAGACAAGCCCGGCAGTGGTGGTGCACGCCTTTAATCCCAGCACTTGGGAGGCAGAGGCAGGCGGATTTCTGAGTTCGAGGCCAGCCTGGTCTACAGAGTGAGTTCCAGGACAGCCAGGGCTACACAGAGAAACCCTGTCTCGAAAAACCAAAAAAATAAAAAAATAAAAAAATAACCAGACAGACAGACAAATGAACTGACTGGCTCCTTACAAAAGATGCCCAAAATTAATTTTAAATATGCTTATCATCATCAGTCAGGGTAAAGCAAATTAAAATAATGATAAGATATAAGATACTATTTTTTAAAATTAATTAATTTATTTATTTATTTTTGATACTTTATTTACATTTCCAATGTTTCCCCTTTTCTGGGTCTCCTCTTTGGAAACCCCCTATCCCCTCCCCCTCCCCGCCTTTGGGAGGGAATTCCTCCTCCCACCTACCCGCCCACCCATCCCCATATTCCCACCTTGACATTCCTCTTTACTGGGGCCTCTAGCACCCTCAGGCCCAAGGGCCTCTCCTTTCTCCCTGATGGCCATCGAGGTCATCCTCTGCCACGTATGTAGTCCGAACCATGGGACAATAGATGTGTATTCTTTGGTTGGTGGTCCGAACTCCAGGACGACTGGGGGGGGGGGCGGTTCAGGCCCATTGATGCTCTTGCTCCCTCCATGGGGCTACAAATACCCTCAGCCCCTTCAGACCTTTCTCCAACTCCTCCATCTGGTACCTCACTCTCAGTCCAGCGGTTACTGTTAAGTGAAACTTGGACATTCTGAACTTTTGGGCTAATATCCGCTTATCAGTGAGTACATACCGTGTTTGTTCTTTTGTGACTGAGTTACCTCGCTCGGGATGATATTTTCAAGATACTATTTTTTAATAAAAATGGCTAAAATTAAAAACACTGATACTGCCAAGTATTGATAATGGTATGGAACGACTAGAACTCTCAGTAGAAATGTAAATTGGTGTAGACAGGTTGGAAAAATGCCTGACTGCATCTGCTAAGACTAAATCTCTGTATTCTCTATAACTCTATTCTCTGTAATCCAGCAATTCCACACCTGGAGTCCTGCATAAGAGAAACAATGCTTACATCTACCAATACTTTAGAACTGCACAATGAATGTATGATATTGATCAAAGAACAGGTAAAATTGTGGGATTTTTACCTACTTAATAAAATAATCCATAACAGTGAAAATTATTTAAATGCAACAATGTTAAGTGAATTGCACAAATATAATGTTAAGAAAAGGAAGATAAGCCAGACAGAATGGTGCAGTCCTTTAATCCCAGCACTCTGAAGGCAGAAGCAGGCAGATCTCTGTGAGTTTGAGGCCAATCTGGTCTACATAGTGAGTTCCAGGACAACTAAAGCTACACTGTGACACTCTGTTTTGAAAAAAAAGGAAAAAAAGAGAAGAAAAGAAAAAGGAAGAAAAACAAAACAGAGCATACTACCCGAGTGACTCCCTTACAGGAAGGCAATCAGTAAACAAATCTATATGACAGGTCAGAAGGACAGTTTCTTTTGGGGTTACCTGTTTGTAGGTAACTCAGGGTTCCATGTAATAAGTCAGCACTAGACCAGTAAGCTACAGCCCTGGCCCTGGGAGTTAGCTTTGGAGTGAATGACAATAGAGCTTGACAGAGTCTGGAACGACTCCAAGTAGTGGGTACATGTGTTTACATACATTACAGAAGAAACAACCATTGAGACGCATGTTTGAGATGTTTTGCTTATCTGCTTTGCACTGGTGGGAATGGAACCCAGGGCCTTACACACACTAGGCAAGTGTTCTACCACTCAGCTACATCTCAGACCTTGGTTTTATTTTATTTTGTCTTGAGACAGGGTCTCACTGTGTAGCTTTGGCTAGTCTGGAGCTCACTATGTAAGTAAGGTTGGCCTGGAACTCATTGGCCTGCCTCAGACTCCTGAGTGCTGGGATTAAAATATGTACCATCACACCTAGCTAGCAAACCCTGAGGGGTCTTGTTTGTTTTTTATTTTAATTTTGTTTTGTTTTCTTGAGACAAGGCCTTGATATGTAGCCTAAACTGACATGAAATTCACAATCCTTTGATCCTCCTGCCTTATTTTCCCCAAGTAATGGTGGTGTGTACCATCATATCTGGCTGGAAAGTGTGTTCTTTATCATAAATCACATAATTTAAATTTGGTAGGAAAAAGAAGTCATGATCTTACCTTTGATGAGGCACAAGTACATTGTTAATTCCTCCAAGCTTTGCGTTTATCTTCAGGCAAAGGTTGGAAAGGGTTTGGGGCGAGGTCTTCACAACATTTTTGACCTGCACACACTGTGTGGCCATACCTAGAAGGGTATCTCCGACACGTTTCACCTCCGCTATAAAAATAAGTTAATAAATTAGCTCCTTTTGAAATGCTTCGTCACCTAATTAAAAAGTAAAGGGGAAAGTCCTGAACATTTAACATTTATGGCCTGCACACAGGGCTAGATTCGAGTGTCAGGTGCCAGCACCTTTTCTGCTAAACACTCAGAGCAGCCTCTCCTTTTCTCCTGAGCTGCAGCTCTGACCAGACCACTTCCTTTATCCTTCTGGTGCTGCCTGCCACCACTTGCTATGTCCCCTGAGGTTTCTTATCCCTCAGAACTGGTCTGATGAAGGAATTAATCCCCTGGCTCCGCCCTCCTTGGAGCACACACCACCCTCTCAGTTTTACTTTGTTCCCCTAAACATTAGGGATAAACAAAAGTTGACAAAAGAAGCAGATAGAGAGGACTGGAGGTCTGTGATGAAGCTTAAGGGCCGGTGTGCGCTCTTACAGTCTGACTCAGATGCTCACGAAGAGAAGAGCCTGTGTCCTCTAAGGGCAGATACAGACTTAGCATTTCTTCTAGAGGCAGCAACCCCCTCACCCCCAACTCCAGTCTGCTTCCCCATTCTGATACTCCTAAGTGCTTTCCACTAGAATATTCTGCCTCTTCCAGCTCCCTGGATTATGGATGGTCTACACAGCATTTCCCACCAGGTTGAGTAAGGCTGGTTGTATCTAGATGTAGAGAGAAAAACATGGTGACCAGCAACCTTCTAAACAGTGAGAAGGGTGTGATTATATGGAGCAGAGGCCACTGTCTACCGAGAATAGACACAAAAGAAGGACAAGAAAGAATCTTGGCCTGGATGTGGCTCAGTTGATACAGTGCTTCCCTACCATGTATGAAGCCCTGGGTTCAATCCCCAGAACCACGTAAGTCGTAAGTCAGGTGTAGAGTTACATTCCTAAAATCCCAGCACTTGGGAGGTGGAAATAGGAGGATTCAATGTTCAAGGCCATTTTCTATCACATAATGAGCCTACATAAGATCATGTCTCAACAAGAAAGGGGCGGGGTGGGGAGAGAAAGTAGGGAAAAGAATAGAGTATCATCATGCCCCAACCCCACCATGTTCCAATGCTGCAGATCAAATGTAGGTCAGGGAGCTTGCTAAACAAAGTACTCTACCACTGAGCTATACGCCTGCACACACACTGAGTCTCTGTGGCTGAGACTGCAATCACCTAGCAGATCCTCAAACCCTGGACTTGAAATCATCTCTCATTCAACATTAAGGATACTCTTATCCTAAAGGTACATGCTTTTAATCCCTGCACTTGGGAGGCAGAGGCACACAGATCTCTGTGATCTACTGGGTGAATTCCAAGACAGCCAGGGCTACATAAAAAAACCACAAGTCTCAAAAAACCACAAGTGTTCATACCATACACTGGTGTCTTCCCAGGCAAAATCACCACTATCAGCTGCAGGCCCACACATGTCATTTTCAGATGTTTAAACATGGGCTCCACACTGTCTGCACCTTGAGCATACTTGCAGAAACATGGCTGACCCTGAATGGGCATTCCTGCATCCTTGGAGATTTTACGAAGTTGGTCAGTGAAACTCCTGTTAAGATAAAACCAGCAGTACCCAGCGCTTTCATTTTCACATGTAAACAAACACAAGTCTTTACACAGTTGCCAAAAATAGATTGGCAGTTGTACCACTGCAATTAAAGCAGAACAATCGCTATTAGTAAGCTAACATTAATCAGTCTGAATTTTTATTACTATTTTTTGTGGTACTGGAAATTAAACTCAGAGCCTTAAGTATGCTAAGCAAGCATTCTACCACTGACCTATACCTTCAAACCCTATTTTTAATTTCTTAAAAAATTATGGTTCAGCTGAGCTTTAGGGACTAGAATAACATTTATATTTAAAATACTTTTTTAAAAAATAATCAAAGAGGGTCCCAGTTTCAGGTAACATATTTTCGTAAGGCTGGTAAAAGCAGAGTGAGTGAGCTTATATTCAGCTCAGAACATGTAAGCATGCTTCCATATCCAAGTCTCTAGGTTTAGAACTAGAAACAAACTTGTAACAGATTTGGTTCAAGAAACCAACATTATTTTTTTTCATTTTGAAGTTTAAATTTTGGATTTAAGAAATTACTTCAATCTATCCATAAGTCAGTCAGGTCCTCATGATTTAGCCTTAGCTGGCTTGAAATTTGCTATGTAGACGAGGTTGGTGTTAAACTTGCAGCATCCCATCTGCCTCTGCCTCCCTAGTGCTGGGATTAAACATGTGAACCACCAGACTTAGTATCAAAGAAAATGATTCTGTGTATTTGCCAATGTCTTGTAGGCATTCCACCCCAGGCCTCTGATTCACCCCAGTTCTGTTTCTTGGTTTTCTTTACCCTTCTCATGGATTTCCTTACACAGAAGGTGTATCTGTAAGAGATGACACAACTCTGAGGCAGTTTTCCTGCAGCAAAACAAGCTCACCTAGTGAGTTATAATTGCCAAAAATGAGCTAGTTTTCACTTTTACCGGAAAAGGTGCAATGGCCATGGGAAGGTTCTCCTGGGAACTGGAGAGTTTTCCAAACAGCCTTGCTCCCACTCTGTCTACCTCACAGCTTGTGGTGAAGCGCTTCACCAGTTCCTACTTGAAATATGCAGAAGCTGAGTCAGACTCTCAAAGAATTCTCAGTTTACAATACAGCGCAGGGTCTTTTCTGTCGAGCCAGATGGCATCACTGTGGGCATCAGGGGGGTCAGTGCCAGTGTACCCAGCACAGACACAGAAAGATGATATTTCGTATCTAGAAGGGGTATTACTGAGCTGAAAATGGGATACTCACTTTAGCAAATCTTCCCTACATTGTTTCTGAGGCGCAAAACAAGCCACTGCCCATACTTTAATTTCAATGCCAGCATAAAACTGCTTTCCTCGCATGTCCCAGACACCCTGGTTGGGTGTGGCTACTGTTTTATTCTTTAAAAACAAAAAACAAAAAAGAAACAAAAGAAAGAGAAAAGATATTACAATCTAAGACCATTTTTATGTTGAAGGGGGAACAAACAAAATTTTATTTGGTACAGTCAGAAGTCAGAAGCAATAATGAGCACAACTACAGGTAAATTCAAAGGTGCATCTTTTTTTGATTGGTGCGGAAGCAGCTTACCCGGCCTCCATACTGCAGCATTGGCGCTGGAAGCACCCTGCCTGTGAGCTCTGTCATCTCATTGTGCACAACAATCCCAAATTCCTTCAGGTATGGGTCAGGTCCACCCACCATGCTGTTGCTCTTCACCTAAGGAACGGGAAAGCCTGCATATATAAGAGCAAACAGGATCTATGTCCCCTCAGGAGCTGTTTGTTCTTTTTTTGTTTGTTTTGTTTTTTCAGCTCACAGCTGGCTAATCCTGAAGACCTCGCCTTACTGACCAGTCTACTGATTTCCTCCTGTCTGTCAGGAGCAGATCTTGCTGTTGCTTTGATCATGGTGGATGTCTGATTGTCTGTGAGCTTCTTTATACATCTCTGTCCTGCTACTATATTACAGACCTGCAAAGAGACAAAGAGAAACTAGGTTTTGTAGAAATGGGCTTGTATATATGACGTCTTTGTCTAGTTCTAGGAACAAATAATTATATAATAAATTTATATATACAAGATACTTCAAAAAGACTAAACTCTTCCACAAGTTTATAACACTTTGCTTTTTTTTAAAAATAGGTTTTCTCTGTGTAGCCTCAGCTGTCCTGGAACTCACTTTATAGATCAGGCTGGCCTCGAACTCACAGAGATCTAGCTGCTTCTGCCTCCTAAGTGCTGGGATTAATTAAAGGCATGCAACCAGACTCACCCAGTCTAAATGCTTCTTTTGAAAAAGAAAAATGAATTCAAGAGATTAGCAAAAGAAACTGTCCTTTGGCTTACCTCAAGTGGCAGGTAGGTATGCTTTTGCTCTTGTCCTACTTGAAGGCAGGGAAGATGGGGGTATTTCAGCTGCAGACTATACTTCTGCTTAAAATACTGAGCTACTGTACATTCCATAGCTTGACCATTTTCTAGCTGCAAAGGGAAGCTAGAGGAAAGAATGTCTATTTAAAACTTTTACTTCTTTAACAAGTAAACAAAACCTATTAACATTTTCTATGTTGCTTAGTCACTTAAGAAACAAAGGCCAAGGGCTGAGGCTGTGGCTCAGTGGGAAGACAGTTTGATTAACATGTACAGAGCCCTGTGTTTGATCCCCAGCACTCCATAGGCCACTTAAATAAAGTGACTTGCCTGTAGTTCCAGCCCTCAGGAGATGTAGGCAGAAGAATCAGAAGTTCAATGTCATCCTCACTTACATAGTAAGTTCTAGGCCAGCCTGGACTACATAAGACTCTCAAAAAGGGGTTGGGGAAGGCAGCAAGATAGCCCAATAGATGAAGGTGCTTGCTACCAAGACTGATAAGGTGAGTTCAATCCCTGGGACCCATGTGATAATGAAAGGTAGAGCCAACTCCTATAAGTTGTCGTGTATGTGTGTGTGTGTGTGTGAGAGAGAGAGAGAGAGAGACAGAGAGAGACAGAGAGAGACAGAGAGAGACAGAGACAGAGAGACAGAGAGAGAGAAAAGAGGGAGAGAGAGAGAGCACACACAAACAAATGAACAAATAGTGAATGTGTAGAATGAATAAAGCCTTTTGTTCAATCCCTAGCACCACCACCAAAAAAAAAAAAAAAAAAAAAAAGTCTGAGAACTTTCAGTGAAGTCATTTTAGTATTGTACCAGAACAATTTCATTTAAATTTCAATTTTTGTTGAAGTTGAGAAAAAAACTTTTAATTCATAATTTATTGGTTTTTTTCACAAAAAAAGATCTAAGTCTTGTGGCTCACACCTGAAACTCTAGTACTCAAGAGAATGAGGCAGGAGAACTACTTCATGTCTGAGGCCAGCTTGGATGTATTACGTCCACCATGTTGAGGCTGGTTGCCTCAGAGGTCACTAGAGGCCCACTGATCCCTTGCAACTTGAGTTATCGACAGCTGTGAGCTGCCCTGTGGGTGCTAGGAATTGCACTCTGATTTTCCGCAAGAATAAACAAGTTCTTCTAACCACGGGGCTCTCTCTACAACCTATCTTGCTGGTTACTGAGGTGTACACTTGGAGGCATCCACATAATTTTATTTGCTCGAGGTAAACTTTTCATAGTGAATGACTATAGTTATTGAAGCCACATTTTTAGATCTTTAAGGTTTGGGATTCCTAGCTAGGGCAAATTATGTAGTTCAGAGGCAAAAAAAAGTAAATACACAGATTAGGGAGATAGGAGGTATTAAGAAAAAAACCCACCTCACTTTGCAAGCCCAATATCCTGAGCTCAATTCCTAGATCATAAAAGTACCAACCAACTCCTAAAAGTTGTACTCCGACCTCCACATATATGCTATGGCATACTGATGCGCGCGCGCGCACACACACACACACACACACACACACACACACACACACACACACACACACACATGGGGGAAGGAGGGAGAGAAGAGAGAGAAGGAGAGAGAATACCATGGGCATGAAGTTATAACAACAAAAAAAGAATTCCTGCATAACCAAAATAATGTAAGATTTATATATATTTAACACTATTTATTTAGGAAACCAAGAGCCAATCTTTTCTTGTGTCAGACAAAAGTTAGTGATCCCGATGACAAGAGTGAATCTGCCACATGCAGTAAGTGTGTGACACTTCCATGCATATTCTCACTTAGGCACAGTACTCGCTGTACTACAGTTGTGTGATTAGAAAAGCAAGATTGAGTAAGAGTTAAAGAATGCACTGCTAGAGACAGATACTAAAGCTGAGAGTAACACTGAGCTATAAAGGCAGGGAGAGACAACTACACAAATATGCAAAGCAGTATTTGTCTTCCCATGATGGCCTGTATGATGGCTAGACCCAAGTAGAGTCATCCTGTACTGAGAATGATAACAGTATAATAATTGATTACAATTATTGTATTCCTTTTTAAAAGTCTTACTTGTGTTTGTATGTAGCATATGTGTGCATTTTTGTGTGTACATGTGTGTGTGAGCATACGGAGGCCAGGAGTCAACATGCAGCATCTTCTATCACTCTCCAACTTACTTTTTGAGACAGTTTCTTACTGAACCTGAAGAGCACCCAGTGCCTAAGCTGGCTGATCAGCAAACTCAGGGACCTTCCCATTTCTGCCCCACCGGTGCTAGAATGACAGATATTCCCCACCATGCCTAGACTTTACGTGGGTAATGGGGAACCCAAACTCAGGTGCTCATGCTATCCGGTAGGCCCTGATGATTGCATTCTCAAATAGAAGTTGATCTATGTTTGGTACACTTGGTTCAACATGTAAACTGAATCACAAATCCCTAAAATACTTTTTAAAGCTTCGACGATAAGAATCTTGTGATCCTGAAGACCACACAGCTGTGTACCATCTTCTCCAACGAAGTTCAACAGCTTCCTCTGTTATCAAATTGATACCAAATTTTACTGTTAATTTGGGTTTCCTTTTGTTGTCTTTTTCTTTTATTTTGTGATTTTTCATTTTTTGAGATAGTGTCTCTTGGGATAGCTTAGGCTAGACTAAAACTCACAGCAATCCTCCTGCCATGGTCTCTCAAGTACTGAGATTATAGGAATAAACTATCATGTATGGTTCCCATATTATTTTACATGTGATCCACATACGTTTGATGGCTGGCTGGCCGTCTTGTCACATTACAAACTCGGTATTTTCGTTTCATCTGTCCACAGTGAGTCACCTCAACCTTAAGACCTGAAGAGTTAAAAAAAGAGAGAGAGAACCTAAAATATCAGTTTTAATTAAAATCACAGTTACAAAACTAGATTCGAATGTTGTCTTTAAAAAGTCAAGGAGTGGCAGGGCATGGTGGGACACATCTTTAATTCCAGTACTCAGAAGGCAGAGGAAGGCAGATTTCCGTAAGTTAGAGGCCAGCCTGGTCTACAGAGTGAGTTCTAGGACAGCCAGAGCTACGAATTGAGACTCTGTTAGAAAAAAAGAAAAGTCAACGAGTGCATTACTCTGGAAAGAATTCTCATGCAGATAATAGAGATTTCTCCACATACACAAAAAGTCAATAACTTAACACAGAATAAAAGTCACAAGAATATGGTGACAATTTAATCATATAAAGGCAAAAAGTCTCAGCTAAGTAAGATCAAATAGATTCCAGATGATCTAAGATGTTCAACCAAATTTTTTTTTTTTTTGAGACAGGGTCTCTCTACATAGCTGAGATTAGCCTCAATCTTGTGATCTTCCTGCCACAGTCTCCTGATTGCTGAGATTACAGGCATGCGATACCATGCCTGGCTACATAACTGACATTATTAGTTCATTCAATAAGTTTGTGTAAGTATCAATATGTTGTGGTGTGTATTTTCAAGTCTTGAGTATACACTGACTCTATGGCTAACACAGCTAAGAACTTATCCAAAGTCCCACTGCTAGGACTATCTTGGCTAGGAAGGGAACCCAGGTCTGTGTGGCTCGGGCCCAGATGACCTGTACAGTGTTACACTCACGCCACAATGACATTAGCATGGATACCTACCCCTAATTTCTTTGGTAAACTTGACACGTTGGGAGTCTGTTAGAGGTTTTGTCTGTTCATTGATGTTCTGAATATCTAAAACCTCACACATGAACTCAATGATAGGCTGAGCCCGGTAGAAAGCAGTTGCAGATACTAACAAACAGAGAAAGGATACTTAGCATCAAAGCAAAGTGAAGGGCCCAAACTAAACAAACAAAACCGGAGTTAGCAGATGGAGTTCCAACCCACCGTCAATATTGAGCATCATATTCCACATGGCAGGTCTCACAGACTGATGAAAGCCAAACCAAACCTCTCTGCCCCCTCCCAGAGGGTGGTAATAACCTTCAGGAGGTGAGAAAAAAGACCGGCCTACTGGAGTGTACCTGAAGAGACAAAGGTTTGAATACTTCATGCAAAACATTTTGACATCAGTTTGTGAACTGAAATCAAGTTTGAATGGTGACTTACGTTGGAACCTTTGCATGGCTAAGAACAATCTGTCAAAAAGTCTGACATTTGCGGGAAGGGATCCGAAGTAAGGTACTGACCTCATAGATGGGAGATGCCTTGTAATCACGTCAAGTGCTTGTACTGGGTCATCTGGGACTTCATCCAGGTGTCCAGCCAAAGCTTCTAAAAGCAGCTGAAGGCTCACAACTGACACCCATTGCACAGACACTTTGAAAGTTTGGTCCTTCCCCTCACCCGGGAGGGTCACCTCCATATCAACCTAGGGAAGGATACATACACACAAACAGGTTTATAATGGCTGTAGGAGAGACCCCCAAGAATATTCCACGTGGCATATGCACGATGGATATTTATCTTAACACTTTTTATAACTGCAGACCACTGGAAACAACATAATTCCCTTAAGTAAAGAAATAATTTAATAGAAAATTTCATATACTAATTAAAAATAAGGGGCCAGAGGGATGGAATAGTAGGTAAATGCTATTACCACCAAACCTAATGACCTGAGTTTGATCCCGGGCATCTCATGGTAGACGGAGAGAACCAACTCCCACAAGTTGTCCTCTGACTTCCAGGCGGGAACCCATCATATACACACACATACACACACAGACATAAACAAATAAAAGTTTAAAAACAAATAGGAAGACACTACATTGCAGATGAACTTTATAAGTATTGTGCTGAGTGAAGTAAACCTGACATGGAAAGACAAATATTGGCGACTCTACTTAGATGAGATACTCGGAATGGACAGAGTCATAGAAACAGAAGATAGAATAGTGGGTTCCAGAGCAGGTGGCAGGGAAGCATGGGAACTACTGTGTAGTGGGTAGAGAGTTTCTGTTTAAGATAACAGGAAAATTCTAGAGTAGATAGATGGTGGTTACAAGTACACGGCAATGTGAATGCTCTTAAAAACAGAGTGGCTGGGGCTGGAGAGATGGCTCAGTGGTTAAGACCACTGACTGCTCTTCTAGAGGTCCTGAGTTCAATTTCCAGCAACCACATGATAGCTCACAACCATCTGTAATGGGATCCGATGCCCTCTTCTGGTGTGTCTGAAGACAGCTACAGTGTGCTCACATACAGAAAATAAATATTCTTTAAAAAAATCATTGTAATATCAAAAGAAAATCTTCATATCAAGATAAATAAAAAGCAAAACCACCACCAACAACAACCCAACAACAGAATGGCTATTCATGCCTATAATCCCAGCAATTAGGAGGTTGATGCAGGAGGACCATGGATTCAAGGCCAAATTGAGACATATCTCAAAATTTTGTTTTGGATTAGAAAATATATTTAAGGGGTATCTAATTGTATATAAGTGGAAACAACACCTGGACATACTGTTTAATGAAAATATTCACAGAATGATTTGCAAAAAAATAAGCACTTACCTAAATATACATGTGAAAAGATAACACACATAAAACATCTGAAGTAACAAGTAACAAACTAACGTGGGAGGCTCCTTTATCAAGGAGAATGGAATTGACACGTAAGAGAGTCAAGAAGCCATAGCTTTGTGAATTGCCTAATAAGTTTAAAAGGAACATATATTCACATACTACTTATAAATGTTCTTAAAAATTTATTTATTTTATGTATATGAGTACACTGTTGCTCTCTTCAGACACACCAGAAGAGGGCAATGGACCTCATTACAGATGGTTGTGAACCACCGTGTGGTTGCTGGGAATTGAACTCAGGGCCTCTGGAAGAACAGTCAGTGCTCTTAACTGCTGAGCCATCTCTCCAGCTCCTGAGCCATCTCTCCAGCCCTATAAATTTAACTTAAATCAATAAAAAAAAAATTTGTGATTCTAAGAATTAAATTCAGAGCCCTATGGATACTAGGCAAGTATTATACCACTGAGTTATCTTTTAAAGTTTTATTTATCTTTTAAAGTTCAAAGTTTTAATAGATAAACTTTATCTATTAAAGTTTTGTTTTGCCTGTGTCTATGTATGTGACCTATATGCATGCCTGGTATCCTAGGAAGTGGAAAGAGGCTGTCAGATCTCCTGGAACTGGAATTACAAGCGGCTATGGGCCATCACATGGGTGCTTAGGACTGAATCTGCGTCCTCTGCAAGAACAACAGTGGTTCTTAACCACTTAGCCATCTCTCCAACACTACATTTTTAAATTTAAAAGTACTTTTAAAAGCCAAGCTTTAGAATATTTTCTTCCTCATCTATCTTTGTGTGTAAGAGCAGGTTCCCATGGAAGCCAGAAGAGAGAGATGGACTTTCTGGAGCTGAAGGAAGCTCCAGGCAGCTATGCTGCCTGATGTCAGTCCTGGGAACCAACCTCAGTCCTCGGAAACAGCAGCAAGTGCTCTTACCTGCTGAGCCATCTCTTCAGTACCTTCTCCAAATGTTTATTACATCTATTTATTTATTAATTCCTTTATGTGTAAGTACATGTACATGTTTGTAGGTGAGTACGTGGTATGGCACACGTGTGGACATCAGAGGACAACCTATAGAAGTCAGTTCTCTCCTTCCACCATATGGATTCCAGGGATTGAGTCCGGATTTTCTGGCTTACATTACACTACACCACCAGGCCACTTCAGCATCCCTATTTTTAAAATATTTGGGCTTATGATACCCTATAACTGCAGCTCCAGAAATTTTGATTCCCTTTTCTGACCTCTGTGGGAACCACGTGTACATGTGTACAAACTCACAGTCATTTGTATAAATATAATTAAAACATATTAATTTTTAAAAATAATATTTTTACTCTTTGTTTTTGGTTTGTTTGTTTTTGACTCAGGGTCTTATCACTCTGGCTGGGCTGGAATTTCCTAGGTAGACCACACTGGCTTGGAACTCACAGAGACACACCTGCCTCTGTCTCCTGAGTGCTGGAATTAAAGATGTGCACCACCAGGCTTGGCGCTTTTTTTACTATTACAATAAATGTTTAAGAGTGTACTGTGGTGTTGTTTTTGTAAGTGAAGCTATGAAAACCCCATTGTTATATGTAGGAAGTACTTTGTTAAAGTTCACTGTGAATGTGAAAATGTGGAATATTTGCAAAGATGACCCCGGTGCTCCTCGCATCTCTGATCACCATCGAGGACGCAGTGACGGTGGAAAGTGTAACCAGTCTATCATCACAGTGAGAAACAGCTCTAAGAACTGAAGTGAGGGAGGCTGTGAGTGGCTCAGTGCTTGAGTGGCCATGTGTGCAGCCCTGGGTTAACGCCCTACCGCAAAAAGAGCAAGAGCAGCAGCAGCAGAAGGAAGCTTGCCAAATCAAATGGCTCAGTGAGAAAACGTGCCTGCCAACAAGCCTTGACGCCCCAAATTCCATCTCTGGAAGCCACATCGGGGACAGAGAGAATCAACTCACATACACCATGGCATGTGAGACCTCCCAACAGTAAGGAACTGAACGAATAAAAGAACTGAAGGGAGACTCAGAAGGAAAGCCTTCTGCCATCTGCAGTTGCCACTGAGTAACCTGGAGTCCCCGCTGCTGATACTTACCCTATCCCGTCCGATTGGCAGTGGGTGTGCTGTGTACATGTTTCTTTTGCCATCATAGCCAGGCTGCCGATCTCCAAATATCTGCATCTTGAAGTGTCGCACCATAGTGTCTACTACCTCCCTTAACAGTAATGGAGACAGTGGCAGTTAGCTTTGAGAAATGATCAACAGAAAGTGGCACCACACTTTCATCTGAACTCTGTGTGGTGCCACTAGAAAAAAAGTCACAAAGATGGCTCAAGTAATGGAAAAAAAAATAACTTAAGGAAGGTAACAACAAATGGACACAAACGAGTACACATAGAACATACATGTAATCCCAACACTGGGACGGTGGAGGCAGGAAGATCAGGAGTTCAAATCATCCCTGGCCAAATACTGATTTTGAGACAAGCTTGGAGTACATGAGACCCACTCTCAAAAAAAAAAAAAAAAAAAAGGACTAATGAGATGGCTCAGCAGATAAAGCAAATCCCAGAACCCACAGGTAGAAGAAGAAAACCAATTCTCTCTAGTTGTCCTCTGACCTCCACACATATGCCACACACACACACACACACACACACACACACACACAAATAAAAATGTAAAGAAAGTAAGTAACTATAGCTTTATAAGAATAATATATTTAAGGCATCTAAGCTTTGTATGGATGTTTACCACTAAATGATGTTTCTTGTAAAATCAGAATCCTTATCAAGAACATTGGTCTTGGGACTGGAGAAATGACGCAACGGTTTAAGCACTGATTGCTCTTCCAGAGGTCCTGAGTTCAATTCCCAGCAACCACATGGTAGCTCACAACCATCTGTAATGGGATCCAATGCCCTCTTCTGGTGTGTCTGAAGACAGCTACAGTGTACTCACATACATTAAATAAATAAATAATTCTTTAAAAAAAAAAAAAAAAAGAATCTTAGGAGTTCTTAGAAAAAAGAATACAACTCAGAAACTTGTAAATCAATATATCCAAGATGCATGATATTCAAATGAATAGGCCAACATTCTTTTCTTTTTTTTTGTTTTGGTTTTTCGAGACAGGGTTTCTCTGTGTAGCCCTGGCTGTCCTGGAACTCACTCTGTAGATCAGGCTGGCCTCGAACTCAGAAATCCGCCTGCCTCTGCCTCCCAAGCGCTGGGATTAAAGGCATGCACCACCACTGCCCGGCAACACCTTCTCTTTCTAATCATATTCTTTCAGGGTTTCCAAGAAGCTAGCTCATCTCTTCAGAGAACTTAATATGTTCAGTATGCCCATTTTCTCGCCAAGATTCCTGCCCTTCATTTCTTTGCTTACAGCAATGCCAAGAGCATCCTGGGTAACAGTGGGGACTTTTCTGACTTGCATGGATGGTAGCACTTGTAGGGGTCCTCTTTTGAACAGCACCCATTCCCTGGATGCCTACAATTTCATCTTTCCTAGGTATTCAATCATATGTGGCCAATGGAACAACTCCATGTTTTCTAAAAAGCCTAGCTTACATACAGGGCATGCCTTTCCTCATCCTTCTGGTGAGTTACTGAAAGATTGTAATGTCAGTGGAAAGGCAAGAATTCTCTCATACAGAACAGCACAGAACAATACCCAGTCTGTATTGAGCCAGGTGTGGAGGCCTACACCTACACCCTAGTCCTCAGGCTGTTTATCTTATTTTCTGTAACCATGCTCACTTCCTACATGGATCCCATTCAGTACCATGCTTCACCAATATACTCATGACTCTCAAATGACTATCTTCAGTGCACATCTTCCCTAATCCAATTTCACATATTCTGTAATCTAATAGACACCATGACCTTAGCATGTCTAGTATATCCTGGGGCTAAAGAGGTAACTCAGCATCAAAGAGTAGTTAAGGTTTGGTTCCCAGGACCCAAGTTGGGCAGCTCACAACTGCCTGTAACTCCAGCTCCAAGGGAATCTGACATCCTTTTCTGATCTCCATGGGTGGGGACACACATACACATACACATACACACACACACACATACACACACACACACAAATAAATATTTAAGACACATGTCCTCACTTAGAAGGCTAAAGCTGGAAGATCTGAATTCAAAAACATTGTAAATCAATTCTTATCCTGGCTGCATATCAAGACCTGTCTCAAAAGATGATTGATCTCTACCCCCGAGATGAATAATAATGGACTTATACAACACTAAACTATACCAGAAAGCCAAATTATTGCAGTATAATTTTTAAAAAGGATAAAGCAAACCCAACCAACCAGCCAACCAAAAACCTCCCTAAACATCGCCAAATAGCTCAGTTGGCAGCAAAAGAAAGCATTACCAGCAAAGCCAGAGTCTTAGTATTGGCAGCTGCTGGAGGATGACCGCATTGAGGCAGAGACAGGGAAGTGAGTGTGTGTGCTTTTGTTATAGGGTATCTTCATATTGGTAACCTGGCCACACCCACCAAACAGTTCACTTCATCAGACCCTCTTGAATAATGCTAGAAATAAGCAGGGCTTCTCCTGGGGCTTTTTTCAATACTCTAAGACAATCCTTACATCACTGTGCTCTCTCCTGTACAAAGCGATAGCATCTAAATCACCAGATAACTCTACTTCCCACACACTACATCTTCATCTACTGTCTTAAACTTCCCGTACCTGTGATTGATGATGACCAATGACATGTTCACTTTATCAAAGAGTATTTATTGATAGATCATTGCTATATCCAGCAGAGTTGCCAGAACAACCAAAGAGGATCACATCATACACGGACTACTAGGGTAAAACAATGCCTACTTGCTGAGAGACTTCAGAAGAAAATATGATACAAAATAAATTACCTGAACTATATGTACTTAGAAGTCTACTCTTTCTGATCCTTACCTGTTGACTCTACGAGGCCGCTTTTCTGGTTTAATCTCCACATCATAGTGATACACATCTATCTTAGGGATCTGAACCTGAAAATGGTTAGCTAACAGTCGAATTGGTTTCCCGGCAGTTCCAAGGCCAGGACGCCGAGGTGGCTGGAAGAGGCTGGCTGGAGGCCCTAAAGAGATTGAAAGATGGACGTTGTGCTATTTGGTAATGAGGAGAATAATGACAGTTAAAATTATTGAGATCTTATTTATCACTGAACATGTTCTGATATATAAAAAAACAAAACAAAACAAAAAAAAAAACAACAACCTAAGACTGGAGAATGGCTCAGAGGCTAAAAGCACTGGTTGCTTTTCCAGAGGACTCAGGTTTCATTCCCAGCACCTACATGATAGCTTACAACAGTTTGTAATTCCAGTTCTAGGGGATCCAGTGCCCTCGTCAGACCTTCATGGGTATCAGGCATACATGGGGCACAAACCTGCAGGCAAAACACTCACATACATAATTTTTAAAATAAATATGACACATTTAAAAATTTTTTTAATGCATATTGGTATTTTGCCTGCATGTGAGGACGTCAGATCCCCTGGAACTGGAGTTACAAACAGTTGTGAATTGCCATGTAGGTGCTGGGAATTGAACCTGTGTCCTCTGGAAGAGCAGTCAGTGCTCCTAACCACTAAGCCATCTCTCCAGCCCCAAATTTCTTCTTAATTGAGGTGTTGACTATACTAAGCTTGCCTAGATTTCTAGGTAGTTAGTTAGCAATGTTGTTGTTATTTTCAATATAGGGGATATCAAAGTTAGACAGAGAGTATGATGAACTTATCTCATACACAAGTTTACAAAATTATATACATTTAAAAATAACATGCAGCCAGGCGTGGCAGCATAGTGGTACACACCTGGGATGCTAAGGGAAGAAAATTAAGAGCTCAAAGGCATAACCCTGTCTCAAAAAAAATAGCAATAGGGGCTGGTAAAATGGCTCAGTAAATAAAGACTTTACTGCCAAGTTTGACAACCCTATTTTGATATTTTGATACCGAGGACAGACAGACAGACAGACAGACAGACACACACACACACACACACACACACACACACACACACACACACACACTGAATGCATTAAAATAATCAGGGGGCTGGAGAGATAGCTTAGCCCTTAAGAGCACTGACTGCTCTTCTAGAGGACTCGGATTTGATTTCCAGAACTCACATGACAGTTCACAACTGTCTGTAACTCCAATGCGAGGTGATCTGATGCCCTCTTCTGGCTTCTGTGCATATAATACAGACATACATGGAGGCAAGACCCTCATACAGATAAAATACAATTAATAAAAATTTAAAAATAACAATAATAAAAATAAAGCCAGGAATTAGGTGAGATGGTGCCTTTCTTTAATTCTGGCATCTAGAAGGCAGAAACAGGCCAGCCAGAGCTACAAAGTGAGACTCTGTCTCAAAAAATAAATAAGTAAATAAAACAAAAATAGAAATAGTAAAATCATTATGTAGCCCAGTGGTAGAGCACTTATCTAGTCCTGGGCTTAAACAAAATAAACAAACAAGCAAACAAAAAGCTAGAGATATAACTTAGTGATGGTATTTGGTTGGCTTGTACAAGGCTCAGATTCAATCACTACCAACACAAAATAAATAAAAAGAAACAATCTCCAAACTCTAGGGGCCATCAAGAACCTTTGTAGGTGGAGAAGGGTCATTAATTCCCCATAAATAGTTTTGCATTATTATATTCTGCACAAACATCAGGAGATTAAACATCAGCTGTATTAATCAGTTCACTTTTTTTAAGTATCAAACTGAAATAATATCAAGTATAATATACATTCTAATCTGTAATCCAATATTATTAGAACTGTGACAGCCTAGCCAGGTGGGAGGCACACACCTGTAATTCCAACACCCAAGAGGCAGGAGGATTGCCATAAATTCAAGGCTAGCCTGAGCTACAAAGTGAGTACCAGCCATGTCTGGTCTTCAGAGTGGCCTCTCAAAATAAAAATTAAAAACAAAAAAACAAAGGCTGGAGAGATGGCTCAGTGGTTAAGAACACTGGCTGCATCGGGCAGTGGTGGCGCACGCCTTTAATCCCAGCACTTGGGAGGCAGAGGCAGACGGATTTCTGAGTTCCAGGCCAGCCTGGTCTACAGAGTGAGTTCCAGGATAGCCAGGGCTATCCAGAGAAACCCTGTCTCGAAAAACCAAACCAAACCAAACCAAACCAAACCAAACACTGCTGCTCTTGCAGCATACGGAGATTCATTTCCCAACACCAACACGGCAGCTCACTATTGTCTGTAACTCCAGTTCCAGGGCATCTGATACCCTCACACATACATGCAAGCAAAACACCAATGCACATAAAATAATAAATAAATCGGTTTAAAATGTTTTAAAAGGATTAAAAAACAAAAAAATAAAATAAACTAGAACCTGATTCATAGATGGGCAGTTGTGTTGCATGCCTTTAATCCCAGCACTTGGAGGCAGATGCAAGAAGATTGTCTGTGAGTTTGAGGCCAGCCTGGTCTACAGAGTGAGTTCCAGGAAAGCCAGGGCTACCCAGAGAAACCCCGTCTCAAAAACAAAAACAAAAACAAACAATACGGATTCATTTGTTATGAACCTAATCTACATTGTGTACTTAATATCAGAGCCCTGGCTCTCAAAATCAGTAGTCTAAGTCAGTGGTTCTTGACCTGAATATTAGCAACTATCTAGAGACATTGTAATCTGTCACAACTGGGAATGCTACTAACATCTATGAGCAGGACTCATCCAGTTCAAAATACCAGTAGCCCCCAGGCTGAGAAGCCTCCCAATCACGACTCACAGGGTTGTGTGCCTGCAATCCCAGTACTCAGGAGGAAGAGGCAGAGGGTTGAAATCTGAGGCCAGCCTATGCTACATAGAAGACCCTATCTCAAAAGAGAAAAGACTTTCATACTGAAGGTATCTTGCATAGTCTCTCTTTTCCTAATAAATATTACATATAATATGTATGTATCACACATAGTGTGTGTGTACATACGCATGTGTGTGTATTTGTGTGTTATGTTACATGCCCGTGGATGCATGCATGGAGACCAGAGGACAATGTCAGGTATTCTCATCTATCAATCTCTACCTTACTTTTTTTTTAGATTTATTTATTTTATTTTTATATGTATGGGTGTTTTGCCTATGTATATATGTGTACCACATGCCTGCCTAATGCTGTGGACATCAGGAGAGGGCATCAGACCCCCTGGAACTGGAGTGAACCCCCATGTGGGTACTAGAAACCAAGCCTGGGTCCTCTACAAAAGCAACAGGTGCTCTTAACCACAGAGCCATTTCTTCAGCTCCCTCCACCTTACTTTCTGAGACAAGCTCTCCCACTGAACCTAAAGCCCACTGACTGAGCTCGGCTGGATAGCCAACCAGAATTTGAAGTTTTGCCTGATTCAGCACTGCTCCTCCAACTCCTGCCGTGTGCTTTTTACATAGGTGCTGGGAATCCAAACCAGGCCCTCATGCTTGCACTGCCCACTAAGCCACCTCCCCAGGCCCACAAAATACAGTATCCTATTTCTCTTGTTAGAGAAATGCATTACGCAATGAATAATCAAAGTAACTCATCGTTTGCTGGACTCATTTACCACAGCTCTTTCTCGCCTTCTGCTTCCTCTTCCCCTTTCTTCCGACTCCCTCCTGACCCCGATTCCCCCCTCAAAACTGAACATCTATTAACCTTCTTTGGGAAATGATTTTGTAGACACAGCCTGCAGGTGTTTATCTAACCAATCTCCCTCTAATGAGAATGTCAAGTGGACACTGGCCTAAAATATAAGCATCTTCTCTCTTACAAATAGGCGCTGAGCAAAGCAGGTTGTGGTTGCAATGGAAAGTTACAAGTTCTCTTACTAAAGTGATACTTTACAGACTGAGAATGGAGAGAAGCCACTAAAAAGGTAACACTTTGAAATGCTTACCTGCTCTGGTCCAACGTCACTTAAGGACACCACAGCAAATATCTTCATGGAATTTGTACTGACAAATTACCATATACTAATAGTTAAAGTACCAAAAATCTCTTCACGTATTCAATGTATTGTTCTTTTCCTCCTAAAGTCAAAACTTCAGAATTTAGTTCAGATGCAGTTTTCTAAGTCAGATCTATCCCCTGCATACACAAGGCCCTGTGTGTAGGGCAGGGCTTAGCTCAAGTGTAAGAAATCACTTGTGGACCGGCAAGCTGGCTCGGCAGGTAAAGGTACTTTGCTGCCAAACTTGAGTCTGATCCCTATGTTCACACACATACACACACACCAATTTTTTTTTTTTTTTATTTTTCGAGACAGGGTTTCTCTGTGTAGCCCTGGCTGTCCTGGAACTCACTCTGTAGACCAGGCTGGTCTCGAACTCAGAAATCTGCCTGCCTCTGTCTCCCGAGTGCTGGGATTAAAGGCGTGCGCCATCACTGCCCGCCTTCAAATATAATTTTTAAAAGGAGTAAGTTGTTAAATTGTCCTGTCTTCTGTACTAGACTTACAAATTCTTAGAAGAACTAGAATTCCAGTTCTGGTTCCCACAACACCTAACTCATCACCCAGCAACTTGTATGAATTCCGTACATGTGGAAGAGCAAGCTTAGTGCCAAGTAGAAACAAATCAGAAACCTCAGCCCTAATATGCAAAATGTGACAATTATTCTTCATCAAAGCAAAAGCACACGGCATATGGAAAGCATCACTCTGATGCACAGTGGGTGTGATGTGGCAATTACCAATCAACCCAATTAAACCATACAGATAAATCAGCCTTGCACAGAATACATACAAGCAACCACTGTAACATGAAATTACAAAGAATCCAGCTTTAAAGGAGAACTTTGGAAGAAACTTGGATCAAATGAGTTCCCTAGGAAACTTATTTGTAAACAGTCACTGGATCAAGGCCTCTCATTTCTTCCCCAGATTTCACAGGTCTTTGATTATCTATACTTCTCTAAAGTACTTAATGGCAAAGGGATTGAAATAAGAGATTAAATATAATGTTGGGAGTATAGCTCATTGGTAAAGGATGCCCCTATAGATACAAGATGAGACCGTAGGTTAATCCTTAGCACCAAAAAGGAAGGGGGAGGGCTAGAGAAATGGCTCAGCGGTTAAGAGCACTGATTGCTCTTTCAGAGGTCCTGAGTTCAATTCCCAGCAACCACATGATGGCTCACAACCATCTGTAATGGGATCTGATGCCTTCTACTGGTGTGTCTGAAGACAGCTATAGTGTACTCATATACATAAAATAAATAAATCTTAAAAAAAAAGTAGAATAAAAATTTTTTTTGTTGTTTTGGTTTTTCAAGACAGGGTTTCAGTAGCCCTGGCTGTCCTGGAACTCACTCTGTAGACCAGGCTAGCCTCCAACTCAAGAGATCCTCCTGCCTCTGCCTCCCAAGTGCTGGGATTAAAGGCGTGCACCACCACCGCCTGGCAGAGTAAAATATTTTATATCTCTTTTTCTTGACACAAGAAAAGTCAGGTGAATGGCCACTTCTCTAAATAAGCTTAGATTTACTTAGAAACTATATTCTGAAAATTTCACTCCAAAAGCCAATTTCTTTGAGTTAGGCAAATTATCTACTTAATAAAACAAGCATAGTAGCTAAGCTTCAGGAACCAAACAATCTGGATTTGAGTTTGGTTCTGGTATTACTCTTTCCTAACTGTATAGCATCAGGCTGTTTCTTAGCTTCTCTATATCTCAGCCTCCTCTTCTATAAAACAGGGGTGTGTGGTAATAATAGCATCTATCTCATAATGCTACAGTGAAGATTCCTGGAGATGATGCCTACTAAAGGCTTACCGGTGCTTTCTAACAGTTATGCATCCAATAAGTGTTAGCTATTATAACAGCTGCATAAATGTCAGAGTTAATGCTCACAGATATTCGGGTTTTATATTGGGGGCATCTGTAGGACTTTGGACAGCCAGAAAATTACATTTTCTGAAAATAAGATGTTTATGATTTAACTCAGGATGAATGAGATCCACCTTGAATAAAGAAAGTGTTAGAGTAAAAATAAGACGCCCCACACTTTGGTCCTTGTTTTTCTACAGGGCTATGAGTCTTGATGAAGTCATTTATACTTTTCGAATCGCATTTTTTTCATCTGTAAAATGAAAATAGGTATCTGCTTTGTCTACTTCCCAAAGGATCAAATGGATTAATAGGATCTGCTGGTTTACTTGGTTAGCTGGTTTGTTAAATGGTTGGATGGTGAGGTTTATTGTTGTTGCTCTTTGTTTTGATAGGTTCTCACTCAGTGACCTAGGCTTTGGACTCACAGTAATCCCTCAGCTTCAGCCTTCCAAATTCTGAGATTAAGTTATAAGCCACCTGGTACAGCTCAAATGACCTCATAATTATAATAGTATCATTAGAAAAAAAATTATTTATTTTTATGTGTGTGCATGTTTTTCTTGCATGTGTGTCTGTGTACCACATTCATGCAGTGCTCGCAGAGGCCAGAAGAGGGTGTTGGATCCCCTGGGTCTGGAGTTACAGGCAGTTGGGAGGCACTATTTGGGTGCTGGGAATCCAACCCAGGTCCTCTGGAAGAATACCCAGTACTCTTAACACTGAGTCATTTCTCCAGCCCATATAAAAGTATTTCACAGATTATAAAGTACTACAAAGGGCTGAAGGACTGCCGCATACAAAAATTAACCAAAATGAATGATAAAGGTCGTCTAATTTTAAATTACCGAGAGAAGATGAACCTGGGTCATGACAGAGGAGTGCGTCTGTCTAAGAGGGCTACCGGGGATTGCTGAAGTGCAGAGGACCCAACACACTAGAGCTAGGCATTCTTTAATGGAAGTAAACGTGCTTCTTAAGTTCTAAAACAGTCTAGAAGCAACACTCCACCAAGCCCATGGGCTCCCTTGGTTCCCATTCCATGCTCAACAAGCAACTGTTACTACTTGTTATTAACTGGGTTTCTAAGGTAGTTGGATACCACAGGAAAATATTACTTAACGAAGAAGATCTATATAAAATTTTGGCTTAATCATTGATGCTTTTTAAATAGGATGAATGAATATTCATTTTCTATGAGTCCAGAAATTCTAAGTAAACTTCCAAGTCCTCAAACCTGCAAAAACTAAAATCAAACCAAACAGGGTGGGCAGCTGGTGTCCTGGGCAGCTCCTTATCACCATATTGATTCTTTTTATAAAACTCAGCTGTACACATAGTTACATAATCTCTTTGCATATCAGCTAATAACTGCAACAGTTGCTTCAATTTTAGGTTACTCCTGGGAGGGAAGAAAAGAAACACTTGTTGAACATCTGTACTAGACTTGACAAGACTTCTCACAAATGTCAGCTTTCATTCTCACATTGTCAGTCTAGAGAAGAGGAAACTGAAGTTCAGTGCAATTAAGCTGTGGGGAAGTGGAGGTGGGAGTTGGGGGTAATACAAGTATGAAATTACTATACTAGTTTTGAATAGAAGTTTGGTACAGTCCTAAAGCCACAGCATCCCTTTATCTATAGGAACATGTCTGAACAACAGCATAATATGCTGAGGTTTATCAAATATATATAACAATATATTTGATAATATGTAACAAAGCAATGTGGTTTTTTCCCCCCCATTTGGACAGAGTCTATGTAGTCCAAGCTACCTTAAATCCTTGCTCTCCCTCAGCCTCCCAAATGCTGAGATTAGAAGTATGCACCGCCACAGCAGGCTCAAACCTGTTTGTTTATAATCAGGGTCTCAAGTAGCCCAGGCTGACCTTAAACTCACTTTGTAACTGAAGCTGGCCTTGAACTCTGGATCTTCCTGCCTCCACCCCCTAACGGTTAGGATTATAAGTATATTCCACCATGCCCAGCTAAGCCGATTTATTTTTTAAAGGCCTATGAAATTTGATTATTCGACTTTTTAAAAAAACTTTAAGCAGCAAATAAAGATAGGATTTAATCACTCAGTTATGTAAATATGTTCCAAGTAAACAAACCTGCAAAGTTTCCAAATGCAAACAAAAAACCTAATTTTCTATGTATTTAAAAAATATACAACTATGTCTACTATGTAGACAAGGTTTGAATATGAAAATTAATTCCATCACTGCCCCTAAACCTTGCCCTACTTAGCCATTAGCAACCTGTTGTGGGGCTTGAGACAAGAGCACAAGGCTCCAAACGAAAAACATTCATGAGAGTTTGGAAAGCTTCCTTGGATTGGGGCAGAAGGGAAAATAACCAGGGGCCACCCATAACCAGCAAAGAATCACAGTTTCAAAAACACTTTTTCGTTTGATCTTCACAGCCACTCATAACCCATTTAAAAGGGGACACAGGATATTGATGCCTGTGCTGGAGAGCATTGGCTTGTCACTTCACAGCACTCTGGGACTGACAAACTGACAGATACCAAACTTCAGGGCTTTGGAAAAAGAATGGACCTTTCCCCCTTTGGCTTTCAGGGAAGGGGGTGAGTGGGTCTCTCTTCCTCATCTGAGGAACCAGATGCCAGTGCAAAGGAAAACAAGGATTCTGCCTCACACCAAGAAAACCCTTGACAGAAGGAGGAAGGCCTTCCAGGTTTGGGCCAGGCCGCCGCGTGCACCAGACACACGGTCCCACTTGAGGCCCCAGCTAGCCTCGCGGCGACCGTGGACAGATCTAAGGTCCGGACAGCTCTGCCCTACCCGGGGGACTCAGGTCACCTCTTGAGCCTCCCTCCCTTAGACGTTCTCGTGACGGGTCCCGCAGAGACCCAGAGTCTTCAGCTGGGGCGCGGTCCCCGCCCCCCGGGGACCAGGGCATGGGGCCCCTTCCTCCCCGGGGCCTGGCAGCCGGCAGCCGGGTTCGCGCGAGCGGCGGCGGGGCAGCGACAGTCCCTTCCGCCGGTCCGTCCGCCCTCCCGAGCCCCGGGTCCGACCCTGGCCCGAGCGTGCTCCTCACCGGGTCCCAGCGCCTCCATGGCGGCGGCGGGGGCCGCCTCGCCCCGGTCCCCGGCGCCTCCCGCTCCGGGCCCCGCCGCCGCCGCCGCGTAACGCTTGCTCTCCGGAATATTGGCGCTGAAGCGGCGCCGCGAAGACGCGGGCGCTGGGCAGGGGGCGGCGGCGGCGGCGGCGGCGGCGGCGGCGCCCGGTCCGGGGACAGGGACCCGGCTCTCTCACAGCTCTTCCGGCCTCAGCGACAACAAAAACAATCCCGGCCGCCGCCGCCGCCGCCACCGCCAGCTGGAGCGGGAGCGGGAGGCGGCGCGCGCCCGCCGGGCGGGGAGGGGGCGCCAGGCGCGTGCGGTCCGGGGTCCGGGCTGGCTAAGGGGGCGTGCGCGGCCCCGCTAGCGCGCGGTCCAGCGAGTCCGTCCGAGGCAGGGGGCGGGGTGCGGCAGGGACGGGCGCGCGCCCTGGGGGCCGAGCCCAGAGGACGCGTCAGGCGCGCGCGTGCGCGTGCCCGCTCGCTGCTCGCCGCTCGCCCGCTCGCCCGGCTGTCCGCAGGCCGCTCCGCCGGTCCTCTTCAGGCAGCCTTCCCCCAAGTCGCCATCGCAAGAACTGGATTCCAGTCCTTGATGACCCACAGGCAACTGCCCTCCACTTCGTCCTGAGACTCACCTCAGGAACCTCTCCCCTACGCCACCCCACCACAGTTGACCTCTTCTCTCTCACCCCTGGGCACCTCAGCCACAGCCGGTCCTTCCTTCATTCCTTCCCCCAACACCACACATCCAGTCACCTTCCTTCCCTGTGCAGGGAAAGCAGATTCTGTTCTGGGTTCCAAGACTGGTCAACATGTCACCAAGGCAGCACGTATCCGAGCGAGTCCAGTATCCTTAAAGTTTCCAGTCAGGACTTCCAGTTAAGTCCTGACCATAGGCTGTCTAGTCAACTAAATGGGGCAACGGCGGTCTACTAGTTAAAAAGACACAACACCCTCATTCTAGTTTGCTGGGGCCGCCATTGGGTACTACAGACTGTGTAGCTTAGTACAACAGAAATGCTTTTTCTCTCAGTTCTACACACCGACAGTCTAATAAGATCAAGGCGGGGGGGGGGGTTGAGATTTTTCTCCTTTGGTTGTAGATGTCTGTCTTCCTGTGTACTACTCGGTATTCCTTTGGTATCTTCTATCCAAATTGCTCCTTTTTGTTGTTGTTGTTTTAAATTAACTTATGTGTACGAGTGTTTTTTGCCTGCATGTATGTGTTTGTGCCTGGTGCCCCCGGAGGCCAGGAGGCCAGAAGACCAAATCAAATCCCCTAGAATCGACGCTACAGATAGTGTAAGCTGTGTAGTGGCTGGGAATCAATCCTGGGTCCTCTGCAAGAGTAACAAGTGCCCTTAACCGCTAAGCTACCTCTACAGCTCCCAACTTCTTTTTCTTGTAAGGAAGATGACTCAGTGGCTAAAGGTACTTTACAACATTGACAACCGGAGTTTGATCCCCAAGGCAGATAGGACAGAGTCAATAACTGACTCCTGAAAGTTGTCCTCTGACCTCCACACGAGTATCATAGATACTTTCAAATAAATAAATAAATAAATAAACAAATAAATAAATGCTTTAAATTATTTTAAGAAACAAAACCTGGGTGGTAGAGCACTTGGGAGGTAGGGACGTAGGAAGTTGGAGAGGTCAAGGCCAGCCTTTGCTACCAAAAAATTTAAGGCCAGCCCAGTGTTTTAAGAGACTCTTGCCTGCCGGGCAGTGGTGGCACATGCCTTTGATCCCAGCACTTGGGAGGCAGAGGCAGGCGGATTTCTGAGTTCGAGTTCGGGGCCAGCCTGGTCTACAGAGTGAGTTCCAGGACAGCCAGGGCTACACAGAGAAACCCTGTTTCGGAAAAAAAAAAAAAGAGAGAGAGAGAGAGACTCCAGTCCGGTGTAGCCTTTAATCCCAGCACTCGGGAGGCAGAGCCAATCCAGTTTACACAGTGACTTCTAGGACAGCCCTGGGGGAGGGGCAGAAAATTCGAGGAGAAAGTGCTCAAAAATAAGCGTGGGCTGGGGAGATAGCTCAGTCAGTCAAAGTCCTGCTTTCTGAGCACGAGGACCCGAGTTCAGGCCAAGTTAAAAGAAGAAACTGCAGTAGGCATGACAGACCACACTTGTAATCCCAGCACGGAGGAGGCGAAGACAGGCAGATCACTGGAGCTCACTGTACAGTGAAAGACGCTTTCTCAAAAAAAAAAAAAAAAAAGACAACTGAGCTACATGAGACCCTGTCTTAAAACAAAACTGATTAAGCAATGCTGGTGGCTGAAATGGCCTGGTTTGAGGCAGACTCTCCCAGCTTTACTTCCTTACAAAATTTCTCCTTATTCTTTAGGCATCCTGACTATAGCTTGCTTTCTACATTAAAAAAAAAAAAAGTGTTACCATTAGCTTAGAGTCTGGAGCATGAAATGTGCAGTTCCAGTAAGGACTGCAATGTTGCACCCCCTCAAATATCCCAACCTGAATGGTATCTCCATTCCACTCTCAAGCTCACCCCTTCTGAGGCAGCCTTTACCCGCTTCCTAGTAACCCTTCCTACTGAAGTTCCCTCGTCAATAAATTGCGCTGTGTCTCAGTTCAGGAAACCCTCCCTCTCTGCTTCCTGCTGCGGGTAAGAAGCCATGCCTCAAGGCCACTTCCCCTTCAGACCTCTCTGCTAGTGGCTGCTGACCCCACTATACCTCACACACTTCCGGGAGGGAGAAGGGCAGAGAGTTTGCCTCTCTTGTCAGTACTTGAATTATTATTTTTTTCCTATTAAATCCTCTTGCCCCTTGGAAGCAACCACTTTGATGTTGCAGTTACTTCAGGTCCTTTCTTGGCTCCCCACTGCTCTGGAAACTCTTGAGGGCAGGCCTTTCTTAGGCTTTTATTTAGGTATGTGTCTCTGATTCCTAACAACGTACCCAGTATCAAATGCCACTGGGGACAGAGCTTATGAAATAAACGAGTGAACCAGTAAATGTGTGGATGCTGGGAGCTAGAAACGGTACAGTGTTGGCATCAGAGCCTCCACGAGACTCTCCGGATAAAGTGCCAGCTTCTCTGGGTGCGGATTTTTTTTTTTTTAAATCAGATGGGTCTGAGCTTCAATTCCAATCTATAACTTATTAGTTCTAAGTGCCTTGGGCATGTCCCCTCACCTGCTCAAGGTTATTTCATGGTGGAGGCTGACCCCTCTATGTCTGGTGTGTGCTCTTGTGTGCCTAGAACACCGTGAGCAATAGTTGCTGTTCTCCTTGTTCCTCATCCTTTCCCAGCAGTCTCTCTCTGTTGCCCTGCTGGATTGGTCCCTTGAGTGAGCTCAAGATCTCAGCTCAGTGTAAGTGTGGAGAACAGAGCCCTCAGGGACTAAAGATGTTTACACATACCCGAGGCACTCAAAGAGAGGTACTTGACTCAATCATCTGGAGGAGAGAGCTGAGCACACAAACATGCCCGGTTACAGTTGACAAGTAAGACTGGACTATTTGGTGCTGTTCCAGAGGCAGGCTAAGCCAAGGGATCTTCACCAGAGGACGCTGAGCTCAAGCTCGGTCTCCAGACACCAGTTTACTTTGTGACCCTCCATCTTGTTTCTGCTTCTGATCTGTCCGTACTCTGATGCCGCAGTTACCTTCCTACCAGCTTTTCTGAGATCCCATTGCTTACACCCTGAGAAAGGACTTCTTTGCAGTTGACCAACTGCTGTAGGTAGTCTGGCTCTTTTAGGTGGGGAACCTCTCAATTCAAACAAAATATTTTTTTAATTTAATTTAATTTAATTTAATTTAATTTAATTTAATTTAATTTTTTAAGACACAGCCTCTATCTATAGCCCAGGTTACACTATCCTCAGCTTCCAGCGTGCTAGGATTACAGACATGTACCACCATGTTCCAGCTATCAAACAAACGAACTTAAGTAGAAATTAAAGTAAATCCATTTCAACTGATGGGAGCAGGCACCCACCCGCATTGTGCTGGTTAGTTTTGGTCAATTGGATGCATAGTCATCTGGGAAGAGGGGACCTCAATTGAGAAAATGCCCCCATCAGACTGGCCCGTGGGAGTGTCAGTAGGGCATGTTCTTGGTTAATGATTGATGTGGAAGAGCCTAGCCAAAGTGGGCAGTGCTGCTGACAGACAGGCAGTCCTGGTCTGTATAAGAAAGTCAAATGAGGGGCTGGGGAGATGGCTCAGTGGTTAAGAGCACTGACTGCTCTTCCAGAGGTCCTGAGTTCAATTCCCAGCAACCACATGGTGACTCATAACCATCTGTAATGGGATCCGATGGCCTCTTCTGGTGTGTCTGAAGAGAGCGACAGTGTACTCATATACATAAAATAAATAAATAAAATCTTTTAAAAACAGGAAGAAAGAAAGAAAGAAAGAAAGAAAGAAAGAAAGAAAGAAAGAAAGAAAGAAAGAAAGAAAGAAAGAAAGCCAAATGAGAAAGGTGGAGAGACCAAGCCAGTATGTAACTTTCCTTCATGGTTCCTGCCTCTGTTCCTGCTTGAACACCTGCCCTGACTTCCCCAGTGATCGACTGTGATCAGGATGTGTGAGCCAAGTAACCCCACCAAGGTGTTCTTGGTCACAATTTTTATCACAACGACAGGAAGCCAAAATGGGACAAGCTCTGAACACTAGGCCAGCTCTCCAGAGCCACCTAGATGGAGCGTTGTACCATGCTCCCAATCCATAGCAGCTTTGCTCTTTCTCGAAGTCTTAAGCTAGAGATTGATTTCTTTTAAAATTTGCATTTATTTATTTGTAAATGTGTGTGTTTGTGTCTCTGTGTGTGTGTGTTTACGTGAGTAAGCATGTGCCGTGCACACGTGTAGAGGACAGGGGACACCTTGGGGACGTCAGTTCTACCCTTTCCCCCTTTCATCATGTGAGTTTCAGAAATCCAACTCCAGTCATCAGGTGTGATTGCAAGCCTTAGCCATCTCTCTGGCCCGGAGATGAAATTCCTCCACTGTGAAATTCATCTTCCTTTTGTTTGCTTGTTTGTTTCTGTCTTGAGACAGACTCTCACTATGTGGCTCTTGCTATCCTGCAAGTCACTGTATAGACAGGCTGGCCTGGAACTCACAGAGATGTGCCTCTGCTTCTGGGATTAAAGGCATGTGCTACCATGCCTGGCCAAAACTTACCATCTTAAAAGTTACGATCCGAAGGCTTTTTGTATATTCATGAGATGTAGTCATCTCTGCTGTAGAATTCCAGGATGCCTTCATCACCCCAAAAGGAAGCTTCACAGGTACTCACTGTACATTACTCCACATTGCATTTATTTATTTATAAGTGTGTGTGTGTGTGTGTGTGTGTGTGTGTGTGTGTAGTCAGAGAATAACTTTGGGTGTCATTCCTCTGGTATTTTGAGAAAGGGTCTTTCACTGGTTTGGAACTTGCCAAGTAAGCTAGGTTGCTAGGTTGGCTGGCTGGTGAGTCCCAGAGATTGGCTCTCAGTGTCTTCCCAGGACTGGGATTACAAGTGTGTGTTACCATAGTTTTGTTTTTTTTTTTTTTTTTTACATAAACTATAAGGATCAGGCCTGTGTCCTCATGCTTAACACTTTGCTGACTGAGCTGTCTCTGGCCTCTTTTCTTTTTAAAGACAAGGTATTATGTAGCCTAAACCGGCTTCAAACTCACTGTCTTAGGGTTTTAGTGCTGTGAACAGAAACCATGACCAAGGCAACTCTTATAAGGGCAAAATTTAATTGGGGCTGGCTTACAGGTTCAGAGATTCGGTCCATTATTGTCAAGGCAAGAACATGGCAGCATCCAAGCAGATGTGAGGCTGGAGGAGCTGAAAGTTCCATCTCTTGTTCCAAAGGCAGCTGGCAGTAGACTGGCTTCCAGGCAGCTAGGATGAGGGTATTAAAGCCCACTCCCACAGTGACACACCCACTCCAACAAGGCCACACCTACTCCCACAGTGACACACCCACTCCAACAAGGCCACACCTCCTAATAGGGCCACTCCCTGGGCCAAGCATATATAAACCATCATGCTCACTGTGTAGCCTATGATGGCTCTATCCAGTAGGAGAAAGGGGAAAAGTCAGACTAGCTTGAGTTGATTTTGACCTCAAGTAAACTTTTAGGGAGAATCCCCTATTTAGCACTTTACACCTATACATAGCTAAGCATGCATACGATTAAAGTAAAATGCATTGTGGGAAGGCACAGGTGCAGCAGAAGATGATTATATAACCGAATCTATTAACCAAAACAGAGAACTACACTCACCATGCCCCTGAGTAACCAACTTCCTCCGTCTCTTAACTCCTATAAAAGGAAGCCCTGAATCAGGGCGTTGAATCTTTATTCATGTGGCCCACTGCTCCCTTGGAGTGTATTCTGATCTTTTCTTCTCTCTCTCTCTCTCTCTCTCTCTCTCTCTCTCTCTCTCTCTCTCTCTGAGACAGGATGTCATTACATAGATGGTCTCTAACTCACAGAGATCTGCCTGCCATTGGCTCTCAAGTGATAGGATTAAAGTCATATGCCACCAAGTCCAGGTGCCTTACTTTAAATAATGTTTCCTTCTGAGTGTTGCAAATTTATGTGAGTTTATTTCAACTCCTCGAATAAGAGACCAAGAACCTGGACTCTCCTGACTCTGACTCCAACTATTGGTAATATATTGAGGTGAAATTCCATTTAAGAGAAAAATTAGCCATTTTCAGTATCATTTAGTAAACTCACACTCTGTAAAATACTTTTTTCCACTCATCAAACATATCAGAGAAATTATTTTTTCTTCTGTATCACCTGTCTCAGAAGACGCTATCTTTTCTATCACTACGTCTTTTACTACTTGGGTTGGCATGATGACTCAGAGGGTAAAGGGACTTGCTGCCAAGCCTTGCAACTGTAGTTCAATCCCCAAAACCCATACAGTAGAAGTGAATGGAATTCCTTAAGTTGTCCTTTGGCTTCCACATGAGCATTGTGGAACCCACAGGCAGGAACATGATGAGTGAGGTTTTGTTTGGAAATGAAGACAAAGCTCTTGAGACTGCAGGACTCCTAAATTAAAGGGGTTTTGTTTTGTTTTGTTTTTTGTTTGCTATTGCAGATGTTTGACAGAAGGGGCAGTCCCTGGGAAACCAACCCACAGGTGCCAGCATCAATGCCAGTTGAGCAATCCAAAATACATTTGCTAGGTCAGAACTAAAAGCATTTTTAATGAAAATATATGGAAAGAAAGCATAAACTGTATATATATCCTCTACATTGTTGTATTAGAGAGGTAAGGTCACACTAAGCAGAGGACAGCATGGGACAGGAGTGCAGGTCACCAGAAGCAATTGTTTCTGGATTGGTTGAGTTGTGACCAGGGAGTGGTGCACCAAGAGGATCAAGGTGGGATTTCAGTTCCGATTTTAACACACACCCAAGAATGTGACACCTTTAATATTTTTCAAGATTTACTTATTTTATGTACATGCCTGTTTTGCTTACATATGTCTGACTCATGCACCTGCCTAGTGCTTACAGAGGTTAGTAGAGGGCATCAGCTCCCTTGGGCAGGAGTTACAGATGGATGTAAGCCATCCTGCCAGTGCTGGGAATTGAACCTGGGTCCTTGGAAACGGCAGCAGTGTTCTTAACCACTGAGCCATCTCTCCCAAGATGTGTGTTTGTTCTCTACCTTAGGGTTGTCAGCCTGTGGACTTTTGCCACCTTTCCTTCTCTTCATCCTCCAACCCTGATAATTAAAGTTAGGATGTTGGGCTGGAGAGATGGCTCTGTGGTTAAGAGCACTGACTGCTCTTCCAGAGGTCCTGAGTTCAATTCCCAGCAACCATATGGTGGCGCACAACCAACTGTAATGGGATCTGATGCCCTCTTCTGGTGAGTCTGAAGAGAAACCCTGTCTCGAAAAACCAAAAAAAAAAAAAAAAAAAAAAAGAACACTGTTCCTTTATGTCCTAAGTTATCTGCAGAGAAAATTAAATCTACTCTGTTTCTTGACACTTTGTATGTGACCTATTTTCTTCTCTGGAACTTTTTATAGAAGCTTCTCTTTATATCTGGTATGCTGGAATTTCAAAATAATATACCTGTCCATAGATTTCTTTTTTAGTCATTATGCACTTGGTGAACTCTTTCATGCTAAAAAAGAAATCTTAAGTCCTGTGGTATTTATTTATTTATTTATTTATTTATTTATTTATTTATTTATTTATTTATTTTTCCGAGACAGGGTTTCTCTGTGTAGCCCTGGCTGTCCTGGAACTCACTCTGTAGACCAGGCTGGCCTCGAATTCAGAAATCTGCCTGCCTCTGCCTCCCAAGTGCTGGGATTAAAGGCATGCGTCACCACTGCCCAGCTAAGGTTTTTTATTTTAATTCATTTATTTTTATTTTCTTTTATTTTTGAGGCAGGGTCTCATGTAATCCAGGGTGGTTTGGAAATCACTAAGTGCTTAAGGATGATCTTGTGTTTTTAACCCTCTTGTCTCTGCTTCTACACCGCTGGTACATTATAACTATACACCACTGCCACATCCGGTTTATTCTATGCTGGAGATCAAACCTGGGGCCCTGTGTATGCTAGGCAAGAACCCTACCAACTGAGCTACACTTCCAGACCCTGGTGTTTCTCTTCCATTATTTCTTTGATAATTTCTTCTTCTAATTTCTTTTTTCTGGACTTCCTAATTAATTGATTATTCCTAAATTGATCTTCATGGTCCTGTCTTTTCTATGTTCTAAAGGTCTTCCAACTCTTCTGTGGCGCTTTGAATGAGAATTGCCCCATAGGCTCATATATTTATATATTTGGTCCCTAGTTGATGGAACTGTTTGGGAAGGATTAGGAGGTTCAACCTTGTTGGAGGAAGTGTGTCACTGGGGGTGGGCTTTGAAGTTCCTTTTTTGTGTTTGTAGGAGAGAGAGAGAGAGAGAGAGAGAGAGAGAGAGAGAGAGAGAGAGAGCGCTGTGAGTGTGGGTGTTCTGGAACTCACTATGTAGACCAGGCTGGCCTCAAACTCTCAGAGATCTGCCTGCCTCTGCTGCCAGAGTGTTGGGTTTAAAGGTGTGCACCATCAGGCCTGGTTGCTTTGAAGCCCATGCAAGACCTAGTCAGACTCTCTCTCTCTCTCTCTCTCTCTCTCTCTCTCTCTCTCTCTCTCTGCCTACAACTTGTGGATAATATGTAAGCTCTCAGTTAATGCTCCAGCATCATTCCTGCCTGCCACCATGGTCCCCACCATGATGGTTATAGACTTGCCTCTGACTGTAAGCAAGCCTCCACCTAAACGCTTTCTTTTGTAAGCTGCTTTGGTCCTGGTGTCTGCTCACAGCAATAGAAAAGTAACTAAGATGTCTTCTACTGAATTTTGGAAGTTTTTAATCATATATGAGGTAACTTTTTATGTGTGTGTACATGCACACAGATGTAAACATGGGTGCCATCCTCAGTAAGGCTATCTACCTATCTACCTCCTTTGAAACAGAGTCTCTCTTTGACCCCGAGTTCTCCAGATCAGCTAGACTGAATGACCGGTGAGCCCCAGGGATCCTCCATCCCCTCATCTCCTCAACTCTGGGATAAGAAATTCATCATTACACCCAGTATTTCACATGAGTTCTGGGGATCCAGTCAAGGTCCACATGCATGCCAGGAAAGCACTCCACTGGCTGAGCCACCTCCCCAGTCCATATCGATAACTCTTATGTGCTCTTTTATGTTTTGTTTCCTACACTTGCTGTATGGAGTGTAGTGTTTTCTTTCACTTACAAGGATCCTTAGAATAGTTTCTAAAATTTTCCTTGTTCCTTGCTCTGCTTGTTTTCTCTAGCTTCCTCTTAGGTGGTGATCTATGGCTCATTTTTGGGTACCTTCCTGACACACTTGGCCAGCTGATGTAACGGAGGATGAGGTGGCAGTTATACTCATTTCAGTGGCTGTAGACATAAAGCTGATACCAACTGCACACTCAAAGGCTGGACTTTTAATCAGAAAGATACTGGTTTGCAGAAAGTGGGTCAGCACTGATTTTGAGAAATCCAGACTGCCTGCTGACAGAAAAGAGCAGGTGCTTACTGGGGTCTTGCAGGAGCTTCTTGGTTATGAAGGTGGCATTGAGTTCTTTTTACATCTAGTGTGTGTGTGTGTGTGTGTGTGTGTGTGTTTGCATGTGTTGTGAGTGCACACACATGTATCCACATGCGAGTTCCACAGTACAAATGCAGGGGTCAGAGAATTTCTTGTGTGAGCCAGTCCTCTCTTTCCACCATGTGTGTTCTGTATTAAACTCAGGTCATCAATCTTGGTCACAAATGCTTTTACCCACTGAGCCATCTCACAAGCCCCAAGAATAGCATTTTTGTCCTTTTTTTTTTTTTTTTTAAATTATGTGTATAGATATTTTGTCCGAAAAATCATCTGTGGGCCATGTGCATGCTTGGTGCCCAGGCAGGCCAGAGGGGGGCATCAGATCCCCTGGAACTGTGGTTACAGGTGGGTGTGAGCCACTACGTGGGTGCTGGGAATCAGACCTGGATCCTTAGGAAGAGCAACAGAGTCATCTCTTTAACCCAGAGAAATGGTTTTTGTTTGTTTTTAAAGAAATCTCTTTGGCAAGACTGGCCTCATACTCCTTGTATAACTGAAGCTGGCCTTAAACTTGATCACCCTGGGTCTTTGTGAGTGCTGGGGTACAGATGTGTCCCCCAGCTGTCCTATCACCTAGCTGAGAGTGGAGTGTTGTTTAAAGTCAACTAGAATATTTGTTCACACAGGCCTGGCTTATTCCTGGTGGGCTTTACACATGAGATGGTCTCCTGGGCTTTTTCATTACAAGACTTCCAGTTGTGAGTTTGTGGGCTTTCTCTTGGGCTAATTGACTTCCCTGGGGATTATCTTCAAATCTCCAAAATGGGAAATATGAGCTTGGCTTCTCAATGATGCAGAAAGGGAGGGAAAAGAGCTGAGAGTATCCTCACTCAATGCACACACTCAGTCCTCTGAGAGAGCAACCCCACAGGGCTGCGGGGAGCAACAAAGCTGTGGACTGAACCTGACTGAGAAGAGAGTAAGAGACAAAGTCAGAGAAGAGGTGATAGGCAAGCGGACAATAAGGGAGTTGTGGACCAATTTGGGAATTTAGATTTTTCTTCTGAATCATTGGGACTATTTAAACAGAAAACAACAACAACAATAAACAAACAACCCAGCTGGGCAGTGGTGGCGCACGCCTTTAATCCCAGCACTCGGGAGGCAGAGACAGGCAGATTTCTGAGTTCGAGGCCAGCCTGGTCTACAGAGTGAGCTCCAGGACAGCTAGGGCTACACAGAGAAACCCTGTCTCGAAAAAAACAAACAAACAAAAAAAAAAACCCAACCAAACAAACAAAAAAAACCAAACCCATTTGCTCTTTGAAAGGATCAAAATAGGGGTTGGGGGTGTGGTTTAGTTGGTAGAGTGTTTGCCTAGCATGCTCAAAGCTCTGGGTTTGACCTCTAGAACTGCCAAAACTAAGTTTGATGGGGTGCGTGCAATCCCAGCACTTGGGAATCGGAGGCGGGAAGATCTGAAGTTCAAGGTTAACATGAATACATAGTCAGTTGAGAATTAGACTGAACTACATGAACCCTGTCTCAAAACAAACAAACAAAAACAATATGAAGGGTTGGAGAGATGGCTTTTTGGTTAAGAGAGCTAACTGCTCTTGCAGAAAACCTGGGCTTGGGATCCAGCACCCAAGTCAGGTGACCCACAACTGCTTGTAACTTCAGGCAGGGGATCTGATGCCCGCTGATTTCCAGGGGGAGGGTTTACATGCATGTGGTATACGTAAACGTGTGCACTCACACAAATATACACATAGAAAGAAAGAGAGAAAAGGAGAAAGAAAGAAGAGGGAGAGAGATAATGAGAGAGAGAGAGAGAGAGAGAGAGAGAGAGAGAGAGAGAGAGAGAGGATGGACTATAGAAATGGGCAGGAATGTAAACTCCTAGGCCCTAGAAACACCAAACAAAATTTCATCTGGAAATACTCTTTGCAGATATAGCCAATTATTAGAACACAGCACCGTTAGGATGAGTCCTAATCCAGTATGACTGACATCCTTATAAAAAGAAGAAAATTTTCCAGGTGTGGTGGCACACACTTCTAAACCTGGCATTCAGAAGGCAGAGGCAGGTAGATATCTGTGAATCTGAGGACAGCTTGGTCTATATATAGTGAGTTCAGGGACAGCTAGAGCTGCAGGAGCTACATAGTGAGACCTTGTCTCAAAACAAACAAAACAACAACAACAAAACAAAACAAATAAAAAGGAGAAGAAGGTTGGAGAGATGGCTCAGCAGTTAAGAGCACTGACCGCTCTTCCAGAGGTCCTGAGTTCAATTCCCAGCAACCACATAATGGCTCATAACCATCTGTAATAAGATCTGATGACCTCTTCTGGTGTGTCTAAAGACAGCTATAGTGTACTCACATTAAATAAATAAATAAATAAATAAAACTTTTTTTTAAAAAAAAAAGAGAAAAGGAGGAGAAGAAGAATACAATGACAACTTTGGAAACAGACTACACAGGTGAGCCTACAAGCTATGCAGAGGCACAGGAGGCTTGTTCTCCAGTTCTCTAAGGAAGCATGGCCTTGCTTGATCTCAGACCTGTAGCCTCCAGCACTGTGAGGCAACACACTTCTGCTGCTTGTACCATCTTGTTATGGCAACTCTAGTAAACCAGTATGGTGCCAAACCAGGAAGCTGAAGAAGCCAATCACAAGACGACTCAGGAGAATGATTACAGTGATCTGGGTGGACGGGTATAGCTATGAGTCCTGGCTCTGTTTTGAAAACAGAGCTGACAGGATTTGCTGATGGGCTGAATTTGGCATACGAAAAGAGGAGAGGCATTAACAATGATTTCAAAATTTCCGTGCTGTCAGTGCTCCAGGCATCTGCCTCTCTGTGCCTGAGGGCTTTCCCAGATGGATAAAGAAAGGCCACTCCAACAGTCCCAACCTTAGACCTGCAGGACCAGAGATTAAAGTGTATAGAAAAAAACTCTCTGGAGTCTGTGTATAAATAGCCCACCTTCTTCCTCCTTCATGTCAGACAGTGATGTGCAATATAGCCCAGGACTGCCTCAAACATGGCTATCCCTCCCCAGGGCAGCAATTACAGGTGTGCACAGCCAAGCCTGTAACTCCAACTCCGGGAGAATCTGATGCCATCTTCTGGCATCTTTAGGTATTGCATGAATGTGCACAAACCCACACCTAGACACACGCATATCCATAATTAAAATAAAATAAAATAAAATAAAACTTGGCTGGAAATTGGCTTGGAGGCACAGTTCTGACATGCAAACATTTTCAAGGCTGAGACAGAGGATGATGAATTCAGGGCCAGCTTGTAATACATAGTAAGATACTATCTCAAAATCGGAGGAGGGGACAAGGGGAAGTTGATTGGACTCTTCTATCGTTTTTATATGTTGCCAGTTGATGGTCTTTCAAGATAAGAGCTTCGTTTTTCTAAGGATGTGCAGTTCTACACAGCACTTCCCATTTCCACGTCTCACTAAGGCATAAGGAGTCTGTGGGGGCCGAACTGGGAAAGGACAAAGAACTGAGGTCACGTTTCCAACCCCTCACTTTTCATTGTTCTAAATAAACCTTCAGAGTCTCAGAGCACAAAGGTGCTTCCTACTAAAGCTCTTGTCTCTGACCCACCCTTCTCCCTGGGTCTTTCTACTTGGGTTTCTGGGCCTTCTGGCATTTGAACTGAGCTGCAGTTCTGGGGCCGGGGGAGGCTTGCCTGCCGTCAGCATCATCTCTGCATGCTTGCTGTACAGCATTCTCAGCATGGCTTCCCGCTGTCCCTCTGATGTTCCTCTCCCACTCGCCTGCTCTCGCTTTTGTGAAGTTCTTGGAAGAAGAGGGGATAAGTGTCTGTGTTCAAGGCCACTGCTTTCCTCCTTATCCAGCATATGGTCACCACATAGCAAATTTATCAGCTCTGGGAACATAATTTCAGGGGAGATAGTCTTCTCTGCAGACCCCTTGGAGATCCTGGAATATCTGGAGTTCCTCTCCCTCCACCCAAATGCTAAAAGTGAGCCACAAGTATTTTTGCATAGGACATATGCTCTTTTCCAGCTATCTGACTATACGGGCATCTCCTGCTTTCCAAGGAGCCAACTCAAGCTGACTTCATGCTGTCAAGCCTTGTGTGTCACATAGGACTTAATGTTGAACAATATGCACGACTATATTAAGTCTTCAAAAATTAGGATGCCCTTTGGACTGAGTGCATCCTTGTGGCATGGGTAAGGGTGATTTAGTTCACAAATTTATGAGTTCTCTCTCTCTCTCTCTCTCTCTCTCTCTCTCTCTCTCTCTCTCTCTCTCTCTTTCCTTCCCTCCTTCTCTAAAGGACAAGCAAGCAAGATTTTACTGAGCAGAGTAGGGTCTCTATAGCACAGAGGGGTCCCCAGAGTGTGCTACCCAATCCTAGTGTTTCTTACAAAGCTGGTGCTAAGAATAACTGAAAACACTTTCATTGTAGAACAGTACTGTTCTAAGTACTTAACGTGCATGTGTGTGCACGCACGTATGCACGTTCCCCCCTTGTACAATCACATGCACATACACACGCATATGGAGGCCAGAGGGCGATCTCAGGTGTTGTTTCTCCGGAGCCATTCATCTTGCTTTTAGAGTCTTTCACTGACCTGGATTTCCTGTCTCTGTCTCCCACTCCCCAGCCTTGCAGTCCTGGAATCACACACGCTGCCCCACCCCCTTCCACATGGGTTCTGAAGATTGGCCTCAGTCCCACTTTACTAAGCTATCTCCCAGCTGGTTTTCCTTCTCTCCCTCCTCTTCTGTTTCACCAGCGTTGGGAACTGCTGATCCCCTGTTAATATGCATGTCCAATGGCTCAGCCCACCAGGCCTTGTCAGATTTCTTTTAAAGCTGTACTGAGGTTTTGAACATGGTACCTTGTGTATGGTAGACGGGCACTCTACCAACTGAGTTACATTCCCAGTCACACTGGGCTTTATTTTCTTAGAACAGTGTTTCATGTAGCCTGGGATAGGAAGCTGAGCACGACCTTGAACTCCTGAGTCTCCTGCCTCCATCTCCTGAATGCTCAGATTACAGTGCACAGATTATGTGCCACCATACACAGCTCTAAGTACTTAATATCAACTTGTAAAAACAAAGTAATTGCACACTAACTATATAATCTTCAGCGGGGCTGTGATGTACTTACTACCGTCATCTCCAGTTTGCTGCTAAAGAAATCAAAGCAGGGACGGGGAAGATGCCTCAGTTGGCAAAACACCTGCCTTACAGCATGAGGGCAGGAATTAGGATCTGTAGCACCTGTGTAAAAGGATAGATGGCATGGTGCATGCATGACATCCTAGCATCCAGGAGGCAGATGCAGGAGGATCCCTGGGCCGGCTGGCCAGCTAGTCTAGCCAAACCAATGTGCTCCGGGCTCAAGAAGGGACCCTGACTGAAAATATAAGGTGGAGAGTAATTGAGGAAGAGACTGGATGATGAGCTCTGTTCTCTACACACACACACACACACACACACACACACACACACACACACACACACGAGAGAGAGAGAGAGAGAGAGAGAGAGAGAGAGAGAGAGAGATCAAAGTACAAAGGAAACAAATATAAGCCTAACATGCATTTCCCTAAAACAAATGAAAGAAAAAAATACTCAGATCCAAGAAAACCCTAAGCAAGGTATGAAATCATACCTGAACATATTTTAGCCAAACTCCTGAAAAATTAAAACCAGATGGTTTACTGTTTAAGAGCACTGGCTGCTCTTCCAGAGGACCTGGGTTCCCAGCACCCACATGGCAGTTCACAACTATTTGTAACTTCAGTTCTAGGGCATATGATGCCCTCTCTGGCCTCTGCTGGCACCAGGCACACAAGTGGTATACAGACATATACACAGTCAAAATATTTACTCATACACACAAGATAAAAATTTAAATAGAAATGATAATTGAATCTGGAGGTGGAGTGTATCTGAGAAGACAGTTCAGTGGTAGGCATGATTTGTCCAACATGCCTGAGGCCTTGGATTTGATCTTCAGCACTTGCAGAAACAGAGAAGCTGAATCTGATGCTACACGATTTGGAAAGCTAGTTTTAACTCAGAATGAGGACTAAACATTGACCCAAAACAGTAACACAGGAGTTCTCTGAAAGCAGACAGCATCTCACTTATCATCTCTACTTTCAATATAACTATGCATTGCTAACATGACTTCACCATGAGAGAAAAGAGCATTGGAGCACATTTTCATCAAGCATTTCATGTAATAGTCAGTGACAGAGGAGTGGCCGGATCCTACTCTCATTTCAGCTTTCAGCTTTCACGCTACCATAGATAGCATTGGACAGTGGTGATGGTGACTGAGGGAACTGGCACATACCAATCAGTGAGTTAGAGAACTTAATCTGTACCAACACATTATTATTATTATTATTATTATTATTATTATTATTATGAATGTGCACACACACATGCATGCATGTTGAATCCAAGAAAAGAGAAACAACTCTTCGGTTGCACAGCTGAGTGGTAGAGCTAGCATCTGAATAAAGATGTCTCTGATGCCAGTGCCTGCCTTGTTCCAATGCACCATCTGCCCTTTCGCTGCTTTACCTGGGCCTATCACAGTGACATTTTCCTCTCCCATGTCCCTGGATCCAGTGTGTTCTTTCCTGACCCATTATTCTTCAGACTGAAGCAAATTCACCTTCATAAAACATCGCATTGTTCAGCTTGATTCAACTTGACTTCTCTTTGGTCAGATGGGTTTAATTTGGTTCGGTCACTGAGAACCAACTTGTTGTGTGAATGAGGCCAACTTCTGTTTCAGGTTGATTCAAACCAATTTGATCATTATTACTCTTATACCAATATATTATATAAATTTATTATTAGGCTAGATTTTATTATTGCAGAAGTGGAAGGCAGACATCACCTCAACACTGAGATAGGCCTCATGTTCCTCCATCTTACTACCAGGTCATGTGTTACGGTGACACCAAATCTCAGACTGAAACTGACACAGATTCAAATACTTATTAACAATCAGGTAAAATCATTCATACAATTTATAAGCTCAACGAAGTCTGAGTTCTTGGACATTGTCTTAGGGTTTCATTGATGTGAAGAGACACCATGACCAAGGCAATTCTTATAAGGGCAAACATTTAATTGGGGCTGGCTTCCAGTTTCAGAGGTTCAGTCCATTATCATCACGGTGGGAAGCATGGCAGCATGCAGGCAGACATGGTGCGGGAGGTGCCAAGAGTTCTGTATCTTGATCCAAAGGCAGACAGCTAGAAAGAGACCCTCTCCTCTGCCCTGGATGCAGCCTGAGTATAGGAGCCCTCAAAGCCCACCTACACAGGGACATACTCCACCAAGAGCACACCTAGTCCAATAAGGCCACATCTCCTAATCCAGTTCCCATGGGCTAAGCATACTCAAACCACCACAGGCATTTTATGTACTTTGTCAAGAACCTTTTACTTTAGGTAAATAAAACATTGTGACAGTATTCATCTAATCCAGTCAAAAATAGCACACAGGATTCTTGGCTGAAAGGGGCACAAAGGCCTGAATAGGGACCTAGTCTATACATCTCTCTGAAGAATCTAATTCCTGGGCTCACTAGATTCTTTTCTCTAAACATACAAGGAACCAAATCACACAACTTCTTTCCATCCATTTCACTCAGGAAAAATCACGGCCAATGCTGAAACACATTTAGGGACCTTGTAGCAATGACTGGAAAGAAAGATCTTAGAGCAATTGCTACTGGAATGCAGGCTTATGCCTGGAATTTCTCAGATACTTCTAACCACTCCTAGGTGTAAGAGCATTTTCTTGCTTTTTTCTTTTCTCTTCTTTTCTTTTTCTTTTCTTTCTTTCTTTCTTTCTTTCTTTCTTTCTTTCTTTCTTTCTTTCTCTTTTTGTTTTGTTTTGTTCATTCATCTAGAGGCTCACTGAGTCTAGATGGCCCAAAAGCATCAACCTTGGCCTCGCCCATCCAACGCTCTGTAATCTATAGCTTTGTGTGCATATTCCATCCGCAAAGAAAGGTGACTTGGTTCTAGCAGACATTCAGGCTCCAGTAACACTGCAGCGTGCTAGTGAGTTGGATTTAACCTTTCTCTCTCATTTGCATCTCCTTCCCCATCATAATCACCCACTCTTCTTACTCCTTGAATAGTTCCTTAAACCTCTGGCTCCTTCCTACCTCCACACCTTTGTTCATTCTACTCTCCCTGCCTAAATTATTCCTCTCCTCTTCCTCTTTGCCTATTTGAATGTTTCTCACTGACATTTAACAAACTTGGCCTCCCCCACCAAATGCCAACCATGTCTGCATCATGATGACAGCCTTGAGAAATCTCTGGTTGATACTCTAGAAAACCATCCTCTGGGCCGACGGTGGGCACAGCGTTAGTCTGCCCAGCACTGTCTGTCCCCTGCTAGCTGTAACTTTCCAGACAGAATTTAGCTATCTCACATATCTGAAAGGGCTCAGGCATTAACCAACCCATAAAGTAGGTGCTGAGATTAAACAGGATGCAGCAATGGACCAGCAACCCTCTGTCCTTCTGTGGCAAAGTCCTTTCCCTCAAGCATATATACCTAGATAAGTCTCCCTACATTGCTTATGGCTTATACTATCAAAGTATACATATATATGATTAGCTATTATATGCATAATATATATGAACATGTATAGAATATGTGACCTGTATACATAAATATTTACATTTAAAAGCTATAGTTTCTCTCTCTCTCTCTCTCTCTCTCTCTCTCTCTCTCTCTCTCTCTCTCTCTCTCTCTCTCTGTATGCAGGTGCCCATGGAAGACAAAAGAGGGTGTCAGGTCACCTAAAACTGGAGTTAAAGGCAGTTATGTGCCACCTGATGTGGGAGCTGGGAACTGAATTCTGTTCTACAAGAGCAGCAAGTGCTCTTAACTGCTAAACCCTCTCTCAAGCCCAGACTGATGTATATTGGTCGATCAAGTGCTAGGGATACTAATATCTCAATAAATCTTCTTTGTACTGATATTAAAAACGCCAGAGAAAACGGAATCCATCCAGGGCATTTCTGTTATATGTATTCTAGGGTAGGGAACCAGGGAAGAATGGAGTAGTGGAGGTAATAAGTGAGTGGGACACAAAAAGCTGCTGAGTTAAGGTTCTCCTTGGTGCTAGGATAACAGAAGTGCACACCATCGCGTTTCTGTGGCCTTGGGTGTGCTCAGCAAGCACATTTCAAAGCCCAAGCTACATTTCAAATCCTCCTTTTCTTTCTCTGTCCTTCTGTCCCGATTTCTCCTCCTCCCCTGGCCTCAGACTCACAATCTTCCTTCCATAGACCTCCTGAGTGATTAGCGAATTTTTAAAAAAGATTTATTTATTTTATGTATATAAGTACTCTGTAGCTGTGTTCAGACACACCAGAAGAGGGCATTGGATCCCATTCAGATGGCTGTGAGCCACCATGTGGTTGCTGGGAATTGAACTCTGGACCTCTGGACGAGCAGTCGGTGCTCTTAACTGTTGAGCCATCTCTCCAGCCCCCAGGAGCGACTTTTTACTTAGTGACATGCATCCTTGGTTTTGATGATCGGTATCATGGTCTGTCACTGGAGTAACCTCGACTCTCACCCCTCAAAGTTAACCATCCAACAAGCACTATTAATTCTGCCTCTTTTTTTTTCCCAGTCCATCTCTCTTTCATTGTTGCTATCATTGACCTAGTTCAAGTTCCCATAATCTCCCAGAGACAACTGGTCTCTCTGCCTCCGGTCTAATCCCCTTTCAATTCACCTCTCACACGCTGCTAGAGTAATCTTTCTCAGGTGGGCATATATATCTGACTATATCACTCTCCTCAACCATTTCTATTCCCACTCCTCAACTGCCCATTTATTCTGTTTAAATTCTGAGTAGAACATTCCAGACAACTTGTTCCTTGTGTAACTAGCAGCCTTTCTTTTGGCCCCTCCTCCAACCCTCCATCCACACCCTGTGCTCAAGCCATAGTGACCTACTTTCAGTTCCCCAAACACAACATGCTTTATCAAGCCCCTGCACATACATGGAATGCTTTCTGTGCCAGCTGCAGGGACTAATTCATCTTTGAATTCAGTGAGTGAGTCATTTTCCCTGACTTGCCCCAGCCATAGTCTGTCGCCAGCGATAGTTGCCTCTCCCTCCAGCTCTCCACAATTTCCTGCACACATTTACATATTGCATATACTTGCTTGCTTGCCTGTCTCCAACTGGCAGTGGGAGGCTCTCTGAGAACAAACTGATTCTTATGTGTCTTTGCATGCTTCATGTCTATTGTAGGCTTAAAATAGGTGCTATTGAATGAGCAGGTGACTCTTTTATAAGTTGGACAAAGTTGTGGCATAGGAGCCTCTGCACAGATAATAGCTCGTTTGTATGTTGACTTACCTTGGAGAAAGGCCTTGGTCTTTTTTTTGCTCTTTTGTATGATATTTTGATCACTCATTCAACAATTAAGCACCTACTTTAGGTTTCAGGTCTTGCATGACTTTTTTTTTTTTTTTAAGATTTATTTATTTTATGTATATGAGTACACTGTTGCTCAGACACACCAGAAGAGGGCATCAGGCCCCATTACAGATGGTCGTGAGCCACCATGTGGTTGCTGGGGACTGAACTCAGGACCTCTGCAAGAACAATCAGTGCTCTTAACCACTGAGCCATCTCTCCAGCCCTCCCCCTTTTCTTTTTAAAAAAGAATTAGGAGGTATTGTGTCAAAGAAGGATATTCTGTAAAAGCTTTAAAGCTGTGTGAAATTAAATTATGAAAAAAAAATTTGAAGTTCAGTGCTTGGTGATATTTCAGTCTACCACAGACAAGTTTGAATAATTCTTCGAACAATTTTACAGCGACTCTCCTACTCAAACACAACCCAGGCCTTCCGCACGTGGCTTCAGATAAGAAGAAGAGTGGGGGAACAGGAAAGATGCTGAAAAGATGGCTTAGAGGCTAAGAGCTCTTAACGCTTTCACCTCCGCCTGGGGATTTACAATCACCGGTACTCCAGCTTCAGAGGGTTCAAGTCCCAGACCCCACATGATAGAAGGAGAATACTGATCCCTACAGGTTGTTATCAGTCCCCTCGCCCCCACATGGGCCAGGGCATGACCACCCTTCCACCAATAAAAAAAATAAGTGTGTGTGTTGGGGGGGAGATTACCTCAAAAAAAAAAAAAAAAAAAAAAAAAAAAAAAAAAAAAAGTAGAATAACATTACTGAAACCTGCCACTGGGTGGCAGTGCTTCTCCATAAATAAGGTATCCCGGGCCTAGGCCTTTAGATTAAACCAGTTCATAATCTACAGAATCGTAGTAACATTGTAACATGATAGGCTATCTTTCACAAAAAGAAGGAAAAAAAAATCAGGGAGCGAGAGAGTGGATGAGGCTCCAGCTTTGATTCTCAGCATGGCAGTTGCAAAACCGAAAGAGTCAAAAATAGAATTTAGGCATCTCTTCAAGCTTTTCTTAATCTTCAGCATGTGTTTTTGTTCATTTCCACGGAACAAATCATAACAGAACACTTGAGAATGGCATGAGCGTGCTAAGTTCCATTTTTCTTATGCACTTGTAATCTCATAACATTTATTTATTTATTTGTGTGTGTGTCTGATGTATGTTAGTGCTGCATATGACATACGTGTGGAGGTCAGAGGATAACTCTGAGGAGTCACTTCTTTCCTTCTACTGTGGGTTCTAGGGGTAGAACTGGCCTAGGCTCTAGGGTCATCTCAGCCTCTGCCCCAAGCACCTTCACCTGCTGATCCATCTTGCTGGCCTAGAACTGATTTGTAAATGTTGATTCTGTGTGCTATGTCAAATCCAAAGTGCCTAACTTTAGAAGTACAGAATAAACAGATGAAAGTAATTTTTGTTTATTTTGGTGTATATGAGTGTTTTGCTTGAATATATCTGTGCTTCACATTTGTGCCTGTTACCCATGGAGGCCAAAAAAAGGGTAACAGATCCCCTGGAACTGGAGTTACAAACAGTTGTGAGTGCCATGTTGGCGATAGAAATTGAACCAGGGTCTTCTGGAAAAGCAGCCAGTGATCTTAACCTCTTAACCTTGTTCCAGCTCTTGGAAATAATTTTTTTTAGGTAGAAGTGTAATTGGGGTAACAGAACAGAACAGAAGGGGGACTTTGGAGGATGCTCTCTGTGAGCCCTGGAATCATAAAGAGCAGATGACAATGGGATCCCACAGTTCCTAGCTTTTTCAAAGTCTATGTTTCTTATTTGCTAAAATGGAGATGATCACATTACTTCCCTTACAGGCTCACTCTGAGGATTAAGAAAATGACGATTATAAAATTCTGCCCACTGTTTCTGTCTCAAACTTCATGGCCTCCAAATGCTGGAGGACGTACTACAGATAGATGTGTATTTATGAATCATTGAGGTACAGTCATAGTAAAATAGATTTAAAAAAAAAAGGTGAAACATGAGGATGGGACTCTTTTTGTGTTTTTTAGAAGCCTGGAGATTACTACCAGGGCCTCACACAAGCTAAGCAAGAGCTCTACTACTGAGCTACACCCCCAGCTCAAGACGCTTAGGGGTGCAGAAGTGGGCTGAGATGTGGTAAAGAAACAGAGTTGCTTTTCATCTGAATGTACATTCAGATAAGGCTGGAAACTTTAAAGGGGAGGCCAGTGTCAGAGGTGACTGGTCATCCCCCGTATCCTTTGAGGAGGTTCTAGTGATATGAGGCTTTCCGTGCTAAACCTGGGAAAGTCCTAAGCAAACTGGACAGTTCATCACCAGACCAGAACAGGTGAAGGGTGGGGAGTTGGGTGAGGGGAGGATAATAAAAGCTCACATCTTTCTTTCCCTGTGCCAACTGGTCTCTTTACAATAACTTTGTAAGGAGTTTTACCATTGGCTTGACCATACAGAAGACAAAAGGCAAGGGAGCTGGGACAATACATCCAGAGAGTAAGTCTTGCCCGCCTATAGAACACGGGAAAGGACAGAGAATCGACCCAAAGAGGTAAAAACATTGACTCTGTAGGTTAGGATTGCTCCAGGGATGAACTGATGGAGAAAGCCTCCAATGGGGTCTCAGATTCCCTCAGCAAAAATTCAGGTGTGGGACACGCACTTCTTCCCAGATCACTTCCTGCATTGAAATTTCTCTCCTCTAATTGCATACGGTACGACCCATCGAACTAAGACAAAGGTCAAAAGTCCAAGTACACCATTCGCAAAATCCCTTCTTGCCAAGCCATAGCACCGGACGGACCTCTTCGCACCGGAGAACCCCCAGGCACCCCAAAGCTACTCCTGGATCTGGTTGACAAGAGCAGCCAAACCCGCCAAACCAACGCAAATTACATTTGCCGGGCCGGCAGGAGGCGCTTCCTGATTGGCAGGGCGATAGGGGTGGGGCCTCTGAGGAAAATCCTCCCTCGGATTGGTGCAAACCATCGAGGTTGAGCGCTCTAACGCGACTGGGCGCGAAAGCTCGAATTTCGCTGCGGAGCTGGAGACGGCGGGAGCTGTCGCCGGCAGGTTGAGGTTACTGGGGACACGTTCTCCTGGAGCCGCGCGGAAGGGAGGCCGGAATCATGACCGGCGAGGTGAGTTCTGAGGTGAGTTTAGGTCTGGTTCGGGCTGTGGAGGCCTCTCTCTGAGGGCCGGGTGAGACAGGCGACCTAGAAGGGCCGGAGTGCCGGGCCGGGAGGACTACAACTCCCGGCGTGCACCGCTCCGAGACCACTGGACTGGGGCCGGGGGCCTCTCGGGTCTCCATCTGGCTTCCCGCGCTCGGTCCCCACAGCTTATGGTTCGGCGGCGCGCGCTGCTGTCCGCCCAGCCGGGTCCTCAGTTTGTCACTGCAGCCCGCCCTGCTCTTTGGCGCGTTTCCTGCCGCGCAGGCTCCTTTTACAGCATCCCCAGCCAAGAAAAGAGGCCTTGGCCAGCCTGGCCTGGAGGTTGTGGGGTGGGATTCTCTGAAAACACAGGGCAAGGGTTGTACGCTGTTGGAACTCTGGTTCTGAAAGGGACTTCTGAGGGTGTCGCTCGTGGGCCCACTGTCTTTGCTCACAGTGCTTCATTGACCCGGCTCGCGGCGTCCTTCTAGTAGCTGACTGCTCACTAGTGGAATTTGGCCATAGACAACTTTTTTCCGGGATCTGTGTTCTTTTCTGAAGCCAGGACTAGGACCAAATAGTTGCCTTGGGAACAGAATTAATGGGGTACCAGAAAACCTAATCACTAAAAGAAAGCCTTATTTTGACATGAAATTTTCATGATTAGATACTGAATAAATTATCAGACTTAAAAATCAAGATCTCATCGTACACCAATCTGTCTTCCCGCCTCACTCGATAAAAAAAAAAAAAAGAAAGCCTTAATTTCAATAACATTATTTACAAAAGATGGCTGGCTTCATAAACCACACTTTTTCTGACTCTTACTAAAAAAAAAAAAAGGAAAAAACTGTAAAAGTGGGAGACAGGGAGGCAAAGTTAGAAGAATGGTGTGTGTGTGTGTGCGCGTGCGCGTGCGCGTGTGCGTGTGTGTGTGTGTGTGTGTGTGTGTGTGTAAGTGTGTGTAACTATTACAATGGGACCTGAGGGATGGCTCATAAATAAAGACACTTGTTTCGAAGCCTGACAACCTGACTTCTATCCCCAGAGAGAGATTAGACTTCTGCAAGTTGTCCTCTGACTTCCGTCCAAGCTCTGTAGCATATCACTCCTATTCCAAAGGTGCGCACACACACAGAGACAGACACACACACATGAAATAAATGAAGATGCAATTTTTAAAAATTAAAAAAGGGGCTAGAATGATGGCTCATCAGATAAGAGCACTTCCTGCCCTTCCAGAGGACCTGGATTGGGTTCCTGTCACATGGTGGCTCATAACCATCTGTAGTTTCAGTTCCAGGGAATCTAGTGCCCTCTTCTGACCTTCATGGATATCAGATATGAATGCAGCACCCTTACATACATGCAGGAAAAAACTCATACACATGAACAAAGTAAATCTTTTAAAAAAATTTTTTAAAGGGGGCAGGAGAGATGGCCCAATGGTTAAGAGCCCTTGCTGTTCTTGCAGAGAACCCTAGTTCAGTTCCCAGCGTCCACATCATGACTGTCTGTAACTACAGCTCTAGGGGGTCTCATGACCCTTTTGACATCCACAGGCACTTCATGAATATGGTACACAGACATATAAGCAGACAGAACACCTATACACATAAAATAAATAAATCTTCTTTTCAATTGAAAAAACAAAGAACCAAGTGAATCTGATTTGTGCAATTAATGTGTTTAATAAAAGTCAACCGAGCTGTTCAGTTAGTATCCTGTAGCAATTAGTTTCTGTTTGTGTTTGTTTGGTTTTGGTTTTGGCCTGTGATTCTAAATGTCATCTGTTCATCACACCGTCACGTTGGTTCTTTCCAGTTGCAGCTGGATGACCCCACACTTTGTGGACCCATGTATACTCAGCTCTGTCTTCTCCTTGTTAATGCTAAGTTTATTCTCATTTTCTAGGTTAACCTGGAAGTCAATGATCTAAAACTTGTTTCACAAGAAGAAGCAGACAGTCCTGTAGACAGTGGACAGGGCAGCTTTGAAACACTCGAGCCCTTGAGTGAGAGAGGTTAGTTATATATGTTATGGTAATTTTATGAGTAGAGTTGCAGGGTCCTGGGCTGTGAGTGATTTCAGGTAATCTCATTATTTTCTTGACTTATCAAATTGTTAGTGCCCTGACTTTATTATTTATCTTCTTTATAATAAATAAAAATAACAGTGTTTACACATATTTTTAAAGAACATTCATTCCTGTCATATAACAGGGATAAATAATATGTTATTTTTTAGATAAAAATAAATAAGATGTCTAGTAGTTACTTCATTGCCTGGTTAAATGCATTCATTACAGAACAGAATTTCTAACACCCGCCAGGATGATTAGAACAACTTTACACATTATAAATGTATGTAATTACATTTCTTAGCAAGAGTCGTTTTGCCACAGAATTTTTTTTAAATATATTTTTAGATATGCTTTGCCACAGTGAGTTCTTAATGGTAGTTGTGTAATCTCACAAGGTGATGTATCACATGTGTAATTAAGTATATTTTTAAGTAGCTAGGAAGAAGGACAAAGGATTGGGTGGTTGGGTACCTTCTTCTAAAAACACAGTTTCCTCTAGATTCTGATGAAGAGATATTTGTGAGTAAGAAACCGAAGAGCAGGAAAGTGTTACAAGACAGTGATTCTGAGGCTGAGGACAGAGATGACGCTCTGGAGAAAGCCACCTACGACAGTGCGGAGGAGAACAAGGAGAACTTACACTCAGGGAAGAGTGAGAAGATCAGAAGCCTTTCCAAGGCTCTGGCTGACAGCGATGAGAGTAACGTGGAAGGAACTCTGTGTCAGCAGAGCCTCGAGACTCAAGAGACTCCTTCCTTGGAGCCGAGCCATCAGACAGGAAGCTCTGTGGACTTCGCCACTGACAGAAAGCTCTCCAAAACACTTCACAGAGAAGGAGCTGGAGGAAAAGCAAAATCCAAGAGAAGACTGGAGAAAGAGGAGAGAACAATGGAGAAAATCAGGAGACTGAAAAAGAAGGGAGCCAGACGTGAGGTATGCTGAAACTTTCTGACCTTTGTATTGGTTTTTTTGATCAGGGTCTCACCATGTAGCCCTGGCTGTCCTGGAACTCACTCTGTAGACCAGGCTGGCCTGGAACTCACAGAGATCCGCCTGCCTCTGCCTTCCAAGTGCTGGGATTAGAGGCGTGCGCCACCACTGCCTGGCTCGCTCTTTCTTTCTTTCTTTCTTTCTTTCTTTCTTTCTTTCTTTCTTTCTTTCTTTCTTTCTTTCTTTCTTTCTTTCTTTCTTTTTATGTGTATGTGTTTGTGCCTGTGCACCATGTGGGTGGCGTAGGTGCCCGTGGAGGTCAGAGGTGTCAGCTCCTCTGGAACTAGAGTTACAGGCAGTTGGGAGCCACCAAGTGAGGGTACTGGGAACTGAACCTGGGTTCTCTGAAACAGTCCAAGATCAACTTTTTAATTCCACTTGTAAGTGAGAACATATGATGTTTCTCTTTCTAGCTTGACATAATGTCCTCTAGTTCTATCAACATTGCTGCAAATGACACAATTTCCTTTTTTTTTAAATGGGTGAACAATATACCCTTGAGTGTGGAAGAATAATTTATGTATCTACTTGTTGAAGTACATTCTAAAAAATAACTAGGTTTTATTTTTCGGGTAGGTTGATATTTTAGAAACATAGGTTTTAATTCCTGATAATTGTTTCTACACACAAAATATGGCCTTGGTGGCGCACGCCTTTAATCCCAGCACTTGGGAGGCAGAGGCAGGTGGATTTCTGAGTTCGAGGCCAGCCTGGTCTACAGAGTGAGTTCCAGGACAGCCAGGGCTACACAGAGAAACCCTGTCTCAAAAAAACAAAAAAAAAAAAAAAAACCAAAAAACAAAAAACAAAAAAACAAAAAATATAGCTTTAAATTGACTGCTTTGCATAAAGAGTGATGGTTATGTAATTTACAACTATTGATTGTCCTTGTCATTGAAGATGCACTAAGGACATTTCCAAATAAGTGGGGTGCTGGTTTCTTGGTGTGTTCTGTAGTAATTCTTCATTACTGTTCCTCTGATGAAATTGACTTTGAGGGGAGAATTTTTAAAAACATGTATCAATCAAAAGTTCATTTGTTAGCTAGAAAAATTATCCTCAAATTTTATTTTATTTTTAAAAGATTTATTTATTTTATGTAAGTACACTGTTGCTCTCTTCAGACACACCAGAAGAGGGCATTGGATCCCATTGCAGATGGTTGTGAGCCACCATGTGTTTGCTGGGAATTGAACCCAGGACCCTTGGAAAATCAGTCAGTGCTCTTAACCACTGAGCTATTTCTCCAGCCCGTCCTCAAAATTTAGAAAGTAATTGCTTCCTAAGTATTTAGTTGACTTTTCAAAACATACTTACTGTTTGCTAAGTAAATATTGAGCAGTTATATATAAATCACAGCTTGGGTTTCAAAGGTTAAGTGTAAGTTAGGAGCCAATGAGAATGTTCTCCATGCGAGACAGTTGTGTGTTAATGAAAGGGGGGCTTTTTGTTCTCTGTTTCAAATTACCATATGCTGTTGTGAGATACTAGGCTTTACAATGATTTGATTGTGCATTTTCTTTATTGTCTAGGAAAGTGATGCAGACCAGCCACTTAATGACAGTGGCTGTCTTCTTGAAGACAGTGATCTTTTTGAAACAGGTTTGGAGGAAGAAGATCACTCTCCATTGGAAGATGACGAATCATTGGCGTCAATAAGGGCGGCTGTAAAAAACAAGGTGAAGAATCGCAAGGCAAGTCAAGAGCCAGCCTGGCCCGCTGCTTCAGTCTTTGTTTCATTGTTGCAGCTTGCAGGGGTTTTGTTGTTGTTGTTGTTGTTTGTTTGTTTTTTTAAAGATTTATTTGTTTATGTATATGAATGACTACACTGTGGCTGTCTTCAGACACACCAGAGGAGGGCATCAGATCCTATTACAAATGGTTGTGAGCCACCATGTGGTTGCTGGGAATTGAACTCAGGACCTCTGGAAGAGCAGCCAGTGCTTTTAACCTCTGAGCCATCTCTCCAGCCCCCAGCTTGCAGTTTTTAAACTTAATTTTTAAAACTTTTATGTATGTGGGTATTTTGCTTGCATGTATGTCTGTGTACCACATGTGCATACAGTGCCCATGGAGACCAGAAGAGGGCGTTAGATCCCTTGGAACAGGAGTTACGGATGGTTGTAAGCTGTCTTGAGGGTGCTGGGAGTGAACTTTGGTCCTTTGTACTTAGTTCTGTGGGTAAGATGGCTTGCTGTGCAAGGGTGAGGACCAAAGTTCAAATCTTCAGAACCCAGGTCACAAAGCCATGTGGTCATGAGCTGTAGTTCAGGACTGGCTTGCTGGGACTTGGTGATCAACCTAGCCCCAGATTCAGTGAGAGCCCTTGTCTCAAGGGAGTGGAGGAGTGGGGAGGGATAAGAGAGTAGGACACCTGATAGCCTTCTCTGGCCTCTGTGTGTACACCAGCGCACAAATAAACAACTACAGCAAGCATGCATTCATACACACACATGCAATAAAACGGAAACAAGATGGAGGAGTATTTTAGTTAGGTTTATCACTATTGCTGTGATAAACACCGTGGCCAGAAGCAAGCTGGGGAGGAAAGGGTTTATTTTAGCCTATAGTTGTTGTAGTCTAACATAAAGAGAAGTCAGGACAAGAACTGAAGCAGAAGCCATGGAGGAGTGCTGCTTACTAGCTTACTTTCCAAATCTTGCTCAGCCTGCCTTTTTTTTCTTTTCTTCCATTAATTAATTAATTAATTAATTAAATTTACATCCCAATCGCTGCCCTCTCAGTCCCCCCCCCCCCAGTTCTTCCCCCATCTCCTGCTTCCTTTCTCCTCTTAGAGGGTAGAGCCTCCTCCCCCCAGGTATTCCCCCATATCAAGTCTCTGCAGGGCTAGGAGCATCCTCTCCCACTAAGGCCAGACAAGGCAGCCTAGTTAGAGGAACGGATTCCACAGACAGGCAACAGCTTTAGGGACAGGACAGCTCCTACTCCAGTTGTTGGGGGACACCCATGAAGATGGAGCTGCACATCTGCTACATATGTGTGGTGTGGGGGGCTAGGTCTAGCCTGTGTATGCTCTTTGGTTAGTGGTTCAGTCTCTGGGAGCCCCAAAGGTCTAGGTTAGTTGATTCTGTTCGTCTACCTATGGAGTTCCTATCTCCTTCTGGGCCCTCAATCCTTCCCCCAACTCTTACATGAGCAGCCTGCCTCTTTATACAAGCTGGGACCACCTGTCCAGGGATAGCACCTTCAACAGTGGGCTGGGCCTCTTCTCCATTAAACTTTAATAAGACAGTACCCACATAGACTTGTCCTCAGACCAATCTTACAGAGGTATTTTCTCAATTAAGATCCCTTCTTCCCGATGTCTAAATTCATGTCAAGTTGACAAAAATCAACCAGCAGAAAGGATTTTCTGTGTGCGTTTGTTTTTTTCTTTCTCTTTTTCTTTTTTTCGATTATGTTTTATGTGTATGAGTGTATACACTGCATATATGTATATACCCTGTATACATTAAGTGCCTATGGAAGGCAAAAGAGGGCATTGGATTCCCTGGAACTAGAGTTATAAACCTGTGCGAACTATAATGTGGGAGTTAGGTCCTCTGAGAAAACAAGGGCTCTTATAATCCGAGTTTACATTTCCAGTCCCCATATAAGAGGGATTTTTTTTTTTAGTTGCCTAGAACCACCAGTCAGGAAGCTCTGTGGACTTTACCTATGACAGAAAGCTCTCCAAAACACTCCACAGAGAAGGAGCTGAAGGAGGAGCAAAATCCAAGAGAAGTTCCCTAGAAGTCATTTCCTTCTTAGAAAATATGTAAACAGGAAAAATAGGGTTATAATTCCATCTCTATCTAATTTTTTTTTTTAAACACAGTAGGAAAACTTATTATCTGGTAATTATTAGTTTAAGAGTAAAGTAGTGTGATGTAGTAAGAAATATCATTTTTCCAGCCCTGGTGGTTGTGCTATCCAAGGTGCTTAGGAGGCAGGAGAATTACAAATTCAAAGCCAGACTTAATGAGACTCTGTCTCCAAGTGAGGGTCTGGGGATTTATCTCAGTGGTAGAACACTTGCCTAGCATGTGCTAGGCCCTGAGTCTACTCCTTATACCAACAAGAGAAAAACATCTTTTTATCCGAGTTTAGTTTTGTTCTTTAATTGATTTGTAATCTTTTAGAAAAAGGAACCATCTCTGGAGAATGAGACCTTTTCATTAGAAGACGAAAATGAATTATCCAAAGGCAGTGGGAGGAAGGTAAGGCACACCCCTACCCACTATTTGTATGATCTCTTTCCATAGAAGAGTGTGTGTTTCTCAAGATAGATACTGTATCTTACTGGAGTTCCTTGGTAACCAAGCTCTTTCCTCTTTCTCTTTACTTCTTTCTTTTTTAAAGATTTGCTTTATTTTTATATGTATGTGTGTCTGTCTGTCTGTCTATCTGTGCACCACATATTTATTTTTATGTGTATGTATTTTGCCTGCATGTATGTGTACCACATGTGCTGGCCTGTGTGTGTGTGTCTATATGTGTGTCTATTTTATGTGTATGTGTCTTGCCTATATGGTGTCTATGTACCATGTGTTTCTTTTTAATGTGTGTTTGGCCTCTACGCATGTCTGTGTACCACATGTGTTTTGCCTGCATATATGTCTGTGTACCACATGCATGCAGTGCCTAGTGGCCAGAAAAAGGTGTCAAAGCCCTGGACCTGGAGTTACAGACAATTGTGAGCCACCACATAGGTGTTGGGAACTGAACCTGGGTCCTCTGTGAGAGAAGCAGGTGCTCTTAACCACTGAGCCATCTCTCTGAAATCCAAGGTGTTTCTTTGTACACAGGAGGAACAAACAATACAATAAATCTGTTTCCTGAGACTTGCTAATAAATATATTCTTTATTCTTGTATTGAGTGTTTAGTACCTATTCCTTCTCTTCCCATTTTCTTAGACAACAACTCTTCAGGAATAAATATCTTTCTAAAAAAACACCATTAATGTAGTTTCACTTTGTTTTGTTTTTAAGGAAAGAAAGGCAGCAAAGTTAAGTAAGGAAGCATTAAAAAAACTGCATAGTGAGACTCAGCGTCTAGTCCGAGGTAATAAAAACCACAAGATGAATCCTGATGGGGTTTGTTTTGTTTTGTGTTTTTTTGTCAGCTCATCTTCTATGTTGGGGAGTTGGTTTGCTAACACTCATAATGTGAATTCATATCATATAAGTGTGATATGAAATTTAGAGTTAAACTTGATTAACTGTCCATTGTTCCCAAGACCTTGGATCATTAATATAAACAGAAAATTTGCAGAACTGTGGTAGAGCTAAAGGAAGAACTGTTTTTAAAAATACTTTAAATTCTATGTTTGTGTATATATGTGTGTGGGGTGGGGTGTATGTGAGTGTAATTGCCCAAGAGGCCAGAAGTCAGATCCTCTGGAGATCCTGCAGTGGAACGGTTGTAAGCTGCTGCCCTGGCAGGTTCGGGGACGGAACTCTGATCCACTGTCAGAACATGAGTGCTCTAGTCCCTAGAGAGGAAACTGTTGTCTATGGACTGACTGCATCCAGATCCCTGTAGGAAGTTTGAAATACATGAAATTATTTGAGATATATAAAAGATTCTGATTCAGTAGGTCTGAAATGGGATCCAAGAATATATAGTTGTTAAAAGCATTCTGATTTATTTTGCCTGGCATATGGCCCAAGACCCTTATGGTGTTTGAAGCTGGGAGGATTGAAAGTTTGAGGTCAATATGGATGACACAGCAAGTTCCAGGCCAGCCCGTGTCACCCAGTATGTCCTTGTTTCATAGCAGAAGAAACACAAATCCAGTTATCTTTAGGAACTCCTGGTGTTTAGCTCTTGTTAGGACTGTCTCATGGTAGATTGGTTTTATATTATTTGGTTAACTGACTATGAAGTGATTTCAGAATATGCACATGAGTATTTCCTTGTTTTGTTCCATTTTTTAGAATCTGCACTTAATCTTCCATATCATATGCCTGAGAGTAAAACTATTCACGATTTCTTCAAACGTAAGCCCCGGCCCACTTGCCAGGGCAGTGCCATGGCCCTGCTGAAGTAAGAACCTGCTTTCCTTGTGGTTACAGTCTTAGTGAATGTTCAGTTTTGTAGCGTCCTGTAAAGTTTAGACTCCTTAGTCCCTTAAAACTGATTGAAACCATTCACTCCATGTTGAGAGATGAGAGTGCTTCACAGCGAGAATTTTCAATTCCAGCTCATATCCCTTTTTCTAGGTCATGTAAGTATCAGTCGGGCCATTACAAGGAAACCATAAACACGGCAGATGCAGCTGGAATGAATGCTGATGACCCCAGCAGAGGTTCTGAGCAAAGAACAGGGGCAGGAATTGCAACGGAACCTAATGTTCTCTCTGAGGTCTCAGAAGAAGCTGGGGTCACTGCTGGATCAGATGAGGCTTGTAGGAAGGACCCAGTAAGACAAGGAGAGCTGGAAATTGAGGACACTGAGAAGCACAGTGATGACAGACCTTCTTCTCCTGGGGACAGATCCATGTCACAGCAGGAACCGTTCATCTCCAGGGTCAAAGACAATGAGGGGCATCAGGCTGGAATGATCAGGCTGGAACTTACAGAATCTGACCCTCCTGCCCTGGAGGGAGAACTGAAAACAGCAGAAGAAACAGACACAAAAGAGGGAGCTCCTGAGCAGAAAACTAAATCAGCGGCACCACCTGAAAAGGTGAGAAGATTCACCGCGGACCGACTTAGACAGCTGGGAGTGGATGTTTCCAGTCAACCTCGGCTGGGCGCTGATGAAGATTCCTTTGTGATACTTGATGAACCTGAAACCAACAGAGGTAACCCTTGAAACAGGGAAGATTCTCTGGGGTGGTTCCTACCTGCAACTTTTGCTGCTGTGGAAGATGGGGAGCGTGGGAGAAGCCAGTGATTGCACATGATCTTCTTCTAGATGCTCTAGAAGTGGGCAGAATCCTGTTCCCATGAGGTTGGCAGAATGTCAGGGTGATCTTTTAAGTCTTTTTTCAAATGGAAACCTGGTGATAATTAACATACCGAGGAGGCATAGTGCTGTTGGTTATGGTATTTAGGAATTTATTTCTCCCTTTTCAACTTAAGCACCTAAATTTTTCTATGACCCCGTGTCAAATCTTATTAAATCATTCATAAAAACATCCCGATTTTGACAGCCAGAGAGAAACACTTTGGTCTACTTAAATTGTCTGCAAAACTGAATTTCTTCCTCCACCCCCACACTCATCAGATATTAAACTATGTATTTATAAAATGCTCTACTCCTTTCTGGGCTGACAGAGCAAGGTCACCTATAACCCTGTAAGAATCCTGTTTACAATGGAGACACTCTATCACACACCCAGGTGAATCACACACCTATCCTTCACTTATGGTACTTCCACTGTTGGACCTGGGAAGATAGCTCACTGGCTAAGAGCACTTGTTACTCTCACAGAGGACCAGAGGGAATTTGAGTCCCAGCATCCACGTCTGATGGCTCATAACTTCCTATAACTACAGCTCCAGGGACTCTGACATTCTCATGTGTCATGTTTTTCTGGCTAGTCTCAAACTCACTGTGTAGCCATGGATGACCTTGACCTTCTGAGTACTGGGATTTCAGACATACCTGGTTAATGGGTGCTGGGGATTGAACCTAGGACTTCATGCATGCTAGGTGAGCACTCTGCCAATTGAATTACATCTCTTCCCTAGAATATATTACAAAAGGTTTAACTGAGTGTAGGGTAGTTGTTGAAACCGAATCTCTCTGTGTAGTTCAGGCTAGCCTTAAACTCCCAGTCCTCTTGCCTCTTCGTCATAGTGTTAAGATTTGGTATGTGCCAGCACTCAGGTCTGGGTTCTTTCCAACCCATCTTAGAAAGAAGAAAGACAGACACACTGTATGGTTCAGGAGCTATACAAAAGATATATTGAAATAATGTATTCAATCAAATAAATAGAATAAAGAAGCATTCACATGGTGGCAACTAAAGTCATTTACATCAAGATTGTTCCAGTCAACAACTGTTGGCAGGTGCTATGTCAGCCACGGGGTCTGGTGTGTAAAATATGCTTGGTAGCTTTGTTGAATAGATGGACTTTGTGGCCTTTAGAGGTAAGAGGAGGATATTTTAGAGATATATTTATTTCTTAATTTTTTTTTTTAGTCAGGTCTCACTATGTAACCTTGACTATCCTAGAACTCACGGTGTAGATCAAGCTGGCCTCAGACTTGCAGCAATCCTCCACCCCTGCCTCCCAAGTCCTGGAATTACAGGTGTGCACTCTGAGCATGCCTGAGAAGGACATTTTTAGAGAGGACAGAAGAGGCTCTGCACAGTACATATTGGGAGAAGATGAGAGTTTGATTGGAACTAGATGTACAGTTAAGGGTTATGTAACACACTTAGCATAGATTCATCAGCAGAGGACAAGAAGGAACTGCTGCCCACAGCACTGAGGAAACCTGTTGCTAAATGACTCTAGGAATTACCTAAGGAATTTTCTAAGTAGTCCTGGGCTGAGATATAGGAGGAAAACATTTTGAGGACCTACCATATTAAATACTGGTAGATTCTTTATTATCTTCCTTGATTCTTATAGCCCTGGGAGATTATTTTGCAAAGTGAAACTGAGGCTGGGGAGTTGGGTAATTTTTCCAGCATGACACTTAGCTTATATAGAACTTAATGTGATACCTGCCACATGATGCACACTTTCTTCTAACTCAGCATGCTTTCCAGCTGGATGTGAGAGCTCACGCCTTTAATCCGAGCATTTGGGAGGTAGATAGAAGGCAGGCTGGTCTCTGGGAGTCCAATGCTAGCTTGGTCTACATAGAGAGTTCCAGGCCAACCAGGGATACACAGTGAGACCCTGACTCAAAAAAAAAAGTATTTTTCCTTTAAATATGATTGACATGAAAGCTCGGTTTCGAGACCAGTCTTTTTCATTGTATTCTATACATGACCTTGGAGTCTATTCATGCAGTCAACTTAGATTTAGCATTTGGTTGGGTACTATGTGTACAAGTAAGGCACAATCCCTGTTCTCAAGGAAATGAAAATATAATTGAGATAGGCAAGCAGATCATTATGGGACTGGATGGTAAGTAAAGTGGTCAGTGTGTGTCACTGGAGAAAATGCATAGGAGCCCTAGAGCACATGGCACCTGCTTGGATTGAAGATTTGGGGAAGTTTTGGAAAGAAAGAGAGAGAGGGAACAAAAAAGTTGTAATGAGAATTTTGGTTTCTTTAAAAACACAGAAATAGTATAAGGATGTGTTTTCATTTCAATCCCAGGTGCCAGATCTGGGGCTGCTTCAGACTGTCTGCAGCAGCTGACCATGATTGGTCTCATGCTCTAGGAGGGGTGTGATTTTGCCAGCTGCAGATTGTGTCTGCGATTGTGTGACGTCTGGACTTTTGGGGACTCTTCAAAGGGTGTATAAATACTAGAGCCCCAAGAGGTGGTAGGTTGCTGTTGGTCACAGTTTGTTAAATAGTTGTGCTGGAAGAAGAAACAACAAGAAGAAATTAGATATCCTGATGGTAGTGAAGATCAAACTTGCTCCAAGGAACTCAACACCCCTACTCAGCAGGAAGCAGTCTAGCGACATGTCGTCCCTTTTCCCTCTATCCTTTACTCTCTCCTACCAAGCGTTAGGGGGTTGAAAGGGTAGAAGAAGAGGGATGGAGAAAGGTGGAAGAGAAAGGAACCCACAAAGTAACAAAGGTGGCTACACAGAGTCCTGAACCTGAGGAGGAGATACGGAAGCAGGGAGGGAAAGACAGGTTTTCTGGTAGAGACAACTGCAAAAGACACAGATAATAGAAATCACGGAGTGCTGGCTGGTGGATGTCAAGGTTGTAGGGGTATTGATCCAGAAGGGCTTTGGGGGCATGGTAGAGAGGTAGAGCTTCAATTGAGCCTTTTCTAGTAAAGGACTGTTGAAGTTTTTTGTTTTAAGCAGGGAAATGGTTCACTCACTAATTTTAGGAAGTTCAAGCTGATAAATAGCATAGTTGATGCCTTGTAAGGATTTAAGATTAAAATTAGAGAGCTGGGCTTGATACCATGTGCCTGTAATTCTAGCACTTAGAAGACTGAAACAGGAGGATTATTAAAAGTTCAAGGCTACTCTGGGCTATGTAGCAAGTACTCTAGGCTAGTCAAGGCTACATGGCCAAGACCCTGTTTCAAAAACCGAAGAAAGAGAAAAGGAGGTTGAAAAGATGGCTCAGAAATTCAGAGCATATGCTGCTCTTATAGAGGATCCAAGTTCAGTTCCAGCACCCACGTCTGGCTGCTCATGTTCACCTGTAATCCCAACACTAGGGATCTGATGCCTTTGGGCCTCTAGGGGCACCTGTAGTCATGTGCACATACACAGGTACACATACACACATGTACGTAATTAAAACCTTTAATAGATTTCAAAAAGTAGAAACAAGAAAGAAAACAATGATATATCTTAATGTCTTTATCTCATAGAGAAAATGTCCATTCGAAAAATAAATGTAGATTTAAATTTAAATATATTATTCCTAATCTTTATGAGGGCACAGAAACCTAGTGGGAATGAGAACAGTGGACCAGAGCTACGGACATAGACTTGAGCTGGGGCAGACTAGGAAGACAGAGGGAAGGAGAGTAAGGGAGGGTGAGTCAGGTAATGAAGGCAAAGAAAGTGGCTGCCTCACCTGACTCCAGGACAGAGAGCTAAAGAGTCGTCACATTCTCTAATTCTGAATGAAGACGCTTCTCGATGTTATTTTAAGGCCTCAGTGAGCTCTTCCTACTCAACTGTTTTCTTTTATCAGCATCAATAGTGATCTGCCTATTTCTGTTCTCTTTCTGCTGGTACCACCTGTTGCTTTCAACTTTACTGAGTCACTATTAATAGGAGGCAGGCTTTCTCTCACCGTTCTTTTGTCTGTAAGTAGATATACCATCTTTTAGAGTTGGGTTTTTACTGCTAGTAATTGTTAGAGGCACAATAAAAGGATTTTGTTTCCTTCTCTAGGGAAAGTAAAGAACACATGTAGATGATAACCATACTGCCAATGCCATGGATTTGAGTGCATATTTTTAGGAAATTAACCTTGGCTGGGTGTGATGGCGTGCACTTATAGTCTCAGCTCTTAGATGGTGGAGGCAGACAGATTGATAGTTCAAGATAAGCCTGGGCAATGTGAGACCCTGTCTCTAAAAATAAACAAAATAATAAGATCTGGCAAAAAATAAACTTTCAATTTTATATTTTTAAACTAATCTTGCCTCTTTTAAAAAAGTTATTGTTTGTTTCATTTTATGTGTATGTGCCTGTGTGTGTGTGTACCATGTGTGTGCAGGAGCCTCTGGAAGTCAAAAGAAAGCATTGGATCCTCTGGAATGTTACAGGTAGTTGTTAGCTACCGTATAGGTGCTGGGAACCGAAACAAACCCACACCCTCTGCAAGAACAACCAGTGCTCCTAACCACTGAGCTACCTCTCTAGCTCCAAATTACATTTGTTTTTTGAGACAGCATCTCACTTGGCCTGGAACTTGCTGTGTAGACCAAGATGACCTTGAACTCACAGAATCCATCCGTCTCTTTAATCTCAAATGCTGGGATTAAAGGTATGCACCATCACGCCTGGATTTTTAATAGCTGAAATGATGGCAGTTTTTTGTTTGTTTGTTTGTTTTTCTACTGATTTGATACTAAAAAAGAAACTGAGGGCTGCAGAAGTCTCAGAGGAAAAGCACTTGCCACCAAGCCTGTTGGGTTGGTGATCCCTGCACCCACAAGATGAAAAGAAAGGACTAAGGTTTGTCCCCTGACATCCACGCAGGGCCATGGCACTTGTCCCCTGACATCCATGCAGGGCCATGGCCCGTTGCTTTTAAAAGTCTGGTTTTAAACTGGAGAGAGAACAGTTAGAGATTACAATGTATGAGATTTGTGTAGCTCTTAGTAGCAAGGGGGCTTTGGTCTCAGTTATTTTCCTCGATGCTGTTAAACTGGAAAACTTATTCTTCACTGGAATCTTGCACGAGCACGGCACACTGACACATTGGTTCACATTTGGGTTTAGAATTGGAAGCCTTGAAGCAGCGTTTCTGGAGGCACGCTAATCCAGCAGCCAGTCCCAGGGCTCGTCAGACAGTGAATCTGAACATCATCGTGAAGGACCTGGGCACTGACGGGAAGGAGGCGCTGAAGGCAGAAGTGGTGCCTGTCACTTTGGCAGCAGAGAAGCTGGAAGGAGCAAGCCACACAAAACCAGGTATTTGTCTTTACTATTTTTATTTATGATAAAAAGTTATAGAATCTTTTCCTTGGAGATTTTGGAGACTGGACAATATGCCTTCAGGATGATTGGAAGGTGACATGGGGAGAGATGGGGGTGGGCAAGATAGCTTTATTTTTTAAAATAGTACTTACCTAATTATAGAAAGTAATAAATATTCACAGTAGAAAAATAGAGAGAGAAGCCAGGCATGGTCGTGCACATAAGTACACATCCCAGCATTTGGGAGGTTCAGGCAGGAGACTTAATCACTTTTACCATGTTACTTTTTAACTGTTTGTCTTGAAGTAAGTGTATCACTGTTTTCCATCATGATTTCTGAGCCAGAAACATTTCCAGTGCTGGGACTCAGACCCAGGGCCCCTCGCATGCTAACCACATGTTTTTCTACTGAACTCCATCCCTCTCTCTTTGAACTAGAGACTTCTGAAGCTGTGTTCCCTTCCCACCGTCCTTTTAACAGTTACTAATAATCAGCTGGGCACAGACATTCTCTTTTATACTATCTCATATTGAAATAAGTAAAAACCTAGAGTGCTAAGGTCTTTGGTTTTCCTTTTGGGTGTTCAGAATACAAATAGTTTGTATTAAATTGCTTAAATTTGTATTAAGTTGCTTGAATTGCATGGTTATTTCTTGTGCCTTGTAGTCTGTCATATCGAAGGCACGCCACTTTGTTTTGTTCAGGTGAAAAACTGCAGATGTTAAAAGCTAAGCTGCAGGAGGCAATGAAACTCCGAAGGCTTGAGGAGCGACAGAAGCGCCAAGCATTATTTAAATTAGATAATGAAGATGGATTTGAAGAGGAGGAGGAAGAAGAAGAAATGACAGATGAGTCTGAGGAAGATGGAGAAGAGGAGGTAGAGGAGGAGGAGGAGGAGGATCAAGACATTCAGGAGGTTTGGGACAATTATATAATTTTGTTACTTGGCCATGATGAATAAGAGAAAGATAAGAGTTACTTATTATTTATGTGTATGGGTGATTTGCCTACAGTGACTGCGGAGGCCAGAAGAGAGTACTGGGTCCTCAGGAATTGCAGTCACGAGTAGTTAGCTGGGTGCTGGGAACTGAAACAGAGTTCTCTGGAAGAGCAGAAAGTGCTTTTAAGTGCTGCATCATCTCTCTAGTATATATATATATAATGTATATGCATGTTTTGCCTGTATGTATGTGTGTATACCGTGTGTGTGTGTGTGTGTGTGTGTGTGTGTGTGTGTGTGTGTGTGTGTGTGTTTTTGCCTGGCGGATGGATGAAAATAGCTATCTGTGTATGTGCTCTAAGCTCAGCACATACAGTTCTGTTGGCAGTATTGAGTACCTGCAGTTCACAGCTGTGTGTGTCCTGTTTCTACCTGTTAGTTTATGTATTTTAATACAGCATTATATTGAAAATAACTTTACTAATAAGGACTTTTCTGTTTGCCATTGATTGAGATTGAAAAGCAATTATTCTTATTTAGGCTGAGGTCTGGAATAAGTTCGCAAGCAAGAGGTCTTTCTAAATTAATCTCATTCTTAGTTAAGGAGGGCATTTATGGAAGAACCTTTGGCCCTATCCCATAGTAGTTTTGCAGCCCAGGGAAGGTAGGTATTCATTATATGACTGTTTGGTATGAAAAGATCTTTCTTTTCTGTTGAAAGACATGGTAAGTCTTTAACCCTGAGTAAAGAAAGAGCAGAGAGTGTCTGAGCTGGGCAGCACATTGTAGTCTGTGCTTGATTGTGACGCATAGTCACCCGTCATCTAGGCTGACTGCCCTCTTACTGCCTTAGTAGCATGCCAGTCTAATCTTCCTTCATAATCTTGTAGCAATTTGAGGAGTGTGGAAAGCTCTAAAAGCTAGGCAGGTGTGGTGACACACACATTTAATCCTAGCATTCAGGAAGCAGAGGCAGGTGGGTCTCTGAATTCAAGACTAGCCTGGTCTACAGAGTGAGTTCAGACTAGTCAGGGACCCAGGCCCACATAATGAGATGCTGTGTGAAAAACACTTTGTCAGGGGCATTTTTTTTTTTTTTTTTTTTTTAAGATTTATTTATTATATGTAAGTACACTGTAGCTGTCTTCAGACACTTTTTCTTGCTCCGTCCGGCCTTGCTCGCTCCGGTACCACTCGCTGTAGCTATCTTCAGACACCCCAGAAGAGGGCGTCAGATCTCATTATGGATGATTGTGAGCCATCTGGGATTTGAACTCACGACCTTTGGAAGAGCAGTTGGCACTCTTAACCACTGAGCCATCTCTTCAGCCCCCAGGAATGACATTCTTACATTGCTTGGACTTTGTTTCAAGTTCACCTTTTCATGCTTGAGATGTAACCTATAACCAAGAATGCACATTTCAGGCTAAGAGTAGATTTACTTTTAACATTTTTTTGACTTGTATTATTATTATTTTTACATGATTGGCATAGACTACAGAATATCTTCTTGGTAGTGAAGATATGGAAACCAAAGATGAAAAAGAAACAGATAAAGAAAATACAGACACCAGTAGTGACATTGGCAAGTCTGTTGCCCTCTGTGTCCCCAAGCCCATCTCCTCAGACTCCACCTTACTTCTGTTTAAGGACAGCTCTTCCAAGATGGGGTAAGTTCTAAGGAAATACAAAATTCTTTTGGATTTCTGAAGACTTGTCTTTTTTAAAGGTGGGTGCCTGGGTGTCTCTGTGTGTGTGTGTCTCTGTGTGTGTGTATCTGTATGTGTCTATGTGCGGGTATGTGCACACAAGTGCAGGTGCCTGAGGAGGCCAGAAGAGGGCACTGGATCCCCTGCAGCTGGGAACCAGCCATAGGACCTCTAGAAGAGCAGTATGCACTCTTTTAGCCCTGGCTGTCCTGAACTCACTCTGTAGACCAGGCTGACCTCAAACTCAGAAATCCACCTGCCTCTGCCTCCCAAGTGCTGGGATTAAAGGCGTGCACCACCTCTGCCTGGCCAGTGTGCACTCTTAACGATGGGGCCATTTCTCCAACTCATCCTTGAATTTCTTACCAGAGAGTAGGAAATAAGAACAGATACCCAAGCAGTTTACTGTTTTATTTTGTAGTTACTTTCCTACTGAAGAAAAATCAGAAACAGATGAACACTTGGGCAAGCAGTCTGATAAACTGGGTAAGTAGTGATTCTTACGTAGACTGTTTCTTTAGTTTTGATATGTAAAGGCCATCGTCTCACAAAAGTTTCTTCCTTTTTTTTTTTGTATTCTAGTGACAGCACATTCTTACATGTGGCAGTGACAGGGATTTATGAATTGAAGTAGTTTTCATGGCTCATTTTTTGAGCTACGTTTTAACTTAATTTTACTCTATGAACATGCGTGTTGCACGTGTGAATGTGTGTGCCTGGTGCTCACAGGGGTGGAGAGGGTCCTGGATTCCATGGACCTGGACTTATAGATGGTTGTAGGCTGTCATGTGGGTGCTGAGAATTGAACCTGGGTCCTCTGCAAGGGGAGCAAGGGCCCTTAACTGCTGAACCATCTTTCCAGCCCCTGGACTACATTTTATCATTGACCATGGACATGTGGTAGGTCCTGATGGGTGTATGTTGATTTGTTGAATGAGTGAAACATGAAATATTTCTATGCAAAGATCAAAGAAAGGTATGCATTTAGACAGAAGAGAAGGAAGCGAGCTTCCACGTGTCACTTAGCTCAGAGTAATGAGCCCTAAGCATACAATGCTGTTGTCATAAATTAATTTACCTTTAACAGAATGACTTGGAGCCTGGAACTTAAGTGGTTTGCCAGTGAATTTTACCTGTTTGATTCTCCGCTCTTTCTCCTAAACAAATGCACCGTGTTTCTGTATTCAGAATGGTGTTTCTCTCCTCCTCCTTAGATGAAGATGACTCGAGTTCACTGCTAACAAAGGAGAGCAGCCACAACAGCAGCTTTGAGCTGATTGGCTCTACAATTCCATCCTATCAGCCTTGCAACAGACAAACAGGCCGCGGGGCGAGTTTTCTCCCTACGGCAGGATTCAGATCACCATCCCCTGGGCTGTTCCGAGGTAGTTTGATCAGCTCCGCTTCCAAGGTAAGGCGGGGAGAGTTGTTCTCATCTCTTTTCACTTCCCACATTGCTAAATAGAGTACATCCCAGCCATCCAACTCCCACTGCATGGTGTTCCGCTTTAAAAATCCACCTGCGCCGGCAGTGGTGGCGCACGCCTTTAATCCCAGCACTTGGGAGGCAGAGGCAGGTGGATTTCTGAGTTCGAGGCCAGCCTGGTCTACAGAGTGAGTTCCAGGACAGCCAGGGCTACACAGAGAAACCCTGTCTCGAAAAAAAGAAAAGAAAAGAAAAGAAAAGAAAAGAAAAGAAAAGAAAAGAAAAGAAAAATCCACCTGCTTCGTGTATTAGCAGGCATTCTTGCTTACAGGTAGTTTTCCTTAGGCTCCTTTGACTATGCATTGTCCTCAACTGCAATTGCCTGAGAGATGACATATTGCAAGTAGCAACTTCTGTTGTTGTCATGACACTGGATGGCATTTGTGAAATGTTTTGCTTTTGTTTTTGTTTTGGTGCCAGAGTTCAGGAAAACTGTCTGAGCCTTCCCTTCCCATAGAGGATTCCCAGGACCTGTACACCGCCTCCCCAGAGCCTAAGTCACTTTCCCTAGGAGCAGGAGACTTCCAGTTCTGTTTGGAAGATGACACTCAGAGCCAACTGTTGGATGCAGATGGGTAGGTAGCTCTGTGTTCTGTGGGTGGGAATAAGGCTGGGTGCTGCTTAATTTTGTTTAAAAATAAAATGAGCTTCTGCCACTCCATCTGCTTTCTCTTCTGAGAAAGGGAAGGTGTCCCGACCATTAGTCTTATATTCCACGAGTTTGAACGAAGTCTCTAGAAAATAAAATGTAAATACCCCTTGCTGACTTTCCTATTCTCTGGTCTTATTTCAAATACACAGACCTTGAATTATGGGCCTTCTCTGTTCATCCCCTGTGTTCTGATTGTTAGGTAAGATTGCGATATAGCACCCACCTCTGCTGTACCCTTAGAAGCCACCGTTATGCCCTAGATGTTAGCCTTCATACCTCACCTTTTGACAGATCTTGCCCATCCTCCCTGTCTAGGTTAGCATGAGGCTAAACTTTAGATCTTGTTCCTGAGTTGAGGCCCAGTGTTAGTTACTGGTCTTGTGGCTCTGACAAGATACCCGAGAAAGACTCTAAAGAGGGAGATTTACTTTGAGTTCCAGTTCCAGTGGATACTGTGGGTCACAGCGGGACAGTCACAGCAGCAGGAGCACAGGCATGGGGCACATCGCCTCCACAGTCAGGAAGAAGAAAGAGATGAATGGTGGTCACCTCCTTTTCTCCTTTTTAGTCAGTCTTGGACCCAGGCCCATGGAATGGTACCACCCACAGTTAGGGTGGGTCTTCTTGCCTCTTTTAACCTAATCTAGCTAATCCCTTGACACACCCAGAGATATGTTTCCATGGTGATTCTAAATCCCTTCACCTTGAAATTCACAATCCCCATCACATTTAGCTTCTTCTTGTTTTTCTTTTATAATTTTTCAAAATTACGTTTTGTTTATCTTGGGTGTATACTTGTATAAGCACAGATGTGTCACAGTACACATGAGAAGGTCATAGTACGACTTGCTGAAGTTCCATGGTAATCCTTGGGGGTGGAACTCAGCTCATCGGGCTTTGCAGCAAGTGCCTTTACCCACTCAGCCATCTCGTTGGCCACATTCAGCTTCTAACCCTGGTGTTGGAAGTCAGAAAGTTTTTACCTATGGTTTTGTCTCTTCTCTGGGGATTTCTGACACTTTACTGTACTTGTAGATTTTTAAACGTTAGAAATCACCGGAATCGATATCAGGCTTTGAAGCCCCAGTTGCCACTGGCCAGTATGGACGAGAATGCCATGGATGCCAACATGGATGAGCTGCTGGATTTGTGCACTGGGCAGTTTACATCTCAGTCTGAGGAGAAGTGTCAGCCTGGGAAGAGTGACAAGAAAGAAAACATGGAGGAACTTTTGAATCTTTGCTCCGGCAAATTTCCTTCTCAAGGTAAATATTCAGCGAAAGTGTCCAGTTTACCACAGCTAGACTTCAGTCAGCTTATGTCAGCGTCCCTGAAAAGAAGCTGTATATAAATGTTGCATGCTTACTGGAACAGGAAGTAGGCTCTGTGAGGTAACTGGCTGTCGTTTTGTTCATGACTGTCTTCCTGGAGTGTGGTAAACGTAAGTATGAGTAAGGATTTGTGGAAAGAATGGATGGTGAACTGTTTCACCTCCTGCCTAAGAACGGAACTGATCTGCTCGGTTATCAGATGGCCAGGAGAGCAAAGGCGTGGTTTCCTTCCTCACCTATCTTTCCTTGTTGAGATAGATGCCTCCCGGGTGGCTCCACTGGAACTGACGAAGCAAGAGAAGGAGAGCAGCACAGAAGATCCAATGGAAGAGGCGCTTGCTCTTTGCTCAGGCTCTTTCCCAACAGACAGGTAAGTCTCAGAGGTTGGTGGGAGCTCAAGAAGATGAAACCCTGGGATCTGCCAGGCATGGTGCCACACACCTTTAATCCCAGCACTCAGGAGACGGAGGCAGGCAGATCTCTGAGTTCCAGGACAGCAGGGATACACAGAGAAAACAACAACAACAACAACAAAAAAACAAAAACAACCAACCAAACCATCTTAGGATCCGGTTCTCTGTGTTTAGCAATAAACTAAATAACTTTGGGAAAGGCAAATCTGAGATACTATTTCACATCCTTTAAGGTGACTTCAGTTTTATATAAACTAAGTATTGGCAAAGATAAGGGAAACCTCTGTTTATTCTCAGTGAGCTGCTAGGAAAAACAGTGCAGTAGTTTCTCAGAATTGATCATAGAATTACCATCTGATCCAGCAGCTCCACTTTGACTCTAAAGAAGTCTGAGTGGTGGCACATGCCTGTGACCTCAGAAAAACCTCAGAAAGCCTAGTGTGGTGTATGCTTGGAATCCAGTAGTCCAGAAACAGGCAAGAAAATCAGAAGTTCAGGGCCAGGTAAGTGGCTCTGTGGGTAAAGGTACTTGCCACCAAGCCTGAAGACCTGAGTTTAGTCCCTAGTGTCTAATATGGTAGGAAAGAACTGACTCCCACAAGTTGTCCTCTGGCCTCTTTTTATGTAGTATAGTAGTTATAACATGTGTATAGTTATAGATGCACACACACATTAAATAAATAAAGGCAAGAAGGTTAAGGTCTGCCCAGCTACCCGAACTCCTTTCTTATACATAAATGAATAAAACAGGTTTTTATCATTTATGTTTAACATTATTTGATAATAGCCAAAATGAAGAGGGAATGTGATGGGCTACTGTCTTGGTTAAAGTTAATATTGCTGTGATAAAACACCATGACAATACAGAGTGAGTTCCAGGACAGCCAGGGCTACACAGAGAAACCCTGTCTCGAAAAACAAAAAAACAAACAAACAAAAAAAAACCCTCACCATGACAAAAAGCAAATTGGGAAGAAAAGGGCTTATTTAGCTTATTCTTTCACATCACTGTTCATCATCAAAAGAAGTCAGGACAGGAGCTTAATTAAGCAGGGCAGGAATCTGGAGAAGGAGCTGATACAGAGGCCATAGAGGAGTGCTGTGTACTGACTAGCTCAACCTGCTTTTTTATAGAACCTAGGACCACCAGTCCAGGGATGACCACAGTAGGCTGGGCCCTCCTCCATCAATTGTTCATTAAGAAAATGCACTAGAGGGGCTGGAGAGATGGCTCAGTGGTTAAGAGCACTGGTTGCTCTTCCAAACAACCTGGGTTCAATTCCCAGCAACCACATAGCAGCTCAAAACTGTCTATAACTCGAGTTCTAGGATCTGACATCTTCACACAGACATATGCAGGCAAAACACCAATGAGCATAAAAAATAAAATGAAAAGAAAAAGAAACTGTCCTATATACTTGCATAGCACTCTATCTTATGGAGGCATTTTCTCAACTGAGTCCCTCCTCTGTGATTATAGCTTGTGTCAAGTTGACATAAAACTAGCCAGCACATCTGCTAAATAAAATTTATATGCATTAAATGGCTTTAAAAGGAAAGAAATTTGTTTTTGTTGTTTGAGACCAGGTCTTCCTATGCAGCCCATACTGGCCTGGAATTCACTGTTAGTTCAGGCTGACCTCAAACTGTTGATCCTTTTGCTTCATCTGCCAAGTGTATACCATTGCACCCAGCCCAATAGGAAGGAAACTATGATACAGTATGCTTCAATATGGAGGAAACAATATGCTAGGAACCAAGAAATATTTGTCATTGAAGGACAAATACTGAATAAGTCTACATATATAGTCTTTGGAATAAGCAATTTTACAGAGACAATGAAATCAGATGGTGGATGGAGAGAGAGAGGAAGATTTGTTTAATAGGTGTAGAGTTTTTACCAGCTGAAGGACTTCGGAGGTTGCTTATATGATAGTATCAACATAATTTTTCCTGTTTTGTTTTTGAGATTGGGTCTCATTCTGTAGCCCTAGCTGGCCTGGAACTCACTCTGTAGACCAGGTTAGCCTCAAACTCACAGAGATCCACCTGCTTCTGTCTCCCAAGTGCTGGAGCTGAAGGCCTGGACCACTACACCAGGGATGACTAGTCTTTGTGGTCATTCCACCTGAGCATCCTTACCTGTGCTTTGTGAGGCTGTTTTACATGTGGGCCACTCTGCCAGCCTGGCATTGATATGGGTTCTGGGGGTCAAACCTCCAGTTTTCACAGTCATAGAGTAAATGCTTTAGCCATCAAGCTCCAAACACCTTTTTAAAAAAGGCAAAATACCTCATTTCCTGCTCCATAAAAGAAATTACTGGTGCTGATAATAGTCCTTAGCTTGGCTGGCTGCTTGTGGTGTGCTTTCAGTAACTTAGTGTTTTGTCTTCTAGGGAGGAAGAAGGAGAAGAGGAGGAATTTGGAGACTTTCAGCTTGTTTCAAAGAAGAACGGATTTGCTAGTGATGAAGTAAGTGCAGAGAGAGCACAACCAAGCTCTACACGGTACTCCCCTGCATCAGTTCTTGAGAATTCTGAGCTTAGCATCTTACCAGAAGCAATGTCCTGTGATGAGGCATGGGGACAGAACTTCATAATCCTCTTGTTGCCTTCTGGTTTTGTCACATGGTGCTGGAGCTCAAACCTAGGACCATGTGCCTGTAATCCCAGTACTTGGGAGGTTGAGGTAGGTTTATGAGTTCAAGACCAGCCTGTACCACACCAGACTCTGTCTACAAAGTAACAAGTTTAAGAACAGAGGAAAGTGCACACAACTCTTCGTTACATGTTCAAGGTGTGGCAGCACTCCCTTCCTGTGACCCCTGTTGTCAGCGTGTAACTGAGTTTGTTGCTCTGGTGTTGCAGGATGAACGCAGTGACTGTAGTGATGAAGAGCTGGACCTGGACCTGGAGGAGGATGAAGAAGAGCTCCTGAAGCAGTCTGAGAAGATGAAATGCCAAATGTAGGTGTTCTGTCCATGCCTTCAGCTTCTAGACAGTTCTCCTAAGTTGAGGTATAGCTTGTTACCTTTTTACATAAACTTGCTGGTTTGGTTTCTGCTTTTCGTAACTAACATAAATTAAACAAATCCTTCGTGGCCTTGAGGCAAATGAGATGACTCAACAGGTAAAAGTGCTTCCTGTTCAACCCTGACTGCCAATCTCTTTAAATCCCACGATGAAACAGAAAACCAGCTCCCAAAAGTTGTCCTCTGACCTCCACACCTGTGCCACAGCACACATATGCACACAAATGAAGATGTTTTTAAAAATCCTTCTGTGGCCACTTCTTGACTATGCAGAGATGGTTATGTTTCCTTAAGTGACATCAATACTAAACATCTCTTGGTTCCTCTCAAGACCTAATGACATTCTCAGTAGCATTGCTTCCTACTCTCGTCGTGTCCTGGAACATTCTCTCTACTCAGGTGTGCGCTGGCTGTTTGCTAGATGGGTATTAGTCACGTGACCCACGATCCGGAGAACTGAGTCACTCCCTATGCCTGAAGGCTGTTGCCAATAACTGATAACTGACATTACGTGGGATTTTGCTCCCATGAAGTCTGTCATTCCTAGTGTTATTGGTTCTCATCTTGGGCAAATGCCCCGCTTAATTTGTTTATATTTAAAGTATTTGTCACTCTGGTCATGAGAGTAAAACTTTTATTTTAGAGCATTCAAATATGACCTGGGGACATAGGTCATTTGGTCAAGTGCTTGCCTGGTATGAAGGAGGCCCTTAGCTCAATCTCTACCACAGGGTGATAGGTATTGGAGGGATAGACAGATGGACAGGGGTTGGATGTAAAGCTCAGTAGTGAGGCACGGCATGGTATGCACAAGGCTCTGGGTTTATCCCCAGCACCACAGATACGTAGGGAAGGATGGGGGGTGAAGGAGGGAGGAGAACAGGGAGAGGGTTGTTCATATCCATTGGCCAGAACATATGTGAAAGCATTGATAATAAACTTCCTCATAACTTTTTATGCAAATATTATTATACAACTGAGATTTAAATAATTTCCCTATATGTTTAATTTTGTATCTTGACTTTCCCTCATAGCATATCTATAGTATTGTAATTTTAAAGAAGTTTCGCAAACATAATTTAATAAAGATACAGTAACATATAGCATGTGCATGACTTTTAGATTCATGTCCAGGACATCATATTGATCTCCATTAGATTTATATTGTTGCTTTTGGCCTATCATTCCATCCTCTTAGGATCCAGCTGGGGTTCTCATTTGTCACCTGTCACTTTAACTTTTCTGTATAGCTTTAGGATATAACCAGATCTTTTCCCCCAGAGGTAGTAGTTGTTAAACTTTATTTAACTGCAGAGGTCTTCAAATCAGTCCTTAAAGAGTGGCAACCAAAGTTGAACTGCTCAGTAACATTACTGAGAAGCCTGGGAAGCAAGCCTAACCTTAACCCTAACCCTAACCCCTAACCCTAATTTAGAGGGAAAATACAATATAAGTCATTGATTAAGAGGTCATCTTTCGCCTGGCAGTGGTGGCGCACGCCTTTAATCCCAGCACTTGGGAGGCAGAGGCAGGTGGATTTCTGAGTTCGAGGCCAGCCTGGTCTACAGAGTGAGTTCCAGGACAGCCAGGGCTACACAGAGAAACTCTGTCTCAGAAAAAAAAAAAAAAAAAAAAAAAAAAAAGAAGTTATCTTTCCAGCTAGGCACAGTGGCCATGCATTTAATCCTAGCGCTGGTCTCCATAGTGAGTTCCAGGACAGCCAGGGTTATGTAAGAAAACTTGTCTCAAAAAGAAAAAAAAGTCATATATCAGACACACCAAATTTCTACTTCTTGTGACCATAGAGAACAGGGCTTTGAAGGTCACCTTCTTAAAGACAATGAAGTTAGAAAAATTAATAGGCTGGCTGGTGGTGCAGGCCTGTGACTACCTACTTGGATGCTGACCTAGGACAATGATAAGGCAAGGTTACCCTGGCCTACAGAGTTTTAGCTAGCCTAGGCAACTTACTAAGAAATGTCTCAAAAAGTAAGAGTAGAACTGAAGTTTAGAGGGGTTTAGAGAACAGCCTAGCATTTTCAAGGTTATAGACTCAATCTCCAGCACCTCACCAGAAAAGAAAACAGGAAAGACAAGCTGTAATGGTGTCGAGCAATGGGAGTTCTAGTCTTACTGTTCGCTGAGCACTGATGAGCTTAAATACAAAACAAAGTAGTTTGAACCTTCTAGCAGGTACTTCTACACGGGTGGTGAATATTGAGAGTTTTCTGGGACGGGGCTATGGCTCTTGGTGAAGCTGGTGGGTGTGACCGGAGTTCGATCCCCAGAACCCACATACTGAAAGGCAGGGAGCAAGCAAGCCAGCAGGGTGTGCTGGTGTTCATACATAATTCCCAGCACCATAAGAGATAGGAGAATGGGGGACCGCAGAGATGGCTCAGTGGCTAAGAACCACTGAGCCCAGGTTCAGTTCTTAGCACCCACATGGCACCCTAGTTACATGGGATACGACATCCCCTTTTGTCTTCTAGAGGCACTGCAATCATGTGGTACACAGACATAGACGCAGGCAAAACACTCAAAATAATCAAGTCATTTTAAATGTTTTTGTTCTGTTTGTTTGGTTTGGTTTGGGTTTGTGTGTGTGTTTGTTTGATTGATTGATTGATTGATTTTAAACAGCCAATGTGACCTGGGAGCTTGTGGGCCAGCTATCCTGGACTATACAGTGAGGCAGCTGAAACAGAAATCCCATAACACAGTGGAAGCCTAGAGCCGCCACCCACAAGATGTCCCTAGACCTGCATGCAGGCACTCACACAAAAAAAATACATTCTTAAAGTTTTCTGGCTGTAGGATTGCCCAAGCTAGGTTGAAACCGTCTCCTATGTGGGAGCCCATTGGTTTCTCTGAGCCTCCTTACACGATTTCTATACAAACATCTCTAGTTCCCTCCAGAATGAGTGGCATTTTTAGGGTTATAGCTTCTAGTCTCCTCACGTCTTAGGCATTTTCTTTCTTAGCTAGCAAATGTCAAGAGGTAATATGCTAATGGTATCACCTGTAAAGTATAGCAATGGCACATGGTCTGGGGTAAATGTCCATCGTTTTAAATATCAAAAGAGTACTTGAGATATTACCAAAATGTGTTATTAAAATTTAAGCCTACTGTTAATGGTTCTTCATTTTCTTTATTATTAACCCTTTGGCTATTTACACATGTATACAATGCATTCTGCTCATATTCCTCCACCCTCTCATTCTCCCCAATCCTGGCAGCCGTTACCCCACCCCCTTTCCCCACTAACCCCATACTACTTTCAGCTTTGCTTTTGCTGTGACTTCTTAGGTTTGATGAGGGCCGTCATGTGGGGCTATCCACTGGGACAGGGGTAACCACAGTGGCTTTCTGCTTTTCTTACTGTATCCATATTCTGTGTATGTATCCACTGTCTAATCTCTAATCTTTCCAATTGCTTTCTAGGAGACTGAAGAAATACTTGGAAGATGAGGCAGAGGTGTCGGGCAGTGACGTGGGAAGTGACGATGAGTACGATGGGGAAGAGATGGATGAATACGAGGAGGACGTCATTGACGAGGTGCTTCCATCTGATGAGGAGCTGGAGAGTCAGATCAAGAAGATACACATGTTAGTATTCTAACGAGCCCTTCTAAGCAATAAGACGCCCAAGGCAGCCATGTTACCAGGCAGAATGGTCCTGGTGTGGAACGCCTTGTTGCTTCTGTTGTAGGAAAACCATGTTGGATGAAGATAAGCGACGACTGCGACTGTATCAAGAGAGGTACCTTGCTGACGGGGATCTGCACAGCGACGGGCCTGGACGAACAAGAAAATTCCGATGGAAACACATAGGTATCTTGGTTCTTTAGAAAGAAATGGTTCCAGCATACAGATTTGTTCACTTTAAGAATGGTAAATGGCGCCAGGCAGTGGTGGCGCACGCCTTTAATCCCAGCACTTGGGAGGCAGAGGAAGGCGGATTTCTGAGTTCGAGGCCAGCCTGGTCTATAGAGTGAGTTCCAGGATAGCTGGGGCTACACAGAGAAACCCTGTCTCGAAAAACCAAAAAAAAAAAAAAAAAAGAATGGTAAATGGGGGCTAGAGAGATGGCTCAGTGGCTAAGAGCATCGACTGCTCTTCCAGAGGTCCTGAGTTCAATTCCCAGCAACCACATGGTGGCTCACAGGCATCTGTAATGGGATCCCATGCCCTCTTCTGGTGTGTCTGAAGACAACGACAGTGTACTTGTATACATAAAATATAATTATTTGAAAAAAAGAATGATAAATGGACCATTCCTAAACCAGGAGGCTGGAAATAGAGCTCAGTTGTTAGGATGATTACCTAGAACCCAGATGCTCTGAGTTTTATCCCCAGTAACACATTAGAAAACAACTGGGCATGGCCATGTGCCAAGGACCTGCCTCAGCTTGGAGGGGGTTTTGACAAAAGGGGTATCTTCGAGCAGTGTCAAATCTTAGGTCCAACCTGATAGCCTGCTCAAGACAGCATTCCAGAATGTTCTCTTTCCATGTTCTGCCCTCGAGACAGTTCTCTTGCTATTCTAAAAACTCTTTGGATAGCTCATCTCTTATAGATCAAAAGCCCAGTTTTTTATTTTACATATTAATTCAGTCATTACCCCATTTTGATTGTCCCATGACCCCTGCCCCTTGATCCTTAGAAAGAAACAGCAAGCACTAACACAGACAATAAGATAGCTGGGTGGACCCTCGCCCTGAAATTACCATTCTGACCATGCCTGGACCTAAATTAGCTCTGTCCAGGCTGACCTCGAACTCAGGAATCCACCTGCCTTTGTAAACATAAAAACTTGACTGGATGAGATTTTGCCTTGTGACCACTGCTCCCTAAATCTCTTTATCTCCGTCCTTAGTATCGTTCTAACAAGTTGGCTCATAGTGCAGCTGCTTCTGTTCCTTTCGATCTGTGAAGCTCCTTATACAATTCATACTGCATCCTTATATTTTGCGTAGTTGAGAATTGTATATTTTTTCAAACTCATGTTTTCAGCATTCTGTCCCACAGCCTTAAAAGCTGTCCTGAAGGTCACAGCGTTCCACCATTTTGCTGAGACATAGACATGCCCTCGCCTCCCAGACTCTTGCTGTCTCTGATTATCATGAAGTCATTAACCTTGGCAGTGGGGACATTCCTCAAGGGAGGAACATGAAAATATGCACACTATTACACAAATAAGCTTTACACCCACAGCAACCATTGAGACTCATGGAGGCTCTTGCCCTGCTGGCTCTGTTCAGGGGCAGGAGGCCATGTCATACTGTCCCTTATGTGGCCAATGGACTCGGCAGAGGTGCATGCCTATAATCCTAAGATTTGGGAGGTAGAGGGAGGACAACTATGAGTCAAGATCATCCTTAGCTCCATAGCAAATTCAATGCCAACCTGGCTACTTACGACCCTTTCTGGGGAAAAAAAGCACAAACAGAAAACCACCTACACACCAGGCTGTGTGGTAGGTGTAGCTGTATCCATTGATTCCTTTTGTGGCTAGGAAAGGTTTAGGTCAAAACATTCAGCAGATATGGGTTTGTTTTGTGTCTGTCTGACCACTCCCTCTGTGAGAATTACCAAGTGCTAAATGCCTTACCTCTTTCCTTTAGATGATACCTCCCAGATGGATCTGTTTCACAGAGACTCTGATGACGATCAGGTTGAAGAACAGCTTGATGAGACCGAAGCCAAGTGGAGGAAGGAGCGAATTGAACGAGAGCAGTGGCTTCGGGAACAGGTAGAAAGAGTCTAAGAAATTATTGCCTGTTTTGACCAAGTTTGGGGGCGGATGGGATTCAGCCACTTTACCTGCCATATAAACTTAGCAACGACATATTTAATCCTTTTAATCTTGGGGTTTGCTTCCCCCCACACACACTGAAAAGGTTACCATAAGCAACTCTCTGACTAACTGTCCAATGTTAAAAAAATATGTATTTTAGTGGTGAGTGTTGTGTCACGTGCCTTTAATCCCAGCACTTAGATAGCAGAGACAGGTGGATCTCTGTGAGTTCCAGGTCAACCCATACATAATGAGACCTTGTCTCGAAAATATTAAATACATGATTTTTTTTTTTTTTTAAGTATGTGCATGTGGGGTTGGGGCAGGGGTACGTTTGAGTACAGTGCCTGTGGAGGCCAGAAGAGGGCATTAGGTCCCTTGGAGCTAGATTTCCAGGCAGTTGTGAGCTGCCTACATGCATGCTAGGAACCAAACTTGGGTCCTCTAGAAGAGCAGCACATGTTTCTAAGTGCTCAGCCACTTCTAACCACTTAGATGTCTCTCCAGCCCTTTTATGCTTTTGATCTAAGGCAGCAAAGCTTGTAAAAAGGAAAGCAAATGGTAGTAGCCTGGCTTTACAACCTGGCCTATCTTCTTTTTGTATATATTATATTTTTGGTATTTCTTCTTTTTGTATATATTACTATTTTTTATTTGTTTTGTTTTTTGAGACAGCATCTTACTATGTATCTTTGACTATCCTGGAACTCACTCTGTAGACCAGGCAGCCTCAAACTCATAGACATCCACCTGCCTCTGCCTCTGGAGTGCGAGGATTAAAGGCCCAGCCTTTATTTTATTGTATGTATATGGGTGTTTTGCCTACATGTGTGTCTGTACACCACATGTGTGCCTGGTGCCAGCAGAGCCCAGAAGAGGGTGTTAGACTCCCTGCAAATGGAGCTACAGACAGTTCTGAGCTGCCATGTGGGTTCTGGGAGTTGAACCCTTATCCTCTGGAAGAGCAGCCAGTGCTCTTAACTACTGAGCCATCTCTCCAGCTCCCTTACACTGACTATTTAGGAAAACTGAAGGTAATCTAATGTTGCATGAGTTTGTTTTGCTTATTTTGGAGACAGAGGCTGGTCTGTCATGTATTCCAAACTGGCCTCGAAACTGTGGTTATCATCCTCCTGCCTCAGCTCTCCAAGTGCTGAGATTATAGGCATGTGCTACCATACCTGGCTAATACTGTGTGATCTTCATGTTCAGGCTCAACAGGGGAAAATTGCTGCTGAGGAAGAGGACGTTGGGGAAGACAGTCAGTTTATGATGCTAGCCAAGAAAGTCACAGCCAAAGCACTGCAGAGAAATGGTGAGCTCTTCCTTCTTTTTTGGTCTGGCAGCTTGGATTGTGAGTGTTGGCGCCTTGGAGGGGACTAACCTTCAGGGACTGTGGCAGCTAACATTAGCCATTCTGTAATACTGTCTTAAAGGAGCCATCGAGGTGAGGAGAAGCAGAAGTTGGCTGTTAAGCTATTGGTCAGTAGAAATTGTACTTAGGTTTATGTAGCTGTTTTGCTTCAAGTTTTGAGGCTTGGCTGGTGAATTGTGGCTTCTCTCTGAGTCGCCCAGGATTTATCTGCTTGATTATTAGGGCTGGCATTTGAACATCGGTATATCGAACTGCAGAACCATTTTTTTCATACAGTACTCCACAGCCACCAACTGCCCTTTTCTCTTACATTTCTCTTACATTACAGTTTTTGTTAATGATTAATTGACAAGCTCGACTTCATTGTTTCTTAGTGACACTTGCTGTAGTTTTAAAGTCATGAGTATAAAATAAACAAGAATTCTTATGTCACTTTTTAAGGCTTCGTAGCTTGTTTAACTGTAGAAGGCACTGTACCCAGCTTTGCCCAGAACACTTCTTTCTGTGTCTTCTTTCCAGCCAGTCGTGCTGTGGTTGTTCAGGAACCAAAGTCTGTGCTCAGTAACCCTTTTGAAACCATCAGACCAGGAGGTGCTCACCAGGTTAGTTGGGGCCATGTTAATCTGACATCATGGTCTGTAGATCAGTCCGTCATCCTGGGAGGGAGGTGGACACGGGACGTGGGAAGGTCTTGCATAAGGTAGAAATGTATCCCCTCAGTACTGGGCTAGGCAGACGGGGATAGATTTCCTTCTTTTTGTCATTTGTGGTTTGATATCAGGTAACTCTTTTTTTCTCAGCTGAAGACAGGCTCCCTGCTAAACCAGCCCAAAGCTGTGCTTCAAAAACTTGCTGCCCTGTCTGATCTCAACCCCAGTGCTCCCCGAAACTCAAGAAACTTTGTCTTTCATACACTTTCTCCCACCAAGGCAGAGACGGCAAAGGACTCATCTAAACCTCAGGTAGGGATTAATGTGTGGTACTTCCCACATAGACTTTATTTATGGGGATTTGTTTTTTTTTTTTTTTTTTAAAGATTAGTTTGTATTTTACCTACATGTATGTACATGCACTATGTGTGTGTGGTACCTGGGGTGGTTGGCAGAAGACTGCCAGATCCCCTAGAACTGGAATTACAGATAGCTGTTAAGCTGTGGGTGCTGGGAACAGAATCTGGTCCTTTGCAAGAAGAGCAAGTACCTTAACCACTGAGCCATCTCTCTAGTACCAGGTTTATTTGTTTTATTTTTTTAAAATGTGCATGCGCACATGCACACACGTACAAGTGTGTGGGTGTGTGCGTGTGTGCTGATTTAGTGGGCAAAGGAACTTGCTGTGTAAGCACGAGGATCTGAGTCTGAATCTTAGCATGTGTGAATGGCAGGCATAGCTGTATAGCCGTGCAGTTCTATAACCCGAACATCAGGCAGAGGAAGGCTGCTGGCCAGCTATCCAACTGAAGTGTCAAACTCTCTGTTCAGAGGCAGACTGTCTTAAAGGATCAAGTCAGAGAGCAATGGAGGAAGTTCCCAGCATCCTCCAGCCTCCACGTGCATGCACATGACATGCACCATGCACCACACGCATCCATCACACACAACCAAAAAAGTAAAATAAAATGAAATAGAAATTCTTATCTAACAGCTGTTACAGAGTTAGAATGTTTCATGACTCAAGAATTTATAGGGGAGTTGCTGCTCCAATGGGCAATCAGCTTATCGGCTTTTAAATTTGCCTTCAAAGTTTGTTTGTTGTCTGTTAGTCATCTGTGCTTTGACTGAGTTGCTGAAGAACTTACTGAAGGAAGCACTTGTGTGTCTTGAGCTGGCCCTGACTCCTTCTATGTTCTCTAGGTGAGAAGAAGGGGACCGTCATCAATGATGTCACCATCTCCTAAGCGGCTAAAGACAAACGGTAGCAGTCTAGGACCAAAGCAAAGCATCTTCAGATACTTGGAAAGCTAACGCCATCCAGGATGCCAGCATCTGTCGAAAGTACTCAAAGCAGGTCTGACACGGAGGGGTGGGGCTGCTGTTTCTGCCCATGACCTCTCCTTCCCTCAGAATCAACACATTATGAGCAGAGCTTCCCATTCTCCCCACCACACAGCTCTCCACAGCATTTTCTTTCCTAGTGTTATTTTTCAGTTTGGCCACCAATCTTAGCACTGCAGAGTTCCCAGCATCGACTTACAGAATAATTGAAGTTTCACTTCTTCCGTTAAGCACTTGACATTTTTTCCTAGCAGTTTCCTGGGTTGATACTACTTTCAAGTAGAGGTGTTTGTTGGAGGAAGAAAGTGTGGCATTATAGAAAATTACAGCAAGCACTGAAGCCAGCACTGGGACGAGGCCTCCACAGCCACGCAACCCCTAACATGGTAGCCAGGCCAAAAGCACGCGCCCGGCTCTTGCATTGTCCTGTTCCTTCTGTGTCTTATAAGCTTCTAGCCTTGATCTCTGATTAACCTTTAGCGCCTTTGAATAAGGACTCAGGCTAGCACCTAGTTCAGAAAGAGGTTATCCTCACTTTCTGCAGTGTGGAAGGAAGGTAAAGGGTTATACCCAGTGTCCACCCACACTGGCTAATCAATGGAGAACAGACCTTCCCTGGGACTAGAGTCTCAACTTAAAGCATTTGTTCGAGAGCCTCCGTCTCTTCTGCAGAAACCTGACCACTATTTATTGCTGCTTTGGGGCTGAGTTTCTTGCCCTGATCATCAGAGAACATTTTAATATTTCATCACTAATATTGAGAGCAGACCATAAAATTTAATAAAAATGTTGGAGAGAACTGCCATTCTTCGACCGGCCACTGGACTTTCAGAAACACAGACCAATTCTCTCCCATCAGAATTGAATTCACTGCTGCTTTGCAAAAACCATTGCAGGTGGATGTTGGGCTTCAGTGTGGAAAGCTGAGCATAGGAAGTTGGATGAGGCTGTGTCCATCATTTAGTGAGAGACATAAAGCAGCCTCAGCTGATGAAGTTAAGATGGAGGTTTTCTGTTAGGTGCTAGGGCTTTTGGGTTTTATTTTTTTCTAATACTCAGGATGCTGACTTGGACAGAACACATTTTGTATATTTGTAATCTTGTAATAGGAGAAATGTGTATAAAGCTGTTTTAATATGTATGTAGGTTTTCAATAAATCTCATTGCCTTGAGGGCGGGTTCGCTGTCCAGCTTCAGTGTTCATTCTTCCATCAGTGCCTAAGCTGTGAGAGGATTTCATTTCAGGGTGTTCCCTCCCAGGGACTGCGTCCAGTATAAAGGGGGCTGCAGCTGCCCTTCACTGGCTTCTCCATCCCCAGGAAGTGATCAGACAACCCACTTGTCAGGAGGAGAGGCTTCATCCATAATACCTGCCCCAGTCCTCTGAGAGACACTTTCTCCTTGGCTAGCCTCCATGGACTTCAGTGTTACTCTGGTGATGGTGATTGCTGCTCTCTGAGTGTTATAAAAAGCACCTAATGTAGGCACCTTCATCCCCCTGAGCAACAAAGCTGAGAAGTGAGGCTATAGACCCCCTCTCTCCACATGCCCTGTAAGTGGTAAGTTACTTGGGAGAAAACTGTGGGCCTTGCCTAGGCTGAGCAGGCTCTCCAGCCTCTCCACATGCTCTTCTTGGGAAAAATGAAAAAAAAAAAAAAAAAAAAAAAAAAACTGACCATTAAATAGAAGAAAATCAGTACCTGAGAAATCTGGGAAATAAATTGCTTTTCTTTGAGTCTCTGGGTAAATGCATTCTATTTTCTTAATCTTGCTACATTTCATTTAATTTATGTTTGTGTGTATGTGTGGACACACATGTAGAAATAAGAGGATAATTTGCAAAAGTTAGTTTTCTCTTTCCACCATAGAAGCCTTGGGGATTGAACCCCTCGGGTTTGGCAGCAGGTGCCTTTACCTGCTGAGCCGTTTTGCTGGCCCCCAAGAACATATTCTTTAGCTTGCAGTTGCAAGCTTTCCTATCCAGTCTATTTGTTCCCAGAATAATGCCTCAGAGGCTTTCTATGTTTGAATAATGCCTAGGCTGTAAGCCTGGGCTTGTTCCTCAACTAGCTCCTAACTTACCTCACCCTTTTATTCTAGTCTATGTCTGCCGCATAGTTACCTCTCAGTTTCAGGTGTCTGTCTCCTTCAGAGTTCCTGTCTGACTATCCCAGAGTTCCTTTCTCCCTCCTGTTTTCTGCCTCAGATAATAGGCCATCAGTTTTTTATTGACAGGTGGTCCGTACAGTGCACAAATTCTCACTACACATTAGAGAAGGAAAAATGTAGTCTTTAACTATAGGTCACTTTTCATTATAAAAATATATCTGCCAGAAGTCATGCTAAGCTTCCATCTTTTTAACAGGATTGAACAGTTTCTGCCTGACCTACTTGCTGTTTGTCCAGGGTATTGAGCCATCAGCATCTGTTTTCTGACTCCTAGTAGGCCTCAGCTCCAACATCTTGGAAGTTACCTATTAGGAGGAATCAAAGCCTAAGGCTGGGGCACACTGTATGTCAGCGTTGGTCCTTTGTCTTTTCCTCGTACACGTAAGTCGGGGCAGGCAGTGTTGAAATCTTTTTTTTTTTTTAAAGATTTATTTTTTTATTTTATATATACAAATACACTGTCGCTGTCCTCAGACACACCAGAAGAGGGCATCAGATCCTATTACAGATGATTGTGAGCCACCATGTGATTGCTGGGAATTGAACTCAGGACCTCTGGAAGAGCAGTCAGTGCTCTTAACCGCTGAGCCATCTCTCCAGCCCAGTATTGAAGTCATTTAAACCAGTCTCTATCTTATCTAATTCGCTTCAGTCCACAGTTGCATGAACTGTGTAGTCTCTTCCTATAAGGTATCAAATTATATTCCCCAAATCCCTAGAGGCCGAGCCTCTGAGATCTCCAAAGGATCCCTTGTCATCTTCACTTCTCTATAACCTTCTTCCTGGCTTTTCTCTGCTGGGTAGCCTGGCGCTGGGATTGGTGACTGACGGCCAGCTGTGCTGCTCTGTCTACCATGGCTTTTCGGTTCCTAGAGGACACGCTGTGAGCAGTCTCAGCACAGTAAGATTTGTTGCACATCAGCAGCACTTCCAGCTCCTTGGCATTGTGGACCGGAAACTTCCAGAAGCCACTAGGCAGCACGTGCTTGGTTTTCTTGTTGCTTCCATAACCAATGTTGGGCATCAGGGTCTGGCCCTCGAACCTTCTCTGCACCCTGTGGTCGATGCCTCTGGGTGTCCACCAGTTTCGCTTAATGTTCACATATCAGTCTAACTGATGCCTGATGAACTTCTTGAAAAAGTGAAAAACATTCTCATCTGTTTCCAGATCTTTCTCTAGGTTCTTTCTTATAACTTGCATCTGGAATCAGCTCTCTTATTCCAGCCCTGCAGCCAGTGCTGTGCTCTGAATTTCAGCTTCTTTCCAGGGTACTGCAGTAGTCTCCTGATGTCCCTACTTCTCTTGCATCCAATCTACATAGCAGCCAGAAGGTGACCTTTATACATATATAATGTGTGGAGGATGCACTGTCTAACTTAAACATTTCCCCAGGGAAGGAAGGGTTGGTACTCATGGGCAGGGTTAACAGGCACAAGGCTTGGGGTTCAATCCCTAACAACAAAAGCAAGCTTTCACAGCTGGGTGTGGTAGTAAATGCCTATAATCCTAGCACTCAATAGGCAGAGGCAGGAGGATGCCATAAGTTAGAGGTAAGCCTGAGTGACATAGTTCAGGCCTGCAGGGGGCTATAATAGTGAAACCCTGTGTAGAAAAGGCTGGAGAGATGGCTCAGTGGTCAAGAGCACTGACTGCTCATCTAGGGGTCCTGAGTTCAATTCCCAGCAACCACATGGTGGCTCACAACCATCTGTAAAGGGATCCAATGCCCTCTTCTGTCTGAGTCTGAATCTCTCTTCTGTCATGCAGGAATACATGCAAATAGAGTGTTCATACACATAAGTAAATCTTTAAAAAAGAAAAACAAAAACAACTAGGGGCCAGAGAGATGACTCAGCAGTTAAGAATACTTCGTGGGTTTGATTCCTAGCACCTACATGGTGGCTGTGAACTATCTAAGCCATCTATCAAGCCCCCTATTTTTCTATTTTTGAGGTAAGAACTTACAGTATAGCTGGCCTAGACTTTGCTGTGTAGCCTTGGCTAGCTTTAAATTCACTGTACTCCTCTCTTAGCCTCCACAGTGCCAGGATAAGTGCCACCGTGCCTGGCTTGCTTATCAAGCTTTCCAGTGTAGGATTGAGTAGTAGAAATGACTGAGAGGCTGTCTGTAGCTTTCAAGTGGTTTGACCTTAGATAAATCATTCTCTCTAGACTTTACCCTTCAACTGGAGGACGCTCATGGACACTAACTGCAGCTCACTGGGTTATGGTTGGTCTAGAGGTATGATGAAATGAGGCATGATTATACATATTTACTATCGCATATCTAACACAATGCTCTGGAAGGGATGGGGCTGATGCCTGGGTGCACTGTGGGTAGGAGAAGCCACACCTCAGCAAAGCTCCGCCATCTCCCAGCCCATGGGGCTAATCTAGCAGCCAATGGCAGTTAGTCTGTGCTGAGACACTGACAGGTGTAGAAATTGAGGCCTATGGGTATTGCCAGGATTCTCAAAGTGAACCATGGAAATAGGCCTCGCTTTGTGTGTAGCTGGCGTCAACCTCATAACCTTTTGAGAACAAGACACCGGATCTCTCCATCCCTTAGTTGTAGCATCTTAGTTTTATCCGTGGCCCGCCAGTCCCCTCTTTCTGTCCCATCTTCTCTCACCTTAAAGGTTTTTCATTTTCAGTGTATTGATTTTGTTCTTCCCTGCGGTGGGGTACATAATGAGAAGAGGGAGTTTGAAGTAGCCACAGCCTAAGGGTGATCGGAGAAAGCTTTGGGGTTGAACACTTGGGTTCTTTGCTAATGTTCAGATGAAATGCTGCATGTGGTGTTTGGATGGCTGGTGGGCTAGCGGGCCAGGGGGTGACAGAGCTGCTCCTGGCTCCAGGCTGGGGAAGCACTGGGCCCAGTCCAGGGGCTTGAAAGTGCTGGGACCCGGTTGGGAGTGGACTGTGATTTGAGCTCCTCAGCCCTCTTTTTCTCAGAGGCTGAGAGAAGGGGAAGAAAGCTGATTGTTCACCCCTCTCTTTGTTTGTCTTGTCTAATTTAACTTACGTTATTTATCAAAAAGACAGGTTATTTGGAAAACCAGATGGACCCAGGCAAAAATCATCTGGGTTTTCTAAACATGAAAAATTAGGTTCTAGGAGCCCAGGAGGGAAGACAGTGTGTGTGTGTGTGTGTGTGTGTGTGTGTGTGTGTGTGTGTGTGTGTGTGTGTGTGTAGTGGGGAGAAGTATTGAGTAAATGCCTCCATTCATTCTCAGAAAGAAATTATTATATCCAAGGACACCTCACCCCTCTTTCTAATTTAAACTAAAATGAGGAAACTACTTCGTGTTGATGCCTGGATGTGCTGAAAGGCTCTGGTTTTGTTTTTTGAGATGTTCTCACTGTGTAGCCCAGGCTAGCCACAAACTTGCACACCTGCCTCTGCTCCCCAAGTTCTGGGTTTACAGATGCATACTACCAGAGTCGGAAAGGTTTAATTAACCAAGAATGAGAACAAGTCAGAGCTGTAACAGCAGCGGCTGATGGCTTTCTTTCCCCAGTCTTTGTCTTCTTCTACAGAACAGATAGATTAGCGGGATGCAGGGCACTGAGGGGTTTCTAGAGCACAGTCCCTTACTTCCTCTTGGTTGTTGATGGCTTATGCCAGGGCTTTACAGTCTGTGGCTCTCTTTCCTCTGGGAAGCAGCACTGTTAGGAAAGAGCTGAAGCTGGGGCCTATGAAACAGAACTCTTGGCTATAATTGAGGCTGTGCTCTGACTGCAAACCTCAAGCTACCCTATTCAGAGAGCACACACAGGCAGAACAGAGCCAAGACCTTCTATGGCCTGAAGAATCTTTGACAGCAGAAATAACACTTGTCCCATTGTGAGTATCATTTTTTAAAGTGTCATTGGACTGTGAAAGCCACTTAATAACTTGATCTCATCTGAATAATCTGACTTAATGCTCGCTCCACAGTTGTGAGGATTAAATAGAAAAAATGGAAATTGTCTGCCTCCAGGCCTGGAAATCTCAGTGAATGGTAGCTGGGTGAATGAGTCCACAACCTAAGTATTAAGCTCGCCTGAGCATCCCCAAGGCTCAGAGCATAGCAGGCCAGTAACTGGGCCTGACGCGGTCCTGCTGAGCCTGGAGCCCAGAGCTTGTAGCCCAAGCTGAACCTGTGGTCCGTTTAACACGCTTGATGAACGTCTGGTATGTGGGGTGAACCCATCACTGAAGGCCTTACTGGCCCAGCTGCTGGGAACACTATGAGGACAGCTTCCTGTCTTCATCCCTTTGAGACTTGTCTCAGCCACAGGGCACCTTGCAAGGCCAGGTCTCTTCCCAGCACAACTCTCTGGCAGTGGTGACAGCTGTGTAAAGGCATGACCCGCCCAGATCAGGTAGGGACAACTCAGAAGAGCCATTCCAAGCTCTGAGCTCCTTGTGGGGAACTGAGAATACCACAGGCTTATGTTACCACTCAGCCTCCTCTACCTGATCCTGTTTCTTTCCCGTTTTCATGGATATAAAGCCCAAAGGCACTGGGGTTGTTTGTTTGCTTGCTTGATACAGGGTCTCATGTTGCCCAGGCTGGCTTGGAACTTACTTTGAATTTTTGATCCTCCTGCCTCTGCTCTCAAAGTGCTGGAATTACAACTTTGCACCATGTACTTCTGTGCATGGCTTAGGCATTGCTGTGGTACAGCCCCAGCCAAAGAGCCAGGGCACTTTTTTTTTCTTTTGGAGACAGCTTCACTATATAGACCATGTATTCTTACAGATCCCCCCCCCCCCTGAGTTCTAGGACTAGAGGTTGGTGCCACCATGCCATGCAAAAAGAACTTCTTAATAAACATTCTGAGTGAATGCTACACTGTATCACCTTCGTTCCTGAGGAATTCAACCGGAGCCTGTAAGGATGTTAGCCTTGGAGGGTACCAGAAAAAAAAAAAAAAGGATTTCAGAGTTGGCCGCGCTGATGGTTCTCTTTATGCCCACCAGAGGGCAGCAGCCTCTTAGTAATCGCCCCCTTGAGGCTTCCAGGAAGGGGCTTGAGCCCTCCTTAGGCCCCTTCGTAGCCACTGTATCCTCTCCCCTGCTGTGTCCGCCCTTCTGAAGGAAGAAAACTTTCTGAGTTCTGTAGGCTTTAGCTTGTCTGTTTCAAGCTCTCTTACCTCCAGCACTGAACATCAATCAGTCTTCCTGCTGCAACCTCCCCTCCCCAACTGGGCGATCTCCTTGCCTGGGATCGCCCACCTCTCACTGGGGAGGCCCACAGTAGATTTGTTTTCTGTGTGACAAGGTAATTACAAGCTTGGAGCTTGGACGCCCAGGGGCCAGTCTGAGGATGGTCACATCAACCTGACACTTCTCTTCTACTAACATTATTGATTTTTATTTATTTATTTATTTTTAGTTTTATTTATTATGATTTTTTTAAATGTCTGGCCCTGGTGACATGAGCTATGAAGGTGGGAATGCAGGTTTGCTTGTCATAGTTTTGTTCTTGAAGCTACTGGCCTTGGGGCTTGAGAGGTGGCTTAGTGGTTGAGAGCATTGGATGTTCTTACAGAGGACCCAGGTTCGAATCTCAGCATCCACAGGGCAGCTCACAACCATCCATAACTCCACTACAAGAGATCTAATACCCTCCTCTGACCCACACCCAAAGGGTACTTGATTTTATAGGGTTTCCACTATAGCTGGACATCAGGCACTAGCATAGGGCATATGCATACATACAGAAAGAAACTACTTGTCTGACACTTGACTTTTTTTTTTTTTGATAGGTTCTTTCCATGGAGCCCAGGCTGTCCTCAAACTTATGATCCTCCTGCCTCGGTTTGCCAAATGCTAGGATTACTAGGTGTGCACCACTGTGCCTACCTAGAGCTTGCCTATTTTTATTATGGTTCTCAATCCCCAGAGTTTCCAGGGATTCCTCTACAGGAATGTGGCCTGGCAGAAGAGTGGCTAGCAGCCTGCACTTTATCCCGCCTCCGTTTGTGGCTTTCCTACTACCTATTAGTTTATCTAGACTCAGCTACTCAACACCCTGCCTCTTCCTCTCTTCTACCCTGTGCAGGCAGTTCTAAACCAAGCCATCTTATTTGTCTCGTAATTTTTATTTCTTTACTTTAGGGAGGGGTGTTTACATGGGTCTCTATAAGCTGTGAGATGGACATCAGAAGGAATTTGAGGAGACCTAGATTGGGTGCAACTCCTTCAAAGGAAGATGCCTGCCTGACCTATCCCACCCCCACCTAGGGCTTCCAGAAGCCTCCCTAACAGGGAAGGGGAACCTCAAGCTTTGGGCAATAAATTATGAGGGTGGGGAGGGAGGTCTCTGAACTCCAGTGATGATGGTGGGAATTAGCTGAGGCCCAGGGCGATTTGTGGGGCCACCTTCCCTGGAGCCTGTTTTCTCTGAGCGTGCCAAGAGAATGAATAAATCATTGTTCAGGGGCGGGATGCAGCTGCCGGGCTCCTCCCCTCGGCACATGCCTGACTTCAGCTCCTCCATTGAGGGCTGCTGGAGCAGAGCGCTTTATACACCCAGCTCCCCAAATCCTATTGAGACCTCCCCCTCCGCACGAGCCACTGGCTTCAAGCCCATTCAGCATGGCCTTTTGTGCTAGGGGTTAAGTGGTTACATGTGGGGGGCACCTAGAAAGGATCTGTCAGGCCCTGAAATGCTACACTAATATAGTGCCCTCCTACTGATGAATGGGGTGGGTGGAGGAGAAGTGGGCAGCGGAGGATGGGGTAGAGGTGAGAGAAGGGGATTATGGAGCCCACAGAAGCAGCTGCTAAGAAGGGGTCTGCTTAGGAAGAATGAGCAGGCACCCCCTTCCCTCATTCCTCCTTCTGTTCTGCTTCTCTCATCTAGTCAGTCCTGCTGTGGGCCCTGGGCTGTTCCACAACCTCAGGCTGTGGATTTGGCTTCTCTGATCTCTTGGAAGGTGTTGAGAGAAGATATTCACTACTTGAAGGTGTTACAGAGAGTCTCCATGGTTTCAAGCAACCTTGTTTCTTTTCTCTTGGGGTATGGGAGTAGGGATAGAAAGAATACCCATTTTCTGGGTTCTTCTGGTGTAGTAGGTTTGAAACTGTGCCCCAGTGAACCTTAAAACCTTCCTCAGGCCTTGTATCTAGGACAGCCAAAGCTACCCAGAGAAACTCTGTCTCAGAAAACAAAAACAAAAACCTTCCTTGGGGCTGGAGAGATGGAACAATAGTTTAAAAACACACACACACACACACACACAAAAAAAAAAAAAAAAAAAAAAAACCAGCAACAACAACAAATCTTGCTGTACAACACTGAGGTCCTAAGTTCAATCCCCGGAATCCCTGGTGGAACATGCTTCTCCTGCAAGTTGTCTTTTAAGTCCCACACACATGTGCGCTTGTGTTCTCCTCCCCACAAGAATGAGTGAGTGAGTGAGTGAGTGGCACCTTCCCTTAGTATGGATGTGTAGCTCAGAGGTTTAGCATATAAGATGTCCCCAGATCAATCCTCAGCACAACAAATAAAAACAAACCCACAAAATAAAAAAAATAAAAGTTTTCTCAGTGTCCTCTCAGGAGCTGTTTAAGGTGGAGAAATCAAGAGAAAAGATCTAAAAAACGCTATGTGTGATGGCACTTGGCCTTTAATCCAGCAGGGAATCTCTGTGAGTGCAAGGCCAGCCTGGTCTACATAGTTCGTTCCCAGATAGCCAAGGCTACATAGTGAGACCATGTCAAAAAGAATAAAAAACAAAAGGAAAATTTTATTTGTTTATTTACTTACTTACTTTTTTTTTTTTAAGATGAAGTTTCTCTGTGTAGCCCTGGGTCCTAGAACCTGCTCTTTAGACCAGGCTCACCTTGAACTCAGAGATCCACCTGCCTCTGCCTCCCGAGTGCTGAGATTAAAGGCATGTGCCACCACCCCCAGCTAGAAATAAAATTTTTGTTCACAGAAAATAGGAAGTGATTCCTGGACATCATAGTGGCTCACGTCTATAGTCTCAGTACTCGGGAAGCCTGCAGCAACAGGGGTGGAACCACAGCTCAGTGGTAGAGTCCCTGCCTAGCATGTAAGAGGCCCTGAGTTTTTGATTGGGACCCTAGTTTTAATGACTGAGCCATCTCTCCAGTCCTGAGAGAGACCCTGAGTTTAGTTCCTAACACTAAAAACTTTTTCTGTCCCTAAGACAACAAACAAAAACAAAAAAACCAACTGTAAAACTTCTGGTTTGGAAGTATGTCACCCTCACTTCCTGTCTGAGAAAACAGTCGACCTTTTAACCCAAATCACACAGTCCTTTCGAGATAGTTTAAGGTGGCCTTTACCTTTAAGAGGTGGGGAAAAGGGATGAACAAAACTGGGTCACAGACTCCCTGGACCTTCCTTTCCCAAGAACAGCCAATTCTGGGGTGCAATCTTCCTTCTGATCTGCCCTAGGGCTCTCGGGTTTAAGTCAAAGGGCTTTCTGTGCCGTGCCTATGTTTTGAAGATCAAGTAAGGAAGTTCACAGATAACTTATCCCCAACTACTCTGAAGGCGTTAGCCTTACTTACTGTAAGGCTGAGATGATTTGTCCAAGTTCGAAAAGCTGGGTGAGAAAGTGGACAGGTGATATCAGGAAAAGAGAAGAAGGCGAACACAAGTAGTCCATCCTTCACGACCAGAATGTTCTGAAGTGCAGTCCTTGGAGACTTCCCCAGTTAGCAACCTTCAGTCACAGGCTGAAGCCTGGGCTGAGTTTTCAGCTGAATGTCCTACCTCTGCTTCGCCCCCAAGCCCCAGCCTCTCCAGCACACTCCATTCTCTCAGTGCTCTCAGAACATGTCACCAAGGTCCGCTGTGTTGGTGACTTCCATTCAGTCAAGCCCGGTCTCCAATAACAGCCTCCGGAAGCTTTCCTCCCTCTCCTGTGCTCATTCCGAGGGGCCCATGAAGTGTGCCCTCTACTCTTCTCTGTTTCCCTTTCTAAACGGAAGGTTCATCGAGACTGCCTGATTCTGTCCTGAATTCCTACCACAGTACTAAGCAGAGCATTTTGTGGCTGGGCACTGCTTGTGAGCAGATGGACGGGAAGGGACAAGGTTGATGAAGCTCAGAGACTTAGATCCATGCACCCCTCTCCTCCTGGGCATATCGACACTGAGAAATCACCCGCCCATTAGAAGCCCTCATCTTTGTCCTTGTTGCCTGCAGAATTTCCTATCTTCTCTTCTCCTTGTCTGATACCACAGACCCTTGGGCCTAAACCTGGCTACTCACTGCTGGCCTCTCTTGCCTTTGTCATTTGTCCTTTGCTACTGTGTAGGTGTGTTCGCCTCTGTATACACAGGTGGAGAACAGAGACTGCCTTTGAGTATCTTCCTGTGATCCTCTGTACCTTGTCATGGTTTGTTTTGTTTTGTTTTTTGTTTTAAGATTTATTTTATGCGTGTGAGTGTTTTGCTTGTAATTATGTTTATGCATTGAATGTATACCTAGTGCCTGGGGTGATTAGAAAGCCTTGGATCCCCTGGAACTGGAGGTACATATGGTTGTGAGCCAGCATGTGGGTTCTGGAAACTAAGCCATAGTCCTCTGCAAGAGCAGCAAGTGCTCTTACCTGCTGAGCCATCTCTCCTGCACCTTCACCTTATTTTTTGAGTCTCTCAAGAACCTGGACTTAGCTGATGTCAGCTATACTGACTAGGCAGTGAGCCCCAGGGATTGCCTCTGCCTCCCATGTGCTAGTGGTTACAGGTGCATGATGCCATTGCTTGGCTTTTATGTGGGTGCTGGGGACCCAAAGTTAGGTCCTCAAACTGGTGCAGTAAGCAAACACTTTATGCACTGAGCCAGATCCTCATCCTGTTTGCCAATATTCATGTCGTTCACTTCTAGGTCTTCAGGATGGCCTGGCCTGCAGCTGAGCCCTGGTTAGCTTATGGTTTCTGTGTTTCTGGCATGTACGAGAAGAGGGGTGAACACAGTCAAAGATACTTCTATATTTGGGGTGATTGATCTCCCAGCGTCCTGACTGGAGAAGCAGCTGATGATTGGATAATAGTTTTCTCTTTCTCTGTCTCAAGACATAGATAGCCATGGCTTCCTGAGCCTTTCTGTCTCCACAAGCTCATGTTTCTGAAAATTATAGAATCACTGTATGCATTATTTATACGATGCTGGAGTGTCTCCTGCCAACATCACCCTTGACCAAGAGGCCACTGTCTGGTGCTCATGGAATCTACTTGACTTATGCGTTACTGTCATTTGGAAGCAACTGGCAGGGTTTTGGTTTTTAGTTTTGGGGGGGGGTTCCGGGGGGAATGGTGGGGGGCAGCACTTCTTTTTTTTTTTGAGACTGAGTCTCACTATTTAGCCCTGGCTGACCTGGAACTTGCTCTGTGGACCAGGTTGGCCTTGAACTCACAGAGATTCATCTGCCTCCGCCTCCGCAGTGCTGGGATTAAGGGTATGTGGCATCAAGCTCAGTCCAACTAGCTTGATAGGATGATAGAAGCCAGGCCTAGTGGCACAGAGCCATCATCCTAGCTACTCCAGAGGCTATAGCAGAATTGCGAATTTAAGGTCAGCTTGGTCTACAGAGAACAATGGAATTATTGAGTGGGCTGTACCAGGTTGGGGTGTTATAATACAAAGTATAGTATAGGCTTCAAATCAACAATCATAATCGATACACAATTTTAAATTTTATTTCGTGAGTATGAGTGTTAGCTTGTGTGTAAGTATGTACATCACATATGTGCCTGATGCCTGTGGAGAGAGCGTCAGATCCCCTAGAACAGGAGTTATGGATATCACAAGGCCCCGTGTGGGTGCTGGGAAATGAACCCAGGTCCTTTGCAAGATCAACAAGTACTCTTACTTTTATTCTTCCCATTGAGCTAGCTCTCCAGCCCCTATCTATAATCTTTTTTTAAAAAAGATACAGTTACTTTTATTTTATGTGTATGACTGATTGCTTGCATGGTGTTCATGTAGAGGCCAGAAGAAGAGGTCTGGTCCTCTGGAACTGGGATTACAGCCGTTTGTGTGCTGCCACATAGGTACTGGGAACAAACAATTGTCCTCTTGCAGGGACAGCAGAACAGCAAATGTTCTTAACGTCTCTGGCCTTGATATATAAATCTGTCTACCATGTTTACCATGTTGCCCAGGCTGGTCTCCAACTCTTGATCTCAAGTGTTCTTCCTGTCTCTGCCTTTTCAATAGCTGCAGCTACAAGTACTTAACTTATCAGAATGTGCATATATATATATATCAGGAAGTTTGGGCATCTAGGGAACTTTTCTAGCCAGGAATACAGAGATGTTTTCTTTATGTTTCAGATCCTTTCAACTTCTACATGATGGCAGATTACAGGACCTATTGTCCTGATGGTGACTATCAAGGGCAAATACACTGCTACTGCTTACTGAGGGTTAGGCAGTACCCTTCTGGGAGACATGAACAGACGTCACTCCCACTAGAGAGGGCCGTGATGTCAGACTGAAGGAACAGTCCCATCAAAGTCTACTTGGTGAACCAATGAGTTGACCAGGGCTGCTTATGGGTCAGGGCTCACTCACAGGGCCATTGATAACTCATTGAAAACCTGAATATAGCTGTGTGACCACTCACAAAATCTGCATCCCTGGAGCTTCCAGCACAACACGTTGCCCCAGCAACCCCTTACATCACTCACTACGTTGAGGAGGGCCCTAGGGAATCTTCCGAATTTCACAACCCTCTCTCTAATCCTTCAGATCAGAGGAAACAACTACACAATAGCAGTGAATGATAAGAACCTAGGGTTACTTCATTGTGCTAATGTAGTAATTCAAGAATCCTTTGATTACCAGTGATATAAATTCCACTCGGGTTGGGTATGGCAAGATATGAACTTCATGGGAAGGCATCAAAACTAGAAACTCAGGAAGCAGAGGCTGGGACGTCAGTCAGCCATGTGTCTTCATCTGAGTTCCTGTGTGTCAGTTTCTCCTATTACACAGACTGGTTCCTTCCACTTGTCAGGAAATATGATTGCTGCAGCCATAGTCTGAAATCTTCACTATTTTGTCTTTTAATTTTATGTCTAAGGGAAGAACTGTGACTTACCTGGAGTGGGGTTCCATTCTTAGTTACACATACAGAGACACTAACACATATACATAAATAAAAAATAAAATCTTAAAGAAAACTGGTTGGCATTGATAGAGTACACCTTTAATCCCAGTACTTGGGAGGCAGAGGCAGGCAGATCTCACTGTGCGTTGGAAACCAGCCTGGTCTATATAATGCTTTTCAGGGCAGTCAGGGCTACATAATGAGACCCTATCTCCAAACAACAAACAAAACAATAAAATCCTCATAGCTGTCACTAAGTACATTTAATCAAATAGGTACAGTACAGTGAAAGGATCTTTAAAACAAAACAAAACAAAACAAAACAAAACAAAAAACAAAAAACAAACCAACCAGGTCTAGGAGTCAGAAAGGTCCTCAAAGATCCCAAAATAGAGTAAGTGGGAATGAACAGAAAATTCTTGGCAGAAAAGGTGCGGAGCTGGAACAAGGAAAGGACCGCAGTGGATGCAGCAGCAGGACCGGACATGCAACGCGGCCTCGCCGAGCCCCTGGGAAAACCAGGAAGGAGGCATTTCGTCACCATGTCTGCAGCAAGGAGAACCGATGGATCCGTGGCGCCTGGCCAGGGTGGTTAGGAGATGACACCGGACCTAGAAGGCTCTCGGGTCAAGCCGCAGGAGGAGGCAGTTCCTGCGCGGAGAACCGAACCGGTCCACGTGGGTCAGGCCGCTCCGCCCAACCGCGCAGACGCCGCTGGACTCCGCAGTCCGGGCAGGGGTTGGGGCGCTGTGCCGGGACCAGGCTACCGCGTCACCACGCGTGCACGCGCAGGTCCAGGAACCCCCACTCTGCAGCGAGCAGGCCCCAAGGAACCGTAGCGAGCCCCGCAGGAGTGGGCGCCTCTAGGCCGTGAGTCCGGGCTCTGATGGAGGGCTTGAGGCCCAGCCGCCGGAGAGCGGGTTGGGGAGCTTCTTCTGCAGAGATGAGGGTCACAGTGCACTGTCCTCTGCTAGGCTGCCAATCCCCATGCTACAGCCGCCCCCTTCCCCCTACACTGTGGGTTAACTTGGGGGAAATCCTGATCTTGGGATGTCTGGACCCATTTCACTGACTTTTGAACCTGGATCCTTAGCCCCATTCCCACCCCACCCCAGCTTCCTTTGTGAGCCTGGCCAGATTTAGGAAAAAATTTAAAATAGAGTACTTGTGTATTTGGGGGTGGGGGTGGGGTGTCTTCAGGCCTTTTCTCATAAGCCAAAGGGGTGAAACATCTGTCCCAACCTCAGTCTCTCTTCATGACTTTTGCCCACTGCTGGGTGTGGGGAGGGTTCCCTGTCACCTATAGGGGAACCTTCCTAGTGGCTGCTTATTGACTTAATAGTATGTCTCACTCATGAGGCCTCAGTTCTTCCAGTCCTGGAAATGTGGTCAATAGAACCTCTTGTCAGTTCATACTCAAAAGCAATTATTAGGAAAGAAAGAGAGGGAGGGATCAGGATGGAGCAAACTGGGTGGGATGACCATGTACAAGGAGCATTGGTGGGCTCCCAGGAGAGGCTTGTCATTGTGGGGTCAGGAGACAGGGGTTCCGTGGTGTGGAGGAGGAGAAAGAGACCAGATCTTCCAGCCCTGGGTCCTCTGCAGCAGCCGCCTTCCTAAGAACAGGAATCCCACTAGTTCCTCTTATTCACTCTCTGCTGGTAATTACTGATGCATGCTATTGCTAGGTGTGCACTAGAGCTCTGGCTCTCAACCTTCCTGATGCCGGGACCCTTTAATACAGTTCCTCATGTTGTGGTGACCCCCAACCAGAAAATTAGTTTTGTTGCTACTTCTTTTTTGTTTGTTTGGGTTTGTTTATGTTTTTCCAGACAGGGTTTCTCTGTGTAGCCCTGGCTGTCCTGGAACTCACGCCGTAGACCAGGCTGGCCTCGAACTCATGAGATCTGCCTGCCTCTGCCTCCCAAGTGCTGGGATTAAAGGTATGCGCTGCCGCCACTACCACTCAGCTTTTGTTTCTACTTTGTAACTGTAATTTTGCTACTGTTATGAATTGTCAAGTAAATGTTTGTGGGTTTTGGTGGTCTTATGAAATATATCTATATATCTATATCGATGTAGACATGTTCCTTTTAAAGGTATTATTTGTTATTTAACTGGACATCTTTTTAAAAAATTATTAGCACATATGTGTGTGGGTGAACAGAGAGGCCAGGTGGGGGGGATTGGTACGAAGCTGGCAATACAGGCAATTGTAAACCACCTGACTTGGGTGCAGGGAATTGAACCTGGGTCCTCTGGAAGAGCAGCCAGTGCACTTAACTGCCGAGCCATCTCTCCAGCTCCTAAATGTATATTTTTAATTGGAGGAGGGTCAATGGAAAGGCTATGGCAATCACCTAGTTAAAATAACCAGAGCCAAAGGAGAGTTTGTCAAAATGTGGACGCAAGGTGGGACAGGGGAGGAGGGTCAGTAGTCCTGGGTGTTCCTAGGCATCTGGCTAGATAGACTTGTCCTCAGACGACAGATCTGTCCTGCCAGAGGGCCCTGAAAGGAGAGCTGTCTGGATGTGTAGAATCTGAAGAACTGGTGGTAGCTCACAGGGTTGAGTAGGGGTTGAATCTGGGCTGGACACAGATTTGATAGTTACCTACACAGGATGATTCTTGAAGCTATAACAGGAGGTAGTGACCTGGGGAGAAGTTTGTAGAATGAAGAGATGGTCAACCTTAAAGAGAAAACCCTGTGAAGGAGACAGACCAAATAATCAGAGAGAAGGGAGGGACGCCATGCCAAGATTACTGGGCTCAAGGTTACCATTCCATCCTGTCCCGCTGTGACTCATTCTTCTGCTTCCCCTTCGCAGTCCGGATGTTTGCGGCCATCCAGCCAGGGCTAGCAGAGGGGGCCCAGTACCTGGGGAGCCTGCCTCCTGGAGTATGTCAACCAGACCTCCAACCAGACAATAATTCCAACTTTGTGGAGAGTACTAAGGATGCCAATAAGAACTGGCATGGTGTGCCAGGCAAAGTGGATCCCATTCTGATAAGGAGCTCCTCTGAGTCGCCTTCTGATAACCAGGTCTTCCAAGCCACTGGGCTCCCTGAGGCCGGAGTCCGAAGTCCCCCGGAGGGTGCAGAGATCCCTGGTGCTGAACCAGAGAAGTTGAGTGGTGCCAGCAGCGTTTGCTCTCCTCTGGAGGACATTGGCTATGCCAGCAGTTCCTCGAGCATCGACAGCTTTAGCAGCAGTCCAGAACCTGTACTTGGCACCCTTCAAGGTCCGAGCCCTCTGGATCCCCTTCTGCCCTCTGTGGCCCAGGCTGTGCAGCAGCTACAGGCTCAGGAGCGCTACAAAGAACAGGAGAAGGAGAAACACCATGTGCATTTGGTGATGTACCGTCGCTTGGCTCTGCTCCAGTGGATCCGGGCTCTGCAGCACCAGTTGGTTGACCAGCAGGCCCGACTGCAAGAGAGCTTTGACACCATCCTAGACAACCGGAAGGAACTTATCCGCTGTCTGCAACAGAGGGAAGCACCTTGCAGGCACCAGGACCAGGACTAAGGATGTGCACAAGTGTGTATATTTGCAGGTTTATGTTTGGTTATGCACAAGGAAGTATGTCAGTATTAGTTTGCAGGTATGCAAGTAAGCATAAGTGAATGTGTATGTGCTAACATGTAAGCAGGTGTGTAAGGCATGTGTGAATGAACTTGTATGTTATATGTTGCATGTGTGTTTATGTATGCATGTGTGGTTAGGTACCCAGGAATGTGTCTATATATTCCCCAATGTAGAGGCAAAAGATATGTATGCACGTGTATCAGTTTAAATGTACAGACTTGTGTTGGGTATGAGTGAACCTCTGTGTGTTGAGACTTACATGTTCCAGTGCTGGCATAAGAAGCATGTGCTAGGAACATGTGTATTTGCAGAGACTTAAGAGCAGGCGTATGTAGATATATGTTCAATTGCACCTGCAGGGCATCCACCCATCCCCTGAGTTCCCAAAGTCTACCCCAGCCTTATCCTCTACTGAGCCTCACCTCACAGCTCCCTGAAGAAGCCTCTCTTGCTGTCATATACCAGAGGGCTGAGGATGATCTGTTCTCCTGGAGTTTCGTTCCCAGCCTACTTTTCTTATCCCTTCTCCTCTGATCTTGCTCTGAGACCGTTGTCCCTAATGTTGGGTTTTTTGTCAGAGTTTTTTATCTGGGGTGGTTGCTTTTTGTTTGTTTTGCTTATTATAATACAAGGGATTGAACCCAGAGCCCTGTGCATGCTAGGCAAATGTCTTACCGCTGAGCTGCACATCCCAGCCCCAGGTTCAGAGATTTATTGGCTGCGCTGGCCTTACTGTGCACAGGACAGTTTGTGGAGAATTGGTATCAAGGGAGGGAACTGGCACAGTGGTGGAGGCTGTGGCAGGGGTGGGAGTAGAGATAAAGAAAGATATAAGAAACTGTCCTCTTAGCAGGGCTCTGGTGGTGCACGCCTTTAATCTCAGCATTAGAGGGGCAGAGGCAACTGGATCTCTGAGTTCCAGAACAGCCTGGTCTACAGAATGAGTTCAAGGACAGCCAGGACTGTCCCCAAACAAAACAAAAACAAGAAAGAAAGAAAGAAAGTGTCGTTTTGAACCCTGTCTTTGGCTCCGTGGGAGGTGGTGGTGGGAGAGAACGACTCTGGGAGAACTGTGTGAAGAACAGGAAAATTCCAAAACGCACCATCCTGCTCCACTGTGAGGAGAGGCTGAAAGCCATACTGAGTTAAGTCTGTTGAATGGGACTGTTCGCATAAGCTTGCAGGTCATAGACTAGATGCGCCAAGGCCGTGGGGAGTTGGGGGACCTCTCTTCTCTGCCTACTTCGCTTTAGCAGCCATGAATGTCCAATCGGTTTGGTTCATTTTTCTGAAATCAGACAGTCCGGAGGAGCCAGAGCTCTGCTTTCCAAGCAGTCAGAGGACAGCGTCAGTCCAGCTTCCTGGAGCTTGCAGGATACATGGCCCCATTGAATGGGGATTGGCGTGCCCTGGGGAAGGCTTCCTGCCGTGGAGATGAACGTATATTGAGTGATCAGCAATTAAGGCTGTGGAGCCATTTGTTTTGTTTCTGGGCCAGGATTATGCAGGATCCCAGTGGGTGAAGCAAGGACTCAAAGGAGGAGTGGCAGCAGGTGACAGGAACAGCACTGACGCTGTGTCTGGCCCTCAGTCTCCCCATCTGCAAAGTAGGGACTCTTCCACACCATCTCTAATCAGTTCCATCCTTGATGCGAGGGTCGGTGAAATGTGGGTCCTGGGGATTTTTATAGTGCTTGCATGTTCAATGTGAATCTGGCCTCTGGACCAATCCAGCATAAATAAATTAAGGCAGGAAATTAAATCATTCGAGGATGTGTTTTTGTTCTATCTGTTGTCTGGTGATCTCTTTCACACTGAGTTCCACTTTTAATCTGGGGCCAAGTGCTGGAAGCCTGGGAGATACTGGGGACAAAAAATCAGAATTTGCCTAGCAATGTCAGGGCCTCCCAAGCTGATGGTGGATATTTGACCTCTACTGTAACAGTACCACAGAGGATTGCCCTTGTCCTGAGTCACACTTGTATTTGAACAGATTCTGAGGGCACATACCATACACCCCTGCTCTGAAGGGTGCCTTGACTACAAAAGGCCAAGGGTCATACCGGGTGTGGTGGCACAGGCCTTTAATCTCAGTGCTTGGTAGGGGCAGGCAGGTGGATCTCTGAGTTTGAGACCAGCCTGGTCTACAATGAGTTCCAGAACAGCCAGGGCTACACAGAGGACACTGGTTCAATTCCCAGCCCCCACATGGCAGCACACAACTGTCTGTAACCCCAGTTCCAGAAGACCCAACACCCTCATATAGACATTCATGCAAGCAAACCACCATTCCATGGGGGGTATGTGGGGGAGGACTCTGTCTCAAAAACAAAACACATGGTCTTTACATAGCTCTGACACAGATGTAGTTTTATTTTACCTTATTGTAGTATTACAGATTGAACCCAGAACCTGCATATTTGAGACAAGTACTCTTCCCAATGAGTTGTCCCCCATCCATAGTATTTAATACCATGCCTGATTGAGATATCAGCTGATAGCAATTTAGATGACTCTTCTCCTGTAGTTTTTATGATTATTTCTTAATTATTCAAAAGTTCAGGCACTAAACATGTAGCTGCAAAGTACTTATTTAGCATGTGCACACCCTGGGTTCAGTCTCCAACACTGAAACAAAATTAAAATAAAATTCAGGCTTGGGAATAAATATCTAGTAATGCTAGCACTTGGGAGGTAGAGGCAGGAAGATCGGGAGTTCAAGGTCATCCTTGGCTCCACAGAACCTTTACCTGTTGAACCACCTCATTGGCCCTATACCTAACTTTCTTTCTTTCTTTCTTTCTTTCTTTCTTTCTTTCTTTCTTTCTTTCTTTCTTTCTTTCTTTATTTATTTATTTATTTATTTATTTATTTATTTATTTTTACAGAAAAGCAATTGTGTTTTCATTAAGGAAGTTGGATCTAAAAATTGGAACATCTTTTTCTTTTAAAAATGGGGGGAGGTCTATAAAAAAGCAAAGTTGTGCAATGTGCACCCCAGCATGCCTTTAATCCCAGCTCTGGAGAAACAGAGTCATGGGGAGCTCTGTGAGGAAGAGCCTAGCCTGATCTACACAGCTACTTCCATGACAGCCAGGGCTTTCCAGGTGAGACCCTTATCAGAAAAACATACACATAAACACACACGCCCAAACCAAACAAAACTTACAGTTGGAGCATCTCAATTTGGGAGCTTGTAATCTCAGCTTGGGAGGTTGGGGCAGGAGGATCAGAAGTTTGAGACCAGCCTGGAGGTGGAGGTGGAGTGAGTTCAAGGCCAGGTTGGGCTGTAAGACACTGTGTCAAAATAAAACCAAACAAACGTAATATTCCTTTTCATGAAGAGATCTCTGGGGCTGTGAGATGCCTCCGTGTAGGAAGGAAGGAGATCTTGGAGCCACGCCTGGTGACATGCTGGATCCCCAGGCCCAACGTGGTGGAATGAGAAAACCTAACTCCCACAAGATGGTTTCTGATCTCCTCTACGTGTGCACAACTCATGCACATAAATCAACAAACAATTGTAAAAACAATAAAAACTTTGAAAAGTTCCTTGAAGGCAGAGGGGTGCTTAGCAGGAGAGAGATGCTGGGTTTGAACCCCAGTTCAGGATGGGGAGGGTATGAAGCGGGAGCTAGGGGGCCATCTTAGTTAGGGTTTTATTGCTGCGAAGAGACACCATGACCAAAGCCACTCTTATAAATGCAAACATTTAATTGGGGCTGGCGTACAGGTTCAGAGGTTTAGTCCGTCATCCTCATAGCAGGAAGCATGGAAGTGGGCAGGCAGACATGATGCTGGAGGAACAAGAGTCCTACATCTTGATCTGAAGGAGCCAGGAAGAGACTCTCCTTCCATACTGGGTGGAGAGTTAGCGCATGTGTCAGACCTCAAAGCCTGCCTCCACAGTGACACACTTCCTCTGACAAGGCCACACCTCCTCCAATAAGGCCACACTTCCTAACTGCTACTTCCTGTGAGCCAAGCATACTCAAACCAGCACTCTGAACTGAGCAAAGGTGAGGACCAAGCTGAGGAAACAGTGACGTACAGACTTCACTTGTCATTTGGGGTCTAGGGATATGCCTAGTTATTAGGGTGGAGGTAGGTTTGAAAGGGGGACTGGCCAAAGCCACAACCACTAAAGCAGACTTAGGAGCCAGGAGGCCCAGTGACTGAGCCAACCAATCCAGGATTGTAGTTCCCCATCAGGTGGGCGGGACCGAGGCTACTTCTGGGTAGTAGCTGGGGCTACTCCATACCTCATATTGAGCAGATTTGGGGTAGACTTAATTTCTTCACCTGTGGCAGTTATAAAACTTGACCAGATGGACCTCACGATGTTCTGTAGGCATTAAGATTAAATCTCTACTCTGCACAGGACCCCTCCAGGGTCTCACCCTGCCCCTGACCTTGCACAGCTCTGGCCTGCAAAGATAAATGAGACCTGTGTTCAGGAGCCTAATGTAGAGGCCACTCTGAATCTGGGAAGGGGACATCAATCCTCTGAGCAGGTCTCAGCCTGAGATTTCTTAATCTGGAAGTGGGTGTTAATGGTTGAGGTGGGGATTCTTTTAGTCCCTGGGGATAGGAAGGAACAAGGAGAGGCCCATGCACTTGGAAAGATTCAGGCAGAGAGTCACTGCCACCTTCTTCCCCTCCTGAAGAACGACATTCTATGACCACGGCAAGAATATCCAACCCAGGTTTTGGATGCTACATGAAGAGTCTTGCTTAGGAATAACATGGGGTGATATTGACCCCAATAGCAGGCTGCAGGCCCAGACCTGAAGCATCAAGGGATTGCCAAAGGGGTAGGTAGCCCTACCTATGGAGACAGAAGGGAGGGTTTCATTCATTCAAACCTTTCTCACCAGGGTCCCGGTCTTAGGGTTTCTACCACTGTGATAAAACACCATGACTAAAAGCATATTGGAAAGGAAAGGGTTTATTTGGCGTACATGTCACGATCACAATCCACCATCCAGGGAAGCTGTGGTAGGAACTCAAGCAGGGCAGGCATCTGGTGGCAGGAGCTGATGCAGAGGCCATGGAGGAATGCTGCTTACTGGCTTGTTCCCTATGGCTTCCTTAACCTGCTTTCTTATACCCTCTAGGACCAAAAAATGGGCAGGGCCACTCCCACATAAATCATTAATCAAAACAACACCCCCCACAAACTGGTCTACAGGCCAATCTTGCAGAGGCCTTTTCTTTCCCAGATATGTCTAGGTTCGAGCAAGCTGACAAAAGAAAAAAAAAAAAAAAAACCAACTAACCAGGACAGGCCTGCAACTGAGTCAGCCCCTACAAAATGATCAGAGGGAATGTGGTTAAAAACTGGGGTGTGAGGGCTGGAGAGATGGCTCAAAGGTTAAGAGCACTGCCTGCTCTTCTAGAGGTCCTGAGTTCAATTCCCAGCAGCCACACAGTGGCTAATAACTATCTATAATGAGATCTGGTGCCCTCTTCTGGCCTGCAGGCAGAACACTGTATACATAAATAAATAAATAAATCTTAAAACAAAACAAAACAAAACAAAAACTAGGGTGCAAGAAATGACCTAGGAACTAAGGAAGGATACAGAGTTGGGAGGGTCAAAAAGCTTCAAAGTATGGTAAGTGGCCTCCACAGCCTAGGGCCTGAAACCTACAGACAGAACACAGTGTACAACTACCTCTAAGGAAAATGACTGTCCCCTGATGGCAGCCTGTGACCTGTCTACTAGGCCCCAGTGTTAGCGCCTCATAGGGTAAAGTGACAGGAACAGGGAGGAGCAGTGCCGCCTGCTGCTGCTGCTGCTGCTGCCCCTCCTCCTCCTCCTCCTCCTCCTCCTCCTCCTCCTCCTCCTCCTCCTCCTCCTCCTCCTCTTCTGAAGGCCATCAGAGGCAGGGGTTGTAGCTGAGCCATTGTGCTGTGTATTAAAAAGCATTGCTAGGGCTGGGCAGTGGTGGCGCACGCCTTTAATCTCAGCACTTGGGAGGCAGAGACAGGCAGATTTCTGAGTTCAAGGCCAGCCTGGTTTACAGAGTGAGTTCCAGGACAGCCAGGGCTACACAGAGAAACCCTGTCTCGGAAAACCAAAAACAAACAAACAAACAAACAAACAAACAAAAACCCGCATTGCTAGGGAGGGAGAAATGGCTTAGCAGTTAAGAGCACTTGTTGCTTTTGCAGAGGACCAGGGTTCGGTTCCCAGCACTCTCTTGGCAGCTCACAACTTTCTATAATTACAGTTCCAGTGTGTGTGGTGCAGCACCCTCTTCTGGCCTCCATAAGTACTGGCACATACAAGCAGGCAAAACACTCATACAGATAAAATTAATTTGGGTGGGGGGAGCATTGCTGGGTTGGGGCTCAGTTGATTGGTAGAGGACTTGACTAGCTTGCACGGAGCCTAGGTTTGATCCTGAACACCTCATAATAGTAGGTGTAGTGTGTGTGTGTGTGTGGGGGGGGGAGATGCCTTTAAGAACTCAGGAGGTAAAGGCAGGAGGATTAGAAAGTCCAAGGTTATCCTCAATTACATAGCAAGTTCCAGGCTGGCCTAGGACAAGTGAAATCTTGTCTTTAAAAACTACAAACAACAACAAAAACCAACCAACCTACATTGCTGCAGGCTCTCAATACCAGCCCAGTGGGTCTAATGGATGCTTCTGGTCAGAAACGGCTGAAGGACATTGGAGATGCTCTGGGATCTGAGCCAGACCTCATATACATGCTGGTATACATCTCCATGCCCACAAGTGGTGGCAGATGAGCACCCAGGTCTGTGTATGAATACACCTGCACCATCGCTCACTCGGGACACAGACCTTCCGGCACGACCCACCAACCCCTCAGGAATAAGACTGCAGGCCTGAAGGATTCTCCAGCTAGACTTTGACCTATCCCAGAACTTCCCAGATTCTCCCACCTCCCCAGTCCTATTTCTCCCCACCAAACCCTTACTTAGCCTTAGAGCTAGTTCATCTCCTAATCTGTGTGTTGCATCACCCATAAATGTGAGGAAAGATTCCTTGGGTTGAGCAACTGGCAGGCGAATGGGACCAGAGTGGCGCGGGAGGGTTCATTGTTTTGAGGTCTGGCATGGTAGGTAGTCTGGGAAGAGGCTGAATCCCTGGAGACCTGTCCAGTCATTAAGGACCAGCGAGGGCATGGTGGGGATACGTTCAGCAGACGTTTGGGGGTCCCCCGGCGGGGCGCGGACAAAGGGGTGGCCTCCCAAAGCGAGCAGTCCTCGCACAAAGCCAGGAGTGGTGGCGCCGGCCGCCCCACGCGTCGGGCTGCACCGGGCTCCTGATCATCATGGTCCCGAGCGCCTTTCCCTGCGCCTAATCCCAACAAGCATGAAAACGGCTCGGCTTGGCCGCCAGCAGGCCCTTTGTCTCGGCCCCTCTCGGGACAGCTGCAGCCAGAGCCCCCTCCCCTCTTTGTGCCTGTTCCCTGCCGCCCCCATCACCCTCCTCACCTCAGCTGTCCCCTGGCTCTCGCCTCCAGCGCCTGGGCGCACAAAGCAGGGCGACACCCCTGCTCTGGGGGAGGGAAGAATTAACCCCAGGGTTTGCCGGAAGGTGGAGCGTGAGAGAGGGCTGCAGGGTGCTTCCTTCGCTGCTGTGAAGGGATGCGTGGGACAAAAGCCCCCAAGCAGAAACACGGAGAGGAGGGGGAACTGGATTCATGGGTGTGAGTTAACCCGGCTAGTGGGAACCTAGCATTTTGTTAACCAGCTAGGGCTAGGAATTCCGCCTAGAACTTGTGTCCCCTCAGGCTGTCCCCAGAACTCTTAACCATCCGAAGAGCTATCTCCTCATCCTTGTGGTCTTTGTACTCACCTATCCTCAGGACCCCCAATCTCTGCCTCCCTCAGATTCCTCCGGTCCCTACAGTCCCTACTCGAATGTAAGTCTGCCCTCTGAGCTCTTCACCCAGCTGACCCCAGCACTTCCTGTTTCTGGGGACAGAAGGGGAGTTCAATTTTTCTTCCTTACACAGACTCTTATTCCACAAGGTCATGGTGGAGTAAGGTGTGTGGGGTGGGCCTTCGAGCCTTTCTCTCTTCCTCTCAAAGCCAGTAGTCTCACTTGGACGACCTGGATTCAGGTACTGTAATCGCACACCTGAAGAACTAGACTAACCCGTCCCCCAGGCACAGCCTAACTCTAGCGTGGGCTTCTATAGGACAGATATGGCCACAGCTTCCCCAGGATTTAGGACCGTGCTGCGGTTCTCCTCCAGCGGTTTGTTATTTAGTGTGCTGACAAGTCCTTATGAGTCCCTTTACACCATCGACATAATTTTCTCAGGGTCTGATGTTCCCACAAGTCCATAAAACCCTTTTCAACAGCCTTCAGGGATTCTGGAGGCATAGCTTATACGACAAAAATGAGGCCCTGGGTTTAAGTTCTCAAACTGCATACAATAATAAGTGTTGTGCTACATGCTATAATCCCAGCAGTAGGAAATGGAGTCAGGAAAATCAGAGATTCAAGATTATCCTCAGCTACATAGCAATTTTTGGCCTAGCCTGGGCTACATGAACACCCTGTCTACAAACAAAGAGTAACAAAACCACCTTCCTGAGACTTCTGCAGAGGGCGTGGAATAGTGCAGGCTAGCCTTATTTTTCACAGAACTGTCTCTCAGAGCCCCAAGTTCCAGACAATTACAGTACAAGGGATGATTCCTCTAAAGTTGTGTGCTGGCCTGGCCTTACGAAAGTGTGCCTGCACAGGACACTGCATCTCTTAGGCTAAAGCGGTTCTGTTTTTTTCTCGGGTTCCCTTCCCTTAGCTATTCTACCCACAGAGCCTACTCCAGGTCTGTAAAACCCCTTCAGGCTTAATGCCCACAGATTCTGGGGGACCTCCCCTCATTGTCCTAGATTCCTAAGGATATGTCACATTCACAGAGCAGGTTCACGTCCCTGTGTTCCCAACATTACTATGACTAGGTACCTCCTTCGAGATGCTGCTAGGAGCCTGCCCTGGGGTATTCATTGAATCCTTGTTTTTGTTACAGATGGGAAATTTTCTACTTAGACAAGCATCTATGACAACTACGTGCCAGACGCTGTGCTAGGCACCGAGGACCAGATAATTCAGATAGGGTCTCAGGCATCCCTCAGGGACTTCACAGTCTAGCAGGAGACCCAGACAAGAGGAACAGCAGTGGTAACAATGTGACAATACTAACAGAAGTCTGCACCAGTAGGCGTTGAGGAAACACTTCTGTAATTTCAAGGGCTGTGGGAAACATTAGGGTTAAAGATGCTGACTAGGCGTTTTCCCTGCAGACCTTCTCAGGACCGTTATTGTGCCACATGTATTGTAAGTTCCTCGGTGTGTATGACAGGGTGGCATTCAAAGGGACTTGTTCATGAACCATCTTGTAGGTTCAGCGTTCCAGATACTAGAGTTGAGGAATACAAAGGTATGAGATGTCTAGACACTGGAAAAACTGATTTTGTGCCTGGGTGGGGATAGGGAATTAAAAGGCTGGCAGGAAATTGTTTACCAGATGCTAAACACATCTGGAGGATAAAGATGCTTGACAGAGGTCTCCTAGGAAACATGGAGGGGATTTGTCCTAGGGAGGTAGGGGCTCTGGTCACGGAGGGCTTCAGAACAGGAGACCATCCCAGAGGCAGAGGATTCCCCTATTTTGGGTTCTAGAGATCGTCCAGGCACTTGAGCAAGCTTTGAGTGCTCTACCACTGAGCTACACCTCCAGCCCAGAGGGTTCTTTTTTAGCCAGCATGAAATAGAGTTTGATCTGTACAGTCGGTATGGGTCCTGATTCTTATGAGCTAGATGAACCTGTGTCTTATTTAGGGTTTCTATTGCTATGATAAAACCATGACCCAAATCACTGCCAGCTAACAACTGTCCATCACTGAAGGAAGTCAGGGCAGGAACACAAGACAGGAGCTGAAGCTGAAGCCATGAAGGAACACTCCCGATTACCGGCTTGTTCCTCCTGCCTTACTCAGTTTGCTTTCTTACACACCTTAGGCCAGGGTTCTCAACTTTCCTAAGGCTGCAACCCTTTAATACAGTTCCTCATGTTGTGGTGACTCCCAACCATAAAATTAATTTTCATTGCTACTTCATAGCTATATGAAGTATATTATGAATCGTAATGTAAATATCTGGGTTTTCAGATAGTCTTAGGCAACCCCTTCGAAGGGGCCATTTGACTCCCAAAGGGAGTTGGGTTGAGAACCACTGCCCCACTGCCCTAAACCATCTGCCCAGGGATGGCCGTAAGGATTCTCTCAAAAGAACCTGAATAGGGGCTGGGAGGCTCAGGAAGAACACTTGCTGTGTGAGGCTGAGGTCCTTGTACAAGTTACTAGCCCCAGGTGAAAATCCAGTCATGGCCACGCATGCCTATAACCTTGACACTGCAGGAGACAAAGACAGGAGGATCTCAGGGCTTGAAACTGCCAACCTAGTTCCAGATTCAGTAAGAGACTCTGTCTCAGGGACTAGGATGGAGAATGATAGACAGCACACCTAGCATTCTCTGCAGGTGCTCATGGGAATGCACACCCCCATATGTACACATGTACCACACACGTAGAAGAGCAAAGGAAGAAGCTCCTGCATAGTGTCTACTGAATTTAGTTCCATGGGATCCTGGACCCCGACAACACAGTCCAAGGTTCACATCATGCAAGTGGGGGCCAGTCTAGATCCTGCAGGGTTTAGGGTCAGTAAAATTGGCAAAGAATATTGTGGAAAACCTTTGAAAATATCCCTATGGTTCATGTACTGGAATTATGGTCTAACATGAGATAAAAAATCTTTGGGGCTAGAGAAATTAGCTATTTAGCTATTAAGAGTATTTGTTGCAGCCAGGCAGTGGTAGCACATGCCTTTAACCCCAGCACTTGGGAGGCAGAAGCAGGTGGATTTCTGAGTTCGAGGCCAGCCTGGTCTACAGAGTGAGTTCCAGGACAGCCAGGGCTACACAGAGAAACCCTGTCTCGAAAAACAAAAAAACAAAAACAAAAAAAGATTTAAAAGAGTATTTGTTGCTCTCACAGAGGACTCAGGGTTGCTTTGTTTGTTTGTTTGTTTTTCAAGACAAGGTTTTTCTATATAGCTCTGACTGTCCTGCAACCCAATCTATAGACCAGGCTGTCCTCAAACTCAGAGATCCGCCTGCCTCTGACTCCCTAGTGCTGGAATTAAAGTTGTGCACCATCCCCACCTGGCAAGACCCAGGTTCTATTCCTAGCACCCACTCAGTGGCTCACAACTATCTGTAATTCCCAGACCATCACATGTGCATATTCATACAAATAAAGTAAATCTGAAAAAAATTAAAAATTATCCTAAGGAACCTAGGTGGGTCTCTAGACTCCTCACTCCGCTCTGTGACTCCCCAGTGTGTGATCTCACTGCCATCTCTCTTCAAGTGCCATCCTTCCCTCCTGCGTTACACCAGTAATCCTCCACGTTTTATGACCATATATATTCATGCCCTACCCCATGCCGTCTCAACCCCAGGCAGCCCCATCCAGACGTCTCAGCCCTGTCTTTCGGAAGGGAATTCTCAGGCCCATCCCAGGCCCTGCACAGTACCATGTTTCCTGACTTGCCAGCCCCATTCCTCTCCTCAGCCCTGCCTTTTTCCTGTGCTCATAGGCAGCTCTGGCTCAGACAACTCTCAGCACCGTCTTTCTGGCTCCTTCTCTTTTGTGACCTGAGATCATCCCCATAACAAACAAGACGGAGACCAAGGGGCGGGGCCCGGAGCATAGGCATAAAGCAGTAGCTCTGTGCCAGGACAGTCACTGCTCTTAGAGGCACCCACTTATCCTCCTAACATTCTACAAGGTCGGTGCTATTATTGCCCCATTTATGGATTCCACCATACAAACGAACAGACAGGGGTGTTGAGCAACTCACACAGTTGGCAGAAGGAAGAGGCAAGATTCAAACCCAGGTCATTTGTACATTTGGATGTACAATCTGTGCTTCTACCATCTCAAACTCCGGAAGTCCTCACATCTACGCCCAAGCCCCTTTATAACCATCTCCCTTTCCTCCTACCCAGAGCCCATACTGATCTGAACCTGTGGCTCCCCGTCAGCTCCCCCGGGCTCAGGCCACGCCCCTACGCCCGTGACGCCTCTGTCCAACCTTCGACTCTATACTCTTCCTGGTCCCAGCAACCTATGCCCTTCCTTTTTTGTGTCTTCCTAAGAAAACTACCTCTAGAGTAAATTCACCTAGTGCTTCAGAATCCTAGGCTTTTTACCTATTAATGGGATGTGAGGAAGCAAATACCACTTGGTGTCGCACACTTTTAATGCCAGCACTAGGGAGACAGAAGCAGGCAGATGTCTGAGTTCGAGACCAGCCTAGTCTACAAAGAGAGTTCCAGGACAGCCAGGGCTACACAGAGAAACCCTGTCTCAAAGAACCAAAAAACCAAAACCAAAACCAAAAAAAAAAAAAAATGTAATATGAAATTAAGTAGGTCAGTCTCTTGAAATTCTTATAACTTGTTTTATAGTAGGGTTAGTATATACATGTGTGCGTGTGCATGTGTGTGTGTGTGTGTGTGCACTCACTTGGAATTGAACTCCACCACTAAGCAATGTTCTCAGTCTCTGAAATGATAATCTTTATTTTTTGTGGTTATTAATAATTTAAGGCAAATAAAAGTTGCTTGACTTAGCAAGATGTGACAATAATATTCCCTAATTTATTCCCAAAGGGCATCTTTGTTATTCCCTAAAGTGGGATGGCTGTGAAGAGTACTCTCAGGACAGAGTAAGGAGAGAGAGAGAGGAGAGAGAAGAGAGAGAGAAGAAAGAGGGAGAGAGAGAGAAAGGAGAGAGAGAGAGAGGAAAGAGAGGAAGGGAGGGTGGGTGGGAATAAGGAACCGCAAAGGGAAAGGATGGGAGGAGCCAGCCAGCATCTGATCCTCTACCATCCCATGGACAAGCTTCTCTATGCCCTATCTCATAGGTAAGTACATGGAATGGCAAGACGCATTCCCAGACGGCATTCTCATCCCCTCCTTACCAAGAAGAGTCAAGGCCACAGACCTCTTGCCGAAGAAACAGGCCCATCCAGACTCAGAAAGCACCCCCTAACTTCAGGATCAGTCCTGGAGTGTGGGAGCTTAGGGAGCAAGAGGAGACAGGACGTGGCAGCAGGTGTCTGCTTCCTGCTCCAGCTAACTGCTTTCCTCCTCCTATGGGGAAGACAGGGTGCTGTATGGTGCTAGTTCCTGTGCCTGGGATGTGTGAAGGCCTCATCCAGCCTTCCATGACCACACACCATCCCGCCCTTGAACACTTCCACATTCTCAGACTCACCCAGATAGAGTTGACTTCTTGGCTATTGACACACCTCAGGTACAGTCACCACACTGAGCTCCATGATGGAACTTCTTTAGTGTGGGATACTTGTATTCTCCCTTAACCCCCCCCTTTTTAAAAGATTTTATTTATTTTATGTATATGAGTACACTGTAGCTGTCTTCAGACACACCAGAAGATTGCATTACATCCCATTACAGATGGCTGTGAACCACCATGGGGTTGCTGGGATTTGAACTCAGAACCTCTGGAAGAGCAGTCAATGCTCTTAACCACTGAGCCATCTTTCCAGCTCCTCTCTCTTAATTCCTAATGAGATCTTCCAGCTAATTTGTACGTATGTGTGCGCATGCTGGTGTGTGTATGCATTTTTCAAAGGGGATGTCAGAATAGCTGTGTACCTGACACATGAGAAGAAAGAAGTAGCTAGAAGGGAAGACTTTTAAGGCCAACCAGGGAAGGACAGATTAACCTAGGGAATCTTCTATTTAGTACCGTGCCTTTTTGTAATGTAGCGGAGGATGACTTTGAACTTTTTTTGTGTGTGTATGGTTTCTCAAGACAGGGTTTCTCTGTGTAGCCCTGGCTGTTCTGAAACTCACTCTGTAGACCAGGCTGGCCTCGAACTCAGATCTGCCTGCCTCTGCCTCCCAAGTGCTGGGATTAAAGGCCTGCACCATCATTGCCCAGGGACTTTGAATTCTTGATCCACTTACCCCCACCTCCCAAGTGCTAGGATTACGGATGGCTGCCCAGTTTTACATTGTGCTGGGAGATTACACCCAGGGCTTTGTGCAGCCAGGTAAGCATTCTATTGACCGAGCAACATCCTCCAGGATCCCAGTATTTCCTTTTTTTTTTTTTTTTTTTTTAATGGTGTTTCCACTTCTGGTATTTGACTGTGAAGTAGCTGGGCCTCCACCTTCCAGTGTAAAAGCTATAGCCAAGGCCAAGGAGCACGGACTGTGGAGGCTGGGCGCTGAATCAGTCCATCATTCAGCAAGGCAGGAGTGGTAAGGGACACCATGGCCTTGGCACCTCTCCCAGGGAAGGAAACCCATTCGTGGGCATCCATTACTGTAGCAGCCCAAAGCTCAGCTCTCCATTCTAATAATAGCTCAGCCATCAAAAGATGGCTCCATGGGTAAAGAAAGATGCCTGCTGACAAGCCTAGTGCCGTAAGTTCAATCCTTGGGCTCCACATGGTGGGGGGAGTAAAGTAGTTCCTACAAGTTATCTGCTGACTTCCACATGAGTGCTGTGGTATGTGAACACACACACACACACACACATACACACACACACACACACACACACACACGAAGAAAGAAAGAAAGAAAATTAAAATTTAATAATATCCATATATGCACACAGTTTGACAGTCCCTCTACGATAATCCCAGTGTTTTGTTGTTTATTTATTTGGTTGAGACAGGGCCTCACTACATAGCCCTGGCTGCCCTTGAACTCATGTCTACCCACTTACTACAGAACTAAACATCTCTTTTGTTTTGTTTTGTTTTGCTTTTGAGACAGGTTACCCCTATGTAGTCCCAGCAATCCGGAACTCACTGTGTAGACCACGCTGGCCTCAAACTCACGGAGATTCGCCTGCATCTGCCTCCCAAAGTGCTAAGATATGCTGCCATACCCCGCTTAACATATCATGTTTTACTTTGGTTTAGTTTTTGGTTTTTAGAGACGGGGTTTCTCTATGCAGCAGTCCTGGCTGTCCTGGAACTTGTTTTGTAAACCATGCTGGCCTTGAATTCACAGAGATCCTGCCTCTGCCCACCAGGCGGGGTTAAGTTTTTAAAAGCCCCGCCCCCATTGAGATCTTCCGGAGTTCCTTACTCCTCTTCATCACCGGAGTCTCTTAGGGGACTTTGTCCCTTCTCATTGTTCTGCCCTTTCCACCCTAAAGCTCCAGAGCTTCTTTCCACCTGCTTAAGCTCCTCTAAGGAGGCTGGTTCTCAGGACTGAGGAGGAAAAGAGACGCGGGTTGGTGGAAGGCAAGGAAGAAAGGACCCCACCCCCTTCCCCCCGCCGGCCTCACCTAATCGCCACACTCTGCATTGTTACCAGCCTAACGCAGTGTGCTTTTAAAATAAAATATGCAAAGATTTTCCTCTCAAATTATCTCCCCAGGCGAGTGAGCTCAACTCCAGCTTGTTAATGGAAAAAATGCAAATAGGGCCTCCCACTCCTCTCCCCCAGCCCCTGGGCTCTGGACAGCTAAGGCGCTTTGCTGGCATTCTTTTTGTTGTTGTTGTTGTTTTGTTTTTTGTTTTTTTCCGAGACAGGGTTTCTCTGTGTAGCCCTGGCTGTCCTGGAACACACTCTGTAGACCAAGCTGGCCTCGAACTCAGAAATCCACCTGCCTCTGCCTCCCGAGTCCTGGGATTAAAGGCATGCACCACCACTGCCTGGCTGCTGGCCTTTCTGAGATGGCTGTTTCCTTTGAGACCATGGTGGGGCGAGCTCCATCAGCAGAGAGTCTCAGAAAGGAAGGAACGTCCCAGGCAGGAAAGCTTGGGAGACTGCCCTGTCCCAAGCTTGTTCCCTTCTGAGATCTCAATTAGTTCCTCCTGAGTTGGATGGAGGAAAGGCACCTTCTTGGTGGCCCACTTATGGTGGCTGTCCTTCTCCAGTCTAAAGCTGTTATGTATGCTTGGGGTAATAGAGAGATGGAGAAACCAGATCTGGTCTCACTCTTCATCCAGTTCACGAACACTTAAGGGATTGGATTAAGGTCTTAATCCAATATCAAAATCTGTTGTCTTTATGAGACAAATGGCCTCCTGCCTCCCTAAGTAAAGCCCGGAGGGCATACCTTCACCCAGGTATCATTCTTGCCAAAGATGCTGACCCTGAGGGATGTGGTGCCAGAAGAAAACCAAGTAAATCTACATTTATGATCCGGCTGGGAAGCACCTGGTAAATACTCTTCAGAAATACTGGTGCTGAGCCAGCAGGCGCTACACAGAGAAAAAACCCTGTCATCCTGTCTCAAAACACAGAGAGGGAGGGAGGGAGGGAGGGAGAGAGAGGGGGGGGGGAGAGAGAGAGAGAGAGAGAGAGAGAGAGAGAGAGAGAGAGAGAGAGAGAGAGAGAGAGAGAGAGAGCGCAGAGAGGAGGACAGGAGATGGAGAGAGTGAATAGTGGTCTTATCCGCCTGTCTCCTGGCTTGTACCTGGCCAGTGGAGATGCAAGCTGTTGCTAGGTAACTGTTGGGCGGAGCCTAGAATTTCCAACAGTTCAGAAAACACATGTGGCAAAAGGCTAACAACAGAGAGAATTAGGTAAGAAGTTGGGGTCAACTTATTTGTAAGCTTGCAAATTTTCAATGTAAAAACTTAAAAAAGAAAACAATTGGGGGCTGGAGAGATGGCTCAGGGGTTAAGAGCACTGACTGCTCTTCCAGAGTTCAATTCCCAGCAACCACATGGTGGCTCACAACCATCTGTAACAGGATCTGATGCCCTCAGCTGGTGTGTCTGAAGACAGCTACAGTGTGCTCATACATAAAAAAATAAAATAAATAAATCTTAAAAAAAAAAAAAGGAAAACAGTCATAAATTGGGAGGTGGTGGTGTGCGCCTTTAATCCCAGCACTCAGGAAGCAGAGGCAGGTGGATCTCTGTGAGTTTGAGGCCCGCCTGGTCTACGGTGTCTTCCAGAATTGCTAAAATTACACAGAAACCATGTCTTAAAACAAACTCCTCATCTCACCTTCCCCCCCTTGAAAAAAAAAAAAAGGAAAGAAAACAATTATAATTAACCTTTTAAAATAATGATAATTACTGAGGAGGATATGATGACGGACACTTGCAATCACAGCATTCTGGAGGTAAAGGAAAGAAGGTCAGAAGGTCAGGCCCAGCCTCTGCTACAGAGAGTTTGGGGGCAGCCTGGTCTACATTAGATACCACCACCACCACAAACACAAAACAAAACAACAAAAGTATAATGATATTTTAGCTATGACTTTTAAAGTCTTCATCCTTTGGGTAGGTAAGAGTTGAGATAGTATCTCACATAGTCCAGGTTTGCCTTGAACTCCAGGTAGCCAAGGATGACCATGAATCCTCCTGCCTCCACTCCTAGAGTGTTGGGATTAAAATGAGCCACCACGCCAACCCTAAAATCCTTATAACTTTTAGAGACACTTTCTGAGGGAAACATTTGCAGATGAAATAAAAAGATTATTTGCTTAAAAATAATATAAGAGGAGGAAAAGTAATTGGGGACTTAGGAAACCAGATTGGCTGTGGGCTGATAACTGTTGAAGCCGGGTGATGAAAAGACTCTGAATTTTTCCATAATAAGGAACTTTTCCTCTTCTTTTTTCCCTTTAAATGTCATGTTAAAAGGTTTGTTTATTTTTATTTATGTGTGTGTGCCTGTGTGTGTGTCTCTCTCTCTGTGTGTCTCTGTGTGTGCAGGTGACCACAGAGGCCAGAGAGGGCATTAAATCTGGGGAGCTGGAGTTATGAGCTGCCCAGCCTGGGTGCTGAGAACTGAATTCCTGTCCTTTGGATGAGCAGCAAGTTCTTAGCCACTGAGCTATCTTTTTTTCAAAAAAAAAATTTTTTTTTTAATGTGTACATGGGTTTTATCTGCAAGTGTGCATGTGTGCGTCATCATGTTGCATGCCTGTGGCCCTTGGAGCCAGAGTCAGAAAAGGGCGTTGTAGCTATCACCTGTAATGGAGTTAGGGACCATTGTGTGCCACAATCCGGTGTTAAGAAAGTGACCCCCTATCTAGCACCCCATCATTTTTTTCTTTTCTTTTTCTTCCCCATTTTTTTTTTTTTTTTTAAATTTGGTACAGGGTCTCACTATGTAGCTCTTGCTATCCCGGAACTCACTGTATAGACCAGGCTGGCCTCAAACTCACAAAAATCCTTCTGCCTCTGCCTCCGAGTGCTGGGATTAAAGGTGTCTACCGCTATGCCTGGTCATCCCCCATCATTTTTAAATATAGAATATTTGTATTTATCCTTTGAGATTTTCACACATGCATGCAATATATCTTAGTCAGGGTTACTATTGCTGTGATGAAACACCATGACTGAAAGCAACCTGGGGAGGAAAGGGTTTATTTGGCTTACACTTCTAGATCACAGTTCATCACTGGAGAAAGTCAGGACAGGAACTGAAACAGGATGGGAACCTGGAGGCAGGAGCTGATACAGAGACCATGAAGGATGCTGCTTCCCCATGGCTTGCTCAGGCTGCTTTCTTAAAACCCAGGACCACTGGTCCAGGGATGGCGCCACCCACAGTGGGCTGGGCCTTCCCCATCAGTCATTCATTAGGAAAAAGCTAACAGGCTTGTCTACTGCAGATCTTACAGAGGCCTTTTTTCCCAACAGAGGTTCCATTCTTTCAGATGACTGTAGCTCCCATCGGGTTGACATTAAATTAGCCAGCACACAATGCTTTTCAATCATCTTCTCTTTTCTTTTTTCAAAAAGAACAATTATAAGAAATATAATACATGTCAGAGAAGTATGTGTGTAGTGGGGAACAAAATTTAGCTGAGGGCCTGGGGCAAACTTTCTAGAAGACAATAGTGTTTAAGCAGAGACTTAGAGTGAGCAGGGCTGAGGACAGACAGGCAGAAAGATACAAGGAGGAGACAGAGCATGGCCAGCTATGCCTACAGAGTAAGACTCTGCATAAGTTAAGTAAATAAGTGAGTTTAGGGCAGAGGCAGGTGGATTTCTGAGTTCGAGGCCAGCCTGGTCTACAGAGTGAGTTCCAGGACAGCTAGGGCTACACAGAGAAACCTGTCTCAAAAACAAACAAACAAACAAACAAACAAACAAACAAAAACAAAAAACAAAAAAACAAAAAAAAAGAAAGAAAGAAAGAAAGAAAGAAAGAAAGAAAGAAAGAAAGAAAGAAAGAAAGAAAGAAAGAAAATAAGTGAGTTTAGACTCCAGCGCAGGCTACCTGAATACAAATTCTGCCACTGTCCCTTAAAGAAACTTCTCGGGGCTGGAGAGATGGCTCAGTGGCTAGGAGCACTGACTGCTCTTCCAGAGGTCCTGAGTTCAATTCCCAGCACCCACATGGTGGCTCACAGCCATCTGTAATGGGAAAAGAAACTTCTCTGTCTCACCTTTCTCAACTATAAAATAGAGAATACTGTCACGGACCTCACAGGGAAGCTAGAAGGATTAAGTAAATACATTGGTGTGTGTCCGGTGCTTAGCATAGTGTTCACCCCATAACAAGAGTTGAAGTTTACTGTGTCCGCAGCACTGTCCTGGGACATCTCCTGCCTTAGCCTCCCAAGGGTTGGGATTATAGGCATAAGCAAGCAGACATGCCCAGCTCAGAGTCTGAATGCTTAACCGGTAACCAGTGTTGCCTGTCTTGCTGGTGACCGGGCTATGTAGCTGGCTTGTATTTTGTTTCAATTCTGGCACATAAGCCTCCTCCATTATTTGAGAATGGGGAGCAGCACTGGGGAGGAGCGTCCATGAAGCTGGAGAAGTGCTTGAGATCCACCTTTCCCATTAGTAAAATCTGTATTGTTTTTACATTTTTATTTACTGTTATTGTGCATGCATGCCACATCACGTGTCTGGAGGTTGAAGGACAGCACTGTGGAGTCAGTTCTTCCCCCTCATCCTTAGCTGAGTTCAGGAATTGAACCCACGTCATCAGACTTGGTCTGCAGATGCTCCACCCTGAGTGTTAGCCCCGCCCTCCTTTATTTTTATTGTTATTTTGTTGTTCTTGCTTGTTTGTTTTTTGAAAATTTGTAATAGTACTTTATTAATTTAAGATATATTCCACTTCCATTCTCATTCATATTTTTAGAAAAATCACTCTTTACTCATCTATCTATTCAATACATGGAATACACAAAAGAATCAAAAGATCATATCACAAATATATGTTTGATTTGCAAATGGTCAGAACCTACATTTTCAAATGTTCCTTGTGCTTTTGTGCCTTCTCTGTCATAGTACAGCAACACCCCCTTCACAACGACTAGTGATCATATTACCAATTTCGGTCCATGTATCTCTCTCTCTCTTTTTTTTTTTTTTTTTTTTTTGCTTTGTTTTGTTTTTTGAGACAGGGTTTTTCTGTGTAGCCCTGGCTGTCCTGGAACTCACTCTGTAGACCAGGCTGGCCTCGAACTCAGAAATCCACCTGCCTCTGCCTCCCAAGTGCTGAGATTAAAGGCGTGCGCCACCACTGCCCGGCTTTGGTCCATGTATCTCAATGAGGGTTGTAAACTTCAACTGAGTCCAAAGTACCTGGGGCCAAGAAATCATGGCTAGAAGCTCGGCCTCCAGAAACATACAGAAGACCATTGACTGCCACAACACACATGCCTGCTCTAGGCACTTTCATGGAAGCAACTTCAACCCACTTTTCCTTACATTTCACAGCACCCAACGTAGTATCGTGACATTGCCATGTTGCCAACAACTTCCCACTTATTTTCTTCAGGATCGAATCTTTCAATGGTGTTGCCAATCTCAGCTCCAACCCATCCACCCAAAGCATGATTGCCCCGTAACACACACATACTCCCAATCCACAGCGGGGGTGACTCACTGAAGCAACAGTAGGCCATTGTTTAGTGACTGGATCATAACACTCAGTACAGTCAAAGATCGAATCCTTTTCTCCTCCAGCGGCATAGACCATACCTCCTAAAACGGCAACTCCAAGTCCACACCGAGCCTGAAGTGAAGATACAGTGGTCCAGTACTGGCTAAAGGTATCAAACGTTCTACACAGCTGAGGGCTCTGCTATCACTCCAACGGCCCCCCTGCAGCGGTGTATACCCACCTACTGCATACAGATATTTTCTTGCTTTCTTCCGAGGCCGAACTTTAGATGTCTGCAGAAAACTACAAAACTTGTTCTCTTTGGGAGACTTGCAGACCTCACAGTACTCTTTCAAAAGTGTTTGCAGGGCAACTCGAAGATTAAAATCAGATACTCCTTCTACGTACTTTAAAAGCCTCTGAGAGGTAACAAGGGGAACCGAACTGGATCTAACACATCCACCACGTGCTTTCTTCTCCTTCCAAGATCTTTCAGAATCCACTGCATTGCAGCCAAGAAGACTTGGTATTCATCTCCAATGCTAAGCTCTTCACTTCATAAAATTTTGATCAGCTGATCTTTTGTGAGTGCCAGGAACTCTTCCCCACTATGAACCTCCAAGAAATGGACATGGATATAATTTTCTGTAAATTCCAAAAGATCGTGGCAGGCAATTTGCTCAGAGAACTGAAAGAGTCCAATGCAGTTCTGTGGATCAGTTTGTCCTTTCAGAAAGTCACAGCAAAGATTAACAACTTCAGTCAACTGTAGCATGTCTGCTGCAGCAATCAACTCCTGGACATTACTCACAGCTATGTTCACTAATCCTGTATAAGTGAAATCTAGAAGTAACTGAAAGATTCCAGCTTCAACTCCTAGACTCTGTACAGCGTCTTTTGAGGACGCTCGCATGCCTCCAATGAACAAAGCTGCAAAGTCTGGACTGCCAGCGGCCAGGACCAGCCGATGGCCTTGAAAGGCTTCCCCCTCACCTGTAGCTGCACATCACAGAAATGCTGTCCACGTCTCATTTTGTTCATCTGAGCCAAGATGAGCTGGGCATGTTTATCCGAGGAAAATGAACTGTCAGCAGCCTTGGCACACTCCTCCTAGACATAATGATCACAGATTAATGAAAGACACTGTTGCCCATTATCTGCTTCTACCCTGCCGCATCCCTCCCCGCCGGCGCCCTCCGATGCTCTGCCTGTTTTTTGTTTTTTGGGTTTTTTTGTTGTTGTTGTTGTTTTGTTCTTTTGTTTTGGTTTTGGTTTTTGAGACAGGGCTTCTCTGTGTAGTCTTGGCTATCCTGAAACTCGCTTTGTAGACTGGGCTGGCCTTGAACTCACAGAGATCCATCTGCCTCTGCCTCTGTCTCATGCTGGATTAAAGGCGTGAGCCACCACGACTGACCCCTTTATTATTTAATTGACATGTAATAACTGTACATATTTATGAACTAGAAGGCAAGTTCTATGTCCTCAAAACTCTGAACCTTACTAGGCAGAACAAAGGGGTGATGTCAAACCACTGCACTTTTATTATTTGTGGTTTTTTGTTTGTTTGAAAGAGAGAGTCTCATGTAGGTTGGCCTCAGACTTGCTATATAGCTCAACCTGGTCTTGGACTCCTGAATCACATCTCTCTTCCTGGTTGGTGTGTACCACTACACCTGGCTGTTATTGCATTATTTATAACATTAAATATAGCTAAAACTAGTCACGCATCTGTCAGTGGCAGAGTGGTTAAGGAAACTGTCGCATCCTGTAATGTTTAAAGAAAGGCTGAGAGAAATCCCGTGTCAGAGTGGGGGATAAAAGCAAATTCACAAATGCTTCATAACTTGAACTCAGTCTAGAAAGGGCAGAAAAAAATTCAAGGAAATGCCAAAGTGTTTACAGTGTTTACCTCTAGGTGGTGCTATTTGGGTGTGATTTAAATTTTAAATAATTTAAAAAATCTCAATACACATGAATAATTTTGTTAGTTTGTCTTAGTTTGATTTTCTTTTTTTTTTTAATTTTTTTTAAAGATTTATTTATTATATGTAAGTACACTGTAGCTGTCTTCAGACAGTTTTTCTTCTCGTTCTGGCCCCACTGGCTCTGCTCGCTCGCTGTAGCTGTCTTCAGATACCCCAGAAGGGGGGGGCATCAGATCTCATTATGGATGGTTGTGAACCACCATGTGGTTGCTGGGATTTGAACTCACGACCTTCGGAAGAGCAGCCAGCGCTCTTAACCGCTGAGCCATCTCTCAGCCCCCTTAGTTTGATTTTCAAGACAGGATTTCTCTATGTAGTCCTGGAACTCACTTTGTAGACCAGGATGGCCATGAATTTAGGGAGATCCGCCTGCCTCTGCCTCCCGAGTGCTGGGATCAAAGGCGTGCGCCACCACTGCCTGGTTAAAAATTAGTTTTGTTAAAAATGAGTATGAAGGGTGTGGTGGTGTACACCTTTAATCACAGCATTCGAAAGGCAGAGACACTAAGATCTCTGAGTTTGTGGCCAGCCTGGTCTATAAATTATAGAATAGCCAGGGCTACTTTACACTGAGTGATCCTATCTTAAAACACACACACACACACACACATACACCAACAAACTAACAACAACAACAATAAAAAAACAAAATTAAAAGAATAATAGTGAAAATCATGCCGGGCAGTGGTGGCGCACGCCTTTAATCCCAGGACTCGGGAGGCAGAGGCAGGCGGATTTCTGAGTTCGAGGCCAGCCTGGTCTACAGAGTGAGTTCCAGGATAGCCAGGGCTACACAGAGAAACCCTGTCTCAAAAAAAAAAAAACCAAAAAAACAAAAAAAAAAAAGAATAGTGAAAATCACTAGCCACCAGAAAAACACAATTAAGCCATGAGGGTTACCACCGCACACCAACGAGTGTCTATGATCAAAAACAAAAGGAAAATGCTAATCTCACATATGGAGAATCTGGGCCCTCGTAACTAGCTGGAAAGAAACAGAGGCTGTGAGGCTGGAGAGTGGCTCAGGGGTTAAGAACACTGGCTGTTCTAGAGGAACAGGGTTCATAATCCCAGAACCCACATGGCAGTTTGCAACTGTCTGTAATTCTAGTTCCAGCAGATCCAACACCCACACACAGACATACATGTGGGCAAAACATCAATGCACAGAAAGAAAGAAAACAGGCTGTGGCTTTGAAGGGTCTAAGACAAAACCAGTCAGGGTAGGATGTTGTTGTTGTTTTAGGTTTTTGTTTTTGACATTAAAGTCTTGTTATATATACCAGGTTGGCCTTGAACTCATGAGGCCTCAATCTCTTAAGTGCTGGAAGTACATGTGTGCACCAATATCCACCTAATTTTTTTTCCATAGTGAATAGAACAAACACCTTTTCCCTCATATTTCAAACTCTTTGTGATAGATTTCCAGACTCAGAGTTCCCGAATCAAAAGATGTTATGGCCCCTGAGGACACCTATTAAACCATTTTGTACAATACACCTCGGGATTTGATAAACAGAAAATTAATTGTTAGACATAATTGCAGAAGTATTATAATTTAAATAAATATATATTAAAATTAACACATTTTATTATTGTAATTATTAAGGTCTATTATTAAAACATTTATGTCTCATTCTTAGTCAGATTGGGTGTCTTTTTTTTCATGTGGTATACATGTGTGTGTGTATTTGTGTGTGGATGTCAGATGTCACCACAACACAGGTGTCTTCCCTGGTCACTTTCTACTTTAGTTTTTGAGACAGAGTTTCTCACTGAACCTGGGGCTCACCTAGGCCACTAACTGGGCTGGGCAGGCTGGCCAGCTACCTGTGGGGATCCTCCTCTGAGCTCCCCAGCACTGGAGTTACAAGCATGTGGTGTTTCAACTGGCTTTTACATTGGTTCTGGGGACCTGAACTCAGATCCTCGTGCTTGTGTAGCAAGCACTTTGCCTACTGAGCCATCTTACCAGCCCCATAAGTCTTCCATGCAGTATCTTTCTGGGCCACGTGGCTCTTTTCACTGAAGCTACTGGAAGGTCCCTGAGCCATAACCAGGTAACAAAGTTGGGAGGGCTTGAGGCAGGCCAGGAGCACTCAGGAAGGAAGAGATAGGAATATACTCAAGAGGTCTTAGACAATTTAATATCGCCACTGTTGGCAGGATGCAGGATAAAGATCTGGGAGCTGGGGAGGACAAGAGCTGCCAGGACGTGGAGAAACTAGAACCACGTGCACCTCTTCCAAGGATGTGGAGTCGTGTGGGAAAGTGTGGCTGTTGCTCAGAAAATAAGACAGAGTTATAGCCCAATGGGCTATACCCAAAAAGGTTTGAAAGTAAGAACATAGGTGTGTTTACCGCAGTATTATTTACAATGCCTAACCGTGGAAACCATCCAAATGTCCATCAACAGACGAATGGATGAACAAATTTACAACAATATAATGGAGTATTATTTGGCAATTAAAAAAGGAAAAGATTCTGGATCACTGAATTACGATTGAACTTTGAAGAAAGTATGTTGTATGAAGTCAAGGAATCACAAGACAACAAATATCCTTGAAATCTTTCTACGTGAGTTACTTTTGTAGTCATATTTGAACTCAGAAAGCACAATGGGACTGCCTAAGACTGAGGAGGAGGAGGAGGAGGAGGAGGAGGAGGAGGAGGAGGAGGAGGAGGAGGAAAAGGAGGAGGAGGAGGAGGAGGAGGAGGAGGAGGAAAAATTATCCTAGAATGGGCAGAGTTTCACCTGTGGTGGGTGAGAGTTCTGGAGTGGAGGGTAGAGATGGCCGCACAACCCTGTATGTATTTAATACCACTGAGTTACACTTTTAGTGACGGTTCCCAGTGCTTGCTGTGGAAGAACTAGGACCTGCATTAGAATCACCCATACTGATCTGAAAAGCTGGGCAGAGAGTAGCATGTTCTTGTAATCTCAGTGCTGGGGACGGAGAGACAGAAGGAGGCCTGGAACTCATTGGCCAGGCAGTCTCGCTGAATCAGCCATCTGCAGGTTTGGTGAAAGACTATCTCAAAGAATAATGTGGAGACTGCTAGAGGAAGACACCAAACGTTGGGACCCACAACACACACACACACACACACACACACACACACACACACACACACATACACACACGCACACACACACATACACACACGCACATGCATGCACACACACATCACTGTCTGCAGATGGACCAATCAGACTTAATGACTATGAATCAAGTTCAGAGGCTTCATCTGTAGGGTAAGTAGTTCACAGAGGTGACCCCAGGAGCCATAGTGCTCAGGAGCTAAATTAATGCTGCCGGAGATGTAGTGTTGTAGAAGTCATAATTTAAACATTTGATTTTTGTCATTGACAAGATCAGGTCATGTTCACTCCAGAAACAAAAATTCAAAGGTTTACAAATAAAACGGAAGCTTAGATTGAGTGCTACACGTGACTCTTTGATTTAGGTCACCGGTACTTTTTGGAAATGAAGAATCTGAACTTGAGCTAATGATCTTGATGGCTAACAGTGATTGGAAAGAAGTACAAAGATGGTGGATATCTCGTGGCAGGACTTTGTGACCAGCACCCTAGAAGTGTGCAGTCCATGACCTTCACAGCCATACCGAGCACCTTGAGTAGCAGTTAGGGACCTAAGGAACAGGAAAACATCTCCCAGAATCCTCAGAAAGAAGAGAGAGACACCTGGGTTTCTGTGTTCACCCAGGATGGATCCTGAACTTATTACATCATTTGAATACAGCCTCGAAGGTTTGTATGGTCCCATACAAGAGTCTCAGGTGATGTGTGAACAGGTGTGAACAGCGGGCAAAGCTGAAGGACAGGTTTCCCTCCCCTGCCCAGGAGCTCCTCCGCTCTCCCAACTGATGAGAATTTTGGTATGGGACGAGAGGGCTGGTGTCAGGCTCTAAAATGCTCCTCCACACCCAGTTCCTCCCTGACCCAGTGGTTCAAGTCAGCCTGGCCCCACTGTTACTTCTGTTCCAGGACTGCAGTCGTCCACACAGGATCTGGGCTTGGTGAGTTGTCCTCTCTCCATCTTTCCCTTCATCCTGGAAATGGAGCCCAGGCCTCACATGCTGCACAAACTCTCTGCCAGGGAGCTTTACTCCTATCTTGTTCTCTGCCAAGTTGGCCAGCAGGACTCAGACTCTTCATCTTGCTGTCTTAGCCTCTGGGGTAGCTGGGGTTATAGGTGTGTGCTACCATGCCTAGGCCAGCCAGGTGGTCTGTCTCTCTACATTCCTATGGGTGCTAGGAGCAGGGTACTGATAATTCTTCCCAGGCTATAGTCAGGCCTCTGCTGAGGAGCTGAGCTGGGATGCCAGAGGCTTAGGGTTCTGGCTAAAAACCCGCTGGAGCACAGGGCGGCTTTCTAAGCCTTTCTCCTCCTTGGTTCTCAGGCTCCCCTCACCCCCACCCTCACACACTAGGTGGTCGTGGCCAGCAAGGCTGGCAATGTCCCCCCAGGCTATCCTGCAGACAGTGGCAAGACCCAGGGGAGATAGCATCCCTGTGCCTTCCTCTCTCTTTACAACCTCTCTCCCCTGGGTCCTCTGTAGAAAAGGAGAGCCATAGCGAAGGAAGCCTCTGGCTCTTTATTAAGTGTGTGTGTGTGTGTGTGTGTGTGTGTGTGTGTGTGTGTGTGTGTACAATTGCGCACATTGAAAAATGATTGTGTGCCCTTTTTCCAATTTCTCCGCAGCTCCCACCTCCCAGCCTGCTCATCTGTGCAGGTAGACCCCCAGGCTTGTCATTAAGTCACTATCTCTGACACCTCTGCAGCTTCCATGCCCCGGGGAGGGGGGGGATGAGGGAGGCTCTGTCTCTACCTTCCCCTCCCCCCACAGGCTTCAACTGCATGTGTCACCCAATATCCCAGCAGCCACTTGTTCCCACCCCAGAATCAGCTCTCCAAATCTGCTGAGGGAGGGCTGCTTTACAAATGACCCTCCCCAGCCAACCGGAGTGCCCAGATTGCAGCAGGAGGAGATAGAGGAAGGAAAGAATTGAGGGTGCAGGGCCTAGAATTCAATTCAAGGAGGAGGGTGTCAGTCTGTCCAGCTGTTCTGTCCACCTAGGGCCACTTGCCTACCCACTGTCCCCACGCTGTGCCTTCCTCGTGACTCCTTTCTGTCTGATTTACTCTGCTGGGGAAGAACTCTGGGTTTGTCACTCTGGCCACACTGTGTGGCCCTGCCCAGGAGGGCTGGCAAATGTGACCCTAGAGGCAGAGCCCCGCTCTCTTGCCTCCTCTCACCTTTATGGAACTTTTTTTTCTCTTTGATGGACATTGGGCCCAGCTCCTTAGGAATCCTAGGCCAGAGTTCTACCACTGAGAGTGCCACACCAGCAGCCTGGGATGCCTCCTACGACTTATACCAGTGCCACCACTAAGTGTGACATAACTATGCGCCTTTCGTGTATAGGCTTCATTATGCTGAGGTCATTCCTAGTCTTCTGAGAGTTTCTATGATGAAAAGGTGTTGAATTAAAAATTATATATTTATGACATCTGTTCTCATTTCACTTCTGTTGCTGTGATAAAAACACCCTGACAGAAAACAACTTAGGGAGGAGGGGGTTATTTCAGCTCATAATTCCAGATCACAGATCATCACTGATGTGTGTGTGTGTGGGGGGTGTCTGCGCTCGTGTGCACACCGAGGCAGGAACTTGAAGGCAGGACAGCTTGTTATTGCACACAGAGTAACCACCAACCGAGGGACTCACTCTGCAGCCAAGAAATACAGAAGAAACCATTGAGGAGGATGCTTGCTCACCAGGCAGTTTATGCTGAGCTGTCTTCTTTACACAGGTCAGGACCATCTGCTTAGGGAAATTACAAGGTCCCACAAGAGCGGGACCTGCAAATACCATTGGTGGGATTCAGGGCAACTGACTAAGTGAGCAACAGGTGCCGTTGGAGGTTTGTGGGACGAGTGCGTTGATGAGCAGACTCTCGAAGGTTACAAAGCAAACCTTTGAGCATCTGATGCTGAGGGTGGTTCTTCCGGATTGGCACTCCTGGCTTTGGGAAGTAGATCTTGGCCAAGGTATCAACGCAGGGAAAGGGTCTGTTGAAGGGGCCACATTACAAGTACTCACAGTGTGGGTGGAGAAGAGGGAAACCAGAACTCTTGGGGAAGGGGGTTCTTAGATCAAAAGTCAAATATACAATGGTGGGACATTTATGTAACTGAGAGATTGAACACTTACCGAGCATGCACAAGGCCCGGGTTTGATGCTTGGAGCTGCCACAAAAGTAAATGCACAACATCAAATTCATATATATACATAGACATGTGTGTGCGTGTGCATGTGTGTGTGCCTGTATAAGTTCATATATATAAATATGTGTGTGAATGTGTATATAAATTCATATATATACATATATGTATGTGAATGTGTATATATATAAATTCATATATATACACACATATGTGTGTGTGCATATTTGTGTGTGTGTGTGTTTGTGTGTGTGTGTGTGTGTGTGTTTAGATAGAATTTCTCTGTGTAGTCAGGCTGGCCTCAAACTCAGAGATTCATCTACCTCTACCTTCCAAGTGAAGTTTGTTAAAAACAGAAAAGCAAGATCAGAGGCAGTGGTCCACACCTATAGTCCCAGCTCTTGGGAAGCAGAGCCTGGTGAATTACTATAATTCAAGAGTGTGAGACCAGCCTGTGAAGCATACTAAGACATCTCCAAAAGAAGAAAGAAGAAATGAGAACCAGAAAAACAAGATATGGCTGGTCGGACAGTTGAGATTCCAGCTGAAGCACAGCCTCTGGGGAAAGAAGGGGACACTTCCTTTGTCCCTGACAAGAGGTTTCACGGCTCAGAACTTCAGTGGATTCATTTGCAAAATGGAGAGCTTTCTTTCTCATTGTGCTGCTGGGGTTATGGTAATAATAAAATAGAAGAAAGAACAGGAAAGAAAGGAGAATCCCTAGTCTGTGTGATCCGGGACTAGGATGAAGATCCGGAAAGGGAGGCAAATGGAAGTCCTCGGCTGATTTGGGGCCACATTCATTTCATGCCAGTGTGCTGGGTACTGAAACAGGTTGGTTTGAGATCTCGTCCTGGGACATGCACATCACTTTTGGCAGCCGGCCTGATGGGGCAGAGGTAGCTGGGAACACTTCTTATTCCCAAGCTCTGTGTCCTGGATGCGTTGGTGCCAGCCTGTCTTACCAGTTATCTCCCAGGCAAGATGGACAGTTCAGAGAGGCTGGGGGAACCAGAGGAGTGATCCAGGATCTGGCCCAGAGGACAACTTGCCCTCTTTATCCATGAGGTCGTCAGACCGCAGTGGCTTGTGTCTAGAGGAACACAGCAGTAGCTGTGGGCTGGGGACAATGAACAGCGCTTGGTTCTGGCAGGTAGCTTTGAGCATTCTGGCCGCCTGGGCCCTCTTCTGCATTAATTACTCAACAACACGGTTCAGGCTGTTCTCCCTTTGTGCTACTTTAATTAACGGAGATCTCCTCCAAGCAAACCAGCTGCCGTGTAAGTTGTCAAACTGTCAGCACACACAGGATGGGCGCCATGGCGACATGAAGTGTGGGAACTACTCATGGGCTCCTTGACATGGTAGGCTCTGTCCCTCCAGTCCACGCCAGTAGCAAAGATTAGCACAGGAAGGAACACCAAGATCGAGAGAGGGCTTTGGGTTCAGAGTTGGTCTGACCTTTGCCTGCCAGTTATTTGCTATGAGAGTTTAGGCAAATCACTCAACTTTTCTGAATTTACCTCATCTGCAAAGTGGGGATAAGAGCACTTACCTTGAGCCAGGACTGTAGTCAGGAATGTACATAACACGATTTCCCCGGGGCCTGTGGTGCCTGTGGGTATGACCGAGATTCAGGCAGTTATTCTGGACATTCAGGCATTCCAACCAACCTCTTTACATGTTTTTGCTATTGTTTTTTAGAGACAGGGTTTCTCTGTGTAGCCTTGGCTGTCCTGGAACGCACTCTGTAGACCAGGCTGGCCTTGAACTCAGAGCTCTGCCTGCCTCTGTCTCCCTAGTGCTGGGATTAAAGGCGGGCGCCACCACCAACTGGCACTTTACAAGTTCTTTATGGCCTGTGAGAAGGTTTAGTTAATGCATACAAGAGGAGCTAGAGATGTAACACAGTTGGTAGATAGTTTGCCTCACATGCTCAAGGCCCTGTGCTCACCTCTCAATACTGCAAAACTAAAATGCTACAAAAACAACAAGAGATTTCTGGGAGGGCCAGGGACATAGCTCAGTTGGTAGAATGTTTCCCTAACATGCATCAAAGCCTCGGTTTGACCACCGGCACTTCAGGAAACATGCATGGGAGAGCACTGCCATAACCCCAACTCACAGACCATAGAAGCAGGAGTTCAGCTACATAGCAATTTGAAACTAGCCTGGGCTACATGAGAAGCTTCTTCATTGCCTCATAAACCACACATACACACACATACAGAGAGAGAGAGAGAGAGAGAGAGAGAGAGAGAG
>CM052702.1:114871881-114924787 GCA_028551405.1 Uromys caudimaculatus
CAGTCAGAGAAAGCCAGATGTTCCTAAGGAGACAAGGTGCTAAGAGGGTTGGGAGCCTCTAAGTAGAACCTAAATCTTCCTCAGCAGAGAGAAAACTCAGTCAGGAGGCATCCTCTGATCTCACTGGACAGGCTTCTGAAGTTTCTGACCAGTTGTAAGGGCATTCTAGACAGGAGCAAGGCCATCCTATGGCGCAGAATGATTGGTTTTAAAGGCCTGGGGGGCTCTGTGCCATAGGAGAGTGACTCCCCCACTTTCCTGGAGAGTCACACCCAGGCTCCTCTGCCTAAGGAGTCCTAAAATGGGGCACAGGCAGTATTTTGACCCCTTATAGCAGCACACCCAATAAACAGCCAGGTATACACACTCGAAGTCTCAGCCAGCACCTGAGGAGTAAGAGTCCTGGTGGCCACTAGTCACTTCCTTCTGGTCTGAAAGAGACGAAGAGGCCCAGAGGACACACTCAGTGGTCTCCAGAGTAGAATGCACATCTGGTGGGCAAGGCCAGCAGGCGACAGCCAGAGGGGCAAATACGGTGCCTGGTATTCTCCTCCAGTGTTCTAGGCATCCATGTCTTGACCAGGTTCCTTGAATAGTGACTGCTTCCTCAAGGTGAGCCGGGCACACTTGGGGCACGTGGTCGAGTTGTCGTAATAACAGACCCTGTGGAAGACAGCTGAACAGTCGTTGCACACAGACGTATGGCTGTCAAACGGGAACAACACGTCACCTTCTTTGCAGAGTTCACAGACGAACCCCTTGGCTTGGCACCGCTCACAGTCCAGCTTGATGTGCTTGGCAAAGAGCGTGTGGACCTCAGTTAGTGAGCAGCTGAGGCGGCCCATGTGCACCTCCAAGAGGTCCTGGATGGAGTACATCTCATCGTTCTCCACAAAATGCTGTCGGTCTTGGTGCTGCAGCAGCAGTCGCGCCTCCATAGCTTCCTTACAGGTGATGAGTATGGCTTCATGAGCAGGATGTCCTGGCGCAGTTTCCGGATCTCCACCAGCTCTTCCACATAGTTAAACAGCAGAGGGTTAATCTCTCGGAGCCGGAGCACTGGCCGAGACACCATCAGTGCCAGGTAGCGCATGCTGCAACGGGACACCTTGCGTGGCTCAAAGTCCCAGTTGTGTACCACTCTCGCAGGGATGACAGCCAGGTCGTTCCAGTGGCAGTGGCTGCAGTAGTACTGGCCGGTGTAGTCACACTGCCGGGCCTCACTCGGCACACCTCGTAGAGAGATGGGAGCACGGCACTCAGCACAGCGGTAGTCCTGGCTATCCAGCCCAGGCTCGGGGCAGATGTTCAGCTCGTACTCAGCCTGGTGACTGACCTTGGAGCTGACACATGGTTTGGAGATGAGGTTCAGGCACTTGCTGTGACAGCGGTAATAACACCCTGTGCAGGTGTACCAGGTCTGGATGAGGCCCCAGATGATGGTATTGCACTTGTCGCAGGTTTGTTTGATGCTCTTACTCTTCTCCTTGTAGAAGCGATGCTCTAGGAGAACCCGGATGTTGGGCTCCTCCTCATTGGGGTCCTTCAGCTCCTGGAGCTTCAGCCGGAGGTGGATCAGCCTCACCACAGCATCTTTCTGCTTCTCTGATTGCTCTGGCAGCTCCAGGATCACCTGTTTGCATTCTTCAATTGCCTGCCGCAGCTGCTGGACATCAGAGGCCAGGAAGAGATCCACAGGGCGGGAAAAGTGGTCCTCAGACAGGCCGAGATCCATCACGCGTTCTGAGTAGTGAAACTCAGGCTCCCCGGCAGGCAGCTCAGGCAGAGTCTCTTCAGAAGTGACTTCTTGGGCCTTCTCATTGGGCTCCTGTTCATGGTGCCGTGGTCGGAGCTGCTTGTTGAAGGGGTTGAGGTGGGCCTGCCGGAACCGAATCAGCTTCTCGTCATATTCCATAGCATCCCACCCCAGGGTGTCCGACAGAAAGTCTGGAACCTAAAGACCTATTCCTTCCTGGCAGCGTTTCATTTGGTCTTGGAGCTGCCCATATCTGTATTTTGAAAGAACTATTTACATGCGATGCGTATAGTGAGTTGGAAAAGAGTGGCTACAGGGCCGGGTAGAGGGAGTTGTCTATTTTTATTTGTTTGTTTATATATTTATTTTGTTTGTTTTTCGAGATATGGTTTCTCTATGTAGCCCTGGCTGTCCCAGAACTCACCTGTAGACCAGCCTGGCCTTGAACTCAGAAATCTGCCTGCCTCTGCCTCCCAAGTGCTGGGATTAAAGGCGTGCACCACCACTGCCTGGCTGGAAGTTGTTTAAATTCAGATCAAAGCTGAGATTTCTCAGTTGTAAAGAAGAGAAAGAGGTTTCTCTTCATTTGAGAATATTAAGAATTAGAAGCTCCATAATTAATATTGATTAGTCATGGGAACCTTGAGAACAGAACAAAAGAAGAGTCCATTAAGAAGAGGGATCCAAGAGCTGGCTCAGTGGGTAAGGGGACTCGCTGACAAGGCTGACATCTTGAGTTCAGTACCTAGGACCCACATGATGGAAGGAGAAACCTGATTCCTGAACATTGTCCTCTGAGCTCCACATGTGTATCCCTTCCACTAAATAAACAGAAGTAATAATAAAAAGAGAGATGGGAGAAGGCCGGGTATATGACTGAGTGGTAGGGCGCTTGCCTAGCATATCCCAGGCCCTGCTTCAGTCCCCAGTCCTCACTCCTAGGTGACCAGAAAGGTGAGAAGAGTCAATATTTGTCAAGAGAGAAGATGATGAAGTCAGCACGGCAGACTTTCAAGAGGGGCACCCTCAACAGCAGCCAGAGCCGCTGGGCACCCCTCTGCAGGCCTGACTAAGCAGTCTGCTCCAAAATAAAAGGCTGGTATCCTCGATGAGTTGTTGTGAGTGTCCCGGGGAGACAAGGGACAGATTGCAGTGATTTAGGAAATGAGGAGAAGGTGGGAAGGGAGGGCGAGACACTCTTAAGGCAATGAATGGAAGGGGGGAGAGAGAGAGAGAGAGAGAGAGAGAGAGAGAGAGAGAGAGAGAGAGAATGGTGGAAGGCAATGTTGCCTGGGAGAGTCAACATTTTAGGGTGGAAGAGATTTGACCGTATTTGTATGTGAGGAGAATGGGTTCTAGTAGAGAACAAGAGTCTAAACTCACAGGGAAGAAGTGGGGGAGGAAGGATAGTCCACAGAGCAGGTTTCCAGAAGAGCTGGGAGCTGGAGGATGTGAGCACCAGTGAGCAATTAGCAGGAACACTTGTGAGATGGAAGGCGGAGGAGGTGGGATGAGAACAAGCAGGTTCCATTGGTGTGGTGGTTCAGGGAGATGAAAGACTCTGCCTGCTGTGGGCTTAACCCTCGCTGCAGAGAAGGAGGTGGGCAGAGCTGGAGAGGCGGCCTAAGGCTGAAGAACACTCGCTGCTCTGCTCTTTTTGTTTGGAGACAGGGTTTCTCTTGTATCCCTGACTGTCCCGTACTCACTCAGTAGACCAGGCTGGCCTCCAACTCAGAGATCCACCTGCCTCTGCCTCTAGATTGCCGGGATCAAAGGAGTGCTCCATCGTTGTCCAGCATGCTTGCCGCACCTGCAGAGGATCTGGGTTCAGTTGCCAGCACCAAGTGAACAGGACATGATGTACATAGCTGTTATCTCAGCAGCAGCAAGGCAGAGGCCGGAGGACTGAAGGTCAAGGTCATCCTCACACACGTAGCGAGTTTGAGGCCAGTCTGGGATATAGGAAACCCTGCTTCAAAAAGGCTGGGCATAAAGATTCTTTTTTTGTCAACACAGATGGAGACTGGGAAGGAAGGGAGGGAGGGAGGGAAGGGAGGGAGTCAATGGTAGTGCCCAGCCTACTTCTCCCTTTACCCCAACTCTTCTCAAGTGTCTGATAGCAACAGGGAAACTACAGACAAAATCTTCATTTAAGCTGGTGGTACATGTCTTTGATCTCAGTGCTTGGGAGGCAGAGGCAGGAGACCGCTATGAATTCAAGGCCAGCCTGGTCTACAGAGTGAATTCCAAGCCAGCCAGGCTTCTATAGTGAGATTCTTCCTAAACAAACAAACGCACAAACAAATAAATTTTTAAAATCCTCATCCAGTCTCTGTGTCTCACATTGCCTCTCAGTTGCACTCCCTGTACGACGGTCCCTGTGCCCACACACCATGGCACGTTTTCATGTCACCATTAGGGCTGAGTTATGTGGTTAGTACCCTTCTCTGCCTGTGAGGAAACAGGCCCAGAGAAGTTTGGAAATCAGGCAGCCAGTTAACAGCACAGCCAAGTGCAGCTCTGTTGACTCAGACAGAACAGGGCCCTCTTTCAGAGAGTGAAGCCTGAGGCCCACAGTTCCTGGAGATTATTTTTAAAAGGTGATAAACAAGGAAGGGGAGGATTGTGTTCTGGTGGAAGATCCCCAGAGCCGAGGCTAAAAGCATTTGTATTGATGTCATGTTCTGTGGGAACAAACCTGGCAGTGGAAAGAAGCCCCAATTGTCTGTCCCAGGTGCTGCGGCTCTGGGTGGGACAGGAGACACGTGGGCTGGCCAGGCTGTGTGAGAGGCCTCTGCAGAGACACAGCCCATGGGTAGAAGAGGGAGCCATCCTGGGAAATGCCGCAGCTGGCTCTGGAGTTCCCATGATTGGACATCATGGACAATGCCATATGCCACGGGACCTCGGGACAGACAGGGCTGCAGAGCACAGCTGGTGTCCCTCAACAGGACCCCGTTTGTGGTAGCTTGGGTCACCGGGCTAGCTGCTTAGGCTTGAGTGAATGGGTACTGTCTGGGAGGGCTGGGACGCCCTCAGTGAGAGATTAGACTCGGCTCTTTAATCGGCCCTCGCTTCCCAAGGCGGGTCCAGATGAAGAGACAGTCCATAATTCTAAGACGTTTATTTTCATTGTGGAGAGTGGCGTGGATGGAATTGCACCCCCTGGCCTCTGGGAGATGCAAGGCAGAGATAGTAACTGGGAAGGGGCGTGGCTAAGCCTCTAGGTGTCTCATTAACATGGGGATGGCTTGGGGCTGTGTGGCCACGCCACTCTGGTCCCTTGTGGATTGTTCCACTGGGTCACCCAGATTTTACGCCTGTGCTCAACCAGGTGCCAGATTGCCTGTCACCACAACGTTCCTTTAGAACTTTCTCATTTATATTTTAGCTTGGGTATTCATTTGTTGGTACTGGGGATTAAACCCAGGACTTCAAGCGTGCTAAGCCCAGACTTTATTATTGAACTCTACCCCAGTCCCTAGTGTTTATTTATTACATTAAAACCTTTATATATACATGTATGTATGTGTTTAATTCATTTTTTTGATGGGAACAGGGTTTCATATAGCCCGGGCTGACCTCATTATGTAGCCCAGGATAATCTTGTATTGTCTGATCATTTTAAGTGCTGGGATTACAGCATGCACCACCATACTGTTTAGGCAGGCCTGGGGTTTGAACTCAGGGCTCTGTCTATGCCAGACAAGCACTCTAACAACTGAGCTTTATCTCCCTCCTACTCTAAAGTTTAATAAAGTAGAAGTTACACTTTACCCCTCAGGGAAGGAAGTTGGGACCTAGATGGGAAAGTGACTTTCATTAAAGGCAGAATTGGGGCCAGACCCAGGTCCTGTTTTGTTTCTTCCCATCATTCTTTATGTCACTATGAGGCCATCCAGGCACAAACCCACACTGCACTATGACTGGCCATGTCCCTCACCACACAGGAGCATTAGCTAGATTTAGTTATAGGAGACCAAGACTAAGAAAAGGTCTGTATGCCACATAGATACCCCTACCACCCCCAAGAGCTGACATGGTGAACCAGTGTCTGTAGGGGAGGAGGTTGATCTTTAGGCAGGACTTTTGAACTCGGGAAGATCTGGCTCTGAGCTGAGGGACAAGGTTCTTAGATGAGATGGAAAAAGAGGTGGAGGAGGGTGTTTAACAGGGAACAGCCAGGGTCCTAGATAAAGGAGGTTTTGTAAAAATTCAAGCAGGAGCCTTCTTGTGTCCTTTTCAGAGAGATAAACGTGCTGTTCATCCAGAAACTCAAAGGTGACAGGAGTGGCTGTAAGAAAGAGAAGCACAGTCAGAGTGGCTTGCTGAACCTGGCACAAAGCCAACTCCAGCCCAGTTAGGGACAGGCGCATATCGAAGTGAACTCACACATGAACTGCGTGCTAGGGAGTGCGGTGTCATGGGCAGGCTTAGGTCCCAGGTCCAGAGAATGGGAGGGGATTCTCCACCTTTGGTTCATCCAAAAGACGAATCGCAACACATTAAGACCTGGCATGACCTAGCTCCCGCCACCCTCTGGCTCGTCTTGCCCTGGTGCTGGTCATGCTAGAAGCCCCTGGCTATTTTATGCCTCATTAATGACATTGCTCATTAAGTTGATCTTTCTCATCTCCTTGGTTGCCCAGTTCTGAGCTGTCACCTCTGTCACTCCCAGCCTGGGGCTGGCTTAACCCTCCGTGGCCCCCACACCAAGTATCCTGCAGAGGCTGCTGTCAATGCTGTGACACAGATTCCACAGAACCAACCTGAACTCCCTTAGAGGATGTAGCTGGCTTCTGAATGCTTGTGCAAGATCCCACAAATGGAGAGGCTGAAGGGCAAGAGTTTGTTCTGTCATGTTTTCGTGTGTGAAGAGGTCCTTCAGAGGGCTTCCCTTGGTTTCGTGCATTTCCCGGGGCCTCTGGTGGCTTGCTGGTAATCTATAGTGTTGTTGGGTTTATAGATTACAGCCACATCTATGTCTTCATCTTTGTGTGGTGTCCTCTGTCTGTCTCTGTCTCTCCGTCTCTCTCTCTTTCTCACTCCATATGGGGGGAGCCTGTGTCCAAAGTTCACCTTTTTTATAAGGACATCAATCATGTTGGATTAAACCCACCCCCCCACACACAAATAACCTTGTTTTAACTTGGTTGCCTCTGGGATGAGCCTATCTCTAGGTAACACTGTGAAGTCATAGGAGTTAGGAATCTCCTCCTCTTCCTTCTGTTGTTGTTTGGTGTGTGTGTGTGTGTGTGTGTGCGTGTGCAGGTAAAAAGACATCTTTCAGAGTTGGTTCTCCCCTTCTACTGTGGGTTCTAGGACTGTGACTCAGGCGGTCAAGATTTCGAGGCAAATGCTTTGCTGCCTGGGTCATCGTGCCAGACCCCAGCATGTCTTCTCTGAGGGACACAGACTGTCTGGCTCTGACCTTAGCTTTTCCTCCTCGTTCTTACATAGTCGTAATAAGTGGGCGAAGAAGTTTGGTTTTGTTGGTTTTGTTGTTGTTGGGTTTTGTTTTGTTTTGTTTCTCCTTTTCAAGTCAGTTTCTCTGTGTAGCTCTGGCTATTCTGGAACTCAGTTTGTAGACCAGGCTGGCCTTGAATTTAGAGATCTGCCTGCTTCTGCCTCCCCAGTGCTGGGATTAAAAGCATGTTCCACCAATACCCAGTTCTTTTTTTTTTTTTTAGTTTTTAAAGTGTGTCTGTGTGAGTATGTGCATTTGACTGCAGCTGCTCAAGAAGGCCAGCGGCATCACATCCCCTGAAGCTGCAGTTACAGGCGATTGTGAGCTACCCAGCGTGGGTGCTGGGCATTGAACTTGGGTCCTCTGCAAGAACAATTAATGCTCCTAAGAAGCCATCTCTCCAAAGTCCTTATTTAAAATTTGTTCAGAAATCTCAAACACTTCAGCAGTACCCTCCACATTAGCAATATAAGAAATGGAAAAACATCCTAAAAACAAAACAAAACAAAAAAACAAAAGAGGGCTGGAGAGGTGGCTCAGCGGTTAAGAGCACACGCCTTTAGTCCGAGCACTTGGGAGACAGAGGCAGGAGGATCTCTGAGTTCACCAGCCAGGGCGTGTGCTACCAAGCCTGGCAAGATCCTGTTTTGGTTTTGGTTTTGGTTTTTTAAAGATAAACACATAATAAAACCAAGAAAGAGAGTGACACATTTCTTTAGTAATTAGCCGCTGCTAAGGTGTCTATGCTCCTGTAAGCAGTCTAAGAAAACTCACTAGATCATTTAAAAAAAGAAAGGAAAAAGGGTAAAGACATAGGCTGAAGAGGGGCTGGTGGAGAGGGGGGGAGCCAGTGGAAGGGGACACAGGTTGGTAGCCGTGGGTGAAGCTGATCAGATATAGTGTGTGAACATATAAAAATGCAATAATCAGATCATTATTATATGTAATTAACATATGTCAATAAAATGTTTGGAATAAGTTATATCGTGAAAATAAGTAAAATGAACCCCTTCCTTGCTTCTCCACAGTGATGGCAGTAAGATGCTGGGTCCAATTGTCAGGAGCTTTGACATTCTTTTTGCTCAGTGTGAACACTGTTCATAACAAACACATACCCATGTAGTCTAGCATATAATAAGTAGTCCTAAGGTCCAAGACCCCATTCCATGCCCACACACATCATGTTCTAGGGATTCAGGAGTGAGATGAGAGGTGTCCTGAGAGCTTCCTACCTCCCCGCTCTGGAACAGGGAGCCAGACACTGGGAGTCGGAGGGTGTTCAGGCTTTGGTGGAATGGTACAAAATAATGTTCCCTCTCCCCAGGAACATAACACAGCCCAGTAGAAACCCCAAATCATAATTAAAAGATGCCCTGCAACTCCCTTGGCAGCATAAATTTTGAAGATGAAAGTAAATGATTAAAATAATTAAACACTTCAAGCTGACAAGCCGGAGCGGAATCTTGCCAGCGGACGTTTGTCAGTAATTAGGTAATTAATCCTGGTGCAGATTATACGCCATAACAAACCAGTCAGGCTGAACGGAGCCGGCTGCTCAGAATTAGACTTTTAAAAGAGAAGAGAAGGGCCGGGCAGTGGTGGCGCACGCCTTTGATCCCAGCACTTGGGAGGAAGAGGCTGGTGGATTTCTGAGTTCGAGGCCAGCCTGGTCTACAGAGTGAGTTCCAGGACAGCCAGGGCTACACAGAGAAACCCTGTCTCGAAAAAAAACCAAAAGAGAGAGAGAGAAAGAGAGAGAGAGAGAGAGAGAAGAGAAGGATGATGAAAGGGCAGATAAGAAGAGAGAAGTTAAAACCGGAGGAAGATGCAGCAGCTGGCAGCTCGCGTGGCCACCTGGCAGTGCTCTACCAGACAGCGTGGGCTGAGACCACACTGGGCCTCCTGGAGAGTTCTGGGCTTAAATCTAGACTTGAAAGCAGTTGCCTGCTGGGACTTCGGTGGGATTTCAAGCTGGGGAGGGGGAAGTATCTCTGTACCTCTGTCCCCAAATCAGAAGGAGGGGTGGAAAGGAGCCCAGGGAAGAAGTGACAGCTTATGGGCTGGCTATATCACTGCCATTCATTATTCCATTCTGTGAGGGCTCTCAGTACTGACAAGGAAGAGGCTCAGGCCTGTGGAAAAGAATATCAACAACTGAGTTGGGGGCAATCAGAGCCCAGTCCAAGCATTGTTGGATCAGGATAGGTTCTGGTAGAAACAAAATAATATGCATTATAAGTGTAACGAAAATAATAGAAATAGAAAATATAATTTTCTTATTTTTTTTTTTTTAGCACCCGAGCGTTAGCACAGGTGCTGATGTCGCCATGACCACTTGCCCCACCACCCAGCAGAAAGGCCTGGGAAAGAAGATACAGGAGGGAAAAGCAGACTCTGTCTGAGGGCCACAGCCACAGCTTAGGCAGGGCACCAGACAAAACACTATGTTTTAAACTCACCTCTAAGGTGGGTGTAGTGGTGCATGCCTTTCATTCCAGCACTTGGGAGGCAAAGGAAGGCAAGTCTCTGTGAGTTCATGGCCAGCCTGGTCTACAGAGTGAGTTGTAAGACAGCCAGAGCCACACAGAGAAACCTTTTCTCAAAAACAAAAACAAAAAACCAAAATCCCAACCTCCCAAAACAAAAAACCAAAAACAATAACAACAATAACAACAACCCAGCCAAACAACCAACCAACCAGCTGATGAGGTGGTGTGGTGGATAGGAGAGTACTCTCATGTACAAGCATGAGTTACTGAGTTCAAATCCTCCGAGCTCACGTAAAGAGCCACATGTGCTTGTGCATGGCCATAACCCCATCACTATGGGGTGCAGACGCAGAGAGAACACTGAGGATGGATGGATGGCAGCCTAGCTCCGGGGTCAATGAGAAACCCTATCTCAAAAGAATAAGATGAAGAGACACAGAACAGAAGACCCAACATCACACACACACACACACACACACACACACACACACAGAGAGAGAGAGAGAGAGAGAGAGAGAGAGAGAGAGAGAGAGAGAGAGGAGTAACAAAAGATTCTGCAAATCAAGAGTATTTATCCCAGTGGTTCTCAACCTGGGGATGATATATCAGATAGCCTGTATACCAGATATTTATATGATGATCCATAACAGTAGCAAAATTATAATTATGAAGTAGCAACAAAAGAATCTTATGGTTGGGGGTCACCACAGCACGCGAAACTGTTTATCCCATTTTGCAGCTCAAATACTGAGCTCACACAGTATAAGTTACCACCTGTTTTCTCTCTGACGGCTTCTACCGCTGTGCTAAAACGTTATCACCAAAAGCAACGTGGGGAGAAAATGGCTTATTTCAGCTTACAGTTATAGTTCAACATGAAGGAAACTCGGGGCAGGAATCCTGAAGTAAGAACTGAAGCAGAAGCTATGGAGGAGTGCTGCTTACTGCCTGCCTGCCTGCCTTCCTTCTTCCTCTCTCTCTCTCTCTCTCTCTCTCTCTCTCTCTCTCTCTCTCTCCCTCCTTTCCTTCCCTCTCTTTTCCTTTTTTCCTTTCAAGACAGGGTTTCTCTGTGGAGCCCTGGCTATCCTGGAACTCACTCTGTAGACCAGGCTGGCCTCAAACTCAAGAGATCTGCCTGCCTCTGCCTCCCGAGTCCTGGGATTAAAGATGTACACCATCGCCGGGCACTGAAGACTTACCTACAGGCAAATCTACAGAGGCGTTTTCCCAATTGAGTCCCCTTCCAAACGATTCTAGCTTGTGTCAAGTTGGCCTAAGATAAGCGGGGATACCGTCCTTCCCAAGCGTGACCACAGTCTCCAAATCAGGTCTTCTTACCTCATCAGAGTTGGAGTTTTAGAAGCATGGAGTTAAAAGTCACCCTCTGGGTTTAGTGTGTAACTGAGTGAGGTGGGTTTGTGCAGGGGAGGAGTGGGCAATGACTGTGGGGCCAGGACGGCTTGTCAGACGCTGGAGGTGGGCATTAAAGAAAATGGAGGGGGCTGGAAATTATTCAGAAGAAACGGGGAGCCACTAAACGTCCTTTTTAGACGTTTCCTTTGGCAAAGACATGCAGAATGTACTGTAGTGGGAACGCAGAGCCTGGAGCCTGTTGGGAACTTGCCACAGCGAAACTACAATGTTCTATGCTGGAAGGTGGAGGCAGAAGTAAGGAAAACATGCACACTTTAATTAAATTTACTTCTGATCAGGCTGGTGCAGGCTACCAAAGTTAGTATGAGGAAGCAGAGAGGGGTTGTCAATGGAAAAGAGGCTGACAGGAATGGAAAGGAGCTGGGGTACGGCTCAGTTGACAGAGTTCCTGCCTATTACACAGGAACCCCAGCCCTGCATAAACTAGGCATAATGGTACATGCCAGCAACTACTCACCAGGGAGGTGGAAGCAGGAGGACCAGGCGTTCAAAGCTATCCTTGGATACATAACAAGTTCCAGTCCAGCCTGGGTTACGTGAGACTGTCTCAAGAACAAAATAACTGAAAGAAGCTTGTGTCAATGTATCGGAAAACTTGAGTGAAAAGAATGTTTTTTGAACAACTCAAGCTTGCTCAAGAAGAAATAGATGACTTGAATAGCCTCATTTCTGTTTTTCTAAAGTAAAGGAAAGCTGGGTGTGGTGGCACATCATTTAATCCCGACACTTGGGAGGCAAAGGCAGGCAGATCTCTGTGAGTTCAAGGCCAGCCTGATCTATGTAGTGAGTCCCAGACCACAGAGAGAGATAGAGATAGATAGATAGATACCATCTCAAAAAAAAAAAAAAAAAAAGAATAAAATAAAGGATCCTGTGCCTTTTACTTTGCTTTGCTCAATGGAATACATTGTGACTTCAGTGCCACCCCAGGCTCATGCAAAGAATAGCTTACAATTAGAATAGTTTCAATTAGATTTCCACCTTTTTTTGTTTCTTTACATTTTATTTTACTCAGCATCGTGTGTATGCACGCACATGTATGGCGTGTGTGTGCGTGTGGAGGTCAGAGGACATCTTTTGGAAGTCACTTCTTTACCTGATGCAGAGTCTCTCTTGGCTGTGCCGGGCTCTGTACTTCAGGCTAGCTGCCCTGCGAGTTCTGAGTGAATCCCCTGACTCTATTTCCTATTTCTCATAAGCCTGCTGGCATTAGAGATATGTGCCACCACATGTCTTTCTTACATGGGTTTCTAGAAGCAAACTCAGGTCACCAGACTTGCACTTCTAAGTGCTCCTAAATGCTGAGCTAACTCACTAGCCAATTTTCATTTGTAAAATAATAATAATAATAATAATAACAACAATAATAATAGATCTTTATTTTTGAGACAGGGTCTTACTATGTAGCCTTGGCTGATCTGGAACTTGCTATATAGACCAGGCTGGCCTTGAACCCACAGAGATCTACCTGCCCCAGCCCCCAAGTGCTGGGATTAAAAGTGACTACCATCCTGTTCTGCTAAAAATTTTTTTAAAAGATATATATATATATATATATATCTTTTTAAAAATATATAGTGTGTGTATGCATGTGTGGCATGCATGCATGTATATGTGTGTGCATGTGTACTTATTTTTTTATTTTAAATTTACATTTTATATTTATTTATATTTTATTTACATTGGTGTTCTGCCTGCATGAACATGGCAGACCCCTGAAACTGGAGTTACAGACAGTTGTGATCTGCCATGTGGGTGCTGGGAATTGAACCTGTGGCCTCTGGAAGAGCAGTCAGTGATCTTAACCTCTGAGCCATCTCTATAGCCCTATTTTATTTTATTTTATTTATTTATTTTTAAGACAGATCTCACTATGTAGCCCTGGTTATCCGGGAACCCATTTTTTTGGGGGGGGGGGAAGGTCAAGATCTTATTATTGTCTTCATAACAAAATCGGTTTAGAACTGGATCACTTGGCCCTTTCTCTTCTTGTCGCCTCCTAGTTCAAAATGTTTGCATCTCTTACTAGCCAGCATCCTCTTAGATCTGCAGTTGGACTCCACGCACTCCAGTCTCAGCACAATCTTCTTTGTAGTTTTAGCCTTTTTGCGGAAAATAGGCTTGGTCTGCCCACCATAGCCACTCTGTTTCCTGTCATAACGCCGCTTTCCCTGGGCATACAAAGAATCTTTGCCCTTCTTGTACTGTGTCACCTTGTGGGGTTGGTGCTTCCTACATTTCTTGCAGAATGTCCGTCGGGTCTTAGGAACGTTCACTATGTTCGCAGGAATGCTATCAGCTCAGATAAAGGAGGGAACCCATTGTGTAAACCACACTAGCTTCTAAAATCAAAGAGATTCACCTGCCCCTGCCTCCTAAATGTGCAGTTTTGCGTTTACAGGATTTCATTTCTTATAACCAAAATAATTTTGACAAATCATACTCCTCCAAGACCGCTCTTCCAGGCTAAGGCAGCCGGCGGTGTCTGTCCATGGTGCTGCTCATGATACGCTCCTGTTTGTGCTCACAGAGTTAGAAGACCCCACCCATCCTGGAATCTCAGCATCTGTCCATGGTCCTGAGCACAGTTCTCGGTTGCCATCGCGGCCCACGCTTTCCCTCTTGCTGCGACATCAGGGACTTTAATGGTCCAAAAGAGCCTTACTCAGGCAAGGCTAAGGACAAGCTCTTGTAACAGATGGTATGAGAAACATGGGGCAGAGGGCCAGCCATCAGTAGACAAGTCTAGTACGCCCCAGAGGAGAAGTCTGGCGTTATCAGGACAAAGGGGCAGGGCTGCTGTGAACCCAGCAGAGCTCCAGACTTGGAAGGACAGGAAAGAAACAAGAAAGAAAGCACCCCTGTCATGTGTACTTGCTACAGTTGGGGATAATGAAAGAGACTACAGCCTCTGGCCAATGGCTCCCTCCTGGTCCCATCCTGGCAGGCAGACAAATGCCTAAAACACCCTCTTCTAGATAGCACATGTCAACCTTGGATGCAACCTCCAGGCTCAAGGAACTCTTAGGGCACGAGGAGCTGAGCCTGTCTTGTTTCTTTATTTGACAGTTTTATGCCCCCAAAGAAAACCCAATATTATGGGCTGAAGTTCCTTGAAGGCAGAACTGCTCCAGGTCTGGCCAAATGTGAGGCAATTGCTATCTGTCACTTATGTGTGGCATTCAAATGAAGAGAATAGAGGTAGAAGCAGGGTCAGCTCGAGAGGGTTTCCCACAGTGAGCACATCCTCAGGACAGTTGCAGATTCAATTCCCATCCGAAATGTTAGGCTATACGTACTAGGGACTGCAAAGGGCTTTCACATATACTTCCTTATCCAACACAGACAATCTGGGGAGGAAGATTATTATTATTATTATTATTATTATTATTATTATTATTAATTTATTATTATTATTATTTATTATTATTTGCACGCTGAGGATCTGAGGCTTGCAAAACAAATGATTTACCCAAGGTCACATGATACAAATTTTGCAGAGCCCTTCCTTTTCCTTTGTGTGGTTTAGGCTCTAAGGTGAATGTACTCATCCATTCCCACTGGCTCTTTAATGGCTGAACCTGGTATGGCTGAATGAGATTTGTGCCAGCCATGGGTCCCTCCTTAGTCAGCAGCATCTACAGGAGCCATGACTCTCTTTAGGTCTGGGGGTTGGAGGAATCTGGAGACCTCCAGGCGCAGGGATGTAGTTGGGAGGAAGGAAGATGCCTCTGTGGAGGGGGTAAACCGGCAGGACTGGGAACAGAGGGGAATGACTCCCTGGTGGTCCCAGAACGATTCTCACCTGCCAGTCGATAGCTGGAGACTCACGCAAGTGCTAATCAGATCCATTGACACACGCAGGCTGGGGCTTCAATCCATTCTCACATGGAATGGTGGATCGATTCCTCATTCTCTGAAGTCCCTAACCAGCTTCATCAGGCCACCTCTCCTCCCGGGACTGAGAAACTGGTTAACTCTGCACCTCTAGGTACCTGTGAGTTCTGCCTGCCTCTAGATTCTCTACTAGACACAACCTCACTTCCAAAGCTTTGCTTGGTAGAGCAATACAGGGGAACTCGGGGCGTGGGGGAAAGGGAAACAGGCCTAAGTTCCATTCTTTGATCAGCAGTTACTTGTGTGACGTTGGACCAATCATGTAGCTTTTTTTTCCATGTCAGTTCTAACCTCAATTTTCACCTCTTCTAACCTCAATTTTATCAGCTGAGTAATGGGGATAAAGATGTCAGCTCCACAGGGTTCCTCAGGTCTCCACTGTATGTAGTGATCACAAGGCTAAACAAACTCTACACACTGTGGCTAATATAAATCTAAAGCACAGATGTCCGCTGCCAGGATCAGCGGTTCTCCCTTCTCCAAGCCCCGCCCTTTCCTCTTACCTCAGCCCCATTTTTTTTTTTTTTTTGAAACCAGGACATTTATTTTATGACTGATTGAAATCCTCAAGATGAACTGGATGCTGCAACAGCTGCCCTCTTGGGTTTAGGTGTTGTTCCTTCACGGAATCCATGTCTGAATCTGTGATAGGCAATCTTTAGGTACCTCATCCGGCCAGTCCCGGTAGTGTTTCGTCTCTTAACCTTGGCACTCCAGTTATACTTTCTCTTGCCCTTGGCAGGGTAGCCACATTTGCCACAAGTCGACTTCTGAAGGTGGTAGGCCTTGGAGCCACAGCGGCGGCATAGGTGTGCGTCTTATTGCTACGCTTTCCAAAGGATGGCGTTCCTTTCGTCATCTTGCTTCCGCCAGTGAGTCCAAAGAGACCAGAAGAGAAAGCAATTCCGCCACTTCCTGTGGATAAACTCTCGGCCCCATTTTTAAGGTCTGATGTGCTAGGTGGGCAGCTCTCCTGACAGACTTGGAGAGAAATTTCTCTTTCCTTGAGTTGTATCATCACATACACACACACACACACACACACACACACACACACACACATGCATGCATGTACTTGATCCCTTAACTTGGTCAGACTGCCTGGTAGTAGCCTCAGAATCCTAGAAACTTAGCATAGAGGCAGCAGAAACCAAGGCGTTCAAGTGGAGCACCTGGGGAAAGGGTGTTTCTAAAACCCTGGGCAAACACCTGTGTCCTACGTGTAAGACAGCATCCCAGCAGTGACAATGCCTATAATGCCATCACTGAGGCAGGAGAATTGCGAATTCAAGGCTATCCTGGGCTACATAGGAGTTTGGGGATGGCCTGGGCTGCATTGTGAGTCCCTGTCTCAAACAAACAAGCAAGCAAACCTGCCACCACACACTGACAGATATTTTGACGAGGCTCATCAGTTTAACCCAACTTCAGGAAGGAGCTCTGGTGTCAGGAAGGAGGATCATGCTGTAGAGACGCCACTCATTTTCTTATGCTCCTGTCCATTGATGACTCCCATTGGTGGACTAGGAGATGCTTGGCTAGGACTGACTACAGCTACATTCCACCTCCATGTGCTCTGAGGAGGGAGGCCATCCACATTAGCTTATGTGAAAACAAAGGAAACTGGTTTGCTGGAGGAAATTGGAACCAAGGTACAGAAATATGGAGAGTCAAGAATTCCCTAGAAGCCAGGCAGTGTTGCTTACAAGTGGAATCTCCGTATTTGGGACCCTAAGGAAGGGAGGTTTTTATGGGTCTGAGGCCATCATGGGCTGCCAAGAGTGACCCTGTCCTCCTCACAATCAAAATAAAACCGTCTGTAGTGTTCCTTTCAAAACATAAGAATGGAGGGTGGAAATGTATGAATGCAGCTCATAGGTAACGGCCTAGCTCAGCACACATAAGGCCTGTGGTTCCATCCACACTGAGGGGGAGAGAGAGAGGGAGGGAGATTCAGCCAGCTTCCCTCTATCCCACTACACATAGCTCTCTGTAAGGCAGGCTTTAGGACACTGCTATTCCTAACCATCTATATAGAACCATCTATATAAAACAGACACTAGTACTGTAACTGGCGCTTTTGGTTCTTGCTTGCTTGCTGACTGCACAGTGTTTGACCGTACAGGGTTACTACTGACACACTGAGGAGGATCAATTATGAGACACTGAATAGGAGGCCATTTGGCTGGATTCGATCCCCAGGACTCCGTAAACCTGATGTGAAAGCGTACATCAGTAATCCCAGCACCTGGGAGGAAGAGACAGGAAAATTAGAAGTCAGAGTCATCCAACATAGTCAGAAAGAGATCAGTTTTGGATATATGAGGCTGTCTCAAAAAGCTGTATTTTATGAACTTTTCCAGCACCCATACTAGGTTAATACCTAGGTTAATACAATACATCTAATCATATACTGGGGGCAATACAAAATCTCTGTATGTTACCTATTGTTGGAACAAGCCTGGCTCAGTGGAAAAAAACCCCAAGCGTCTGTCCCGGGCGCTGTGGCTCTGGGTGGGACAAGAGACACGCTGGAAGTGGCCACGCATCTTCCCACACAATCCGACAGGCAGGTGGGGGCTGTGGGAAGCCTTTGCTACCCTGCCTGTGGGTGGAGGAGGGGCCATTCTTGGAGAACAAGCGGAGCGGCAGCCTCGTGGGTTCTCTAGCCTGGGGCACCGCAGTCGCTACAGGGTGCCACAGACAGGCTAGCTGGAGCGCAGCTGGGGTTCCCGAGGCTTGGGGCGCCGGGCTACCTGCTTAGGCTGGGTGAATGGGTACCATCTGGGAGCGCTGGGAAGCCCTGGGAGAGAGGTTAGCCGCAGATCCTTAATCGAGGGCCAGATCCCTCGCTTCCCATGGCGGGTCCAGATGAAGAGACAGTCCATAATTCTAAGACGTTTATTTTCGTGGTGTGGAGTGGCGTGGATGGAATTGTATCCCTGCCTTTCTGGGAGAGGAGAGGCAGATAAAGTAACTAGGAAGGGACATGGCTAAGCCTCTAGGTGTCTCATTATCATGGGGATGGCTTGAGGCTGTGTGGCCACGCCTCTACCTGAGGAGGAGTGGTACATGACTGTGACTGGAGCCAAAAGCCTCCCAGGAGTGTTGGCATAAAGTTTTCTGGTCCCTTGTGGATTGTTCCACTGAGCTTCCCAGATTTTAAGCCTGTGCTCAACTGGGTGCCAGATTGCCTGTCACAGATCACTGCCCCACAACCTATTGAGATAATTTCCTCAGATATATAAACTGAGAACCACAGTAGTGTTAAATAATCAAAGCAAATTTAAGTAAACTAATCAAATTATTTAAACACAATAGGACTTAACAATGTCCTAGGGACTGTGATAATTCACTTTGTATGTTAACAAACAGATTGAATCTAAATCCCCTTTGCGAGACCAGTATTACTATGAGCTCTCTCCTTTTTTTTACAAATTAGGAAACTGAGGCATAGTTAAGATGTCTATCCAAGGTTACACTGTCATTAAATGGCAGTGCTGATATTCTAAACCAGTCTATCTGATGCCACCCTGCAGACTACCCATCATGCCTCTCAGTACAAATGTGTAACGCCTCAAGGCTTAGAATGAATCTAGGCCCATATCCCCAGATGTGGGCCAGGCAGCTGATCGTATCTAGCCAGTCACCAAGAGTAACTGAAGGAAGCCTCTCTCTGCTAGAGAATGTACAGAACACACCTTGTGGCACTGAAGAGAAGCCTGGCCATTGCCCGTCCCATTCCAAGCCTGCCAGTATCCTGAACTATTCAGAGAAATTCCTGTTCACAGAAATGCCTGGTCATTCCCATGGAGAGATGATCAACCCCTGTCTCCAACAGAGGCCTGCCCCTGACTCTATACTCTTGGTCCTTTCTCTTCCAGGGCATCCATATTTGTTCAGGAGTTTCCACATAATTAAGCCATTCTATCTATCCCATGTCTGGATTATATCCTCCATCTTGCCCACCAGAATGATGATGCTGACACCCCCTCTTCCTGGTTAATGTGTGTTCATTCTCCTTCCCTTCCTTTGCCTCCCGCTCTTCCTCCTCCGCAACTGCTAGGACGAGCTTTCTAGTACATGTCCGATTATGTCTCACTTTGAACACAATGGCCCTTTTAAGATATTACCATTTGGTGAAACTGTGTAAAGGGTGTACCAGAACGCTCAGTACTTTGCAACTTTAAATCTGAAATGGTTCACAAATGAAAAGTTAGCCTAAAAAAAGAACAGCTCACAACACCACTTACCCTGACAAATCAAAGTATCTCTCCTAATCCCTTTCTTGTGCTGTTTCCCAGATTCCTGAGGAAGCCGGTCTGCTGAAACATCAATACATTGTTGGGAAAGCCCTCCTCCTCAGGCCTTTAGCTGTTCACCCTGCTAGTCTCAGGATCTCCTAGCCAGTCACATTCATTTATTGAACATGTATGTGATGCTTGGCTATATAGCAAACACTTTACAAATGTTTCCTTTATAACACCAGAAGGAAGTTACTGTTATTATTTTTTTTCAAGACAGGGTTTCTCTGTGTAGCCCTGGCTGTCCTGGAACTCACTCTGTAGACCAGGCTGGCCTTGAACTCAGAAATCCGCCTGCCTCTGCCTCCCAAGTGCTGGGATTAAAGGCGTGCGCCACCACTGCCCGGCTGAAGTTACTGCTATTAATTCATTGTATACATGGGGACCAAGGCTTCACGGGGACCAGGGTCTGGAACATAGAGGCTCAGCAATGGTCCCTCAAGCACAGGAGATGTTCCAACCCAAGTGTCTGAGTCCAGGCAGCACGGGATGCTGCCTTTTCAGCGTCAGAGGTTAGACTCAGGTGTGGTGGCACACGACTATAAATCCCAGCACATGGGAAGTGCAGGCAGAAGGAACTAGAGTTCAAGGTCATCCTCAGTGCATAGTGGACTACATGAGACGATTTCTTCAAAAAAGAAGGAAGAAAGGGAGGAAGGGAAGGAAAAGAAAGAAGAACTCAGTCGCTTCCACAGAAGCCTTCCTGGTTCCTTCAATAAGCCATTCTGTTCCCTGTCTCAAGTCCTAAGTTCTTTGTATAATCATTCATTTTTATTTATTCATTCCATTGAATTCAAACTTAGTTATTGAGCACTCACTGTGTACCACTTTTTTTCTAGTCACTGTGAAGCTACCCATTTACAACTGTCTGTATAATATATGTTGATCCCCCACCTCCTCTGCATGATCATCCCCCCCCCTTTCATTTCCTCTCCCTCTTCCTCTTTCCTTTTGGTGCTGTGTGTAGAACCCAGGGCTTTGTGCTTGCCAGAGAAATGCATTGCCATTGAACTATATCCCCAGCCCCTTAAACTATTTCTTGAAAGCATGTTTTAAGCGTGTAACTCCTTTATAACCTTGACGGAAACTGATATTCATTTTGTCCCAGTAAATGTGCTTTGCAAGAATAAACCAAGAGTTATCTGCAATTGTGACGACAGGAATGATAACGTCAACCATTCAGAGGAAAACAGTGTGTGACTGTGACAGTGTGTACTGTGGGCCAAGGGCCAAGTACATCATCAGCATGAAGCCTGGGGCTGGGAGGCTCCCAAGGAGATGACAAGTGCCTTCTGCATGTAGACCAAGCCGTCGTCGTTGTCACTGTGATTATTTTTGCCATTAGTGTTGGTGTTATGCTACAATGTGGCAGGTGCCAGCAGCAAGATGGCTTGCCATGCTTCCTCAGAGCAGAGGCATCAGGGGAGCAAATGCTCTTGAAAGATGAGCAGTGAGGATGGCCAGATTCAGGCTGGGCTTTCTGCCCAGTCTCAGCAATCCAAACATCAGTTCTTGGCCACTAGGTCCAGGACACACTGGCATCTTTCTCTTATTGCCATGATCTAAAGTCCTTCATATTATCAAGGAAGACATAAGGAAGTGGTGTGCTATAGGGCAGGAGCCAGTAGGTTATAGAGCCCTGAGCAAGAAGGCTCACCAGTTCCCATTCACTCAGAACCTGAGTGGGTGGTGGATGGCATGAACTGGGTTCCAGGATGAAGCTGAATTTGGGATGAGAATGGAAGGAGATGGATAAGACAGGAATTAGCAGAGGCCTGAGATCCTTGGACGTCTCAAATCATGGAAACACATCAGGTTTCATGGTACTTTCTCATCTCCGTGGGGGACTAGATGTCAGAAGGCACAAGTGTCACTTTTGATGTTTATGTAGAAGTCTCCCGAGTCCCCTGTGACTTTTCTTGAAAATCCCAGCATCACAACATTGACTTGTTACAGACTTCCTAGGTGAATGGAATTCTCTGAAAGTCATTAGACCCATTCCCCTGCCTCTGGGCAGGAGTTTGAAACAATTACAGATGATAAATAACAATTGTTTGCCAGCGATGTGTTTGCACAGACAGTTCCAGATAGTGTGAGACACAGGATTCATCTTGGACCAGTTCAGTTCTAAGGGAGCTGTGCTTGTTCCTATGGGACCTGCAAGGAGAGCATTGTGTTGTTGACCATCAGCAGATGTGACCGCCCTGGCCCCTGAGGAGAATACAAGAAATAAGAAGGCATCATCTGTCTGGAGCCCCTTGGGATGCCAGAAACTTCTGAAAAGACACTAGTTACCCCTGCTGTTTATACTCCAAGCCAATCATATATCCCAGGGGTGATGGAGGCAGGAGGTGGGCAGAGAGCCAGTTTTCTAACGAGGGGCCCTTTTCTCCATGTAGAAAAGCTAATGCCTGGAGTATAAGACTCAGTTTCAAAGTTTTTGGTTTTTTGTTTTGTCTTTGAGATAGTGTCTCACTCTGTAGTCTAGGCTGACCCGGAACACCTGGGTGATCCTTCAGCCTTAGCCTCCAGAGTGCTGGGATTACAGGTGGGCATCATCATGCCCCGACCCCTCAGTTATGAAGTGTATGCAGTCTCCGTGTCTGTGATTTTCAGTGTGACCTTTTCTCTATGAACAGCTTTATTCCAAAGCCTTCCAACTGAAAGCAAGTCAGTGACGGAAAGGGAGTCTGAAATCAAAGGGCGTTCTCTGTTCTGGCTCTGCCTTCTAAGACTGCTTTTTATTACCCAGATGTACAATGGACCAGAAGGACCCAATTGGTGTGCTTCATTCTTTTGTGCTTTAATCCACAACTACCCAAACATGTCTTTACCCACCCCTGGCTTCTCCCTTGTCCTGCTGCTTCAGAAGAGTCAGCTTTGAGAACTTACCTTTCCTTTTCTGTAATTTGGCTTAGTACCCTCTTATCCCTACAGTCTGACCTACTTCTGGGCCAACCTATTCTGTAATGGCCATAGTTCTGACACATTCCCTAGGGCCTTCCATACTGATAGACGGCACTGATGGATAGCTCTTCTTGGGGTGCCCCTTCGGTAATTGTAGGACAACTCTGGAAGTTCAATAATGACCTTTGCAGACAGTGAATGCTGGTGATAAGATTAAGACATGTACTGAATAATTACAATATACCAAGCAATGAGCTAAGTGTGTTGTTATGTATAACTTCATCTTCACTCACTCTCTGAGAGCTTAAGTAGTGTCAGGAACACACTGCAATTTTAGGGAAAATGAAACAGACTGAAAAGAATGGAGTATCTTGCTCAGTCCTCCCAGCTACAATATGGTTGGGCCAGGATTCAAACTCAGGCTTGTTTGGCTTGCTAATATTACATAAGCATTAAGCCATCGAGTTGCACTGTCTATTCAGCTTCAAGGCATTGAGATGTTTGGAACATGACGACCATCCCTGACACACACAGAGGCCGTTATGTAATCATCATCAGGACTGCATTTGGAAGGATTCCTGTTCTGGTTCGGGTGGTGCTGAATTAAACAGGTGGGGAGGATGCCAGGAGGTGGTGGTGCGCGCCTTCAGGCTCAGCCCTTGGGGGGCAGAGGCAGGCAGACCTTGGTGAGTTTGAGTCCAGCCTGGTCTACAGATCAGGACAGCCAGGGATGCACAGGGAAACTCTGTTTCGAAAAACAAAACAGAAAAAGAGGTGAAGAGGAAAGGTGACTATCCACACTAGATAAAAATACAAAAATAAGGTAGTGCAAAGCCAGAGATATGAAAAGGGGATGATCTCTAGGAAAGGAGGGGGATGCTGGTGGGAATTCCTCTACAAAAGCACTTCCAAAGCAGCCTTGGAGGGAGGCAGCGAGGCGGTGGAGCAGTTAGCAGCACTTACTGCCTTTTCAGAGAAGCTGGGTTCATTTCTAGCACCCCTGTGGTAAATTACAACTGTCTGTTACTCCAGTTTCAAGGGATTTGATGCCCCCTTCTACTTTCCATGGTCATTGCATGTATGTGGTACACTTATGTACATGCAAGCAAATCACTCAACACATCAAATTTTAGAAATAATTTTAAGATGGGTATAGTGGTGCATTCCTTTAATCCCAGCACTCAGAGGCAGAGGCAGGGGGTGGACCTTTATGAGCTTCAGGCCAACCAAAGCTACATAATCAGAACTTGTTGAAATGGGAATTTGTGGTTTCATTTCACAGTAGTATCTTGTGATGTTTTTTCTAGAAACTGTCTTGTGAGAGGGTGTTTTGCTGAAGCAGGCAAATGAGAGGAGGTTTTGCTGACGCAGACATGTAAGAGGATGTTCTGCTGAGAACAGACACGTGGGGTTTTTTGGAAACCACCTGGTGAAAGTGCGTGTGATGTTTTGCTAATGTGGACACTTGAGGGGATACATGATATTTGGAAAGAGTATAAGTATAACCCAACAGACAGTGGATGGCACTCTTGCATTGGTTCACTTTGCAACTCTTTGCTGGTCTTCATTGGGCTTCGCTGACACTGGTCTTGGCTGGCAACACTCTTGCATTGGTTCGCCTTGCTTTCTTTGCTGGTCTTCACTTGTCATGACTTCGTAGAGAGAAGCTTGCCAAAGAACTTCCTCTGGTGGTACTCTGGCTGCTTCTTGCTGGACTCACGCTAATTGGCAGAGCCTCACAGTTTCTTCTGGATAGAGCCAATTCTACCGGTTCGTGAATGCCTGGACTGCTGACAAAGAAAGTTGGGACTGCCCCCAAAGAACTATTTCTAAACAGATCCATAATCCCCTTTTCCTATTAACCTTCCCCCCCTACTTCTGGTGGGTGGTGGGCTCAAAAGGAGGTTGAAGCATTAAAGAACCATAATTAAAGTAAGATTTTTTTTTTTTTTGAAAAATCTAAACCTTCAACCTGTCTTTTAAAAAAGAATAAAAGAAAGAAAGAAAGATACTTAAAAGGTTAAAAATGCCTTTTATGATTTTAGGTATCTGGTCACAAATAGACTGTGGATGATAGAAAGCAGCCTTGGAATATTGACTCAGCTGGACAGCCTCAGTGGTACTGACTCAGTTGGACAGCCTCAGTGGTACTGACTCAGCTGGACAGCCTCAGTGGTACTGACTCAGCTGGACAGCCTCAGTGGTACTGACTCAGTTGGACAGCCTCAGTGGTACTGACTCAGCTGGACAGCCTCAGTGGTACTGACTCAGCTGGACAGCCTCAGTGGTACTGACTCAGTTGGACAGCCTCAGTGGTACCATTGAGATAAAGTAAAAGAGGACGAGTAACTTGAGTAGGAAGTAAGTATTTACACTCAGTGAGTCTAATAAGAACCAACATTCTTGAGAGCTGCCCCTAGAGGGGCAGCTAGCTTATGTTAGAGGCTGTGAAAGGGATGAAGGCAAGGGTTTGAGGTGTAACTCCATACTTGTCTAGCATGCCCAAGGCCCTAAGTTTGATCTCCAGCACTGAAAAAGAGGAAAAGGAAAAAGAGATAAGGGTGACATTCAAGCCAAGCATAGCTATTGAATACTGGCAGTTGAACATCAAGACTAACCTAGAAAGCAAGGGCAGGGTAAACAGTGATCCTGGCTTCACTGAGGGTCAATCAGAGAATACCAAATGCACAAGTAGATGAGGCAGGAGAAAACAAGGCTTGGGGATGGCCTTTCAGTCAAGACCAGTTCTGGCAAATGACTGCTTCCTGTCAAGCTGTGAACTGCCCTAGAAGAGCTACCTTGCATCTAGAAGTAGAAAGACAGTTCTCAAAATGCCTAGGCAGCGTGTAGTACCCTATGACAAGAAAATACTCCCCTGTGGATTTTGCTCTCCAGTTCTCATGTTCCATATGACATAAACACCTGTCTAGTAACTCCTCCTGTTAACAAGAGATTCAATTTCAGAAAAAAAATTGTGGGGGTAGCCCTCTATCTAATATTATAAAGATATTTGAACCATATGTATTGGCTTGGGTTGGGTTTCCTAGAAGTAGAGTTAGAGACAGGGTTCTTAATGAGAGATCTAGTTTTTTTTAATTTTTGTTTTTCCAGACAGGGTTTCTCTGTGTGGCCCTGGTTGTCTTGGAACTAGCTCTGTAGACCAGGCTGGCCTCGAACTTACAGAGATCCACTTCCTCTGCCTCCCAAGTGCTGGGACTAAAGGTGTGTGCTTTCACCACCTGGCTGAATGTATTTTTAAAATTGGGTTTGTTTATTTTATTTTAAGTGTGTGAGTGTTTTTGCCTGTATGTATGTGTGCATGTATTTGCGCTGCATGTGTTCCTGGTGCCCTCAAAGATCAGAAGAAGCATCAAATCCCCTAGGACTAGAGTTACAGATGGCTGTGAATCACCATGTGGGTGCTGGAAATCAAACTCCGGTCTTGAGGTGGTGTATTGAGGGAGTAATTTTTAGAAGAAAGAAGACAAGCAGGGTAGGACAGAAAATAAAAAGCTGGAAAGAATGTAATCTTATATGATTTTATAGGAGAGATTTTTAAGATACAAATGGGACCACAGAATTAGTTCCCCACAGGAACAAGATGGTCTTTGCTATTCTTTTTTTTTTTCTTTTATGTGTATTGGTGTTTTGTCTGCATGTGTGTGTGCACCATGTGCATGAAGTGCCTGAGGAGGCCAGCAGGGGGCGTCAGATCCCTTGAGACGAGTTACAGATGGTTGTGAGACACCCTATGGGAGCTGGAAATTGAACCTGAGTATTCTGGAAGAGCAGCCAGGATTCTTAACCTCTGAGCCATCTCTCCAGCCCCAATCTTTTGCATTCTTCTGTCAATCAGCTATTGACCAAAGTGAAAATGGAGCCTTCTAGTTAAGGATAACAGTTACCTGGAAGGGAACATGAAAATGTTCCTGAGTCCTTTCTTGCTCTATGCATACTCAAAGCTGAAAAATCTTTCTTTTGTCAATGGATGAGACCATCACTCAATACCTAAACAGAAAACTATGAAGCTTAATTGCTTGCTTACTTAAGTATATACTGGTTGGGGACACCTTCTACCAAAAAAGGCTTCCCACTGATGATAGAGTTTGGTATCAACATGGACTTCAGTTATCAGTAGGTTTTTACAGGTATGAGTGGGCTGACAGAATCTCAGAAAGTGGGATCACTTAAAGTAAGACTGCTGGTTGGCATTCAGAAATGTGTCCATTGAAATGTGATCTGGTTAGCTGACAGAGAGTTGTGACTAAATGGCTGGTGTGTTCGCATGCGTGGTGTTGACCAACCAACACAAAGATTTTAAAGTTTGTTCTTGTCATTATTTTTTAGCAAGGCTATAGAACTTGCATTAGTTGAATAGGCAGGCACAGAAGAAAGTATAGACTTACACCGTGACCTCCAATAACAGCTTTCTCTAAATATTCGGAGAACTTAAATTTCTTGGTTCTCTTCGGTTTTCAAGGCCAGTGGGAAAGATAAACAAGAATTTGCTAGATCTTTACCATTATTATTTATTTGCCTGGAAGCTGGGGTTTCATTTGGAAAGACTGAACCTAAGTATCAAACAACATAACTTTACCCAGGCTTTAAGATGCATATAGACTCATCTGTCAAGGCAGAGGCTGTGTATCTATGGAGGAGACCCTCACAACAGGCACCAAGCAACTGTGAGAAAAAAATAAGTGAAATAAGTGTAATTAGACACGTAGCCAGGCAGTGGTGGCGCACGCCTCTAATCCCAGCACTTGGGAGGCAGAGGCAGGTGGATTTCTGAGTTCGAGGCTAGCCTGGTCTACAGAGTGAGTTCCAGGACAGCCAGGGGTACACAGAGAAACCCTGTCTCGAAAAAAACAAAAAAAGAAAAAAAAAAAAAAAGAAATGTAAGAAGGCTTTGAAAAGCATACTGGAGATATATATATATATATATACACACATACTAATATTTCAAACAGTTTTTTAAATCTAACTTGGATAGACTGAATTTTGTTTAGCTCAAATGTAAATTGTTTCATTTTACCTGAGGTGTTAATCTAGATACAAAAATGATGTGAGATTTTGTACATCTATGTAGGTTTATATTTTTCAAAAATCTATTTTAATAAGTGTACTTAAATGCTTTATTCTCCCTTCTAGCCCACCACCCACCAGAGGTAGTGGAAAGGAAAGGCTAACAGGGCAAAGGAGGATGTGGACCTGTTTAGAAATAGTTCTTTGGGGCAAATCCAATCTGCACCGTCAGGATATCAGTAGTTCAATTCACATGAATCAGCAGGGTAGCTTGATCAACTTGCAAATACCATTCACAAATCAGCAACAGCAATTCGATCCAGAAGAAACCATGAGGCTCAGCCAATTAGCAGAAGACTGGAAGTGGCAGGAAACTGCCAGGACACCACTAGAAGTTTTTTGATGTGTTTCTTTCTGTGAAATCATGACAAACAATGATCAGCAAAGAGTGGCAAGGCGAACCAATACCACACAGTGTCATCCATTGTCTGTTGGGTTATATTTATACTGTTTTCCAAACATCATGCGTTCTCTCAAGCATTCACTCTAACAAAACATCATATGCCCTTTTCCCAAGCAGCTTCCAGAAAAACACGTGGGAGGATATGAAGTGGAAACTTTAAGTGTTCTTTGGAGAGTCGGTTGTGTTGGATGGTGTTTTGCTGGGGCAAGCACCTGAAGGAGTGTTTTCTTTAAGTGGACACAGGTGAAAGACTAAAGCAGACTCGTGAAGGAACGTTTCACTGAAGCAGACACAGGAGAGTGAATATTCTGCTAAAGAAAACACATGAAAGGATCTGTGGTGAAGGGTTCTTTGCCAACAATACCCATGTATTGGTCCACCTAATATTTCGTAGTTGAGCTCCATTTGTTGAGACTCCTCAGACTCGGGCTGATTGGATGCATGTGCTGAGGCAAGACACATGTGGAGGACACGTGATGTTTGGAGGGTATAAATAGGACTCGACTGAGTGACAGAGACAGAGCTTGACTTGCTGGTACATCTAGCTATACAATGCTTGTTGGTCTCGCATTTTATTCGCTGATCTTCATTTTCCTGAGAGAGGCACAGCCCCAGAACTTCTCCTGGTGTCCCTCCTGGTCCCCCCTGCTGACTTGAGCCAAGGCTGAGGCCTGGCTGTCTCTGATAGGTCATGTCACCGCTGTTGCTGACCAGACTCTACATAACTGGACTGCTGGTGTATCTGTGAGGTGTTTGTAAGTGGATCAAGCTGCTACTGCCTGCTAATCCATAAACTTTTTTTTTGTTGTTTTTTTGTTTTGTTTTTTTTAAGACAGGGTTTCTCTGTGTAGCCCTGACTGTCCTGGAACTCACTCTGTAGACCAGGCTGGCCTTGAACTCAGAAATCCACCTGCCTCTGCCTCCCAAGTGCTGGGATTAAAGGTGTGCACCACCACTGCCCGGCTAATCCATAAACTGAACATTTCCAGACAATGCAGACAGGAGTTGCTCCAAGGAACCTTTCTAAACAGGTCCACTTCCCCTGTATCCTGATTGGTGGGTTACAAGGGAGGTTAAAGCAATTAAGAACCATCACTAAAAAATACGGTTTGAAAAAACTAAAGTTACAAGGATGTTTTGTTCTCATCATGTCTGCTTCAACGAAAACATCCTCTCATAAGACAATTTCCAGAAGAACATCACACAACACAACTGAGTCTCCAAAGTAATCAGAAATTTCCACCTCATGCCTATGATATGATCTTCAAAATAAATGTGCAAGGTAAACCAGGCATGGTGGTGCATGCTTTTAATCCCAGAACTCAGGAGTCAGAGGCAGGTGTATCTCTGTGAGTTCAAGGCCAGTCTTGTCTACAGTGTAAGTTCCAGGGCTGTTACACAGAGAAACCCTGTCTTGAAAAAACAAATGGGGCTGGAGAGATGGCTCGGCGATTAAGAGCACTGACTGCTCTTCCAAAGGTCCTGGGGAGTTCAAATCCCAACAACCACTTGATGGCTTACAACCATCCGTAATGTGATCTGATGCCCTCTTCTGGGGCGTCTGAAGAAAGCTACAGCGAGCAGGGTCAAAGAGAGAAGAAAAAAGTGTCTGAAGACAGCTACAGTGTACTTACATATAATAAATAAATAAATCTTTAAAAAAACAAAACAAATTTATTTTGTAAGGTAAAGAGATCTTACCAGAAGATTTTAGACTAAACCTGCTAGCATCAGATCTGCTAAGTAGTTTCCTTTAGCTTCTATGGGGTCTCTTTTACAACAGGTCTTTACTCTTACTGCCAGTTATTTTGGGAGCAGCATCAGGTCATTTAAGCACACAAGTGGCCATATTTACTCTTATTTTTAGGAATTTGGCATGCTTTGAGAAGGTCATACTTCAGTTATTTAAATTGGTTTGGTTTCTGGTTAAGGAATCAGCTTCTGCAAGAGACTAGAGCAGTTTTTGCAGGAGAATTAATATGGCAGTGAGGCAGCACTGTCACGTGTTCCATTTGGATGGATGCAAACTGTCTTTGAATGACATGGAAGTCAATGCATTTCTCCATCAGTGCTCCAAATGCTGCACGAAGATTGCACTCTTCTGCTCCTACACAGAGAGATGCAACTGTGGCCATTACAATGCTGTTCGCAGTAGTCTGCTGTCTTCTGTATTAATCTGTATGGTTTTTATGCATTTAACTAAATGGAGTGCTAGGAGCACTCATCATTGCACCCTTCAAATATTTGAAAATGGTATCAATTTATTATTAATTACAACGGAGTTTCTCTCTCCACTTCTCTGAGAGCTTCAATTATCTTATATTAGGATATTTGATTGTGGTGCACATCTAGAACTTGCTGGTGTTTTTCTGCCTTTTGCTTTTTGTGTTTCATTCCTGAGGTGTCTCTACTGGTGTTTTTCATATCTTACACTGATTAGACCTGAGGTTTCCATTTGTCCTCTCCTGCTACACTATTTTTATTCCAGAGGACAAGGACTTCCTGTGAAAGTTCTGTCAACATCAGGCAGTGGTAGTGTACGCCTTTTTTTGTTTGTTTGTTTTTGTTTTTGTTTTTCGAGACAGGATTTCTCTGTGTCAGGACTCAGGAGTCAGAGGCAGGAGGGTCTCTGTGATTTCAAGACCAGCCTGGTCTACAGAGTAAGTTCCAGGACAGCCAGGGCTATACAGAGAAATCCTGTCTCAAAACACAAAAATGCCCCACCAACTGTTGGGGAGTCTGAGGCCATTCTGGGCTACATAGCAAGGTTTTGCTTCAAAAGAAACCATCCAGGCTGGGGATGCTGTTCAGTAAGCAGGGGGTAGGAATTAGGAGTAGAAGATTGTACTCAGTTCCCTGACAGGCTGACAACCCTGGCTAAAACAAAACAACATAATAACAAGAACCCTAAGAAAGTAAGCCCAAGGTAACTCTCTGGACAAAGTGAACCCATAGCTCCTGATCAGGATTCCATCTGTTTTTCTGATTTCCTTATATACCCTAGCCCAAGTGGGGTCTACCTCTCTTAAAAGATTCATATCCTCGTGAGTGGGGCTTTATGACTTTTCTTTCTGTTTTCCTCTCCTCCCTATTTTTTTTTAATTTTATTTTTGGTTTTTGTGACAGAATCCCATGAAGCCCAGACTGGCCTCTAACTCACTTTGTAGTTAAGGATGACCTTGAACTCCTAATTCTTCTGCCTCAGCCTCCCAAGTGCTGGGATTCCAGGCATGTACAACAGTGTCTAACCTTTCCTGTCCATCCAAACCTCCTTTTAAAAATGAAGCCAGCTGCTATAAAGTTTTGTGATAAAGAATCAGCAGCTATTTAGAAGAACCAAAACATTTGGGTATGCTTCAGAAATGATCATCTAGGTTAGGTGTTCAACCTTGGCCAAGAGTGTACCCCAGACCAGTGAAGTGGCAACTTCTAAGATACCTGTGCTGTTTTTTTTTTTAAATGTATGTATGAGTGTTTTGCCTGCATCTAAGTCTACAAGTCACAAACTGTAATTATAGATGGTTGTGACACAGCAGGTGGATACTGGGAATGGAACCCTGGTCTTCAGCAAAAGCAGACTCTTGACCAATCCCATCTCAGCATTTTCTTTTGTAAGTCTCCAGATGATGCTAAAGTTCTCCAAACACCTGGCTACCATAAAGCTAGAAACCCAGAGATATTTCACAAGCATGTCAAGTCCTGGCCCACAGGACAGCCAGACAACTTATCTGCATTATCTGACCTGAAATATTGGTGAGCAAAACCTGAGCAGGCTCATGGTGATGTTGTATAATGTTTCTGGAACACCACACGTGGGCAGCTGTACAATCTCAGCCAACTTTTATAGTATGTGTTCCTAGCACTTTAGAGACTGAGGCAGGAGGATTAAGAGATCAAGGCCAGCCTGGAATACATAAGATATTGTCTTAAAAAAACCTTTAAACAAGAGCAAAAACCTGCCTCCCCTCCAAAACAAAACAAAACAAAAACAAACAAGCAAAAAAAACCTCAGATCACCAATGACTACCACGATAGCTCAGTGGAATACTGGAAGCCCAGACTGACCTGTCTTCTGAGCCTGTTCCATGCTGTGGTTTAAGACCAACCACAGCTACAGATTCTTCTTCTTCTTCTTCTTCTTCTTCTCCTTCTCCTTCTCCTTCTCCTTCTCCTTCTCCTTCTCCTTCTCCTTCTCCTTCTCCTTCTCCTTCTCCTTCTTCTGTTTTTTGAGACAGCTACAGGTTCTTATAATCTTTCTAAACAGCCCCATCACTGATCCATTTCCCTTAACTGAAAGGTTATTTGTTGCTTTTCCTGGTGTGGTGTGGGGTGTGTGTGTGTGTGTGTGTGTGTGTGTGTGTGTGTGTGTGTGTGTGACCATTGGTCTATGAAAGTCAACATGTGTATCATCTCAACAATACTCTAACCATGGAACAGATCAGCAAGGTGCAGAGAAGAGTTCTCTGCCATGATCTTGGAAACAATACCTAGAAGTTCAAGACCTATGGCTGTGTTCTTTCCTGGATAGATAAACAAGGAAATGCTACCATCCCCTACACTGGGGATGGCCAGTCAAGGGGCTGACATTAAGACAAACTGGGTAAACCAGAGTTGCCATCTGAGCAATTCCTTGCTACAAATGGTAACATGGTTTCCCCAACACCCCAACTATAGGAGCAACTTACACTAAGGGGCAGGGCAGGGCTACCTAATCCTATTGACTACTCAGCCTTCTTTCTCACCACCTAAAGACCCTGTGACAACCGCCATACCTCTAACAAGCAGCATAGTATCTCTGTCAGGTCATGACCCACAGCTTTCTAGAAATGAGTCTGTCACACTCCCCAAGTGCCAAGAACATGCATAGGACCCCAGCCATGTAGGCATGGCTGCCCAGACACTCAAACTCCCTCCCCTTAAAGGTTCTTCTCATGGGGCCTGCTAACATAATCACAAAGCCTGCTAACCCAATTAACATGAGCATTAAATAAAGCACACAATGCATAGCACAAGCCAGGCAGGGGTAGCACACATCTTTGATCCAAGCACTCAGGAGGCACAAGCAGGCAAATCTCTGTGAGTTTGAGGTCAGCCTGGTCTACAGAGTGAGTTCCAGGACAGCCAGGGCTACACAGAGAAACCTTGTCTTGAAAATAATACACAGCGCAAAACATGGGGAAACGTCCATTCCATTTCTTCTTAGCTCCCAACATCTTCAAAACACCGTCACTGTTGAGGAGGAAGTGTGGCAGAGCTCTAAGGAAGTAAGCCAGGCTGCAGGGCAGTGAGGCCCACGGATCCACCCATCTCTGCACCCCCAGTGCTAGGATAACAAGCACACCCACCACTACACCCAGATTTGTTACATGGATTCTGGGGGGTTAAAATCAGGTCTTCATGCTTTCCAAACAAGCACTTTATTGACTGAGCCACCTCTCTTGTCACCATAATTTGGGTCTTAAAAGCCTCCCCCACGTTTTCTGAACTAACAAGAAGGCAAGGCATCTCTAGAGACTGAAATCTAGAAGGGGTTTCAAAAGTCTTGGAGCTAGAAGTGTCCACTGAAGAGACTGTTTTATGTGTATTTATATATGTATGTATGCATCTCATATACATGCATATGTAAACACACACGTGTGTATATATGTTTTGCGTGTGTGTATCAGATTTCCTGTTCAAAGTTCTGCCTCTTCTGAGAAATAATCAATTCGTACTGGCTTTTACAATGAAAAAATATGACAGATACAGGCATTTGATAGGTGTTTACCTTTGATGAAAGGAGATATTTATCGATTTACTTTGCATGATTTGTGTGCAGGTTGTATATAGCAGAGCTGTGTAAATTTAGTATTTAAAGAACACAACTGTAGGCATTCGTCCCAGAGGGAGGAGGGGCTTCCGGGGGGGGGCTTTCTCTGCTGACGCTTAAGAAAAGAATTCTTTGAGAATGATGGATGCAGCTGTGTTCATGGAGGTGGCTGGCTTAATGACCTCGCTTGCCCCTGGCATACATCCCATGACAGATAGATAGGCTGCTCCGACCTCCTCAGGCTCTGCGTCCCCTTATGGGCAGAGGGCTGGCAGAAACATGCAGACTGAAGTAATTACTAGAATTTCTAAGAGACAAGGGGATCCCGTGGTTGTCTTTGGAGATAGAATTGCTACTTATTTTCCATTCTCATTAAGTGCCATGAGGATTCGGTTGTACACGCCAGAACCTAAGTATGAGGTAGTCCCCCCCTTTCAGAATTGCTGCAAGGCTTATAGATTACAGTGGTGGCTGTTTTCTTTTTAATTAAATCCTGGATTGGTGGCATTTGCCTGCAATCCCAGCACTTGTATGGTATCAGGAGAGTTCAAAATCACTTTCAGCTGCGTAATGAGTTCAAAGCTATCCTGAGCTACACAAGACCCTGTTTCACGAAATTACTTGCCAATAATTAGCTGTGGTGTAACTCAGTGGTAAAATGTGTGCTTAACATAATAAGGAATGCCCTGGTCTTGATCCCTAGCATACACCTGAACATCCGAAAACATTCAGAGATACAAGTATCACTTGAGAATAGTAAAGCATTCAAACAAAACAGAAACAATAGAAAGTGATCTGGGCATAGTGGAGTGTGCTTGTCATCCCAGAATTCAGGATGGAAAGGCAGAGGAATCTGTCAGATTTAGGAAAAAACACTACCCCCTTTTGTTTGTTTGTGTTTTGTTTTGTTTGAGACAGGGTTTCTCTGTGTATCCCCGGCTGTCCTGGAACTCACTCTGTAGACCAAGTGGGTCTTGAACTCAGAGAGCTGCCTGACTCTGCCTCCTGAGTGCTGGGATTATAGGAGTGTGCCACCACAGCCTGGTGAAAAAAGCATCCCATTAAATCACACACACTAAATAAGCACATATAACGGGTCTTGGAATATTCCTAAATATTTTCCATTTACAGACGAATATTCACTGTCTTAATAAAATGCATCCTACTACAAAAGGAAAGCAGTTCCATTTTCAGTTCAGGGAAATATATCTTGAGCTATAGGGCAATCATTTCATTCCTCTGTGTGTGTGTGTGTGTGTGTGTGTGTGTCCCCTTAGGCACATTCTACTTTTTGTTTTGTGAAATGAGATCTCTCGAGGCCTAGGATTTCACCATTCATACCAGGTTGGCTGGCCCATGAGCTCCAGGGACCCCCTTGTCTGCACCTCTCATTTCCCCATCACTCAGCTACAGGCACATAGCACTAAGTCAGGCCTGTGGGTTCCGGGGCTCTGAACTGAGGTCCTCAGGCTTATGAAACAAACTCTTTACTGACTGAGCCATCGCCTCGCCCCCATTTCATTCTTTGGAATAGATGAATAGTATGTCGCTGTGTGCAAATAGCAGCATATCTAAAACATGTCTACTTAAACATGGAAGCTGGCCCTTCATCAATGCCTCATTGGTGCACCATAACATATGTCTGTGCACACACATTTGGGTTATTGTGCAGACATTTCTTTGGATACATTTGAAAGATAATGTATATTTAATATACTCTATTTTGTTTGTTTTTTGAGACAGGGTTTTTCTGTGTAGCCTTCACTGCCCCAGAACTTGCTCTGTAGACCAGACTGGCCTCAGACTCAGACATCCACCTGCCTCTGCCTCCTTACTGTTGGAATTAAAGGCAAGCGCCACACTGACTGGCAAAAAGGTTTTATTATTAAAGTATGGTCTTAGGGTTTTTATTGCTGTGATGAAATATCATGACCAAAAGACAAGTTGAGGAGGAAACAGTTTATACTTCCACAGCACTGTTTATCACTGCAGGAAGTCAGGAGAGGTCAAGATCCTGGTGGCAGGAGGTGATGCAGAAGCCTTGGGGGGGGGGGGGTGCTGCTCACTAGCTTGCTTCCCATGGCTTGCTCAGCCTCCTTCCTTCCTTCCTTCCTTCCTTCCTTCCTTCCTTCCTTCCTTCCTCCCTCCCTCCCTCCCTCCCTCCTTCCTTCCTTCCTTCCTTTGTTTTTTTGAGACAGGGTTTCTCTGTGTAGCCCTGGCTGTTCTGGAACTCACTCTGTAGACCAGGCTGGCCTCGAACTCAGAAATCCACCTGCCTCTGCCTCCCAAGTGCTGGGATTAAAGGCGTGCACCAGCACTGCCCGGCTCAGCCTGCTTTCTTATAGAACCCAAAACTACCAACTCAGGGACAGCACCACCCATAATGGGTTGGGCCCTCCCTCGTCAATCACTAATTAAGAAAAACCTTATAGCTGGATTTTATGGAAGCATTTTCTCAATTAAGGGTTCCCTCATTTCACTTAGCTCTAGTTTGTGTGTCAAGTTGACAGAAGACTAGCCAGCACAAGTATGTTAATTGTACAAAGTCACAAGTTTCATTAAGACATTTCTACATATAGGTTAATTGTGGCCTCTCATTGTTAAAAGAATTATTTTTACTTTCTGTGTTAATGGGGTTTTTGCCTGCATGTATTTGTGTGCATTAAGTGTGTGAAGTGTCTTCAGAGGACAAAGATGTATAAGAGATACTGACAGCTGTCTGCGAGTGCCTTGTGGGTGCTGGGAATTGAACCCAGGACCTCTGGAAGAGCAGCCAGTGCTCTTAAGCACTTAGCCAGCTCTCCAGCCCCTTCCTAATTTCCTATCTTACGCTTTCCAAAATATTTCATGTAGGACATGGTGGTCCAGGACTTTAATTCCAACACTGGTGAGCCAGAGGCAGACAGATCTCTGGGAGTTTGAGGTCAGTCTGGTCAACACAGTTAAATTAGTTCCAGGACAGCCTACATAGTAGTAAGACACCCCCGCCCCCACAAAAAAAGGCCGGCTGTGGTATCTCATGCCATTAATCCCAGCACTTGGGAGGCAGAGGCAGGTGGATCTCTGAGTTTGAGGCCAGCCTGGTCTACAGAGTGAGTTCCAGAGCAGCAAAGGCTACACAGAGAAACCCTGTCTTGAAAACCCTAAATAAATAAATAAATAAATAAATAAATAGATAGATAGATAGATAGATAGATAGATAGATAGATAGATAGATAAATAAATAAAAAAAATAAAAATTTTTTGTTGGGATGAGGAACTGTGGGGGGGGCAACGGCTGGAATGTAAATAAGTAACTTAATTTTAAAAATATTTTAAATGTAATGAAGCAGAAGTATAATAAAATATTTAAATCTAATTTTTTTTTTTTTTTTTTTTTTGTAGGGGGCATGGTATGCAATAGCGTTAAAGTCAGAGGAAAACTTTGGGAAGTCTGTTCTTTCTTTCTACCGTGGATGGGTTCGAGTGACTGAACTTTGGTAGTCAGGCTTGAATGACATGCTTTCTGCCTCAGCCTACCCAGTACTAGGATGTCAAGAATGAACCACCGCCAAGTAGTTTTTGTTTTGCTTTTGAGATTTGTTTTCCTATGTTGCTGCTCTGGTCCTTACTATGGCTTAGGATGATTGTTCTTCAATCTGGCTTGCAGGGAAAGATTTCCGTTTGTTTAACGAGCAAGGAAATGAAAAACAGAAACCCGAAGACCTTCTCCTCTGTAGCACTCACATGCGCTCGCACTTCTGGCACAGGATGCGGTTTTATCTACGTACAAACTCTGAAATTCAAATTGGTAGATAAGCAAACCGAACTTTGCACAACCTACAACTACCTTTTTAAAGGACACCTCCAGACCAGCCTACTCCGCAATCGCAGTGTGAAAAACACCCAAACTCACGCCCGCTCTCTCGCGAGAGTTGACGTCATTGGCCTGTGCCAATGACCAGGCGGTCGCGCGTCTTGCGTCACACCCAGTTCGGGTGTGCTGTCTCACTGGTGAGGCCGTGTACCCAGGAAGTCCCTGTGTCTGTGGACCTGCAGCCTCCCGCTTCCCGGCACCATGGAGTACCTCATTGGCATCCAGGGCCCAGACTATGTCCTGGTCGCTTCTGACCGGGTGGCCGCTAGCAATATTGTCCAGATGAAGGACGGTGAGAGGAAGCAGGGGGAGGCCCGGCGGGCCTGGGTGTAGGGGCAGTCGGCGAGAGTTGGTGATGGGTAGGGTGGGCCTCGCTCTGGGCAGCTTGGAAGATGGAGCTCAACGTGCTCTGCCCTTCCGGCACTGCAGAATTTAGAAGCCGGTAAGCTGGCAGACAAGCTTAAGACCCTAGCGTTGGATTCTAGGTGAGGCAGTGCTCCGGCCTTGGCCAGATGAGGATTACTAGGTGAGAGTTGCCCAGGGTGGGGAATTCAGTTTGTAAGTGTGTGCTCGGCGCTAGGCGCCTCAGACCTCTGAATTTCTGGCAATTTTCGGTCGTCACAGATAGAGGTTAGTTTGCGGGCGCCCTAAGGTGGGATCTTGGGGAGAGTGAGACTCCCCAGAGTTTGGCAATTCCACTCTGCTTCCGCTGTCTTCAGTTGCTCAGCTCAGAGTCTCTTCCGGCTTTCACTGACTGCTAGGTTTTTCTTGTAGTTAAATAGTTTAATGCAACAGAGATGGCGTCTCTTTATTTGCTTTATGATTTTTGTAAGTTATTTTTCCGTGCCCAGATTTTCTTATCTCTCAGATTACTAATACCCAGCTCAAAACTTGTTGAGAAGATTAAGTGAACGAGTTAGCATTGGACAAATACTTAATAAACTGAAGCATATATGTATCAAGTGTGTCCAGCGTTAATATTTTAATTTGTTAAAAGATTGGCTCTACTATGTGCCCTTTTTACAGAGTTAGTTGGAGACAGAATATGTATAACTAAGATATGTATGTATATATATATATATATATATATATATATATATAAAATAACACACATATTTATGTGTGTGTGTGTGTGTGTGTGTAATGTATAAAACTTTCTTAAGGAGATGTTGAAATAACTCAGTAGTAAAATGCTTTTGACCAGGCTTGACAACCAGAGTTTGATCCCAGAACCCAGATGATAGAGGAAGACACCCCACCCAAACCCCTGCAGGTTGTCATCTGACCTGTACACCTGTTCTGTGGCATGTGTACGCAGGGCAGAACAAGAGAGAGTTTCTAAATTAATAATTTTTAAAAGTATCAAAGAAAAAGTTTCTAAGCTTGCAGGTGGTAGAAGCTAGGTTCACATCTGTGTAATTTGGGAATTAGGATACAATTCAGTGGCAATGTATATTTCTGCCATGTACAAGGCCCCAGGTTCCAGTCTCAGCAGCACTCCAAAAACAAGTTAGTAGACATTATGCAAAATGATCTCTTTTACCCTTAACAACTATACTGCCTCTTTTATAGTGACAGTTGACTCACAGAACCTGAGTGTTATCATGATTGATGGCATGTTACTGTTTGAAAGATATTTAGCATTTGTTCAGTGTATTAAAAGTTCATTTGACAAGTTTCATGCCTCTCTGTGTACTTTACAGTGCTAGTTACTGAAAGGAGGAAAAAAAAGAAATACTGTGTAGTTGGGAAGGTGGCTGAGTAGATCAGAGTGCTTGCTATGCAAGCATGAAGAATTTAAAATCCAAGTACTCGTTTAAAAAAAAATTAATCCGGGCAGTGGTGGCGCACGCCTTTAATCCCAGCACTTGGGAGGCAGAGGCAGGTGGATTTCTGAGTTCGAGGCCAGCCTGGTCTACAGAGTGAGTTCCAGGACAGCCAGGGCTATACAGAGAAACTCTGTCTCGAAAAACCAAAAAAAAAAAAAAAAAAAAAAAAATTAAACAGGCATGGCTGTGTGCCTGTAACTGTACTTGGGAGCAGCAAACAGATCCTGGGAGCTCACTGACCAGTCAGTCAAGCCCAAAGGGTGAGCTTCTGCTTCGTGAGAATAAGCTGGAGGATAGCCGGATATCCTTCTCTGTCCCAGGTGAGGCAGGTATACCCATACACTCCTGTGTGTAATACACAGGCAAAGTTAGTAATTCAGTAAGAGCCAGATACCTGTACAAATAATTGTAACACAAACTAGAACGTGATTGATGGGTTGAGACGAGCATTCAAGCTTTGGGTTGATAAGAGGAGACTGCTTTCAGGGAGTGATGGTGACGGAGATTCTGGTTGTAGACGATTAGGGGAAGCTTTGAAGGCGAATAGCAGGTAATCTTAGATTCCAGGAAGACAAATGATTAGATCTGGACTTTCCTGGAGTGTGTTGTCAGAGCTGAAAAGGCACAGTTGCCACAACTGATTTCACAAGAAAAGGCAGCTCTCTGGTGTGAGCCTGGAGCTCCCATCTGGGGAATAGAGAGAATGCTGTGAACTTTGCCTGCATTCTGTTCTTTCTGAAGAACTTGACTTCATACATCTATGTTATTGTTTCTCAAGACTTTATGAAATCTTATGATTAGTTTGTAGAAGTTATGTTTGTAAGCCAGTCTCCAAAGGATTAAGTTTATTTTGCGAGTAAATTTGTCCATTGTTTTGAATAGCACGGCCTTTGACAGCAAGTGATTTGAGCATGAAGAGTATAGGTGGAGCGAGCGGTCATCAAGTTAATGGGTCTTCTGTTTCATCACAGTGAATATATGAATAACTTTGAAAAGGAGAGCTCGCTCTATGCCCTTATCCATACTAGATGTTACATGGGATGCAACCTCTTAGCTAAAATCTGAAGAAAAAGCCAAGACAAGGAGAGCCAGCCATAGTGTATCCCTATAATTCCATCCCATAGACAGAGGAATGATGTTCTCTAGTTGGAGACAAGCCTGGCTTATGTAATGAATTCAAGGACACTGTAGGAGTACATACTGAGCCCCTCTCTCTCTCTCTCTCTCTCTCTCTCTCTCTCTCTCTCTCTCTCAAAAAAAAAAGCAAACATTGAAGAAAAATCCAGGAAATAAATAAATAAATACAAGATGTTTTTTTATGTGTTATAAGTATTACTAGTTAGTGTTAGGCCAGTTTTTAAATCAATTATTTTAGAGGTAAATCGTTAGAATAGGCACAGAGAAGAAAAAGATTATGGTATGGAAAAAAGATGAATCTGAGTAAGTCCTTGAAAAAGAGTTGGAAATAATTGTACTCAACTGATAACCTTTTCTGGTATGAAAAACTTAGGGGCTGGGCAGTGGTGGCGCACGCCTTTAATCCCAGCACTTGGGAGGCAGAGGCAGGCGGATTTCTGAGTTCGAGGCCAGCCTGGTCTACAGAGTGAGTTCTAGGACAGCCAGGGCTACACAGAGAAACCCTGTCTTGAAAAACAAAAACAAACAAACAAAGAAAAACTTAGGGTAGGAGTTTACAATTGTCTGAGCGAATTTGTTTGGAATAGTCAAGAATGCTGAACAGTAGTAATTTTGAGGGAGACTTTTTTTGCAAATACTTTTAGGGGAAGGTTTTTTGGCTCTGTGAAATGGAGTCTTGCTATGTAGCTCTGACTGACCTGATACATGTAACAGCCTCCAAGACCTGGAGTGCTAGGCATGCAGCGCCACACTGGTTCACACTGCCTGTTGTCATTTTTTTCATCATACTACTTGGAAACTATGTTAATACTAGGAAGAAGACATTTTCCAAAAAGTGGGCCCCCCCCACCCCCTCACCTAAACAGAATGACTTTTTTTCCCCTCTGAGACAGGGTTTCTTTGTGTAGCCTTGGCTATCTGAGTGAGAACTCACTCTGTAGACCAGGCTAGCCTCAAACTCACAGAGATCTTCATGCCTCATCTTCCCTAGTGCTGGGACTCAAGGTGTTCACCATCACCGCCTGCCCAACAACAACAGAATGACTTTTAAGTTACTCTGGTGCTATTCTGAATTCCTACGATATATGTGGTATAGACTGCATTGTCTAACACTGAGTGTAACAGTTTTCTTATCTGTGAGCTAGGTATTGGTAAGTGATAGTGTTAGGATTTTACATAGTTGATGACCAGAGTTTAGACTGGCAAATCATTTGCCCACTGTGCTGACCAAAATGTCTGTTTAGTGGGTTCTGGTCAGTTTGACTGCATGGCATTCCATGTTGATACTCATTTGGTTGTATGTGTTTGTGGATCTTGTAAGTTTATTGACAAGTGTAAGAACCTCCTTGAGCTGTACAGACAGCTTCTTGTACCACCCAGGGCCGTAGATATCCATCAGTTCTGTGTTGAGGCATTATCTTTTGCTATTCACTGAGAGCATGTTCACTGTTTAAAATAAGTAGGCCTAATTTACATTAATTTAATAATTAATAGTTTGCTGCCTTGAATCTTAGCCTTTGTTATGAAGTGTGACATAAAACTTATTCTCCTTAAAAGATACTTTTGCTCCAATATTTACTGTATATATGCACACAGACTTGTCACAGCACATGTGTGGAGGTCAGGGGACAACTTGGAGGAGTCATTTCTGTCTGTCCACTGAGTGGGTTCTGGGGATTGAATTGGGGGGTGGGGCAAGGCCTTTACCTGCTGAGCCATATTGCCTATCTACTTTTTTTTTCCTTAAAAACAATGCAAACTTATTAAGTAGTGTTTTCTTACAAAAATGAAACTTGTTAACTATAGAGATCTAGAAAATGCTGATAAGCAAAAGGAAGGAAATAAATCACTCAGATTCTTTCAAGAATTTGGAATATATACCCTTCTGGTCTTTTTCTTTGCAACATATGTCTAAATGAATCTTCCTTTTAGAACAGCTTTGCAAACTAACAGTCTTTGATGTGTGACAAATGGGAATTTTAAGGCAATTCAACATTATCTATAGACATATTTTATGTGGGAGCCTACTACCAGTCCAAATATCCACATTATTAATGTCTACAACTCTCCAACAGGTGTAAAGTATTTGATAGTTGCATTTGTTCCTTAAATCCTATTAAGAGATTTTGACATTTCAAAAGCTTTCACACAGGAAAAGATGTCTCCCAGGGGAGATTATTCAGCACTATTAGAAAAAGGAAAAGTGAAAGTGGGGGTAAGATAGGAAGAGTAAAGCTTTTCTCTGAAGCTGCAGATAAATACTGTGTTTCCTTCCCTAGGCAACAGTTACAACCTGAGTATTTATCTGTTTAATCTGAATGAGTCTGGTTTAGCTAGATAAGGCTAGAGTATTATGGTTTTCACTAGTTATTTAGATAGCTCGCTGTTAGCACATTCCTTAAAGAGTCTGCTTTGGCAACCAATTTTCCTTTTTTCTTTTGATATGCCCCTGGTTTACTTTATAAAGTAGTTTGGATTCTCAGCTGATTTTTTTTTTTCTTCTTTCTTGAGAAGGTTCTTTAAATTTAACTGTAGAATCCATTCTTTTCACCGTTTTTAAAAAAATGTTTATATAACATTTGTAGTAGTAATAACGTTTCAGAACTTTGTACTTAACTCCTGTGCCTCAAGATAATCACCATAGTCTGGATTCCTTCAGCTTTCCTCACCTTCCCATTCCTTGTATTTATATGTTCTTGACTTGCTTTTGTTGCTTGTTTGTTTTTGTCTTTTGAAATAGAGTCTCACTTACTATGTAGCTCTGGCTGCCCTGTAGCATTCTATGTAGAATAAGCTGTCCTCAAGCTTATAGGGATCAGCCTGTCTCTGCTTCCAGAGTGTAATAGTGTCTTTTATTCACCTGATAAAATTGTCATCTCTGAGGCTTACTGCCTCTGTCTACCAATTAACCTAGGCCTAATCCTGGGATCCTCTATCCTCTGTTCAATCTAATCTTGCAATCTGTTATAATCTTCTGGCTCCTTCTCATTCCCTGGCTTGTTCTGTCTTTACCTGTGTCTAGCTTGCTTTCTTCAACCTGTCTCTGTATAACTGTTCCAGTAAAACTGCTTACACATACACACACACACACACACACACACACACACACACACACACACCCTGTGCTGCTCATTTAAGTAGTTTCTCTTTCCTCTCCCTTCTTTTTAGAGTTCGCTGTGTCCTATTCTGTTAAGTCTTTCTTTGGTTTGTCACTTTGTCTGCCACTCAATTAGACATCAATTTCAAACATGGGTGCTTCCTTCTACAAACTAATTTTACCTTTATTGTTTGGATTAAAGGTGTGTACTGAGGGTGTGTCTGTATTCTAGCCAGAGGGATTAAATGTGTTTTCTAAGGGTTGAGGCACACCACAACTAGAAACAGGTTTTTTTCAGTAAATAATATAATATTGGGGTTCTTAGTGTGATCAAATATCTTGCAACACCATATTGCTTGAATTAAAGCATATGACCCATGCCAAGCTTAAATTTTATTTTTTAATTAAGTAAGTAAGTGGTAGAGATTGAATTCTGGGCTTCAAACACACTCCACATATGCTATATCATTGAGATACATCTATAGCTCCAAATTGTAATTTAAAAATAATATTTATTTTTATGTGTATAGGTGCATGTATGTCTGTATACAACATGTACACAGTACCCTCAGAGGTCAGAAAAGGGTATGGGATTCCCTGGAACTGTAGTTACAGATGGTTGTGAACCTAATGTCAGTGCTGGGAATCACCTGGGTTCTCTGCAGGAGCAGCCAGTGCTCTTAACTGCTGAACCATCTCTCCAGCCCTACCTTTTCCTGCAATTGTATCTTAAATAGTCTGCTTTCATATATAATTTCCAATATAAATTAACATTAATATGTAGTTAACCTGTTGGCTAGTGAAACTATTAAAGTCTTATAATAACAATGATTGGTAAAATTCTTCATTATAGTCCTTAATAGACCTGTTTATAATTGCATATATAATTAGCTTTTAGTTTCTGTGGTCGCAGTTTCTAATATGAATTTCTTTTCCTTTGAGCAGATCATGACAAGATGTTTAAGATGAGTGAAAAAATCTTACTCCTGTGTGTTGGAGAGGCTGGAGACACTGTACAGTTTGCAGAATATATCCAGAAAAACGTGCAGCTTTATAAAATGCGGAATGGTGGGTAAGACTTAGAGGGCAGCTTTGGCTGGTGCATTAGTTTTCTAGGGTCAGCATGCAAGGTACCACAGCCTGGGCAGACCCAACAACAGAACTCTTTCCTAGCTCTAACGGCTACAGTTGTGAAGTCAAGGAGTTAGCAGAGTTGAAGTTTTCTGAGGCTTTCTCCTTGGCTTGTAGACGACCATCTTCCCCCAGACTTTTCCTCTGTATTCTCTATCCAAATCTCCTCTTATGAGGACACCAGTCACATTGGATTGCAGCTCACCCTCATAACCACATTTTTTACTTAATTGTCTCTTTGTATATTTTATTATCTCTAGATACAGTCACAGTTGGAAGGTCTGTGATTAGGGCTTTAGCATATGAATTTTCGGAGGATACTATTCAGTCTGTAGCCGTTGGTTTATGTTTAGTTTTGAACTGAAGATGGGTGTTCTTTACTGACAGTCTTATCCACTGTTAGATTGATGGGGTCACAGGTTTTCATTTGCATCTTCCTACTAAAAGAAAAAAATTAGAGGCGAGTATGTGACCTCTGAGTTGTAGACCGGACTGGTCTACAAATTGAGTTTTCAAGACAGCCAGGGCTACACAGAGAAAAACAAAACAAAAATCTGGACCCTAAATTCTTATTTATTTATTTTTTTTTAATTTGTTTATTTTATTTCTATGAGTACACTGTCGCTGTCTTCAGACACACCAGATTTTAAGTTCTTTGTTTTATTTCATGTGTGTAGGTGTTTCCCTTGCACACATGTTGTTGCACCACATGGTGCCCATAGAGGCCAGAAGATCCTCTCGGACTGGAATTACAGAGGGTTCTGGGTTCTGGGTTCTGGGAATTAAACCTAGACCATCTGGAAGGGCAGGTCCTGCCCTAAACTGCCGAGCCATCTCTTCAGCTCCATGGCTTTACAGTATCGTATATAATAAGTCATTTGTCCTCCTTGGGACTTTATTTTCTTTATCTAAGATGGGATTATATTTATATTAATGAAAATGTTTTGACAAGAAGTGGTGGTACATGCCTGTAATCCTAGCACTTGGAAGATGGAAGCAGGAGGATCAGAGGTTAAAGGTCAGATTCAGCTACACAGAAAGTGTGAGGGCTGACTCAAGAAACAAAACAAAATAGCCAGACATTGATGGCACAAGCCTTTAATCCCAGCACTTGGGAGGCAGAGGCAGGCAGATCTCTGTGAATTCAAGGCCCACCTGGTCTACAGAGTGAGTTTCAGGATAGCCAAAGCTACACAGAGAAACCCTGTCTTAAAGAAACAAAGGAAAAAAGGGGGTAAAAAAAGAAAAGGTTTCGAGTGGCTTGGGGATTTAGGTCTTTGGCAGAGTACTTGCTAAGCGTTTGGGAAGCCCTGGGTGTAATCCTAGTGCTGCACAAAAGAGAAATGCTTTGTGAACTTAAGGTTCTTAGTAACTATAAGACTCGGTACTTTCAAAGCACTCGTTTGAGGCTGGAGCTGCTCCTGCAGAGGACCTGAGTTTGGTCCCAATACACACATGATGGTTTACAACCATCTATAACTCCGTCCATTCCAGAGGATCCAACACCATCTTTGGCACCAGGTACACATGTGGTACAGGTTCATGCAGGCAAGCTACTCATACATGAAATTAAAATGAATCTTAAAAAAAAAAGCCTTGCCAGGCAGTGGTGACGCACGCCTTTGATCCCAGCACTTGGGAGGCAGAGGCAGGCGGATTTCTGAGTTCGAGGCCAGCCTGGTCTACAGAGTGAGTTCCAGGACAGCCAGGGCTATGTAGAGAAACCCTGTCTTGAAAAAAAAAAAAAGCCTTAGAGTCAGGTGTGATGGCGCACATCTTTAGTCCTGCATTCAAGAGGCAGAGGCAGGCAGATCTCTGAGTTAGAGGCCAGTCGGGTCTACAGCTCTTGTTCCAGGAGAGCCCAGGCTAGGCAGAGAAACCCTATCTTGAAAACATAAAAGAATTAGAATATTGCTTTGGTTTAATTTTTATATGATTACTTATGTAAAATGACTAATATCCATTCATAAACATTTTTTTTTAATTTTTATTTTTGATACTTTATTTACATTTCCAATGTTTCCCCTTTTCTGAGTCTCCTCTTTGGAAACCCCCTATCCCCTCCCCATCCCCGCCTCTGTGAGGGAATTCCACCTCCCACCCACCCGCCTACCCATCCCCATATTCCAGCCTTGACATTCCCCTTTACTGGGGCCTCTAACACCATCAGGCCCAAGGGCCTTTTCTCTCTCCCTGATGGCCATCGAGGTCATCCTCTGCCACATATGTGGTCCAAACCATGGGTCCGTAGATGTGTATTCTTTGGTTGGTGGTCCAAACTCCAGGATGACGGGGGTGGGTGGGGGGTCAGGCCCATTGACACTCTTGCTCCCTCCATGGGGCTGCAAACTCCCTCAGCTCCTTCAGACCTTCCTCCAACTCCTCCATCTGGGACCTCACTCTCAGTCCAGCGGTTACTGTAAAGTGAAACTTGGGCATTCTGAACTTTTGGGCTAATATCCGCTTATCAGTGAGTACATACCATGTTCCTTCTTTTGTGACTGAGTTACCTCGCTCAGGATGATATTTTCAAGTTCCATCCATTTGCCTGCAAGTTTCATTAAGTCATTGTTTTTAATAGCTGAGTAGTACTCCATTGTGTAGATGTACCATATTTTCTGTATCCATTCCTCTGATGAGGGACACCTGGGTTGTTTTTTAGGCAGCATATTTAGCATTATTCTCCCAATTGCCTAAATGTTTTTAGAGGTCTTTCTTACCAATATTAAGCACTGTGCTTATTACTGCAGAAAATTAGTGGGTGATCAAGACTTAGACCCTGCCATTCAGGAACCTAAAAGTATGCTACTTGGGATTACAGTACTTATGGTGAAGGGTCTGCTAATGCTTCTGAGATATGGTGCTGGCTCATTGGCTCTCTTGAGAGAGGGCTGAGTGACTGAGAAGAATAGGAAGAGTTGCTGGTTACATGTGTTTTAGGTGCTAAAAGTCAGTGCCTAAAAGAAAAATTGTGTTTGTTTAAATTAACCCTTAAAGACTCTTAAGTTAGTTACTTTATTAAGTACAGTTTAGAAGATGGAGGTAGAAGGATCAGGAGGTCAAGACTATCCTCAGTTGTATAATGAATTTGAGGCCAGCCTGATGACTCAGGACCCTACTTACGTGAGATCATGTTTCAAAAAACATAAATAAATAAAAATGGCTTTTAACGAGGATCATAGTTATAGTTAGGTAGGTGTGGTGGTGCACACCTGTCATCGCGGCACTTAGAAGGCAGAAGCAGGAGGGTCTCAGGGCTCCAAAGAGAAAAGGTATAGAGAAGTGGTTTGGGTGAATACTGTTATTTTCTTCTGCTTCACTTCAAATGTGATTCTTTATGTCTTGAACCAGGATATGAATTGTCCCCCACAGCAGCAGCTAATTTCACACGCCGGAACCTGGCTGACTGTCTTCGGAGTCGGGTAAGCAGCTGGCGGCTTTTGCCAACAGCAGAGCGCTGCGCTCTCACTCTCCTGTTCCACATGAACAGGATTTTGGCCATTTTTGACTTTCTTCAACTCTTGCCACTGCTCATCATTCCTTTTCAGTCCCCTTGCCTTATTTTAAGAACAAAATTAAAAGTGTTTTAGCATTTATTTTGCATGTGGGGTGGGATGGCCATGGAGGTAGGAGAACGAGTTGCAGGAACTGGTTCTCACCTTCCTCTATATGGGCTACAAGGGTCAAGCTCAGGTTGGGAGGTTTGCTGGCACTTGCCTTTACTTGCTGAACCATCTCTCTGGCCCAAAAGAAAGGTTTCTTAAATTTTGTTTGTTGTGGTGTACTAACATGAAGGACTGCGATAAACTACCCCCCTCCTGGAGACTTTATTTATTTATTTATTTTCAAAGCAATTTTAAGCTCACAGCAAAATTAAGAAAAAAATACAAATATTTTCCCCATATAAACTTAGCCCAGATACACATATAGCATCCTATGTTATCAGCATCTACCAGAGTGATGTATTTCTACAACTAGAGAACCTATATTGACAGTATGGGGTCATAGTTTATATTAGGATATACTCAGAGGCATGCATTCTGTGAGTTTAGATAAATGTGTAAGAACCTAAATCCATCAGTGTCATACAGAGTATTTTCACTGCCCTGAATGTCCTCTGCCCCGCCTGTTCTCTTCATCTGCTGAACCCCTGATAGTATCTAATACTCTTACTATTTGCATGGTTTCCCTTTTCAGACTGTCATAGCATACAGTTGGAGTCATACCATAGTTAGGCTTTCAAATTGGCTTCTTGGTGACGTGATTTAAAGTTCCTTCACATAGGGCTGGAGAAGTGGCTCTGGTTAAGTACACTTGCTGTATTCCAGAGAACTTGAGTAGCTCCTGGCACCTATGTTATTCAGTTCACAGTAGTCTGTACAGCTGCAGGGGGTCCCATGCCACTGGCCTCTTCAGGGACCTGCACTCCTGTACCTGTACCTACATGCAGATGTATACACAAATAATTTAAAATAGTAAAAACTAATTTAAAAAATAATATTATAAAGTTCTTCCATGTCTTTTCTTGGTTTGACAGTTTCTGTCTGTCTGTCTTTTTTTGTTTTGTTTCTTCAAGACAGGGTTTCTCCATGTCACCCTGGCTGTCCTGGAACTCTCTCTGTAGACCAGGCTAGCCTTGAACTGATAGAGATCTGCCTGTCTCTGCCTCTCTAGTGCTGGAATTAAAGGCATGTGCCACCTCTACCCAGCTAGGTTATTTCTTTTTAGAACTGAGTTATATTCCTTTGTCTGAGTGTACTGCAGTTTACTTATCCTTTTCCTACTGAGGGATATCTTAATTGCTTCCAATTAGAGGCAGTTTGTATCTGGGATTTCTTTAGATGTATTTGCAGTTTTTTGGGGGTAAATTTTAAGGAGTGTGATTGCTGGTTTGTACAGTAAGAATATGTTGAATTTTGTAAGAAAGTGCCAAACATTTTTGACATGTTTTTATTTTTGTTGAACTGTGGCTGAAGGTCCCTACGTAGTAATGGAGGTATGTCTTTCTGTGACTGTTTAGCCAAAGCATGGAGAGGGATCTTTATTTGTTCTAGTCTTGTATATTTTAGCATTCTCTATCTCATGTAAAAGGAGGCATCATTGATTTAAGAGAGCTTAATTGTGTAGGATATGCCAAGAGAGTTCACGTGATTGTCAAGGGTGTACATTTTCCCCGCGGGGACTAAGTAAATAGAGCCTTACCACGTGACCTTACCCCCTGTGCCTATTTATTCATCTATGATATCCAGATAACTTCCTAACCCCAGAGGAGTGCCAGGAAAATGAATGTTTGTAAATCATAATATTTAACATTCATATGACTTTTGCCCAAAGCATTTTGCTTAATAATTTAATCTACTCACTATTCCACTGAGACAAATTGTAGTTGATTCTCTTGCTGATTCAGTGAAAAGCATAAAGTGGCAGAGGGACTAGTTGAGGGCACACAGCAGGTCATACAGAGCGATGATAATTATACCATAATTTGACTGTTTGCCTTAAGGTCAACTTTTTGATTCTTCTGTAGCAGTTTAGAAAATTGGTGCTCTTGGTGATTGGGGTTTCATCTGCCTTCTTAAACTTAGTCACGTGTCATCAAAACAAATATGGGTATTACGTTTTTTATAAACCTGCTTGCTATCTATGGATTATTTAGAATATTTAGTTTTAAAGGTGTGTTTGTATCTGTGTATGAATGTGTGCATGTGAGTGCATGTGCCTAAGAAGGCCAGTGACACTGGATCACTCCAGAGCTGGAGCTATAAATACCAGGTGGTGAGCCGCCTGATATTTATAAATGTCAGCATGTGTGACATGGATGTTGGGAGCAGTATGGGCTCTTAACCATTGAACTACCTCTCCAGACCTACTATAGATCTTCAAAGCACTTTTATTTTCCTGTGCCTGATATTAGACCCTAAGCATCTCACTAAATAGAATCTGCCCCAGTGCTAGCTTTGATCAAGTGCTTTGCAATCTCAGTGATCCATAAACAATTTTTTAGTGTGTGGGTTTTGCCTGCATGTATGTCTGTGAACTATGTACATGCAAGTGATCATTATATTTGAGAAGAAATCAGAAACATAATGGATTGCAAGGTAAAGACAGATTTACATACATTATTTTGATCTGGGTAAAAATCAGGGATCTTTTATTTAATCCTTGAGGGAGAATTGTGGGTCAAATACTAGGTTTCCTACCACCCAGAAGTGCCTGAATTATTGAAGGAGTGTGCATGTCATGGCTCCCTGTGTAGAATGTTCCTCTGATTTACCAAGCAGAACTGGAATAAGAATTCCAGCTTGGGGCATAGTAAAAGCTTTACCATTAAATGCTGCAGACATTAAGTGAATTAAGCTCCTTTTAGAATTGAGATGAGTGGGAATTTGCTTCATGCAAATGCAGTGAATCCACCTAATCTCCACTAATAGAAATGTTTGATGTTTTGAACAAGTAAATGTCCCTGTAGATAAAGACAAGGAACTCTAAATGTTGACTACCTCTGCCTTGTGCTTCTTTGTTCATCTAGTCCCATATCAAAGTAGATCGTAAAATAAGAATTTGTACTTTAGTTAGAGTTTTAGTTTTAGTTTGTGTATCTGTGTGTGTGGGTGCACATGCTTCCACATGTGTGTAGGTACCTAGGGAGGCAAGAAGAGGACATTGGATTCCTTGGGGTTAGAGTTACAGGCGCTCATGCGCTGGGTAATGAGGTGCTAAGAAGAGAACTCAGGTCCTCTGAAAGAACAGCAAATGCTCTTAACTGCTGCGCCATCCCCTCTAGCACCAGTACTTTATTTTATTCTAGAGTGAGAAATGATAATAGTTTTATATATTCCTATTATGAAGGCACTATGTTTGATATATTTACATGGTAACATTGGTTGGTGCATGATACATATTTCAGGTTAGCCAGATTTTATGTATATGAAATTTCATATAGATGTCTACAGCTCTTTCATTTACTGTGTCTGTGCGTGTGTCGGTGTGTGTGCCTGTGTGTGTGCCTGTGTGTGTGCCTGTGTGTGTGCCTGTGTGTGTGCCTGTGCGTGAATGCTTGCTCACTCGCTCACTCAGGCTTACTGGTGGTATCCGGTTGAAGGACATTTACCTCAAAATGTATAAAATCTTATATAAAATGAAGGCAATTTGGATTTGAAGTTGAAGTTGTATAGTCTTTTTGGACAATTGCTAGCTGTATGTCTTTGAACACATTCTAAGCTCAACTTTCCTATTTACAAAATAATAGTATTTCATAGGATTATTATAAGGATTAAAACATAATCATGCAAAGCCCTTTGTATATTATATAAAACATGTAATGATTGAATGATTTTGTTTTTATGATGCTATTGTTTGGCTTAAGCAATTTAATGGCTATGTTATCTTTACAGGGAATTAATTGTTGAATTATTTTAATTCAACTGATGAGATACTAAAGTGAGGCTATAGGAATTTACTAGTATTAGTGGACAATGTAGAAATAAACTAACATTGAACATCTGTTACTTGTTAAGATTTGTTCTAGATTTACCCAGTATGTGTGAACACCACTAACTATAAAGGGTTATTTAAATTCCAATTAATTAACCCCTCCGACCCATGCCATCTGCCACCATTATTGAACCTAGGACCTAATAAAATATTTCAATGCATTTTATTAAATAAGAAAGTCCAGGAAGGTGTCTTCTGGGTTTTTCTTGAGTAAGAAAGTTGTGTTTCTTAGTTTTGGGGTTTAATCAGCCATAGACATGCTAACTATATGCTCTGTCACTGAGCTACTATAGCCCAAGGACCAGCATCTGTGTGTGCGCATGTGCACATGCATGCCGTGGCATGGCTGTGGAGCTCAGAGGGGTTGGTCCTCTCATCATTTGGGTCGGGGATTGAACTCAGACCATTAAGCTTGATAGTGAACCACTTTAATCCCATTAAATCATTTTGCCTATTGGCCCCACTGTGGTATTATCTATATGATTATATTATCTGATTCCCTTAAAAATTAACTGTTCCATACACCATCTTCATGTCAGTGATGTGAGACTGAAGTATGAACCAGGCCACTCCAGTGTCCTTGGGGAATGCAGTTTTGTGTTGAAGCTTTAGCAGAATGCTGGCCTCAGTAGTGTGTAGTCTTCCGGGCTTTACTACCACCACTGATGGTCAGTGTTTTCATAGGACTTTTTCTGACCTGTTTCATAAGCCTTTGGGGGGTTTCTCTCCCTCCCTCCCTTCCCCCCTCCTCCCTCCCTCCCTCCCTCTCCCTCCCTCTCTCTCTCTCTCTCTCTCTCTCTCTCTCTCTCTC
>CM052702.1:114924887-115095766 GCA_028551405.1 Uromys caudimaculatus
TGCAGGAATTACATGTAAAATTTTAATCTAAAAGGCAGCTTCACCATTCTTTTCCCTGTAGTTTAAAATGTAATAGTTAAAACCTGCCGAGGGAGGCTCAGCACCTGCTCCACTATGAGCTAGTTGAAAGTGCTGAGAGGGCCGCAGCAGATTGGATCAGATAGCAGATCTAAAGGTCTGCTGGTGGGGGGTGCTGCTCAGCAATGGAGCGTGAACTTACTTAGCCAAGCCCTAGGTTTAATCCTGCTTCCAAGAAAATAAACATAAGGATCTGATGTCAACGCTTGAATTTTTTTTTTTTTTTTCAGCAAAAGGAAAAGAAATGTAGGAAAGAAAATTAGTCACTTTAGAAGTGATCACTGCTCATCTCTGCCCTGCATAGGAGTGTGTTTGTTTTGGGTAGCAGGGGAGGGGCAGGGACAGCGAGCTTCTATTCTAAAAGGGCCCTGTTGCTGTGAGACTTCTGTTCTGCACGGAAGTTATTCTCTTCATTCCTTATGTGGCTGGCACAGAGACCATCCCCTGTTTATTGGTATCCTTGGGTCATGTGACCCAGTGAACAGCTGGACCAGGTGAAACCTTGACTTTGCAAGTCTTATCCCCTAAACACAACCAACCATTTGTTACTTGTGATTAAAATATCACTAACAAGGGTAATTTCATGTGCTTTTTTGGCATATGTGTTTAGCAGGATGTGACATGACGAAGCACTGCCATTTCCTCTCTGCGCCATCTCCCTTGAGGCCTCCTCTTCCCCGCCTGCCCCTGTCTCGCCATGCCCAGGCTTGCCTTCCAGCTCACCTGCTCCAGATGGGTGGCACAGTGGGAGGACACTGGCAAAGGCACATGTGTTTATTTTCCGGAGACAAAACATTGTGCTGTTGCAGATGGCAGTGCCTTGGAGCAAGTGGCAGCCTCTGACACCACTGCCACACAGCCTGGGCATCTTGATAGACAGAGCTGGCTTACTCTTGGTGATGGGGAAATTGGAGAGAAAAACAAAATTGAAGATGTTAATCAATTCCTGGACTTTTGGTGCAAGTAGCAGTCTTCTGCTGGTGGGGAGTAGTTTTCTTCCCCCACAGTTGCATCAGTCAGCTAGTTGGCAAACTGTACTTTCATTATGGGCCAGGAGTTAAGTCTGTTTGTGACTTGGGCTCCAAGCATTGTTAGGACAGACTGAAAGCTGGGAACAGGGCTCCATTTAGATAGGTATTCATTTGTACTGCAAAACATATGTATATCCCAGGTCACAGCAGTCTCCTAGGATTGGGGATGGCTCCTGTCTGCCCCATTGGAGATACTACTGTTCTATTTTTAGTGGTCATTTTGATTATCCAAAGGCCCGGGGACAGGTGTGCCTTGAAGTTGAGGTACCTTAATTAATATGATAACACTATGCTCATAGTGTTTTTCTACTAGAGTGAAGATTCTGACAGCTGTCCTTTAACTAGTTTGCTTATTTAGTTATTAGGGCTTGACTAAGTCCATTAAGAAGACAAAGAGTGGCTGTTGAATCATTTTGCCTACTGACTCCTAAGGAAAAGAAAATGACTTCAGAAGATTCTTCTTTGAAGCTACTGGCTTTATTTGAAAACCCCTTTCCCCTTCTTAAAAAAAAAAAATTATGTGGTGTTTTTCCCAGCCCCAGTGCTGATAGAGTTAGGAGTTTGCAGGTGTAAAGTCCTCCCCCTCCCCTTCCCCATCTCTCTCCAGGGGGTTGTATGTGAGAAGGTGTTGCTTTCTCACTCAGAGAGCATATATGTGCTACCCTGTTGGATGCCTGCTGTGAGTAGAGAGAACCCTTGTTCTGGCTGAAAGGAATAAGCCTATTGGATAGCTGGAATTGTACAATCCTGTAATGCCAACTTTTCACCTAAAATATCTTTCCTGAGCACACTGGAGGTGAAATAATATAAGTAATTGGTTTAAGTTTATATTGTTTCAAAACTTACGTCTTTAAAAATTATGTGGTTTCCTATGAAGGTTTGACTTAAGGCTAGAGCAGCAGAATGCTGTGTCTACTTAGTAAGAACATGCTTTATTTTTCAAGTGTTTACCATTAGAAATACCAATTTACCCCTACCTTTTAAGATTACTTTAAACCAGTGCCCTAGTCAGGGTAGGCACAGTGGTGGGCAAACCCTAACACTCAGACAGAAACACAATAAGCCCTGGCTTCTTGGTGACCCTTTTTATCTTTGCAGAAGCACATAGTGTTATGAATGTAAGGTCTGATCCCAAAACCCTTTTTAGTGTCTGCCAAAAAATGTGTGCAAACGGTGAAAAAAAGGCTTCGAAGTAGAGGAAGAGTTGACTTTTTTATTTCTTAACCTGGGAAGTAGTTACATGTGTATCTATTGTATTTATTAAGCTATACACGTGTGCTTTATGTGTTTACATAAAGGTTATTATCCATAAAAGGGTAATCTGTGAAAAAGACAAAAGAAAGGCTAAACAAGGAAGCATAGCTTAACATTTTAAGTTAAAAAACGAGAAGTTAACATTCTAGTAAATATAATTAGCAGACTGGAAAGAAGGGAAGAGACAGGTTATAATTCCTGTGTGCTGATTGCCTGGGTGTGTGTGTGTTTGTTTTTGTTTTTGTGTTAGGGAGCTGAGGATCAAAATTAGGGCCTTCTACTTGCCAAGGCTTACCATGGGCTAAATCCCCAGCCCCAATATAGCAATCTCTGAATAACTGAAATGTTCTAGAATCTCATACTTCCATATCTGGTTCCCTTTGAATAGGGGTGGTTTTATAGCCAAGATGCTCTTTAATCACTGGTAGTCATTTGTTCAGCAGGTGTCCAGCCTGCACAGTCTTTGGGGATGAGGAAACAGGTACAAAGTTCAGTATGTGCCTTCAGGTGGGGAAATGGAGAAGTTTAAAAGTCACTTGTATTGCAAAATGAAAGTGCTGGAATACATGTGTACACGGGTGCTCTGGGAACAGTTAACCTGTGCTTTGAAAGACAAAAAGGAAGCAGTGTGTGAGAGCATGTTAGTGTTGGCGGGTGTTCAGGGCAACAACAGACTCTTCTCAGAGCCACTTACTCGTAATTCTATCTGTTTTAAGTAATAGGATACAGTGTACAAATTAGGGTATTACCAATTTTTTAAAATGTAAATATATGACATGCTCTCTTGGTATATAAAACTCTGTAGTTTGGTGAGTAAGGGTGAGTAGCTAAGGAGGGCCCAGGTTCCAGCATGTATATCACAGCTCACAACCGTCTGTAATTCCAGTGCCCGTGGATCTAATTCCCTTTGCTGGCCTCCTTGGGCACCAGGCATACATCCAATAAAGATAAATACATGCCACAGACACAAGCACACACACACAAAGTAAGAATAAATAAATGTAAAAGCACAAAGCAAAAAAGCAGTGGACCTTTCTGAAAGCTGTTGGTTAGATTATTGGCTGCTGTCTGGACTGTTTGAGGAAATAGGGAAATTATGAGCCCACATATCTATCCACTGTGGCTGTAGCATAACTTAGATTGGATGTGAGGTGTTGATAGGAAAACACTGTTCTCACAGAATGGTTCCTAAATAGTCTTTTTCCTCAGGAATTCATTGTTACTTTCATTTGCACTGTTGACATCGGAAAGCATCGACAACCATATATATTCTAAGTATTCTCTCCCAGGAGGAGACCATAATGTCTGTTAACTCAGATGAATCTGTTATGCAGTCAGCATTTCTAGGTATCATGGACATGCTCAGTATAGACATCTAATATGTACCCAGTGTTGTGTGTGTCTATAGCAAAGCATGGCTTCTGCATTTGGGTTTTAGGAACCACTTGAATGTACGAGGAACCCTACGTTTGTCCTAGAAACTACTGGTTCCTGAGAAAGGATCCAAGCGGCCTTGCTGCAAATGTTTGGTGGTTTTGCCATTGCAGGGTCAGCAATTTTATTTTGATGTTATTTAGGAGAAAGCAGTATTTTTGATTAGCAAGTAAAATTAATGTAGAAAACAAATACTGTGTTAACTAGTTGGTATAATAAGGCATCTGTGCCATGTTGCATTTCAACTCATTAAATTTCTAACTTCTAATTACAGTAAGGTTACAGCTTTTAATAAAATCAACCAGACTTGAGCTTAGCAATGGCTTTAGAGAAATAAATTTGATAGCGTTTTGTAGGGTAGACTTTAAAGTCCATTTTTCTTAAAATAAACATTTAAATTACATGCTACTTAATTTTTTTCTTTCTTCTTTTTTTTTTTTTTTTGGCTCCTACAATTCAGATTTATTTAGTACTTACTGTTCACTTCTAGGAACTTTTAATACAGGTAAGCACTGTGATTCCTCATGACATGATTATTTCATTTGAAGTGTATTGCTTTCTTTGTTCTCAGTATAGCATAAACATTTATAGACACTGAGTTACTGGAGATTAAACCCAGGGCCTCATAACTGCTAGGGAAAATTTGAACCACTGAGTTATATCTGGAACGGTTTATGTCTTTTGGTTTGAGGCTGTTGTTGTTTCAAGACAGGGTTTCTCTGTGTAGCCCTGGCTATCCTGGAACTTGCTGTGTAGACTGACTGATCTCAAACTCAGAGATCTACCTGCCTCTGCCACCACCACCCAGCTGGTTTTAGTTTTTAAGATTTTTTTTCTTAATTTGTTTTATTGTGTGATTAGTTGATTTTTATGTATTATGCATGTGTGCACATATATACCTGGTCCCTGTGGAGGTCAGCAGAGGTTTTCAGATTCTGTGTAACTGGAATTACAAATGATGTGAACAGTTGTGTGGCTTCTATGAATTGAAACTGGGTCTTTTGCAAGAACGAGTGCTCTTAACCACTGAGTCATCTCTCCAGCCCCAGATTTAATTTATTTTAAATGTTTTTTAGACTTACTTAATGTATGTGAGTGTTTCGCCTGCATATGTATATATCTATATACCACATGTGTGCCTGGTCCCTGAAGTGGTCAGAAGAGGGCATTGGAGCCCCTGGAACTGAGCCATCATGTGGGTGGTGGGATCAAATCTAGACCCTCTGCAAGAGCAACAGGTGCTCTTAACCACTGAGCCTCCTCCTGAGCCAAAATGTATTGATTTTTAATTATGTGTATGTGGGGGCAGGCACAGGGGACCACAAGTAGCCTTGGAGGCCAGAGATGCTGGATTCCCTGGAGCTAGAGTTAAGAGTAGTCAAAAGCAGCCATAGGTGCTGGGAATTGACCTCGTGTCCTCTGAATTCATCTGTCTCTCTGTCTGTCTTCCCCCCTCACCCTCACCCCCAGCCCTCTAATTAAAGAAAGGGTTCCTCTATAGTCCTGGTTGGCCAGGAACCCAATGTATTTTATAGACCGGGCTTGCCTCCAACTCACATAGATCCACCTGCATCTGCCTCCTGGGTGCTGGGGTTAAAGGTCATGTTCCACAACACCTAATACTATTGCACTCTTAACCACTGAGCCATCAATCCAGACCTGTGTTTTGTTTTGTTTTGTTTTGTTTTTTGTTTTCTGTCTCTCTCCTTCGCTTCCTCCCTCTTTCTTTCTTCCCCCAAACAAGGTTTCTCTGTGTAGTTCTGGCTGTCCAGGTTGGCCTCAAACTCACAGAGATCCCCTAGCGTGTGCTTCCAAGTGCTGGGATTAAGGACATGCACCACCATCACTCTTAATTTATGTGTATGTGATCATGTGTGTGCATGTAGATAGAGACCAGAAGAAATTGAATGTCTTCCTTAGTGCTCTGTATCCTGTTTTTGTTTGTTTGCTTGCCTCCTTGTTTGTCTTTAAAGGTAAAATCTTTCTCACTTGGAACTTAGCAGATTCAGATAAACTGGCAGGCCATCAAGTCTTAAGGATCTTCTGTCTCTGCCTCCCTGGCACCAGGATGACAGATACACACTGCCATGCCTTTTTATATGGGTGCTGGAGACTGAATTTGACTGAGCTATCTCCCCAGTGGTTAGTTTTAGTTTTTGAAACAAAGTATAGTCAAGGCTGGGGACTTGGTGTCCTCCTGCAGAGGCCTCCTGAGTGCTATGGTTACAGACAGTTTTTAGTGCTTCAGTGGATAAGTTTATTTGTGAAACAGAGTGTAAGATTCTGATTCTAATTAGTTTAAACTTGTAGGGGTTTTTTTTGTTTGTTTGTTTTTTTAATCAATTGGATTAAGGATTAAGAAGGAAAACTGCCTTCAAATTCCAACTCTCTTAGCCAGTTGATAACAGGAGTCTGACTTTCCTTGAGGTCTTTCTTGTATCCATGTCTTTGCTAATATCCTCTCCAAAATATGCTTGTGTTTCCTGTGGTTGGCTCTTCACTGCTGATTAAACTCAGTTTAGCATTTATCAGGGAAGTTTTCTTTGTGCCCTTCACCCCATCTCCTCTCATGCATGTCACCCTCAGCTTGTTCGCGCTGTCACAGCAACCTGCATGTACTTCTGCCGCGTGTCCTGCTGTTTCCTTTACTCTTCCATGTGGGAGGGTGTGTATGTGTTGGTTCAAGGAAGCCCTCCTCACTGGCTGCCTCTTCACTCAGTCCTCAGTCCCACTGACTTTGGCTGTGCCTCATCTTCTCTTTCAGTACTGCTTTCCCCCTTAGTGAAAGAAAGTCTTAACTCTGGTTACATTTTCTGTTCCTCTAGTTACTCAGTCTTACAAGTTTACCGTCTGCATTCACCTCATACTCCATACCTACCCCACCCCCTTCGGCCACACATTAGTCCTCAGGATCTGCCATCTAGACTACTAGGGTACCTTCAAATGGTCCCTTTCAATATATCCTCGTTCATTAGATACATATAAATGTCAGCTGCTGTCCCAAAATGGTAAATTTCACTTCTCTGAGGTTGCATACTATTGGTGTTTTTTTTTTCTTCTTCTTTCTAAGAAAGGGTCTTAAGCAGCTTAGGCTGGCCTTAAATTTAATGTTTGTGAGGGTAACTGAACTTTTACTACCCCTGCTCCCACTTCCCAGGTTCTGCTATTACAGGCTTGCGCCATCACACCTGGCTTATCCTGAACTAGGGATCATTTCCTGCCTTGTAACTCCAGGGAACTTTTATAGGATTTGATTAAAGATTTTACAAACTGTTTAATACTTAAAGAAAGTTAGAAGAGATTGACTGTACACATGGTCTTGTTTGGGTGTGTTGGCTCATGCCTGTAATCTCAGCACTTGGGAGGGCTGAGACAGAATTGCCACAAGTTCAAGGCCAACATGGGTTATTGAGACTCCTGTATTATGGAAATGATTCTTAGGACTAGAGGCCATAATATTTTAGATTGAGTAAAACTATTTAATCACAATAATTGGAAGCTGTTAAATTTTAAAACATTTGGAGTGAATTTTATTTTAAATGTGAAAAAAATCTGTAATTAGGGCTAGCAGGATAGCTTGCCATCATGCCTGAGTGTGATTTCTGGAACTTAAATGGTATTAAGACATAAGTAGACGCCCATAGGTGTCCACGTGTGCACTGTGGCACTCCTGCATGGATAAATATTTTTAATCTGCTATTAAAATGGCAGAATTAGAATTTTTAAATTGTGCTCTAAAACCACCCAAAGGTAGTAAATTCTGTTGGTTATTGAAAACAAACTCCTGTTCAAAGTTCAGAGCACTGGTGTAGAAAAATAATAATTGATTCAATTTGCTTAGTAATGAAGGTAAAAATAGATTTTGACAAAGCAGTTGGTGCCACAAGTATTTATTGGCCAGCTTCTACAAATGTTTGGAAGCCTTAGAAGAATTGCAGCTGTGACATTGAGCCTGCTCTCTTAAGACCTGAGATTATCGGTCACAATTGATGTGTAAGTGAAATATAGAACAATAGGTGCTAGCATAAAAAAAATGGGGAACATTTGAGTATGAAATTCACACCAAATATTGAATTTACCTAATTTAAACTTATTTCCATTCTGTGGAGGCAGAATGGTTCCCTGGAAAAGCATATAGGACTTAATGATTGGGAAGCCTGAATCCTGGTCCTGACCGATGCTTGGGACCCGTGTGCACCACAGTCTCCTCTCTGAACATTATGCCCCATATGTAAGAAGAATGCTGGATTAGCTCAGTGAGCTCAGATCTCCAAATGTACAAACTACATTTTACGAGATGTCTTAGGATAAAAGATGGAATCTTGGCAGTCTGTTGGACTAAAAGAAATATCAAGCATGAGGCTGGAGGATCTCTGCTGAAGCATGTGTTTAGCATGCACAAGACCCTGGGTTTACTTCCTACTACCACCCCCCCAAAAATGGCCACAGTATTCTTGTTTATATATATTACCTGTTTAAAATATTTAGAAGTCCATTAATTAAAATGCTCACCTCATTTGTCCCATGGGGGTTTAGTGTCTACTTCCACATTATTGACCCACCAGGCATAGAAGTAGGCTTCCCACACTGCTTAGATTCCAAAATGCTATATGGCCCCAAAGAAACTGCACCATTCTTCAGGTTCCCTCTGCCATACTAATGTCATCCCCTTCAATTAGAGGTGGCAGAGGCTGGCCTGGCTCCAAACGAAGACTGTCAATTCCTCTCTCTCTCTGTGTCCACGCTTGGCAGGAGGCTGCCTCACGCCCGCCTCTCTCCCCCTTGCTGTGACTCTGGCTTCCGCCAGATGTCACACCGCTGCTTGTCACCGCCCAGACTCTAGTCGCTGATTTTGTTGTTTCAGTGTGTTTGTCACAACTGTTCTCCTTAGCTGTAAAATTTACGGAATTTCAAGCACTTCTTAATCACTACAGTGTTTCTTTTTCATGACAGAGGAAACAGACAAGGGTTGTATGCACAAAAGTTAGAAGGAAGGAAATGTTCCATCTAATTTAAGTAAGTTTCTGTGTATGGTATACACTCTCCACTCCCAAATGTACAAGCATCTCAGGAGAACAGCATAGTTCTGTAGTTCTCAGGGGGAACAGAGATACTTTTGCAGGAAGAAGTACATAAAAGATACACTTTATGGCTGGTACCCAGTTAAATGTTATTCCTTTGGCAACCATAAGAAGGTAGATAATTATATTCTCTGTAATAGCATCGATCTTTGTATTATCTAGTCAAATCTTAAAAATGAGCAAGTGGGGGTAGTTAGGTTTTGATATTACTGCATATTAGGTATTACACTGGGAGCGTCACATGTATTTAAGCCTCCGGAAATCTTTAAGAGGGGGGGAATATATTTGTCTAACCCCCCACCTTAACACACACTTGGAAAAAGAGGTTCGTTCATTACTTACTAACTTTGACTTTGACAGAATAGAGGTTACTTGGTAAAAGACAGGTTTTTGGGTCTTGTCCTTGGTGTTTGCACTTCTCACTAGGCAGATTCTTCCATGTGATACTGTGCAGGGAAAAGTACATAGGCTAGAAAGTGATGCTTAATGCTTAGGATAGACACATCTGCGAGAGACAGTGTGCATATACTTAATATGTATGAAGGAAAGGCTAGGAAACTTTTGTATTTTTCATGACAAGGTTTCTCTGTCTAACCTTGTCTGTCCTAGAACTCACTCTGTAGACCAGGCTGGTCTTGAACTCAGAGATCATCTGCCTACCTCTACCTCCCAAATGCTGACATTTGGGTGTGTACCACCACGGCTTGCTGAGACTATGAAACTTCATTTACTACTTTATTTGCATGTTCCAGGCAATGTGCTGGGCACTTTTAGTAAACACCTCTCTGAAGAGTTTTATAAAGATACATCCTGGAAGGAATTTACCTTGTGCCAGGAGACTTGGGCTTCCTAATTACTTTTACTTTTTATTTTATAGATTAGTTTATTTCCTTGATAGGAACACCTACCACTTATCAAGCCTGTACCTATGCTTTAGATATTTGCCATGCGTTATCTCTTGACCCTTCACTGCAGCCCTTTTGTACTAGGCATTATTTTAGTTGAGATTCTAGAATTCAGACTTTTTCTAAAGGAACACATAGACTAATAGAACCAGAATTCAAACTCATGTTCAGCTCTTTGTTATGTGTCCTATTTCTTCCTGAGTTGTTTTTTGTGCTATTAGTTCCCTCTTTATTTAGTACTTGCTTCCTAAGCTTTTAATCCTTAGCAACTCATGTCTAGAGGGAGGTTGGGAAGAGAAGCAACAAATCTGCTTGCTTATGGAGATGCAGGCATTTGACTTAAACTTGAAACACTTCTGAGAAATGGGACCTTTGGGGCTGGAGAGAAGGCAGTAGTTAAGAGTATTTTGGCAGAGGACCTGGTTCAGCTCCCAGCATCTACATGGCAGCTTACAACTGTCTGTAGCTCCACTTCCAATGGATCCAATACCCCTCTGACCACTGAGGGCTCTGGTACACACGTGGTGCACACACATACAGACATACACACATATATTTAAAATAAATATTTTTAAAAGAAAAAAATGGGTCCATCACATCCTTGCTTTGGTTTAGTTGTTTTATTGTAATTTTTTTTTTAAGATTGATTGATTTATTTCATGTATGTGAGTACACTGTCATTGTCTTCAGAGACACCAGAAGAGGGCATCAGATCCCATTACAGATAGTTGTGAGCCACCATGTGGTTGCTGGGATTTGAACTCAGGACCTCTAGAAGAGCAGTCAGTGTTCTTAACTGCTGAGCCATCTCTCCAGCCCCTTTAGTTGTTTTCTTAATGTTTGCTTGTAATATTAAGCATTAACCATATTTATATTAAAGCATGAGATATTTTCTCTGGTGTATGAGTACCCATTAAACAACTGTTTATTAGCTACAGGCTATATACCTGTCTATCACTGAACAAGACAGAAGTACTCCTGCCTTCATAGAGTTTATAATATAAAAAATATTTGTGGGTGGATGAATTGTATACTGTTTTCTCCTAATCACACCACAAGAAGTCACGGTTGTATAAGTTGTTGAACAGAACAGAAGTGTAGGAACTTAGAGCTATTAACTTTTGTGTAGAACCACTTAGAATAGCACACAAATGAATTACTTAAATTGATCTAATTTTAGGAAAACGGTGACAACATACAAATATTTGTTTGAAATTTAAAGAAAAAACTAAGAAACTAGTATAAGTCAAAGGTCTTTGATGGAGCCTTGTCAGAATTTCTGAAACTGCAAGTTGTTACACAGATGTATTGACTTAATTAGTCTAGATAACACCACTTATTTATGCTTCAACATCTCACACATGCAAAAGTTGGTAACTCGAAGTCACACAATGTTTGTGAGTTATCTTCTATACCACAAGTTGTAGTTTCTGACTACCAACTTCACTGAGTGTATATGAGATGCTTAAGCATAAATAAATTATATTACGTAGCTCAAGTGAGAAACACAGTTGCTTCTGAACTTATGTTTGCATGGGGTTTCTTGTAAAATCTTCTGGTGATGGCTCTTAAATAATGTGAATTGTTCCGAAACATGATTTAATCTCACACTGTGGGCAACAGCTTCACTAGGTGGAATATTTCTAAGACTCTGCTGCTTGAGGCCTCTTTGAATGTCTGTATGGATTCTTAATATACCATACAACTTAGTAAAACTGTTTTGGCTAATTGTCCCAAGGGAATTCTAGCTAGATGAAGTTGGGAAGAGTGAATTATACACTTAGAGAAAAGATTAAACTCTGTGATAAGTAAGACGTTTATCATGCCGGGTGGCAGAGGCGGCAGATCTTTGTGAGTTCAAGGCCAGCCTGGTCTACAGAGTGTGTTCTAGGCGAGTCAAAGCTACACAGAGAAACCCTGTGTCAAAAACCAAAAAGAAAAAAGAAAGAAAGAAAAAAACCAACCTGTATCATATTCTCCTGGGAGGATGCTTACTGAAGACTCGGCTGTTCTTTACCTCCGTCCCCAGTTTGTCTCCTAATTTAACTATAAGAACATCACAATATTCTATGTTTGTCAGACTTTGTAGTACTGTTTTCACACTTTATATAGTTGTTATTTTTATCTTTAGCTAATTTAAGCAGAGCTTTTGTTGTTCAAAGTATGAGTTATCAAAAGATTAGGATGTAGCTAACATACTAGAAATGTAGGTGATATCCTGGCCCCCAGCACAGTTCCAGAGCACGCCTGAGTACAGCACACCTAACTGGAAATGTAATGGGCCAGCAGTTCTTACTATTAATGGCTAAATCTTATTTTTGTGAGCTGTCTACTATTTTATTCTATGGATAGGCACCTGTTTGGAAGTTGGAGCTCATGGGATTTTCAAGGGGCATTGGCAACTCTTCCTACTTAGTAGCACAGCTGGGCTAGTAGGGTCCCAGTAGGTATATTCATGTGCTCTACCATGGATGTCTTCAAGCTTCCAAGTGCCCACAGTGATCAGTGTGCAAAGAATATGTAGTGTCCTTTTGGAACCATTGCTGATTCCAATATCATGTTCCATGATATTTCATTTTATTGAACACAGGCATAAGTATAGGGATGGGCACAAACCACAGGCAAGGCTTCACGGATGCCACTGAAGAAGACACAAGAATAAACAAAAGAGGCCGGGCAGTGGTGGCGCACACCTTTAACCCCAGCACTTGGGAGGCAGAGGCAGGCGGATTTCTGAGTTTGAGGCCACCCTGGTCTACAGAGTGAGTTCCAGGATAGCTACAAAGAGAAACCCTGTCTCGGGAAAAAAAAAAAAAAAAAGAAAGAAAATCCACAAAATGGGATTCCCACCACTAGTGCCTGGAGCATAAACAGGCTGAATTTACTATGGCAAATACTCAGCTAATACAGAAAAAGTAATTATTCCTTTGGAAATAAAAGCAAGGCAGACTAAGTCAAGGTTCACTGTAGTAATTTGTGGTTTTATACTTATAGGTAATAAGAAGAACAAATATTAAATGCAAGTTACAACCATTTTTTAATTTGTTTCATTTTATTCATCTTAAAGGAGTCTTGTTATATTAGAAAGGTGTTGGGCTAATGGGATGGATGACACAGCAGGAAAAGGTGCTTACCACCAAGCCTGATAACCTGAGTTCAGTCCCAAAACCCACATGGTGGGGGGAGAAAGCCAACCCCACAGAGTTGTCCTCCAACCTATACAGACACACAAATACAATAAGTAAATGGAGTTTTCCAAAAAGAGAAGAAAAATGTTGTACGTGCACACATATATATGACAAATGCAGTTTAAAAAGAAAAATGCTGTTTACATCTTCTCCTCCATGGCTGCTTTTTGTCATTATGGACCTTGTTGAGAAGTCTAGTGCTACTCCCTTCTCAGTGGTATAGAACATATAGTTTACTGTTTGATACCTTGATTTGTGATGAAGTCTTTTGGTGGTATGAGGTATTAGGGTTTTTTTGTTTTTGAGGTATGCCTCACAGTGTTGCCCTGCCTGGCCCCAGTCCTGAACTCCTAGGCTCAGTAGCTTGCTCATTAGCTTGCTTATTTTGAATGACATGATTGAACTCTGTCTCTGACCTGACACATAATTGTGTTTGTTGGTCTCTGTTGTTGTTGTTGTTGTTGTTGTTGTTGTTTGAAATGGGGTCTCAATCTGTAGCCTTGACTTACCTGGAACTTTCAAAGATCTGCTGCCTTTGCCTCCCAAGTGCTGGGATTTAAGTGTGGGCCATTATTCCAGGCTCTTGGTTTCAGTGAGTGAAACCAAGTAAAGAATGACCCAAGAACATCTAAGCCTTTGAAGTGGTTTTACATCAGGCTTTTAACACCCCCTCCCTGTGTGTGTGGGGGGGGGATGTGTGTGTGTATATGTGTGTGATATGTGTTGTGTGTGTGTGGATAGCTTGTGGGAGTCAGGGTCTAGGGATCAAACTTAGATCCTGAGTCCTGGCTGTAAGTCAGCCCCTTACCTGTCGAGCCATGTCAACGCCCATATCAGGTTCTTTTTCCATAGGCTTTAAATAGAAACAAAAAAGCCTTTTGCTTTACCTCTGACAATACTAGAAGTCCTCCAGGTAGGTGTTTATTTTTATTGCCACTGTGATTTAGTCAGTTTTTGCTAAGTTTTCTTATTTGTCAAGAGCCAGAATACTCCTGTTTGCATTGTTGGTGTTCTGCTCTCATCCATATTTTGCTATGTCTTTCCTTTGCAGACCCCATATCATGTGAACCTCCTCCTGGCTGGCTATGACGAGCATGAAGGGCCAGCACTTTACTACATGGACTACCTGGCAGCCTTGGCCAAGGCTCCCTTTGCAGCTCATGGCTATGGTGCCTTCCTGACTCTCAGCATCCTTGACCGATACTACACACCGAGTAAGTACTAGCACTCTAGGGAGAGAGCAGTGCACAGCCCTGCCCTTAGCTCCTCTCGGTCTTGTCAAACCTTGGAGTTGGCTGGCTATGCCCTAGTGGAGGACAGCTCCTCTCTGGAAGCTGTTCTCTCTTTTGTGGATCAATGCAGTCTTCAAAAACCTTAATGATAAAAGTCTTCCTGCCACCTAAAATAAGACACTCCTGTGTGGTGCTGGGTTCTGCTGTGCTGTAAGGTGCTGCAGGTGTGAGAGGTCTCTGTCCGGTTCTCTAGCTTCACCCCTGTTCATTCTCCTCCCTAGGGAACTGTTGACATCTCGGCTGTAGAGAGTGAGCTAAGTAGTGTATGTCTATGTTTTGAACTTGTGAGGACTTCTTTATTTAAACATCAAAGCTTTTGAAGACCACTCCCTCCTGCATGTAAAATTGTTTCTTCTCTTGTACCTAAACTGACAGCTTGATAAAACTTGGGATAAGCAGTGTTTTTGTGCTGAGTTCTGTCTTCTGTGGACAGAAGTAGCCACTGTGGTCAGAGAGGACTTGAATCCAGCTGTCACAGGCTAGTGCTGCAGCGCAGTTAACCACTCTCTCCTCAGGCTCCCATCTCCCCGTCAGCGTCGTGACAACTGGCGCAGTGGTGCAGTCTTTCTTTTTGGTGCTGCCCTCCTACTCAACCTTAGCCATGCTAGAGCTTCAGGCCAGGTCCTGAAAAGAATTAGCCTGGCCTCCTGGTGACTGTCTCCTGATTTGGCATCTGTCAGTAATACAGCTGATTCCCCCACCAAAATAACCAGCAGCCACCCTTGAAGCCTAATGCATAATATGTCATCCCAGTTTGCCATGCCTACCAACAATCCCTTTGGATCCTGTCTAGAAGTCTCAGTCCCATCCTCTTAATTGTCTTCCCATTGTTAAGCTGAGACCCAGCTGGGAGAGTGAGGATGGAACTCTGGCCTTGTCCTCCCTCTCCCTGACTTGCAGCTGGCAAAGGCAGATGGAATTGATTTAAGCCCTGGACTAAAGGACTGGTGAGGGTGAGCCATTAAAAGAGGGGCTGGCTGCTGGACTTCTTCAGAGGCGGGTCCAAGCCGGGAGACAGAATTCCGTCATGCTTACCTCCTCTGTAGCAAATCAATTCGTAATGGCTTTCGGCCGTTGGAGCTCTGGGTCTGGGGCGCCCCCCTCTGCATGTGGAGTAAGTCAGTTGCAGTCTAGAAGGCTGGACATGTTGTCTTTTCCAATTGTGTGGCACCCCGACCTGAGGAAGCTGAAACAAGCTGTTTTGTACTGGGCACAGACAGCCTTCAGTACTTGGCCTCTGTGTTCTCTTTCAGCTATCTCACGTGAGAGGGCAGTGGAGCTTCTTAGGAAGTGTCTGGAGGAGGTGAGTAGCTCCCAGGGGATCCTGGAGGGATGGCTTCTCTCAGTCTGAAGTACCATTCCTTTTCTTGGTTGTTTTTTTCCTGCTCCTTGCCAGAGGTAATAATAAATAACCTCTGAGCAAATGCGAAGTTGCTACCGTGATGGAGGTTCGTGTGGGAGACTGGCTTATTCTCTTGGGTCACTGCCTCATGAATGTCAGTTTTACACTTTAATTACAACTAAACTAAGTTAATTACAATTCCTTTCTGGATCATCCAGACTAGTGATTCTCAAAATTCACTGTGTGTAAGAACTTTCATTTTCCCTGGTAGTTCCCAGCACCCAAATCTGAGTCTTCTGAAGGTAGGTAGAGACGGAGTCTCTTGTTTTAACTGGCAACCAAGTGATTTTAATACAGGGGATAATCAGGCCCCTGCTGTAAGAGATAATCAATCTGGACTTTATACACTCCCTGTTGTGCCACCTAGAAACCCTGTTCCAGTAGTGCATTTGGACAACCGTAGAAAGCACCTGGGAAGTTTGGGGTCAGAGGTAGAGAGAAGTCTGTTTTGGGAGGCCAAGCACCCCAACTCTGATGGGTGCAGTAAGAGTAAGGATGTAGGTAAAGTGGCCAAACTCGCCTTGTTAGACTCTTTCATTCTTTTATTTTTCTCATTGCCCAAGAATGGGAGTGAAGTAAGTGTCCAGCGGAGCAGGGGTGAGCACAGGTCAGAGCATTGGCTGCTGGGCTTAGTTTGCCTCATGTAGGACCCCGTTAATGTCTGTTAACTTGACACCACAGCCCCATTCCCTCTTCCTCTTTTCAAATCTCCTTTCCTCAGGAGATACTGAGGGTCAGCTTGTGTGTTTCTTAGCCATTCAGCTAAGAGACAGTATTACCCACAAATATTCTAAGGGGTAGCCAGGAAGAAGGTACTATAATGTCAGGTGCTCTTGAGATTTTATTTCCCTTAGGTCTTAAAAAAATTAGAGTCAGGCATGGAGGTCTAAAAGCAGAGATGTGTGAGTGAATTTCTGTGTGTTGGAGGCCAGCTTGGTATACATAGCAAGTATCAGGCCAACCAAGGCTACAACATGAGACCTTGTTGTTTAAAAAAAATTTTAAAGGAAACCATTGTTTGCTTATGGTCACCCTTTCTTGAACTTTGACCTTGATTCTAGATGTGAGCCGTCAGCCAGAAAGAACTGTGGAAATGAAATAGGCTGTTATTGCCCAGCCCTCAGCTGCAAAGGAGATGGGCCACATGAAGGAGGGAGATCAGAAGCCTGAGGTCATTTCCAGATACACTCCCAAGGAAATAGATGGGAGAGCCTATGTCTTCTGGAGGCTCTTAGAGAGGTGTTTAGCAAGGGCAGCCACAGAAGTTAAGATTTCTGAGCTGCGCTTCTCAGTAGTCAGCTTCCATGTGTGTAGACCGTTCTCCAGATCATCCTTTATCTGGACTGGGAGGGCCAGGAGGATCCTGTTGACAGCATCCCAGCATCCCTGCAGCTGCACACGCTGATACACTCCCTTATCGTGCCCTTCTAATGCAGGCAAATGACTACATAAACTGTTGAGACCTAAGATGCCTGTGTGGGTCCGGACTTTGTTCTTAGTTCCTTGCTAGCTTACTACCTGAAGACTTTTAAAGAGGCAAGTGTGTTCTTGTAGACTGATTGGTAGCAGGCTGTGGGGATAAATACTGGATTGTCTTGTGCACCAGTTGACTGACCAGAGGCAGGCTCACAGCTCCATTTCACAGATCTTGGTCACTGCCTTCCAGTCAGCCTCCAGCTACTGTCTAGACACACTTCTGTGACATAGTACCAGCTGCCCATAGTAGGATATCATTGGTTCAGTTTCACAAAAAGAAAGGTTTTACACTTGACATTTTCTCTTAGAACAGAACCTGCCACATAGTTAGTATTCATAAATGTTTGCTGACTGATTTCTTTCATGTCCCTGCAGCTCCAGAAGCGCTTCATCTTGAATCTGCCTACCTTCAGTGTCCGCGTCATTGACAAAGATGGCATCCACAATCTGGAGAACATTACGTTTGATAAGCGGGGCTCCTAACGTCGAGTCCTCCCCTCCCACTTACCAGGGAACTTTTTTGATGGGCTCCTTTTATTTTTTTTCTACTCTTTTGACGTTCACTCTTGATAGATGGTTAATTCAAAATAAAGCTGAATATAGCTAAACTGAGCTTTCTGGTTTTGGCCTTAGTTTACCCAACATCGCATTACAAAAGAACTGAAAAGATGGTTGTAGTCTTGCCAGGATGCTCCCTCCTGCCCCTCCCTGTGTTAATGACCTAAGTGGCTCTGCCAGCTCCCAGCCCCGAGTTCTGTTCACTGTCCGGCTTCTGTCCTCTAGCTCTTTCAGTCTCTTGCTGTGGATCTTTTTGCTTTTAAGCTTAAATCTTTTTTGTGGCCAGACATGATGGTGCATGCCTTTAATCCCAGCACTTAGAAGTCAGAGGTAGGTAGATCTCTGAGTTTGAGACCAGCCTGGTCTACATAGTAAGTTCCAGGACAACCAGGGTCATGTAGAGGGATCCTGTCTCAAAACAAGAAAGAAAGAAAAAAACTATGTTGTGTTACGTTGTGTTGAAATATGTGTGTACAAGGTGATGAGGGCCATAGGACAACCTTGGGTGTTATTCTCAGGAACAGACAGTGTGCCCCACACCAACAGCCCCATGTCCGACTTATTAAAAACAGGTCTTCTCGGGCCCAGACTCCGGTATAACGCTTATGAGGCAAGCATTTTATCAACTGAACTGTGTTCCCAGCCCTTAGATCTCGTGCAGGTGATTAATTAATGTACTTAGTAAGTGTCAGCAGTGCAAAAACTGCCAGAAAGTATCCCTCCTATTTTACTCTGATCAATTTCTCAGAGGACAGTTCAGCTACTCATTTCTTACGTGTTTCTTTGAGATAGGATCTCATGTAGCCTGGGCTGGTCTTGAACTCTGTGTTCAAGAAAAATGATCTTCAACCCTTTATTGTATTGTTCTTTCTCTACTTTCTAAAAACTGGATACAGGCCTGCTTCCCTATGCTCAGTCTTCGTACTTGGAGTGTTGGCAAAGGGGATATCAGGGATGGAACCCAGAGCCTGGCACTGGTAGGCCCCTTGGCCACTGAACCACACCCTCGATCCTCCTTTTACTTTAGTTTAGTGATGGAGTCTTGCTAGTTTGCCTAAGCCTTGAGCTAGCTATGGAATTCAGGCTGGCCTCTTCCTACCTCTGCCTCTCTAGCAGCTAGGATTATGGGCTTTTGCTATTAGGCCCAGCCTGCTTGCCTGTGTGCTTTTTATTTTATTTATTTTTGGTATATGGATGTATATCTGTGTACCATGTTTGAGCCTGGTGCCAGAGAAAGACATTGGATCCTTGTGACTGGAGTTTACAGATGGTTGTGAGCTGTTGTGTGGGTCCTGGCAATCAAACCCAGGTCCTCTAGAAGAGTAGCTAGTGTTCTTAACTGCTAAGCTACCTCTCCAGCCCAGGGCCAGCTTTCTTTCCTGTTTTTAAAGATATAAGTAGAAGCTGAACAGATGATTTATCAGTTAAGAGCACTGACTGTTCTTCCAGAGGACACAGGTTCAATTCCCAGCAACCACATGGTGGATCATAATTGTCTGTAACTCCAGTTCCAGGGGACCTGACACTCTCACACAGATATGCATACAGGTAAAACACGAATGCACGTAAAATAAAAATAAATAATTTACAAAAATAAATAAAATGTGAGTATACACAGGGTAGCTCGGTAGTAGAGTACCTGCTTAACAAGTCTCAGACTCTGGGTTTGCTCTGCAGCATCACACAAAAGGATAAAGGTTAGTCATAACTCAAGGGTTTGATGGTTTTTTTATTTAAGGCCTTTTGATTTTTTTTTTTTTCCAAAGGAGGTGGAGTTTTTTTATTCTTTAAAAAAAAGAATGTATGGGCTGGAGAGATGGCTCAGCGGTTAAGAGCACCGACCGCACTTCCGAAGCTCGTGAGTTCAAATCCCAGCAACCACATGGTGGCTCACAACCATCCGTAATGAGATCTGATGCCCTCTTCTGGGGGGTCTGAAGACAGCTACAGTGTACTTACATATAATAAATAAATAAATTAAAAAAAAAAAAAAAAAAAAAAAAGAATGTATATATGTGTCTTGGTCAGACATCAACTTTCTGGAGTTGGTTCTTTCACTTTTGTGTTGGTTCTGGGGATCAGACTTGGGTAGTCAGGCTTGCATATCTTCACCTTATGTGTGGTTTTCTTTTTGTTTTTAAATAGAATCTCACTGTGTAGCCCAAGCTGATCTGGAAGTCACTGTGTAAACCAGGCTGGTCCTGGACTCGGAGAGATCCACCTGCCTTTGCCTCTGACTCAAGAGTGTTGGGTCTAAAGGTGCTGGGATGGTACATGTACAGTAGTGCCCAGCTTGCGGTAGGGCTTATTAAACACACAGGCCAAGTAGGTCCTGTTCTCACGGACCCAGATGACTAGTATCTGACCCTTTACACCTAGTCTGCTTGCTGATGTTGCTCACCAAGAACTTTTTGAATACCCTTTGGCCTTAGACTAAGGTTAAGTCCTGCCTTATCCAGTTCTGCACTACTCCTGTCTTTTATGTCTTGTCATATGGTCCACAGTGTCCTTAAATTCACAATCCTCCTGCCTCTGTGCACTACCATACCTAGCATCTGTGATAACACCACATAGAAGCTGAGCAGTGATGGCGCACGCCTTTAATCCCAGCACTCAGGAGGCAGAGGCAGCTGGATTTCTGAGTTTGAGTTTGAGACCAGCCTGGTCTACAGAGCTAGTTCCAGGACAGTCCAGGATACACAGAGAAACCCTGACTCAAAAATAATACCATATATAGCTGGGTTTTTGGTTTGCTTGAGAGAAGCATCTCCTGTTCCTGGTTTGCAGTCAGTTTTCATATTCACTATTGTGAAGAATAAGTCAGTTCTGGTACCTTACAGGCTTCTTTATACACTGATGCTAAGTGCTTAATGTAGTGAGAACTGGGCAGAGAGGTGAGCCACATTAAAATTGATTCCACCTCCAGATCACATGAAGAGCATTGAACCTTCTGCTGAATTCCTAGATCCCTAGGCATCTGCCTGCACGGGTGCTTCTCACCGCTCCCTGGGTGGGGCCCTGTTGAAAGCGTATTCTATAAAATGGTTGAAAGAGGACCTTGAGCATTCTATGCAGTGATATATGTGACAGATGTGTAGTGCTATACTACATACTACAGTGAAGTGCTCAGTAAACACAATCATTACTAACCGTGGTCTGCAAACGGGTTGCACCGGGAGTGGAAGGCTCACTGCCTTTCAATGTTCATGTCCCCAGGGCAGCTCATGCAAGCCCTTAGACTCAGCTTATCTTCACCCTAGGTCTCTTTTGAGCTACAAATCAACTTATTCATAGATATTGTGACCTCAGCTTTAGGGACATCAAACATATCAATGTGTTTAAAACTGACCTTACCACCTGCCCACCCCAAGCCTATCTAGTATTTCATCTTATCGATACCCATGCCAGAAACCTAAGCATTTAACTTTTTTCAAAACGTGTGTGAGGGAGAGGGGGAGAGGGGGAGGTAGAAAGAGAGAGCCTGCTGTTTTCTCCTTCGTCCTAGGATTCAACCCCAGCCATCAGAAACAGCGACAACCACCTATAACTCACCGAACTGCTTCACTGGCCCTCAGTTATTTTACATAAATTTGATTTAGGAATAACTGGTTTTACAGAAACGAATGTTAAATGATAACAGTCTCCTTACGGCCCTTCCTGCCCAGTTTCTGCTAATAGTAGTGTCTTACATAACCAGGGTGCCTTTGTCCAACCAAGGAGCTGACATGGATACATTTGTCTTGACATGAACTTTGTTCAGGCTTCGTCTTTTCCTTTCCCCTTTTCTGTTTAGTTCATGCCACCACCCTTTATCTCCTTGCTGTCTTCACATAGTCACCCAGCTTCTGCCCTTTCTGCTTCCTAAATCTTTTTGAAGTCTCTATGGCTTTGCGACAGGGTCTCTGTATAGCATGTTCTGGAACTTGCCATGCAGACCAGGCTGGCCTCAAATTCCCAGTTGTTTGCCTTGGTGTATTAGGCATTTCATAATCCACACCCATCTGAGTTGCTTGGGTTCCCTTCTCTCTCTTTTGCTTGTCATAAAGAGAGGGTCCATTTAATTGGATTCTGAGAAATTTCCTCTTACTACTATGGTTATTTCTCAGAAAGCACAAAGGCCTTTAAACATAAGCTCATTCACTCTGAAAATCCTGATCCGTACATAGTCAAAATATTCCCTGCTTAATTCTGAGCTTGCATTGCACCAGAGGAAGAGTATAAGCATTGTATAAATCTGTTTTTAGTCATCTTTTCCCTCACACTAATTCCAGAAGCTGAAGCGCTTTTTAGCTACATAGGAGGTGAAGGAAGAGTCAAACACCCAGGCACCATTGGATGCTTCCTACACCACTCACAGCCTGCACTGCTGCTGCTTCTGCAGTGCAGTGATCCTAACTTAACCATATGCTGGCACAGCAGAGGCCGAGGGCTGGCAGGAGGGAGGACCTGCTCCCCCTGTTGGGGTCAAGCCTGAGGCTTTCTGGGGTAGGCCAGTAAAAGGAGACTTGGTTCAAACAGCTATGAACAAACTAAAATTTTGGGACATCACAGACATCAGGCAAGTTACTCAGCTATAATTTTATCCTAAAATAGGACTGATAACTATCTGAACTTTACTTTGGGAAAAGTTACCCAAAACTAAAAAGTTGTCGAAGGATTGGTTTCTGTTTACCAACTTTTGATTTATTACTATATGACTGGCCAATATTGTGTAAGTACCTCATTACTTCAACCTCACATAGTCTGAGAGTTTGCTTGTTTGTTGAGACAGGGTCACTACATAGCTCTGGCTGTCCTGGAACTGACTATATGTAGACCAGGCTGGCCTCACAGTGATCCCCCTGCCTATTTCTCCTGAGTGTTGGCATTAAGTGTATGTGCCACCATGCTTGTCAGTCTCATAATTTTAATACTCAAATGTCTTGCCAGACCAGAAGTTTTGGTTAAAGGAGAGTATATGTCCGCATTCTCATATTCTTTTGTACATATAGATTATGGTGAAGACACCTTGAGAGCTCAGTTGATAGAATGCTTGTCTAGCATACAGAAGGCCCTGGGGTTGTCTCTAGTACTGCATAAGCCAGGTATGGTAGTATTCCCAGCTCTGGAATGTAGAGTCAAGGGAGTCAGTCATCCTCAGCTACATAGTGAGTTGGAGGTCAGCTTGGGATACATGAGATCCTTTCTCAAACAAAACAATGTCTTGAGACAACAAGGCACATCCTTGGATTCTTAACAGAGACCCCAACATCTTTGTCTAACAACGCATGTGCAGATCCTAGGGGAAGAACATTCCAGACAAAGGGAACAGTGAACGTGGCCCTGACACATGATGCTTGGGGAATAGAAAGAAATTAGTATGGCAGCTGTGAAGGGAGCCATGGAGAGACTCGTTGGTGAGGGAGGAGAAGCCAGTCACATCCGGCTCATTGCATAGCACAGCCTGAGGATGGAGGCGCACCAGCGAACACACCAGTTGGGAGGCTGCTGTAGCAGGCTGGAGGAGGAATGGCGGCAGTGGTACATCCCAGCCTGCTGTTCAGAGACAGCATGTATATGGCATAGAAAGCCCCAACTGGAGTGAAGCTGTCTAGGGAGACATTGGCCCCAAGGACCAAGATTTAGAGGTCAAGTGGGAAAAGATCAAGTAAAAGAGGATGGGACCTGGCCAGGGATGAAACCAGGAAGAGCTGGAACCACAGCTTCTATTCCAGAAGAGAGCAGGTGCAGCCAGTGTAGCATGCCTGCAGCTCCAGTAGAGGCCGGCCTGAACGATGTGAAAACCTGTCCCCAAAACCAAGGTTTTTAAATTGTTTATTTACATTCCAAATGCTGTACCTCTTCCTGGTCCCCCCCACACACACACACACACACGCGCGTGTGCATCTTCCATCCCTGGGGTGTCAAGTCTTTACAGGATTAGGCACTTTAGGCACATCCTCTCCCACTGAGGCCATACACGGTAGTCCTCTGCTGCACATGTGCTGGGGGCCTCGGACGGAAATAATTCTGGATCAAAAAATTTGAAAGTAGGTTGGTCACCCCATTCCCCCACTGGGGGCCCTGTCTATGTACTGGAGGTGGTCTCTTCAGGTTCCATCTCCCCACCGTTGGGCATTGTGGCTAAGGTCATCCCCATTGAGTCTTGGGAGCCTCTCACATCCCGGGTCTCTGGGACTTTCTAGAAGTTCCCCACCCCCACCCCACCACTGCAGCTGCATACTTCCATTCATTCTCCTGGCCCTCTGGGCTTCTCTTCTGTTTTCCCCACCCCACCCCACCCTGCCCCACCATGGTTAGTCACATTAAATCCAAAAAAAGCTGCTTTAGCTTTGACGTGATCATTGATAGCCATGCTAAACAGATGTAAACAGACTGGCCGGGCAATAGTGAGTTGAGAGTTGGGAGTGAGGAAATACAAGAAAGGATGTAACAGTCTTTCAAAACAGTTTAACCAGCCGGACAGTGGTGGCGCCCGCCTTTGATCCCAGCACTCGGGAGGCTGAGGCAGGAGGATCTCTTGAGTTTGGGCCAGCCTGGTCTACGGAGTGAGTTCCAAGACAGCCAGGGCTACACAGAGAAACCCTGTCTCGAAAAACCAAAAAAAAAAAAAAAAAAGACGAGACGAGAGCTCAGTTAGCATTGGCCCAGTTCAGACACAGACATAAACAGTTACTGTATCACACTGGCACAGACTGTCTACTTACAGCCGTGGTAACACATTGCATTGACCAGACAGTAACTAAGTTGCACACCGTATCGGGTGCCCCACTCAGAAAGGCCTGCTGTCTAACGTACCTTCCCTTCTCAGTGTTCTCATTACCCTTTGTGACCACAGCAGCCCCGCCATCTTTGCCCAGGTGAACATTCTGGTGCATGAGCAGAAGTCAGTAAAATGAATCCCCAAATCATTAGAATAAATAACTTGTTCTGGACTTTTTTAATTTTCAAATTTAATTAGCTTGTACATAAATAAATAAGACAGGCATCAACAGGACTGTGGTATGCAGCCTGGGCTCAAGTTCTGTGGTTTGTGCTGTACCATCTTGTTCCTCAGGGGCCTCTCCGGCCTCTTGTCTCCAAGAGCCTCAGGGGTCCAAAGAGCCCACAGGAACCTCCTTCTGGATTCTGAGGCTAGGAGACTGGAGTGAAGGTCACTAATTCTTCAGTAGCACCTCTGGTTTGTTATCAGCCTTGGGGCACCCATGGCTGCCCAGGCATCTCAGTGGGAAGGGCTCTGTCCCATGAGCCAGACTTTTCCATGCCAGTTTCGCGTATGAGTCCTTACCAGAAACCACAGAAGAGCCTTCTTTCTTCTTTTACCCAACTAGGTCCCACTCTGGGCTTCTGGAAAAATGTTCTCTCTGGCCTGAATAGAATCCCACAGTTTAGTTCTTTCAGGGCCACCCCCAAGAGACAAGGCCCCATCTCCGTCTCTGGGAGTCACTTAGCTAGGAAACGAGACAGTTACTTCCGATGCTTGGCATCCTTCTCTGAAGTCTTGGTTTCTCCATGCCCACTGCCTGCGTTGCTTAAAAACATCTTGTCCAGTCCTTTGAGCGACTCTAGCAGGTAGTTCTGGAAGGCAGTAAGAGCAGCGCAGATGGCAGGCCCTCCAAAGCCGTGAGTGATGAGGCTAAAATGTGTCAGACAGCTCTGCACCCCGGGCTCCAGGATGAGTGCGGGGCGGCTGTTACCCAGTGGGGAGCGGTCCTGAGCCATCAAGTCTGCAAACTCCTTACAGATCTGCCTGGTGGGGAAAGAGAACAGTCACAGGTTAGAGAACAAGGCTCTAAACTCTGGGGAGGACCTACTGGTTGACTTTTTGAGACAGGATCTCTCTACGTAGCTCTGGCTGTCCTAGAACTCTATGTAGACTAGGTTGGCCTCAAACTGACAGAAATCTACCTGCCTCTGCCTCTGAAATACTGGAATTAAAGGCATGTACCACTTAACCCAGAAATTGGCTGGATTCCTTACATTATCTATACAGTTTGACCTTCCCAACTGCCTACAAGTAACAAGCATATCATTTTTGCAAAAATGGAAACTGTCTTTCACAGAAGTTAACTTGGCAGCTCAGTGCTGCACACCTGTAAGCAGCACGTGCTGATACCCTAATTTCTCTCCCTTAGATGTCCTATTGATGGAATGGGACTCAACTACCTATTAAATTTTCTAGGATCCCTGTTCCTCCCCAAACACAGTGCTTCTGTGAACACTTGTCGTAAGGGTACAAGAACAGCCAGGATCTGCCATACATAATTAAAAAGCAGTGAATATTGATGCCTACATCAATATCACATACATGGTATATGTCATTTATGTCATCCCACAAATCTACACCATTACTCTCATCCTAAGGTTTCAGACACCATAGGTGACCTGCCAGAGTGACTGAGATGAGACAAATCGAGGTCCAGTCCATGGCTGTTTCCATTCCTTTGTGACTAGGTAAGAGGAACCCTCATCACTCATCTTGGTGCCTGGCCATGCGTCTTAGACAAACTCAGGTCCCAAAAGCATTCGATGCGAGCGCTGATTCATATTTATGAATGAAGTAGGCTCCATTTGGACAGGCTCCTCCAGCCACAGGAAGAAGCTTTCCAGGACTCTACTGAATAGTCCTGTGATGCTGGTTCCTTTCTGCCTAAAGGAGGAGAGCCCCGTAGGGAGAGTGGAGTTGTGATTTGAAGGCCACACCCACAAACGTCAACTGGCCTGGACGTTTGAGTGGTCCAGATCCTCAGAGGCTTTGGACTTTAGCCTACAGATGTTGGTCTTCAGACTTCGTGACCTCTTCTGTTCCTTTGTTCCCAGCCCTCTGTTTTTTTCCCCCCAGTGAGACTGCTGACATCCAAATAGTAGCCTTCCACAATTTAGATATTAAAACCTCCCCTCAGATATGAAGATAGAGTCTTTGGGAGGTGACCGGGTCATGGGGATAGAACAGTGATTCTCAACCTTCTTAATGCTGTGACCTTTTCATACAGTTCCTCATATTGTGGTGACCCGCAACCATGAAATTATCCCTCTGTTACTTCCTAACTGTCATCATGCTCCAGTTATGAATTGTGATGTAAATATCTGATATGTGCCTCCAAAGGGGTGGAGACCCACAGCTTGAGAACCGCTGCTCTACATGCTATTGGTACCTTTACAAAGAAAGCCAGAGAGGTGCTCTGCTCCTTTTAGCATGTGGAGAACACAGCAGCATCCAAGTGCTATGTGTATGTAAGAAAGCTGGCCCTCACCAGACATAGAAGCTGCCTTGCTCTTGAGCCACCTCCAGGACCATGGGAAATGAGCTGCTGCCCAGCTCAGGGCATTTTATTATAGCTACCGAATGGACTAATAGTACATTTTAATGGGATGCCAGTTTGTTAAGCAGGCTCTGCGGCATCTCTGGAGAACCTGATGTGATGGTAACGCAATAGCATTGGAGCCATTGACAACCTGCAGGTTGAGGAGAACAGACAGGCTCTGGTGAAGGCTTGGGGGTGAGGTGAGAAGTGTCAGCATGCTGTCTGTGGTGAGACAGGTAACAATGGGACCTGCCTCAGGGTCAGGAATACCCTGAGGTCTTGAGAAGAAAGGTCACAAACACAAAATAACCTTTGTTGGGGAGCCTTGGTCCCATGCCAGGGTCTAGGCTAGTCATGCCTACCATGTAGGTGAATGTAGCACCTACACAGGGTCTGTAGATGATACTTTTAAAATGTATGCCTATTGGGGCTGGAGAGATGGCTCAGTGGTTGAGAGCACTGACTGCCCTTCCAGAGGTCCTGAGTTCAATTCCCAGCAACCACATGGTGGCTCACAACCATCTGTAATGGGATCTGGTGTGTCTGAAGAGAGCCTGTACTCACATTCATAAAATAAATCTTTTTTAAAAATAAATGCATATAATAGATATGTTCACAGATGTTGTTTTTGTGTGATCTTGGGTGTTTGTGGGAGTGTTCATGAAAGTCTGCATGTGATGAACATGGTACCTAAAGATATCTACTCATAAGCGGGGCGGTGGTGGCGCACGCCTTTAATCCCAGCACTTGGGAGGCAGAGGCAGGTGGATTTCTGAGTTCAAGGCCAGCCTGGTCTACAGAGTGAGTTCCAGGACAGCCAGGTCTGCACAGAGAAACCCTGTCTGGAAACATAACAACAACAACAAAAAGATATCTACTCATATGTGCCTGAATGGCATGTACAACCGTTCCCATGTAAACTAAAACAGGGAATCTAGCTGCTATATGTGATGCCATGTGCACAGTATGAACATGTGTGTGGTTGAAAGCCATGTCTAATGTACCCAGGTCTGATGTGTTTCTTTACATTGCATCCATGTTTGCCATGCACGGTGCCCTTACTCACTTGGCAGCCAGCAGCATGCTCTTGCGGCTGTGCAGCTCCCCAGGGTCAGCATGCTGTCGGCATAGGTACTCAGCAGCTGCCTTGGCTGGAAACTCAGTCTCACAAACATAACCAAAGTCCCGAGCCAGGTGCACAGCTTCTCCTGGGGAAAAAGGAGATCTTACTATGTGTACCTCTGAGACTAGAGCCTTGCCTTGGGCTAAGGAACATCCTGCTTCTGGAGATGCCCTGTCTGGTTTCTCTTCTCAGTTTCAACTTCACTTCCATTGCTCTCCGCTCAAAGATGGAGCTGGGACCAACGTGTATCCCAGAGCCAGAGTCCAGAATCAAACCTCCAGGGAAGAAAGATGCACCCCCTCACCTCCATACCATGTCCAAATACTGGCCCCAGTTGCCCTACACAGAGAGAGAGGAAGAGAGAGAAAGAGAGAGAGAGAGAGAGAGAGAGAGAGAGCGCACAGAAGTAGTTCTACTATACATGCACATATATGCACAGACACATAAATAAAAAGTATTAGTTTCAGAATTTCCCACAAATACCAAAATACATGGGTACCAAAATCCATTACATAAAATAGCATCATTTTGTAAATAAACCTACATGCACCCCTTGTATATCACTAGTTGCCTCTTGGTGACTTACAATGCCTAATGCTATATAGATTCTATATAAATACCCGTCTGCATTGTTGGTAATAATGACCAAAAGATGGCTGCATTTGTTCAGCACAAGTGCGACTGTTTCAGCTATTTTGAGCCATAGGTGGTAAAATTCTCATATGTGGCAACTGTCCATATCATGTGCACATACTTCTACATACACAGCAGACGGAGTCCGTGCCTAGATAGAGCAATGTTCACAGCCATAACTAAACAACATCCTCCTACAGGAGGAAGTCTCCCCAGAAACACATGCCCTCATTCATATGTATACTCCAACCTTGCTCACCTTCTACCAGTGAGGTCAGCAGAGTCACGTTGGCTGCCTTCCGCCGACCAGCCGGCAGGTTGAGCCCAATCTTCTCCAGCCGTTCCCGCAGACACCGGCCTCCATTCTTGGACTTGGCCCTTAACATACACAGACAGAGGCATACACACAACTATGAAGACAAGAGAAAAGCCTAGGGGCTAAGTGACTCCAAGAGACCTTCCTTGCTTCTTGTCGCTTGACCCTCTTTAGGCTTGGGTATGGTCTTATTTTGCGGGTCTCTAAGCAAATCCCAACCTCTTCCTGACCTTACTCTTGTGCAGTCAAGATTGGGGTAAGGAGCAGCGCCCCACTGTAGCAGCCTCTCATTCCTCCCCAGTCCTCTCAAGAGCAGGGGCAGTCCAGGGGAAGCAGACAGAGGGACATCTGAGCATCCTACTTCCCCACCTCAGCACATTTGCTGGGGACACATAAAACTGTGTACAGAGACACATGGGGATGACAGACACGAGGACACACAACTGTATACAAAGTCACATATACATAGATGAGCCGACCCTCAGTGTCTCCAAAAATATGGAGACACACATAACATTAGAGACACACAGGCATGGACACCAAGAAACATACAGAGACACATGTACACATCAAATCGGGGTCCCAGAGATTTATATAGAATCCTAGGGCTTCAACATGGGTCCCTACCAGATGTTCAGTGACCAAGAGTAAGAAGATAACCCCTCTAGCTGCACAAATGTGCCCCCCACAACAGAGGTATGCACATCTAAACAACTAGCTATATAGAAAAAGAAAACATGTATAAGAGAAGAAAAAAGAAAAGAAACAAATGAAAAACCTAACTGGCTACAGATGCACATGCAATTGCATATATATATATATATATATATATATATATATATATATATATATATATATATATATATACACACACACACACACATACATATATGTATACACACATATACACATATAAACACATATATACATACATATATGTATATATGTATATGTATACACACACACATATATATATGTAGAGGAAGCACTGTAGGCCACACATTCCCAACCACTGCAGAAGTCCACACTATGGAAACACTCTGTCATCAGCTAACACGCATACACATGCAGGGCTTAGATCCTTACACCTTATCCCGGAAGCAGATTTCCTTCCCAGCCACAAGAACATGCACAAAGAAATACATGGCCCACCATGCTGCTTACTCCAAACTCACACCAATTAGGCCTATGCTGCTGTGGAGAAAGGAGGAAGGTGCACCCTTCCCAGAACCTGCCCCGTCCACCCTGATTAGAGTGAGTGGGCCTTTTTCTTTGTACCCACATTTATTTCTTTGCCCCTGGGCTTGCCCCCAGACCATGTACACTCTTGAGGCCCTGGGCACTGCTCTGTCAGAACCTGAGGTGGAGATGGTGTTAGGGCCTGGAGTGAAGTTGACCCTTTCTCTGATGCTGTGAGACTATCGGAAGTGACTAAAGAGTTTAGCTAGTGTGCTGCGTAGGTTATGGGCTGGCCTTCCTACCTTCGGAGGACACCCCCCAGGAGGGAGGCGTTGAGGCACTCAGGAGGTGAGAGTCGCCGCTGCACCTCCCCCACGGTCACCTTGTACTTGGATGTTGAGCTGAGCAACGACAGCCGGCCAGGCACGGAACAGAAGACCTCACTGGGGTTGCTGATGCCGCCAACCAGACTGTCTTTGGACAGTGAGAGGGTGGAGACGCTGCCGGCTTTGGAGGGAATGGGGACTGTGGAGCAGAAGCAAAGGAAGAAAGGGGGGAGGGGGACATTGAGCTAGTGACCACAGGACAGCCATCAGTCAGCTGTGGTGCAGGCAGGTTGACTCACCAGCTGTGTATGTTGTTGAATGATTCCAACACTTTCCAGAGGGAGGGCTCTATTATCCCTGCTTTACAAAAGGGGAAACTGAGGCACAGTGCAGTGGAAGTGACATGCCCCGTAAGTTGATGGGCATAACACTGAACCCAGAGTTGTCTGGCTCTTGTCCCTCCCTCCTGTTTCCCCTTTCTGAGACCAGTGTTGGCACCATCAGAGGAGACAGGATTCTTGGGTCACTGTGACAGAGCCTGGGAAATCACCCAGATTCCCAAGACCCCTTCTCTACTATGAGTCTCACCCTCTCATCTGGGGTTTTGGAGTCCCACATGTTGGAAACAGGAGGTTAGGACCCTATTAGGCCTCCAGCCTTTCCCCTTTGTGCCAAGTTCAGAAGACAGGAAATAAGGATCTATATACTCCGTAACACCTAATATTCTCTGTGTAGGGCGAGGCGGAGAATCGGAGAATCGGGATTTTCTAAACTCTTGGCTCAGGAAGGAAGTTCTTCATGTAGTGTCTCCATCTTCTTTCTTAATTGCAGAGGAAGGAAGGGGCCAGGCACATGCTTCTTTAGAGGTCTCTTGGTTCTCTCATTCAAGGAAAGGAGGCCTTGGGAGAGAAGGCCTGTGTGTGGTGGGCGTGGACATCAATGGGGAGTCTGGACTAATACTGAGCACACATGGCTATATGTGTGCAGATTCTACCTCACCCTCGAACCTACAGGACAACACATGATGGGGCTACTCTTGTTCCCATAAACCGAAGCCCCAACAGGTGAACTAGTGTGCCTACGATCGATCAGGTAGCTGGTCAGTCGCTTGAACTAGCAGCAAACCCAGGACCAGGGTCTCAAACACAGTGTTCATAGCCTCCCCGGTGTTCAGAAAACACTTCCCCAGCACCCTCATATCAAGAACTCCTAGACCTCAAGATTACAGAGACTAAAAAGACCCTGATCCCAAGGGTCGGGGATGGCACGGTCCCAGCCTTTTTCTACCTGGCCCTTCGGCCAGAAACCTCTCTGACACTCCCGGCCTCTTCTCGCATCCCACATCCCACACAGGACTGTGTTCTAGGGCTTGCATTCTTAACCTGCCTGAGAAGCAGGACCCTCTCTTTGTGTACACAGACACTTACTTTTTGCCTGCATGTCTGTGCAGCCCTTGTTCTGGGACCCTGCTCTAGTCTAGAGAAATCTTTCTGAAACACGTATCATTCCATAGCCTGCAAACCAGCAGTGCCTGGTCAGCTCCCTGAGAATCAAATCTAGTATATAACCAGATACTCTGATGCTCTCTCAATAGTGCCAATTACTCCGCACAAGCTGCTCATGGGTAGCTCTGCAGAGCAGCGCTGTTCTCCATATCCCAAGGTTAGAAGGAAGAAACTAACAGTTCAGAGATCAGGATGACATCATCTACTGAGCAGAAGTGGGTCATGGACTCTGGCCACTGATCCCAAAGGTCAAAGGTCATGTCCCTAATCTATCCATGCCCCTTTCTGCCTCCTTCATGTCTTTGGCTCCGTCATCCTTTTCTGGATCTTGCCTGGTTCTCATTTGTCTTTTAGAATCTAGACTAAAAACTGACTCAGAAAAACATAATTTAGGGCAGAGCATTAAGTAATGAGCAGGATCATGGTGGCACACACTTTTAAAGCCAGCACTTGGGAGGCATAGGAAGCAAATCTCTGAATTCAGGGCCAGCCTGGTCTACAAATTGAGTTCCAAGATAGCCAGGGCTATATAGAGAAACCCTGTCTCGAAAAACAAAACAAAACAAACAACAACAAAGTCATGAGAGGCTGGAGGGATGGCTCAGTGGGTAAGAGCACCTGGGTTCGTTTCAGAGGACATGAGTTCACTTCTCAGCGCCCATATGGTGCCTCATCACCACCTGTAACTCTAGTTCAATGGGATCCAATGTCCTTTTCTGGCCTCAGTGCACTCATGTGGTGCACGTACACACAGGCAGGTAAGCACTCATACACATAAATAAAATAAATCTTTAAAAAGACGAAAATGAGAGCCAGGTGAAGTGGCACACACCTTCGATTCCAGCGTTCAGGAGACAGAGGCAGGAAAGTGGGTCTCTGTGAGTTCTAGGTCAGACAGGGATAGAGTGAGACCCTGTCTATAAATAAATAAATAAATAAATAAATAAATAAATAAATAAATAAATAATATTAATTTCAATATAGTAAATAGTATATAAGGGCTTAGCATTTTATTTATCCTAATCAGAGCTATAGTAATTTCAATGTATAATCAATATTTTTTTTTTAATTTGAGTATACTGCCGCTGTCTTCAGACATACCAGAAGATGGAATCAGATCCCATTACAGGTGGTTGTGAGCCACCATGTGGTTGCTGGGAATTGAACTCAGAACCTCTGGAAGAGCAGCCAGTGCTCTTAACCACTGAGCCATCTCTCTAGATTGTGTAATCAATATTTTTAAAATATTTATTGAGATATATTACATTCCTATCTTTGTACTTAGTCTTTGAAATCTAACGTGCAGTGTATACATACAGCCATCCTCCATTTGGGCCAGTCACTTTTTAAATACCCATAGCTTTGTGGCTAGTGGGTCACCATAGTGGATGGCTCAGCCTTGAACAGGTGAGTACGTAAGTTACCCCGACAAGTGATATAACACTAACAAGAGATGTGGAGTCTGCAGAACCTCTCCCTTGGAGCAGGCACCTGCCTAGAGCCTGCAGTCAGCTGACCATGCTCCCCAGGACACAGACACAACTGCCTTCTGCTTAAGTTCACCCCACTCAGCTTCAGTTGTGGCACCATCTTGTGGGTGGAGTCTCCTGGCCCCCCTTCTACCCCAGCCCCTTGCATACCTGCCCCCATCCTTACAGCTCCGATGTCCTTGTCTGTTTCCACAGCTGTCTTCTCACCAGCTAGGAGTCTGTGGGGCAGGGCCTTGGCACAGGTGGCCATCAGCGAATGTGGAATGAGTCCATGAGGCAAAGGCACTGGAACTCAGACTGGAAGGGTGACAGCCACCAGGCGAGTATCTTTTTTCCCAGTCTTGAAGATCTAACTCAGGCCCTCACAAATGCTAAGCAAATGCTTTGCCACTAACCTATATTCCCATTGATGCATTTATTTATTTGCTTGTTTATTATTTACTTATTTCTTTATTTAGAAAAAGGTCTAAATTACTCAGTCTCCTAGGCCACAAGGCCTGGCTGATGTTTTACATTTTCGTTTATTGATGTGTGCATATACATGTGTGTGTCACAGCACGTGTGTGGAGGTCAGAGGACTAATTTCAGACGCTGGTTCTCTTCTTCCTAGGGATCCAACTCAAGCCAGGAGTTTAGCAGCAGCCATCTTTACCTGCTGAGCTATCTCCTTAACTCCGGGTTATCTGTCTGTCTTCTATCTATCTATCTATCTATCTATCTATCTATCTATCTATCTATCAATCCAGACAGGGTCTCACTATACTGCCCTGGATGGTCTGTAACTTAAAATGTAGACCAGGCTGGTCTCGAAATTGTACAGATCCACCTGCCTCTGAGTGCTGGGATTAAAGGCGTGTGCCACTACACCTGCAATCTTGATACTCTTTAAAATGAAAACCCATACAATAGTCCACAATGATCAAGAGAAGCAGAATCCATGGTGAACAATATCTCAGAGTTGTAAATGAAAGCTGAGCCTCTCTGTTCCTGCTCTCACCAAATCCCACCCTTCCTCCAGAGGGAGGAAGGAGGACATGCAAGCAGGGGAGGAGGGTCCTCATCCTCCTCATCCTGCCCCTCCCCTCTCCATGTCTCCAGACATGTGTGTTTGTGGGGGGAGAGGGAGGGAGGGAGGGAGAGAGAGAGAGAGAGAGAGAGAGAGAGAGAGAGAGAGAGAGAGAGAACCTGTGCCCGTGTCACTCCACCTAAATCCTTTGTCTTTAGAGGACCTGGGGTAAAATCAGCTATGCTATAGCTGATTGCTTTTAGTGGTCTCACAACCACATATTTATTTCTCATAGAATGGATTTTGTTCCAATATACTTTTTACAACAAGCTTGAGTTTAAAAGATGAAAACTGTAGACTGGCGAGATGGCTCAGTGGATCAAAGTGTTTTTGGCACAAGCTTGATGAGTTTGATTCCCGGAACCTATGTAAAGAACTGGATGCAGTAGAGCACACCTGTAATCTCAGCGCTCCTGTGGGAACTAGAAGGAAGAGATAAGAGTCAGTGGCAGCTCATGAGCCAGCTAACTTGGAGTTTGCTGTGAAGCAGCAGAAACCAAGCCTTTGGTCCCAGCACTTCAGAATTAGAGGCAAGTGGATCTCCATGAGTTCAAGGAGAGCCTTGTCTACCTCATGAGACCCTGTCTTGAAAATACAAAACAAAACAACAAAAAGAAAAAAAGAAGAAACCAGAGAGTCTCTACAAGGTAGAATGTAAGAACTGACTCCCAAAAGTTATTATCTGACTTCTGTTCCCACTCTATGACTGGTAGCCAGAGGGAGGTGTCAGGAGAGCTGGAAGGCAGATGATTTTCTCTTTCACACAGCTATTATTAAAGCCAGGTATTCCTAAGGGCAGGCTCTGCAAGACAGGAAAAAGACAAAGGCTTTGCAGACCACTTAACACATGTGGCAAAACTAACTGTACTCAAGAATAGTATGCCCTCCTTGACATAGTGGCACATGCTTTTAATCCCAACACTCAGGAGGCAGAAGCAGACTGATCTCTAAGTTCAAAGCCAGCCTGGGCTACATAGTGAGACCATAACTCGAATGAAACAAAACAAAAACAAACTACATGCAAATATGCCCTTAGTGTAGGCACAGCAACAAGGTTGAGATTGCCCATGACTTGCTCTTTACCTCCCATACCCACAGGACAGACCTCAGCACAACGACTCCTGAAGGCACAACAACTCCTGAAGGCACAGTGCTCTAACCCTGATGTCCCTGAGGCATGCATGCAGGAGCCGTTCACATATTTCTCAGACACACATAGCTCTGCAATAATATAAAGGTTCCTCATTACTCGACCTGTCAGACATGCCCATCCAAATCTCTGCTCCTATCCAAGGAGCAGACAATGTCTGGTTACTGAGTGTTAGAATTGTAATACTCTTCTAGAAAACATGCTAAAGTTACAATTCCTTTTAGAAGAAAATACAGAATAAAAATTTTCAAGACCTTTAGGTGGGCAAAGAATTCTTAGTTACAATAAACCCAAAATAAAGCACATTAGAGAAAACAATTAAAAGTTGGACATCATGGAAACTCAGAACTTCTGCACCTCAAGATAAGAAAATAAAAAGATGGCCAGTCATGCTGGGCACACAACTGTCACCTCAGACTTGTGAAAGAGAGGCAGTTTGATAGCAAGTTCAAGGCCAGCCTGAGCAACATAGCAGAAATCCAGTCAAAAAACCTAGGGCTTGAGGCTGGAGAGATGGCTCAATGTGATGGCTGCTTTCCCAGAGGACCCAGGGTTCAGTTCCTAGCACCCACACAGTCGCTTACAACCATCTGTAACTCTAGTTCCAAGGGATCCAAATGCTTTCTTCTGGTCTCTGTGGGCACTGCATGCATGTAGTGCACAGAAGTATAAACAGACAAAACATCCACGCACATTAAAAATTTTCAAATAAATCCGGGTAGTGGTGGTACACACCTTTAATCCCAGCACTGGGAAGGCAGAGGCAGGTAGATCTCTGCAAGTTAGAACCCAGCCTGGTCTGCAAAGCAAGTTCTAGGACAGCCAGAACTACACAGAGAAACCCTTTCTCAAACGAAGCAAAACCCCAGAGCTCCAGGGCTGGAGAGATGGCTCAGCAGTTAAGAGGACATATTGCCAGCTGAGAGATAGCTCAGTGAAGAGCTCCAGCTGCTCTTCTAAAGGACCTGGGTTTAATTCCCAGCACCTACATGGCAGCTTACATTGTCTGTAACTCTAGTTCTAGAGAATCTGATGCCCTCAGACATGTAGGAAAAGCACTAATGCACTTAAAATAAAAGTAAATATTTTTTTAATAGAAGCCAGAATTTGATTCCCAACACCATATTGTTTGGCTCACAGCTGCCTGTAACTCCTGCGTCTGTGTGTAGATACACACCTATATATACATATAAAATAAATCTTAAAAGAATCACAAGCCTGGGGCTGGAGAGATGGCTCAGCGATTAAGAGCAATGACTGCTCTTCCAGAGGTCCTGAGTTTAATTCCCAGCAACCACATGGCGGCTCACAACCATCTGTAATGGGATCTGATGCCCTCTTCTGGTGTGTCTGAAGACAGCAACAGTGTACTCATATATATAAAATAAATAAATAAATCTTTAAAAAAAGATAACTGGTCAATAAACACATGAAAAAAGACTCACCACCACTAGTCATTAGGAAAACATGAGTTAAAGAAGTTTGAAGCACTAGGTGGTTATAACAGCCAACCTGAGATGGGAGGGGTGGAGAGACTGGAGTGCCCATACGTGACTGGTAGGAAGTCGGACAACTCGGGGAAATGGTGCTCCTTTCCTTCGTTCTCTCCACTCTCCCTTCCATCCCCCCCTTAGATTCCTTAGACGGACCCCACCTACTGGAAGCTTCGTAACACTCAAACATAAATGGACCAGGGGCTGGAGAGAAGGCTCAGTGGGTGAGAGCCACTTGCCACCAAAAATAATGACCTGAGTTTAATCCCCAGAACCAACATTGTGAAAGGAATTTGCAGTTCCAGTGCGCCCATGCTGTATGCATGCATGCGCGCACGCTCACACACACACACACACACACACACACACACACACACACACACACACACACACACGACAGACAAATAATACAATGGAACACACAGTGCAGCAGTCCCATTCCTAGGAATTTCCCCCAGAGCAGGAAAAACCTGACTACCAAAGGCACCTATATGAACGTCTGTAGCCACATTATTTATAACAGCCACAAAGGGATGGACTTAGGGTACCTACCACTCACCAAGGAACAAAAATCCATTCAGGGTCTGCAGAGAGACCTCAAAGTTTGGAACACTTGCTATTCTTACAGAGGGCTGGTGTTTTATTCCCAGGTCCCAAGGTGGTGGCTTACAACCATCCATTTCTCTAACTCCAGAGAATCTTATACTTTTTTATGACCTCTGCAGGCACCAGGCTTGCATGTGATGCACACACATGCAAAACACAAAAACAAAAACAAAACCATACACATAAATAATTAAGTCTTAAAAAGGTTTAATTATTTTAACTTCTTGGTTTGTTGTTGTTTTGTTTTTTTCTAGAGTCTCACTATGTAGCCCTGGTATCCTGGAACTCACTATGTAGACCAGGCTAGCTTCAAACTTATAGAGATCCACCTGCCTCTGCTCCCTAAGTGCTGGGATCAAAGCCACTATACGCAGCTATTTTAGCCTCTTTTGTGTACAAATATTTTGCCTTCATGCAAGTATGTACACCATATCCATGCCTGGTACCTGAGAGAGTCTGAGGAGGACTTTAGATCCCCCTGGAACTGGAATTATGGATGGCTGTGGAGAATCAAACTCTGGACCTCTGCAAGAGATTTTAACCACCGGACCATCTCTTCAGCTCCCCAAGAAGGTTAAAATGAAAGCCATTCAGAGCAACAGTACAATACTACTCAGCAATAAAAATCCAAACAAAAGCCCAAACCCAATAACTGACACGTTACAGTATAGGCAAACCCTAAAAGCATTTGCTAAAAAGAACCTGGATGCAAAAGTCTACATAGTCACATATCTATAGGACAGGTCCAAAATATGCAAATATGTGGGGCAAAAGCAGATCAGGCATTGTGTAAGACTTGAAGCAGGAATGGAGATTAACTACAGATAGGAATGAAGAAATCTCTCAAGGGGTGACAGATGTCTCAAATGGATTGTGGTGGTGATTATACAACTCTACATTTGTTAAAAACCTTTAGGAAGGGTGCTTGCCACTGCACCTGGTGACCCGGATTCAATCCCATTAACTCACATGGTGGACGGAGAGAACCAGCCCCTCCATAAGTCAGTTGTCCTCTTACCTTACAAACACTAATTCATTAATTAACACATTAATTACTTAAAATCATTACATTGAGCTGGGTGGTGATGGTGCACCCTTAGATCCTGGCGTACTCCATGGCTTCTGCTATCCTCAGATAAATTTAAAATTATTTCTAGATGGGCAATGGTTCTTTCAGTTGCCTTATGGTGTGAAAGTCCTGGCAGGCAAATGAAGAACTGTGGAAATGCTGGGCTAGATTCTGACTTTACATAAAAATCAAATAGTTCTTCATGGATTTGTTTCCATTATTCCCGATTTTAAAGTAATGCATTAAAATACTACTTATGGGGCCAGGGAGATGGCCCAGCAGGTAAAGGTGCTTGCTGTCCAGCCTGAATTTCATCCCTGGAACCCACATAAAAGTAGAAGGAGAAATCTTCCTCCTATAAGTTGTCCTTTGACCTCCACACCCACCTATACACACACATGAAGAAATGAATAAAAATGTAAACAATATTTTTAAAAATTACTTCTTGGGGAAGGGGGGCGGGGCTCATGAGGCAATAACCCACCCTCAAGGATTATGGGTACTTAATGGTTGCTAGGGCTGAGGTGCTGCCAATGATAAGTAGATAACACACCACACCTATGCTCAGACAGGCAATCTTAATTGAACTCAGTGGGTCACCAAGAAAAAAAAAAAAAGACAGGAAAGTAGGAGTGGGGGTGTGTTGGTGAGAAAGGCTTCAGCAGGAGTGGGAGGGGGACCAGAGAGGGCAATGGTGGGGGCGAAAATACCCAAAACTCATTATATACATGTGTGAAATTATTTTAAAAAAATAAAATATTCTACTTGTCTTTATTACTAGGTTTTTGTTTTTGTTTTTAAACACCCTGTTACAGAGACAAGTGCCTCCCTCCCTTTTCTCAAGTCCTGGAGTGACTGGCCCAGCCCCTAGCCTCCCTTCTGAACCTTCCCCCAGAGCTAAAGGGAGCAGAAGGAAGGGTGTCTGTTCACTTCCTTCTTTATTCTGGAGACCCGTTGAGAGCCAGATCACCTACGTGCCCACTCAGGCTACCAGTCACCATCTTCTGGAAGAAAAGAGGGATGTCTCTGCCAGTCTCTTACCCAAACCACTCCCCTCCATCTCATCTCTAATCTAAAATCCAGTCGAATTTCTACTCTTCACACCTCCTCATTTCTGTTATGCACAATGTTTCTTGCCGGCCTGTTCGCCCCCTCCCTACCCCCAGGTAAGACACTTGTGCAAGCTATGCTTAGTGCGGTGGAGTGACAGTCCCAGTGTGCTCAGAATTCAAAACCTGGCACTCACAGAGCAGACACACACCTTTAGGAAGCCTCTAAACTCAGGGGCTGACCGCCTCTACTGTGAGCTCCTAAATCGTCCTGCACAGACACACAGAGCAACGCCATTTCTCAAGTGCCCCCTGCTTTCTGCCTGTCTGCGATAGGTTGTTAAAACTAAAGGTGACAGCTGGGCGCAGAAAATGGAATGCTACTCATTTGCCCTCAGGTTTCTTCAGGGTTAATGGGACCACCCACAACTCACAAGGTGGCTGCAATACCTAGAAGTCCTATGGGGGCGTGGGGTGGCGCGGCGGGGACGCCCCTACCTCCTCCGGTCCAGGACAAGTGCCTGTAGTCCGCGGAGATGTGCAGACCTGGGCTGTGAGGCTGTCCCCAGGAGGAGGGCCGCTTCTGCTGGGAACCCAAGGCTGCTAGGGTTTCGTGTGCTGGACCCCAAGTCCTAGCGGTGCAGGGTCCCTTCACGCTGTGATGCTTCAGGGCTCCAAGACTAAGTTTCTTTCGCAAAGGCAGGATTTGGCCAGTGGGCAGTCGCTCACCACACAAAACAGTGTCCGGAGTCTTCAGAAACCACCTGATACGTTGAAACGTTGAAAGGGCCTGAGGACCAACGGCAGTGCTAACCTATCACCTATGGCCACCCACCCAGCAAAGGTGAGTCCGACGTTCACGATGTAGAACCCGGCAAAAATAAAAAAATAAATCCCGAACAAACAAAAAAAACCCTGCGTGTTGCGAGGCTCCGCCAGGGAATATGATTTAGTGGTAGCGCTGCCTGCCTCTTGGGGTGCGTTGTGGGAGCCCGCTGTCCAGGGCATTGGCCTCTTTTACTCTTTCAGAGGCCCGCTGGGCAGCAGATCTCCAAGCTTGCTGTGTATCCAGGCTCTCCTTTCCCCAGGTTGCCCCTGGCTCTGTTCCCTCCCTTCCCACAATTATTGCAGTGCCTCAGGCTGATTTGTTTCTGTGGCTGCTTCAGCTCACTCCAGGGTGAGCACTTTGGGATCTGGGCAGCCCGGCAAGCCCCAGGAACCTACAAGGAACTCCCAAGACCTAAAGCACTCAGACCAACAGTAGATTCTTCTACCTTGGGATACACCTGCCTAAAACAGAGCTTAGGTCTCTCTAGGGAGCCAATGAACCTGAGTTCCCTGCCCTTAAGCCTGGGCAGAAGCCAGGATCTGGGGGACTTGCAAAGAGCCCAGTGGCGGGTTATTGTAGTCTCCAGATCCAACTTTCCTTTCTACTGGGTCACAACAAGAGCTGTCCAGGAACCCAACAAAGTGCAGATAGCAAAGCACTGGTGAGGTGGGCATTGAGTCGAGAGCCTCTTCCCTGTACTCCCAGCTTCCAGGACAGTCCCAAATTCCTGCAGGCACCCCTCACCAAATTCTGGGAGGCGGAGTGTTCTCTAATCTCCTGAACTCCATACCTAGCACTAGTTCCTGGAAGTCCAGCCCCTTGTATCAGCTCCTCTCCCACCACAAGGCTCCCCTGAGAACCTAGGCAGGGCAAGCAGCCTGGGCTTGAATTCACTTGTTTGAAAAACAGCTCCAGCCAAATCCTTCGGGAGGTGCGCCTGCCCTTGGGCACTACAGGCTCCCATGTGCCTCTGAATTCCTTTGGGCACCCACCCCAATTCTAAGAAGCTTACCCAAGATCTGGGGCTCTGTTTCTGTCTAATTTGCCTGTCTTACCTTTCCTAGGCATGGTCAGAACTTGGTCTTCAGGCCCAGAACTCTACTCAAAGGATGTCTCCCACTCCTGCCTTTTACTAATTCAAAAGACAAACGGATATGGAGGCAAACAACAATAAAGCAGCAACAGCAAACCACTGAGGGGAGGCCCTCACATTCTTAGAACACCTCAAATACCAAATGACAAATTTCTGGACACATGTTAGATATACAGAAATTATTCCCAACATGCACAGATATGAATCACAAATACAGTCTCAGCAGCATACACACCCCAAGAAACATTGCTGCCTAAAAGAGGAACATATAGTCTGCACGGGATCCTAAGCTCAGAGACACAGACACGCCTGGAGGCAGCAGACCTGACCAGGAGCACACAACCCATCACATGACAATCATTACTTCGATGGAAAGAAAACCCTCTGCCCTGGGAGGTGTGGGGAAATGGAAGCTCCCCCCCCCCCCCCCAAGTTCTGCTGGGAAGAAAGGAGCAGAAAGCATTTGCCAGGCGCCAAAATGTTAAAGCTCAATAAAGTGGAAATCATTGAACAAAATCTGTGGCAACAGAGCTCCCCTTCCCATTTCTTAGGAAACAGGGAAGTGGTTTAACCCGTTCTGCAAATCGACTCCGGATCCACAAGAACGCCCTTCCTTCCAAGAGGAGAGGCCGAGCAGTTGTAGCCTAGAGAGTGCGAGCCCACTTCAGGCGGCAAATTCCTGAGCAAAATCATCCAGCCAGCACCACTGCCTCTCTCCTGGGCGAGGAAGGATGTTCCATGACCACTCAGCCTGGCAACACACAGGAAACAACAGCCAGGGAAAAAGAAAATGGGTCTGAGCACCCAGGGCCTGCACCATCACGCCTGGTTCTGCCCTGGAAGTTGTACACCATTCCTTACCTTTCTTGATCACGGATTGGTCCAGGAGGCTCATTCCAGGGTCATCTATCGCCTGCAAATAGAAGAGGAAGGCATTGAGGGCCCGTATGGACTTAGTCGCCCTGCTGCCCCTAGTCCATGTCTGCTCCGCCCTATGCGCACCACCGGCTGCCTGAGGCGGCTACGGGTGGACAGGCGTGACCAGGAATCGCCTGGGATCAGCACCATCTGCGTCCAAGCTTCAGCCCTGCCTGGAGGATCGCCTAGCCTTAGACAACTTCTGTGCCGCTCCTAACCCCTGCCTAGGTTGCCCCGGCAGACTGGGACAGGGTATGGATGTCCACTGTGGCTCAACCCCACACTGGAAAGAGAAAGAAGTGATTCCACGAGGGTTGCTGCCATCCCTGCACGGAGCAAACACTCAGTTCAAGGCTACCTTTTGGCCAGACAGCTTCTAACGGAGGACTCCCTGTCAGAGGCAGAGATGGAAAGTTGCGCCTGGGAGAAGAGTCGGGCTCTTGCTTTTGTTACTTTTTTTTGCTTCCAGCCAGAATGCTAAATCGCTGCCCATCCGGACCCACCGTGGCCCACTCTGGTCTTACCTGCAGTTCCTCCAGACCAGGCGGCGCCGCCAACCCGGGAAGACCAAGGGGAGCATCGGCCAGGCCGTGCGCGCCATCGGCCAGGCTGTGCAGGAGCCGGGGCACCGCGGCGGCGTAGTCTCGGCGCGGGTCGAGACCCAGAGCGCGGGCGGGTGGCGCCAGCAAGCCGGGCGGCTCGTCGTGGGCGCGGGCGGTCGCGCGGGGTGCGGCCCAGGCGGCCTGCGGGGGCTGCGGCTGCGCCAGAGGAGCTAGGCCGCCGTAGGGGTCGGCGGCGAGGTGCGGAAAGGCGGCGGCGGCGGCGTCGGGGCCCTGGCTGTAGGGCAGCGGCGCCTGCGGGTAGGGCGGCGGGAAGTAGGGAGGCTGAAATTCCGCGGTGGCAGAGGCGGCGGGAGTGTGACACAGTGGCGGCGCGGGCCCATAGGCCGCCTGGGGCAGAGACGACAGGCGGGTCCCGCCAGCCGCTGCGCCCAGCCCGTCGGGGCGCTCCTGCAGAAGGGGAGGCGTGCGTTAGGGTGACCCATGAGCGACCGAAAAGACACCAGCCCGCGAGGTCCCCTCCAGCTCGCGGGTGTCCTGCCGCTGTCCACCGGCGAGTGCCCCGCGGGCACAGCAGCCCCAGACTGGAGACCAACCACCGGTCTCCGCCACCACTTCCTCGACTTCCAAGAGGCCCTACGATCCCCTACCTTCGCGATTTCGTTGGCACAGGGGGGCAGGGGCTTTGGAGGGTCCAGCAGCCAGGTTCCTCGATGCCCTCTGCCCAGTGTGCCCGGGATCCGAGACTACTCACCATGGCGGAGTATGTGTGCACCAACATGGGGCGGGTAGTGTGGGGCGTGAGGCGTGGCGGAGACACAGCTCTCGTCCGACGGCAAGGAGAGAACTAGAGCCGGGAGCGCTCACAGCCCGCGGGGATCGCCGTCTGGCAGCTGGGGGTAAGTCTACCGGGAGTCCAGAGGGTGTGGGGTGCTCAGCAGGGGATGCCCGCGGGTGCGTCCATGGAGATGGGCTGGACGGGAACTGATGGCACTTGAAAAGAGTCAGTCAACGGGTGCCCAGCGCCCGCCCTCTGAGCTCAGCCCGCTCCATGCACTCTAGTTATAGTGGCGGGGGCGCGCCGAGCCTCTGGGGGCGCGCATTAAAGCGACAAGCTGTGGCCTATCTCAGCCTTTTCCCTTGGCTGAGGAAAGGGAGGCGAGGCTCTGGTGGGAACCGGTGGAGTGAGGAGTGAATGAATTTGAGCCCAGACTGATGTGAGCTCCTTTTGGCCTCTAAGCTTGCAGCTGCGATCAAATGGGATTCAAGGCTGGAATGCAACTCAGGGGTCTGTGTTCGATTGGGTCTGTGCATTTTCTATTTACATTTGCTTATTACATTAATTTATTTAGTGGAGGGGGGGGCACACGTGTGCCAGATGCTAGTGCGCAGGTCAGAAGACAACTTGCAGGAGTCAGTTATTTTCTCCCATCTGTGGGTCCTGAAGGTTCAACTTCAGGTCCTGAGGCTTGGTGGCCAGTGACTTAACACAATAAAAGATCTGACACTCCCATCTAAGTCTTTTAAAGTGAATGCTTAAACAAATGCACGTGTTCGCCTTTGAGTTTGAGCAAAGCAGTCCTCGTTTCTGGTATCAGCTTTCTTCCCTGTTAAATGGTCTTTTCTCTGACCACCCAATGGTAAATGTAGAAGACACTGGAGAGTGGCAAATTCAAGCCTATCAGCTCATTGCACACTTGTGTCAACGTGTGTGTGTGTGTGTGTGTGTGTGTGTGTGTGTGAGAGAGAGAGAGAGAGAGAGAGAGAGAGAGAGAGAGAGAGAGAAGAGTCTCTCCTTCATCATGGTTTTGGATCAAAAACCGCTCTGAAGATGCCTGCTTCTCTCAGACGTTATGAGCTGGTAACCCTCAATGCCAAGCCAGGATCCTTGGATGTTGAGGACATGACCTAGTCAGAGAGAGTTGGAGTCTGGCATGATCTGCCCTTAAGAAGAGGCCAAAAATGCCGGGCAGTGGTGGCGCAGGCCTTTAATCCCAGCACTTGGGAGGCAGAGGCAGGTGGATTTCTGAGTTCGAGGCCAGCCTGGTCTACAGAGTAAGTTCCAGGACAGCCAGGGCTACACAGAGAAACCCTGTCTCGAAAACCAAAAATAAATAAATAAATAAATAAATAAATAAATAAATAAATAAAAATAAATAAATAAATAAATAAATAAAATAAAATAAAAAATTGAAGAAGAGGCCAAAGTGTTTCTGAAGCCACAGGAGTCTGGGCTGGCTGTGACCAACCTGTGACACAGAAATGATTGGTGTGTAGCTGACACAGGGTGGAAGGGGTGCATTGTCACACTTAGGCACAGTCTATGTATTCCTGTGTCACCACGGCAAGTGCTGTCTTTGTCAAGCATGCCCTAATGGCTACCACCAATCCCTCTTCTTTTCTCCTCAAATTTAACCCTTCTGTCCTAAGAAGCAAAGATGGGGATTAAAGAAAGTAGGAGAAATCCTAATGGCAATGAGAATTTAAAAAGCAGAAAGAACTTTTCTTTTTCACATTGAAAATGGGGAGGGGACAGAAATAGTCACAGTGCCTACTCACCCTGACTCACCACGTCCTTTGTCACCCTCGTTTTCAAGGGAGGAACAAGGCACTGAGAGGCTAGGTGACTTACTGGCCTATAGTCAAACAACTAGTTCAATGTCAGTGCTGGGTGTCCCTTCTCCAGCCTTGCTCTGTGCTCAGGATCCTTATTCTTTTCTGTCTTGGACTCAGGCGCTTACAATTTAGTCTCACTCCTGAGTGGCTGTGTAATTCTGGGCAAGTCTGGCTTCCTCTCCAAGCTCTGTTTCTGCAACAAAAAGCAAGGGAGGGTAGAGAGGAACTGCTGGTTTCTTCCTTTCTTTCTCATGAAGCAACAGCTAAGAAGGTAAACTAACATCATTGAGAGATTAGACCATTAACCCATGTTCTAGATGGCACCCCAGAACACACATGGCTGGGACAAAGCTCAGGCTGGATTTCTTTCAGCCTGACACACAGGGTGGGGGTGGGGGGACTGTGAGGAGAGAATGAAGCTAGCTAGCATCTGAGGATTCACCCCTAAGAGCTTCCCAGAGGCCAGAGCCAGCAGCTAGGATGGCAGAGGAGACAGCCGCGGGTAGCTATGCGACCTCCCTCCTCAGGACGGATCTAAGATCTGGTGTTTGTGTTATCCATGTCTGTGCTTACTTCCCTCACCCTCTACCCTCGACCTCAGCCATGAGACATCTGAAATTAATCTCAAAGATAGATGTCAGTGCATAGCTCATGAGTTGGTGGACTCCTGTGGGGAAAGTCCAGAAACCAGGATAAGAATGATGCCTGGATGGGCTCTGTCTCTGCCTCACTGGCTTCCCTCCCTCTTGCCACCAGCTCCTCTTACTCTGACCGTTTTTCTATGCATTTTCACCTCCTCTCATCCTTACCAGTCCTTTTTTTTCTTCAAATTTTTATTTTATGTGCTTTAGCATTTTACCAGCATGTATAAGGGTGTTGGATCTCCTGGAATTGGAGTTACAGATAGTTGTGAGCTGTCATGTGGGAGCTGGGAATTGAACCCAGGTCCTCTGGAAGAGCAGCCAGTGCTCTCAACCATTAAGCCATCTCTCCAGCCCCAAGAAATCCATTCTTAATGTTGGTTGCTCAGGCTCAGAGTAGCGTCTATCTTTCCCTGTCTACATTATTTTTAAGTGTGTGTGTGTGTGTGTGTGTGTGTGTGTGTGTGTGTGTGTGCATGCGTGCGCGCACATCTGTGAACCTGGAGGACTTGGTTCTCTCTTTTCATAATGTGGGTTATGGGGATTGAACTCAGGTCATCAGGCTTGGTAGCGAGTGCCTCTACCTACTGAGCCAGTTCATCAGCCTCCCCCCCACACCCCAGCCCTGTCTACAATCTTCAGGAGCAAGTTGGTTCCCCTCCCAAGACTAATGACCATGTCTCCCTGTTACCACAAAATGTGTCCTTCCCAGTCTGTCAACCTGATTAGAAATCCAAAACCATACACACAGATGCTAACTGAACAATCCCTTAGGACAGCTGTTCTCAACCTGTAGGTTGTGACCCCTAGGGGAGTCAAATGACCCCTTCACAGGGGTTGCCTAAGACCATCAGCAAACACAGATATTTACATTAAAATTCATAACAGTAGAAAAATTATAGTTATTTAAGTAGCAATGAAAATAATGTTATGGTTGGGGTCACCGCAACATGAGGAACTGTACTAAATGGTCACAGCATCGGGAACTGGAAAGCCACTACCTTAGGGCACCTCCTGCAGCTCCTCAAAGTTTGCAAGTTAAAGCTGAGCTCACATCTCTTCTACCATCCCAATCCCCACCTATTGATCCTCCCGAATTCTGCAGCGCCATAAATGATACCACATACTTCAACTTTAAACCTTGCCAATTTTCTTTGTTTCTGTTTGTTTGTTTTTGTTTTTGCTTATGAAATAGGATGTCACTGTGTACCTCAGGAAAAGCCTAGAACTCATGAACTTTCTGCTTCAGCTTCAAAAGTGCTGGGATCACAGGCATGAAACACCACACCAAAGCCCACATGCTTCTACTTACAATCCATAAGCACCCACTATGGAAGAGACTCGTACCTCAGAAAACACATGGCCCTTCTTAGAGCCTTCAGCTTCCTTACTCTCCTTTTCATAGACCTAGTCCATCTGCACCAATGACATTTGGGGACTTGTTAGAAATGCCCGTTCTTAGACTCTACCTCAGACCCCCTGAATCAGCAACTCTGCAGTAGAGTCCAACAGTCTGTTTTAATAATTCCCAGTGTGATCTGGGTTGCACTGCATAGGCCCTGGCAACAACAAACCTCTAACAAGTGACCTGAGTTTCTTGTACTGGTGATCCACTTCCAACTCCTTTGTTCAGCATCTTTTAACTGGACCACGCCCCTTCCCTACCCACAATGCTTCTGGAATCCACGGCCATGGCCCACTCCAGGAATGAAGCTGATTAGCCAGCATTCCAGGACTCCCGGTTACTTTTCCTTTCCCGCTCTGTGAGTCACTTCACAAGAAGTCTAAAGGTGTGGGGGGAGGGGAGTGGGGCACTGGAGAGATGGCACAGAGGCTAAGAGCACTGGCTGCTCTTCCAGAGGAGCCAGGTTCCATTCCCAGCACCCACACGGCAGGAACACCGGATCTGTAACTCCAGTTTTGGTGGATCTGGTGGGTCTGATGCCCTCTTCTGGCCCCCACAGGCATTGGGCTGCGCAGACATACATGCTGGCAGAATATTCCCACATATAAAACAATAAATGAATCTTAAAAAAAAAAAAAAAGTTTAGGGGCTGGAGAGATGGCTCAGCCGTTAAGAGCACTGACTGCGCTTCCAGAGGTCCCAAGTTCAAATCTCAGCAACCATGTGGTGGCTCATAACAATCTGTAATGAGATCTGATGCCCTCTGCTGGTGCATCTGAAGACAGCTACAGTGTACTTACATATAATAAATAAATAAATCTTTGGTCCAGAACAAGCGGGGCTGGAGCGAGAAGGAAAAAAAAAAGTCTAAAGAAGTCAAAAGTGTATGTAGTACTTTGCTTGGTGTGTGTCAGGAAGCCAACAAATACCTCTTAAATAAATAAGTAACCGAAAAGATAATTACAATTTTGCAAGTCTATTAGGGGAGTCTTTGGAAGGGCTCTTAGGTGAACTTGACCTAGCATAGCTACACATAAGACCCAGTTATAATCTGAGGAGCTCATCAGACAAATGAGCAATTTCGCTTATTTCTTCTGGGGATGGATGTGTGCTCCATGACCTACTTCTTCTTTGGTGATCAGTAGAGCTGTGGAATACCAGGGTTTCAGACTTGGTCCTTCTGTTTCAGGGACAAGGGTTCTTCACATTGTAAAGCACGCAGGTGATGATTTCTTATGGCCTATTCTTTGAGATACATGGATGAAGGCATGAGGAAGAAAGAGAGATACATCTGGGAAAACGGGGTACGCAACAGGCATAGATACACTGATCAGACATGTACACAGGACATTTATTGGCGCAGAGGTATGCGTGCTCAAATACACACGGACTCTCAGTTTACATTCTTGGCCTATTCTCTTCCAAGGCTCACATTTCCTCCTCTTTAAAACAAAACAAAACAAACAAACAAACCCAAAACTTTTTTGTCCTCCTTTGTTGACAAGAGCCAGATTCCTTTTCCTAACGGGTCTGTCTGCAAATGTTTGAGATGAAGGGAAATCTCGCAAAAGATGCTGAGGCCCCATCTGGTGGTTGGAGCTTACCACTGCAGCTCAACACTCCCCTGCCTGTCTAAGTTGAAGCACCCAGACGGAGCAAGCACACAGTCTTGCAAGTTTCAGCTTAGCCCCTTGCTCACTCTGGAGTCTGGAACCCTCTCACGGAGCCTCATGAGAGGACAGGTCTCAGTCTGCCTGTGTTCTCAAGCTTTGCTGGCCTTGGCATGCAGGAGAGCAATTCAACCACAAGGACCATGGACAGTAGTCATTTGCTTTGTGGCCCTTCCCTCACTTTCCCAGACTCTCTGTCACTCCCATGATTATAAAGAACATTTGACAGCTCCCAAATCTTCCTCACCCATGATTCTAAAGAATATCTGACAGCTCCCAAATCGGTTATCCTCTCAGCTATCTTCCTGTGCTCTAGGCTAGGGGAGGAAATCACTCCTTGGATGTTCCATAAACAACACAAACCACTCACCAAACCAATTCTTCATAAACCCGTTTCTCTCCTGATGTTTGCCATGACAGAGTGGTCCTACTACCCACACAGTGCTCACAGTCAGTAACCTGGGGGTAGCATTAGCTCCCCAGTCTTTGCTCCTTTTCACTTATTACTAATTTCTAAGTCCCATTTCCTAACTCCTGCCTATGTATCCTCATTCTCATCATCACTGGCTTAGTTCTGATTTCTCCCCCACTGTCTGAGCCCTCCCTCCCCCTGCCTCAGTAGTCTCCCCTCTTTGCTTCCTTCCCAGTCTCCCTGCATTTGCTATATAGCCCAAGTTGGCCTCCAAACCTCCTTCCTGTTCTAGCCTCCAGAGTGCTGGGTTACAACAGACATACATCACACCCAGTCAACTCCAGACGTCCCTTTTTGCAGTCAGCCATCTTTCTAAAATGCAAACTGGATTCCATTTAATATGCTCCAAAATCTGCAGTCTGGTCCTTTGGCATGATTGCATATTTAAAATCCTGGGTATCAAGCAGAGCAGTGGTAGTGCACACCTTTAATCCCAGCACTCAGGAGGTAGAGGCAGGCAGATCTCTTATTTTAAGGCCAGCCTGCTCTACAGAACAAGTTCCAGGACAGCCAAGGCTACACAGAGAAACCTTATCTCAAAAATATCATAATTATCATAATAAATGCTGGGTATTGCACACTCTGATCTGGTCCAATCTCATCCTCCACTTCTTCCCGCTGGACCAAGGTATAGGAATGGCATGTCTTTACACCATTTTCTGTTTGTCTACCTGGCAAGCCCTCCTCCTAACCCTCAGGTCCCAGAGCCAGTGTTTAGTTTTCTGGACTTGTTCAAGGGACTGGGGAGCTTGAGATTCCAGGCACATTTTGTTTTGACCTTCATAGAAGTCACTGCTAATACCTTTAGGTTACATTGTCTGTTTCCCGGGTACTAAGCTGCTTGGTACGGGTTAGTTTGTCTTTTAATGCTTACTCGAGAATCATTTTCAAATGAATATTCTTGCTTTGCATAGCCAACCACGGGTAAGCAACAGGATGCACTCAGTAGATGATTACAGGCTTGAGGGCCTAGATGGAGCCTGCAGACAGAACAGACCAGGAGGGGGTGGGGGTGGAGCTGTTCTGGCTCCAACCTGACAGCGACAGCTTTGGCTCCATCCTGGAATGGCATAGGGTACTTGGCCCTTCCTTTTCTCATTTGGCATGGAACACAGGTCAACAGCTGGTAGCCTGAGAGCCACACTTGGCTTCTGTGTTGTTAGGCCAACAGTGACTTAATTGAAATAAAGTTTTCAATGTTTTTAGTTGGATTCCATATAAAATTTAGGATTTCTATCTCTTTAGAAGTTGGGGCATGGCCTGTGAGATGGCTCAGCGGGTAAAGGTACTTGCCACATAAGCATGGTGACTTGAGCTCTATCCCCAGAGTCCACAGCAGTGGCAAGAACTAACTCCAAAGTTATCCTCTGACCTCCAGAAGTACTCTGGTACATGTACCCCACCCCCAAACACATACCCACAATAACATCTTTATTTTAATTGGAGGATGTAGCAATGACCCTGGAAACAAGTTGCTGAATAAACAGTACTTCTGAGTGTCCCACCAGGCCCAGCCACATCAACATTTGGGTTTATGAACCTGCTGTACTAGGGCAGGGGGTATCTAAAACTTCCCTGCATGTAAAACTACAACGACTGTGCTTTCTTCCTAGCTCCTGGAGGAAGTGAATGAAAACATCTTAGTATTTAGAAGGATACACGCTCAGCAGATAGTGGTGAGCAGGTTAAGAGCCTGAAAGGCACAGAGGGGGTGCAGGGCAGACCACAAAGGAGGCTTCTCATCATCAATAAACATTTATTGAGTGTCCACATGTGCACAGCTTTGAACTTGGCGATCACAGAACGCACTGGGGGGAGGGGAGGAAGCAAGGGGTCGGGTCTCTGCGGGTTCAGAAAGTTAAGTTGCTGCTGGAGCCGCCAGTCGCGTCTCCCTGCAGAGAAGAGTCTTAGCAGGGATTGGGGGAGGGGAGTTGAAGCCAGGCACCACGGTGGCAGTGGAGTGCAATCACAGGGAAAACATGCGGATTCTAGGGTGGTGTGACCTCCTGTTCCTAGCTCCAGCCAGGCCAGATGGCACCAGGGCACAGGGTCTGATGCTCAGGTGTCCAAGCAGGGATAAGGACAAGCAAAATAAATAACCCCCAACCCCCCATCTTCACTCTGCTGCAACATGACACAAAAGCTCAAGAGACCTGGGACCAAGGGCTCTCTGGTCCCCTCAAGGAAGCGCAGGTGGAAGGAGGTTCCCCACCCCCCACTGGTCTGTCTACTCCAAATTGCCCTGGAAGCATAGGGGCAACTCGGACCCCAGGTCGCTAGAGTTAAAAGGAAGAACTGTGATGTCAATGGCCTGAGCCTGCTCTCTGTCCAAGAGGACCAAAGGCAAAAGCCAAATGGCCAATTTAAAGGGCGCGGACCTGACCTGGGGGAGCCAGAAGGGGCACCACAGTCTTGGGGAGGCCACGCCCTGGCCGGCAGGGCACATGGGCTGAGGCAGTCAGCGCCTGCCAGCCCGCTCCTACCCTGGGACCTCCCTCCTGTCAGGGAGCCAGATGCTGGGTATAATGACACTTAGTTGCCCTCTTCCTGCGGGCTTCTCCAACTTTCCCCGGCCTGGCGGGGCCAACCTCTGTTCCAAGCCAATCCCTGCCCCAAGGGGGCTGGGGCCAGGATGCAGTTTCTTATACTTGAGAGGTGGGCATCATGCCCTAGCCCTCAGAAAAGCCAGAAAGCTGGGGTGTTTGTGGGGGTCTGAAGAAGGGGTCCAGTTTGGGGGCTTCAGGGAAGATGCCTCCTCCCTCCTTCCCTCGCTGCCCGCCCCTGGGTCTATACCCACTGGATGCCCTTCAGGGCTCTGACAGGCACTGCTCCAAGGCAGCCATGCGGTAATGGCTGGCTGTTTCTTCACCCGCTTGCAGCCTCATGGCCTCCCGGCATAGCCGGTTAGCCCGTGCCAATTCCACCAGCACGCCCTGGTAGGCAGCCACCATCTCAGGCTTGACAGAGTTGGGGCTTACACTACCTAGCAGTTGTAGCAGCTCCTGTGGCCAGCGGGAGCGCAGGGCAGCAGGGGCCAGCCAGGGCAACAGTGGCACACAGCCTGTGAAGGCCTGCATGCCCAGGAACCAGAGCTCTTGTAAGTCAGCCCAGATGCCTTCATAGTCAGGGGACAGGGCCAGCACTGCCTGGTCAGAGCCAGGGGTAGCCCGTGCCACATGGGACTGTGACAGAAAGAGGATGGCAGCTGCGAAGAAACCTCGGGAGGCTGGGGTTCCTTGGAGAGCTGAAAGGAATGGAGAATGTACTGGCATAAATCAGACAGGTGGAGCACTGGACCAGGGTCTCCCATCCCTCCTGTGTGGACGTACTCAGAGAACAGAAGCATCACCCGGATTCAGACTACCTAGGTTCAAAGCCTACCTTCTATACTTAGTGTGACACTGGGTGCTTAAACTTTTCTGGATTTCAGTTTCTTCATTAAGATGGAGCCAGCAGCAAGCCAATCTTAGCAATTTGTCATGAGAATTAAATAATCCAGGTACACTCCCATCATCAAGACCTCTAAATGTATAAGAGGTAGTTATGAGTGAGCCTCATGTCATGTATAAAAAAGGACCTTCCTCTGAGTTTCCACAGCAGGGGCCCCAGCAGCTGGTGGCCCAGAGTCCTTCACCAGGCTGAGAATGAACTAATTTGATTTCTGGCCAGAAGAGGACGCCAAAGGGGATCCTGAACAGTAATACAACTCTGGCGCACACCTGTCATTCAGCGGTTCAGGAGCCCCTGCTTCAGACTTTCAGGAAGCTGTTCAACTAATGTGGTAGCATTTGTGGGTGAGACGCATTGGATCCATAGCACGGTGACTCTCCTTGGGGGCTAAATGCAAAGGGTTCGTAGTTCAGAGCTTTCTTTGTTCCCCTTCCACAGCAGGGTACCCTGCTGGGATCCCCACACAGAAAACAGGCAGCTGAGGGTATGGGCACATTACACCCTGTTCCCAGGCATCTGCTCAGTTCCTCCAACCTGACAGATGGGGCACAGGGAACAGGCGGGGACAGAGGGACCCAAGCAGACACCCACGGTCAAAGTGGGAGACACTGAGGGCTGTCAGGGGCTGGAGGGGCCGCCCTGCCCCCTGCACACAGCCAGAGAGAGGTAGGACACGGAGAAGCTGTGCACAGTGACTAGTGCTGATGTGTGTCACTGTGTGGGGTGGAGTGCTAAATGGTAAAAACCTCAATGCAGCACACTGGGTTTGTGACTCAGGGCCTGGATGGAGGCAGCTCCACCTTGAAAATGGGGTTTTCAAAGTTCTCAGGCTGCCAGGGATTCCAGGTGCCTATGCTTGTGTCTCTGAACAGGTCTATACTGAACTCCCACCAGGCCTTGCCTTAAAAGTCTTTAGAAGGCAGAGAATGTTAATCATTTTGGGAAGAAGGGTGGGGGTGGAGGATAGAGCAATACTGTAGAGGTTGCCTTGTGATGGGATAATTCTGCTACACCGTTTTCTGAAAGCGGAGGCTTAAATTCTGAACACTGCAAGTGTACTCAGGTACTCTGTCCCCAAGGCTTACCTGGAGAGGTGCTAAGGAGCCGGGCCATTAGAAGCCCCAAGGTGGCCACGTTGGCAGCTAGAAGCAGTCTCCCTTGCTGCTGCACTAGTGAGGGAAGTGACGTCATCAGGGTGTTCATAAGAGATGTGAAACAGGCATCGCGCCTGGAGAGGAAGGAGCAGAGTGCAGGGCAGGCAGAGGGTTAGTAGATTCCACCAAGCCCTTTCAAAAACCTGGCACCTGAGGTTTCTAGCTTTACCAGGCCAGGGCTTGGAAGGACTTTGTGAGGCAGGGTGAAGTGTTAACTTCTGACTTTCAACCCTGTCATCTGGGTTGGTCAGATGCCAAGTAGCTGAGCTGAGTGACGGCTGGAGCAGACAGACATGCCCTGGGTTACCTGGGGGTCTACTGCAGCAAACCCTCAAGTGGCACTGGTTTTGTTCTGAAATCCGCTTACGCTAACACTCAGAGAAGCCTACAGATACAGGGAAACTAAGTCAGGGGTTGAGAACGGGTGCTAGGCAGCTCCCTCTGCTTCCCCGGATCTCCTCCCAGCCTCGCCCCAGCCCCTCACTTGATCAGCCCTGGAGCGGTGACCACCAGGTTGAGGAAGATGTGGCAACAGGTCTGTAGGCCGATCTCCACACTGTCAGGCAGCACTGAGGTATCATGGCCAGGGGATGTGAGTTCCCACTGCTGCAGGAAGTACTTGCACAGAAGTGAGGGCGCTCCTTCCTTGATCAGAATCTCCCGTGGACCATCTTCAACAGTCAGGTGGCACCAGCCAGGAAGGAGGAGTCTGACATGTGGAGACAGATAAATGTGAGGTGGGAGAGATAAGGGCAGAGCACCCTGACTAAAAAAGAATGTAGAAGTCAGGGGAGGTGGACTCACTCCCACTTTCAAGATACTGCTGAGAAAGCTTAGACGTCAGAGGCCGCAGGCCCCAGTTCACAGGGCTCTGCCCTGCGCTTTGATTATGGCCTATGTACTTCTCAACCTCTAAGCTCATTTCTGTCAGTTTATTTTTTTAAATAATCTTGAAGGCAGGGTCTTCCTCTGCAGCCCACAGTGACTTCAGACTCACAGCGATTCTGCCTCAGCCTCCCAAGTGCAGATATTAAAGGTGTAAGCCAGCAAGCTCAGCCAAGTTTATTTTAAAAGTGTGGATGAAATTTCTATAAATCATGAGATTTGCTATGTGGACCAAATGAAAGTGTTGTAGAAAAGTATACAGCAAAATACCTTGCTCTAGATATTCAGTAAACCTAAATTCTGTTTCTAATAAAAATCTGAGGATCGCCCAGGTGTGGGGGTGCATATGTTAATTCCAGCACTTGAGAGACAGAGGCAGCAGATCTCTGTGAGGTTGAGTTGAGACCAGCCTGGTCTACACAGGAAGTTGCAGGCCAGCCAGGGATACATGGTGAGACCCTGTTTTAGAGATGGCAAGTGACAGTTCAGGAGTTCTGTGGAAAGAAACCCCAAAGCAAACAAATAAAAAAATGATCTTAAGGGAACACTCATGACATCAGTGAGCCTTTTCTTTCTATCTATCTATCTATCTATCTATCTATCTATCTATCTATCTATCTACCTATCTATCTAACCATCCATCCATCCATCCATCCATCCATCCATCATCCATCTATTTTTCTCTCTCTTTTTGGGACAGGGTTTTGCTATGCTGATGTAGCCTTGGAGGAACTGGTACTTTCTATATAGCCCAAACAGGTCTTGAACTCTTAGAATTTCCTGTCTCAACCTCTTAACTGCTGGGATTACAGGTATGTGCCACTAATCCTGGAAACCCTTTTCTTTGGAATGATCTGGCTGGACAACCCATAACCATAAACTCACCGGAGAGCATCCCCTGGCCAAGAGGGCCCTGGCGTAGTGGGAGAGATGGCCAAGTTGGCCACCTGCTGAGAAATGTCACTGGCCTCCTCAGCTTCCTCATAGAGTGTCTTGGCATATCGGACAAGGAAGGGCAGCAGTTGGCACACCTCCTTACGCAGGGATGAGGTCTCCTCTGCCAGCCAGGCACCCAGGATCCGCACCGAGGCAAACACAAAAGGCTCTTTCTGCTTCTCTGGCCCCACCTGTTGTCACAAGACCCCAGTGAAACAGAGCTGAACCAGGTATCCTCCTCTGCCTGCCAATAATACAACTAGAGGGAAATCCTGGTCTGTGTGCCCATTACACAGTGAGATGGCTCAGTGGGGACTTTACAACCTCAGCTTGATTCCTGCGAATCACAGGGTGAAGGGAGAGAACTGACTAGTTTTCCAAGCTCCACATGTATGCTGTGACATGCACGTATCGTCCCTCTACCACGTCTAAGAAACATATAAACATAACTTAAAAGTGAGGGCAACAAGCCTACCTCTACCCAAAGCCTAGCACATGGGAGGGACTCACCACACAGGGGCTGACCACCCAGCAGGACCTCTGTGTGGACAACTGAATCAAGTGGGTCTCAGACAGCACGTCTAATGCTTAAAGACTCAAGTCACAAATCCCTAACTCTACCTCTAAGGTAGCTGGGGAGCCAGGGGAAACTTAACATTTCTTTAGAGAGGCTCTGAATTAAGGCAGGGAAGAGAAAAGACTTGCCATTAAGTAGTGAGAGGTCACCCACGTTTGGGTTAAATCAGAAAATAAAATCAGAGCTTAGCATGAGTTATTGGACATAAGGCTGGTGAGTCCAGTGATGGCTGAAGCAGGCCATTAAAGAGACCAATCCTGCCTGAATCCTAACAGAACAGAAGAGGTGGCCTTGCAAATACAAAGAGAATAGCGAGGACGGTAGAGGAAAATAGATTTAGCTGAAACTCCAGAGGCAGGAACCAGGTCACTCCCTGTCCCCCCATCTTTCTCCGGCATCCTACGTGTTTACGTGAAGACACGTAAATATGTAGACAAGATGATATGTGAGACGGTGCTTTAGTGAGGAGAATAGTCTGCATCGACTTGTGTGTGATGTGTAGCGTGTGTACTGGAGAGGATATGTGAGTGGGAGGCTACTGTGTTGTGTGTGTGTGCTGTGATCAGAGTGCACATATGGTGTGTGGTATGGTGCTTGTGTGGAGGCCCACGGCAGGGAGGGAGAGGGAAGGAGGCTCGGCCACACACTACTCCTAGAGTGCTTGCTACAGTACCAGCCAGCATGTACAGGCAGCTATGCTCTCTTCACTACACTCCTGCTTCCTCTGCAGGCCAGCGGATCCTTACCTGCAGCAAGTAGTGGATGACAGCTCCAATGGCCTCTTTCATAATGCTTACAAGCTGAACCTTCTGTGGCTCCTTAAGTAAGGACTGCTCACAGCGGGTACACTCCTGGATCCCCAACTCCATAAGGGCATAGCAGGCGGTTACCACGTCTTCTTTCACCTCTGTGCCTGTCTCCTCGAGAGCCAGCCGCACCTCCACGCATGCCAGATTCACCAGGAGGGCCAGAAACTTGCTCCCAGAGCTGCCCACTGGGATCCAGTCGGAGCCGCAGGCATGAGCCAGGCGGGCTGCCAGCTTCAGTGCAGGATTGCGCTGCCAGGAGCTCAACTTGCTTCCTAGGATGCGTGCCAGCCCAGCCTGCAGATCCCGGTGGCATTCAGGGGGCACAGTTGTTGGGGGCAGAAAAAGGGGCAGCAGCTGGCAGAGCTCAAACTTGCTGGCATCTTCGGCTCTTTGGAAGTCCTCACTGAGGCCTCGCAACACAGCCAGCAGGTCGGGCTCCGCCTCCTTCCAGCACTGTGTCTCTGCAGCAGCCAGCAGCCCCACCAGGAGTGCCAGGGCCTGGTCAAAGCCATAGCCATGCCCCAGGTATGCCTGGCACAGGGCAGACACAGTGCCACCAGCAATGAGATGCCGGGGCCCTCGGGGTGTGCCTGCAACAGCTGTCAGGCACTGGTAGGTGTCATCAATCATGGAGCGGCGGGCAGCATCGTCAGGGTCCCCTCGGGCTGTAAGGAATGTGCTAAGGATGGGGATCTTGTTCAGGACCTGGGGGTGGCTGGCTAGTTCAGGGTCGCTGCAGAAACAGGCTAGTAGGGCCACGCCCAGGGCCCGGAGAACGTGGTCAGGGCAGCCATCGGGTGCCTCCTTAGTAGTCAGGAGTCGGTTGGGAAAGGTGAACCCAACAGCATCAAAGATCCTACGTCGGGTTTTGGCGTCAATGTCACCTGCTTTGACTGCCTTGGTTACCTATGGTGGGGGGGAGGTAATACACTATCAGCAGAATGAAAAGAAGTATAGCAAAGACTGTCCCTACCCTGCTCCCTGGGCATTGCGGGCTGGCAGGAATGGGTTATGCAATGGGACCCATTCTGGGGTCATTTCATCCAGCTCCTCCTTTCTCCTTGAAGACAGACAGGTGTGACCTCTGGGATCCCTGTCATCTATGGTAGTCTCATGGAAGGAGGTTGTCCAGTGTGTCTTGACCACTCATCTGGGTAAATGATCACCTAGCCAGTTGAGGAGTACCTCCTGGTGTCTAATCCATTAATCCATATGCCCACGACCCAGGATGCAAGGGGCTTTAGAACTCAGTGCTTAAAATCCTCTAAGGATTCAGGGTCCTTCCCTAAGTACTTGTCTCTGAAAAGTCTCTGATCCATTTCCGCCACCTTCTCATGGGAAATGGCTCCTGTGTCTCGCTGCTCCTCATGTCAAAACATTTCCCCTTACATTTCACCTAAACACCTCCTCTGCTGCAGTGTGAGCCCTTGACTCCAGAGCCTTCTCCCTGTTGCCATGGCAAACAAGCAACTGCTGCACTCCCTCCTCCCTTCACCCCCCACACACCAACTCAGCCCCCCTCCTACCCCAAGCACTGCAGCTCTTGCTCTGCCCTCCCCAGCTTGGGTTCCTCTAGCAGCCTGAGACCCTTTACTTGTAACACACCCATTGCCACTCCGGTCATCTCTCAGAACCTCTCGCTAGTTACTCCCAATCCTGTTACTCTCTCCAGTCGAAGAAAAGCTACCCCAGCCCACAAGTACTCTGCACTAGTTACAACCTGCTGCTGTTACCCTATGAGTCAGCTCCCATCTGCTCTGGGACGCCCCAAAAAGCAAATCCAGGCAACCTCCTCCGTGGTCCCATGCCACAGCCTTATTCACCTCTCTTCTCCCCTTCCCCCATTCCCGAGGGAGCAGAGTACAAAGGTAGAGGTCTTGGGCCTTTTTTGGTGCCTCTGGGTTGCCAATACCACTTAGATATCCCTGGGGACTTGCTGACCCCATTCTTTGGGGGCCCTCCTGTCCAGCCCTCCCACCTTCCAGGTCCTTACTAGCAGCAGGGCTGCAAACTGCTCGCTGTCATTCTTGGCCTCACGGAGGGCTCCCAGGTAGCGCTCCAGGGTGGGGTTTCGGCTCTCTGCCTGGTTCAGAGCTGGCTCACAATCCGAGGCCATGATGCCCGCCTTGCCCAACTGTGAACACAAGAGGGACTGAGCATCCCTCTGCAGAGGAGGGGCGGGGGCGGGGGTGGAAGTGGAGGATGTAGGGAGGGATTAGCACAGAGGGAGGGGAGGGTGGATTTGGAAGGGTGGCTTCCTCATGACTGACCTCCCTTGGGGGAGCCCCTTTAAGAGGCTGGACCTGCAAATTCTTTAGGATGAAGAAGGGACCCTGGTCCAAGGTCACCTCCAGAAAAGTGGGATATGAGGGCCATGCATGCTGCTGCTCAGCTGGACAGCTTTCCTCACCAGTCTAGAAGTGGGAAGGAGCTGGCCCAACTGCTCAGCAGCCCCTGGCACCAGACACGGGGTTTTATCTCTCTCCAGGAGGCACACGAGGAGTGAGTGGTGAGGACAGACAGGGAGGAATGAAGACATACACGGGTGAAGTTCGATTATCCGGACTCACGCCGACAAGGAAGAAAAGGACATTCTAGGGTTCCTTTCCCCTCTCTTCTTCAGAGAAAGTAGATTGGCTTCAGCAGGAGAAGGCAAGCTCTCCAGAGAAGGCTTTGAAGACTCCCCCTGTAGACCCACCCCTTCAGCCAGGGCTCTTAATCGCCCCCGCAGCCTCCTTGCCTTCTCTTCTTTCCCTCCCTCGGGCAGAGGTTGCAGAGGCTGCAAGAGCAGCAGCAGCAGCAGCAGCAGCAGCAGCATTAACCCCTTCTGCTCCCTGTATTCTCCCTGCCCGTCCCGCTAAGAGCCTGTGGGTGCCGGCACTGGCTGGAGAAGGAAAGAGGGGTAGGGTGGCTCTCAGGATAACAGAATCCAAAAGCCGGATAATCGAAGCGGGGCTGCAGTGATGGAGAGATGAGAAGGGGAGAAGGGATCCTGGCGGTCACCACCTGTCCCGCCGCAGCCAGGTCACAACACGACATTGATGAAGTCGAACGACAGGGCAGCGATGAGATCACACTTCACGATGGCGCGGTGATGTCACGGAGAGATCACAGCGAAATCACGACATGAAGGGGACAGCCCCCAAATATGATAGGGCAAATTTAAAAAATATATAGATAGATAAATATTGAAAGGGGTTGTGACAAAATGGAGTCTCGACAGGGTACGGTGATGTCGAGATATGGCACGATGGAGTCGCGATAGGGTCCCTGGGGAGTCTCAGCATCGATCAGCGCCGGTTCGGAGAGTCTCCGGCTGAGATGCAGGGGAGGGCTTGAAGGGGGCTGAGCTCACCAGGCTGCGGCCCCGAGCGGCGAAGTCTTTCTCCGGGCGCGATGCTCCGGGAGCCTGGGGCTGCTGCTCACACCGCGTTGCCCACTCTTGGCTCCAGGCTGCTACAGCTCCACCCCCACCCCCGCATCGCTCTCGACCAATTGGCGCTGGCCTCACTCCGCACTCTGACCAATGGCACAGCAGGGCGCTAAGCAGTAGGGGGGTGCCTCCGGTGCGGCCATCTTGCTTGTGGGCATTGCCCGAGTCTGGGGCCTGGGTGCTCGTGATAAGAAGGAAAGGTGCAGGCCGCCCCGCGAGGGCTCGCGGCAAAAGACTTGAGGGCCCGGACGTCCTCGCTTGTGCGTAGCTCTCCCCTTAGCGCTGCCCCTCCTCCCACCCTGGGCTCGCGGCTGGAATTGCGCTTCCGGAGGGTGGGGGGAGGAGGACTGGCTCAGCATGAAGAGTATGTTTCCGGGTCGAGCCCCGGGAGGTGGGAGGAGGCGGCGTTTCCGGCCGCGGTCGCTGTCCAGGGAGTCTGAGGCAAGAGGGAGCTGTCCGGGTGGGGAGCCAGCACTTCCTTCTTTCTCTTCCTTCTCCTCTGCGCGAGGAGAAAGGAGGTTGGGGGACCCCGAGCCTATGGATCGGGAGGAGGCGGAGGCCGCCGAAAGCCGGCACCCCTCTATGTGGCCCTGAGCCCCGGTAGGTGGCCCGGGCGGCTGGCTGCCAGGCCGAGGACCAAGAGCTCAGGGGAGGGGCAGAGGCGGGACGGGCGATGCCTCGGGGTACGCTGGCCCGGCGTTGGGAACCGGAGATGGCGCTCCTGGCTGGGACAGGACAAATCAGCTGCTTCTAGCCTTGTAGGTGCCAGAGTCCCAAAGCTGAACCCCCGCTTTGGGGCTCAGGCCTGGTCAGGCAGTTTCCTCTATTCCCTGACAGACTGGCAGACCAGGCTCCAGGCACTGTGGTCCTTCTGATACCCTCGACCTCTGAAGCCTCGTCCGAGTTGCTGTCTCTGGTGTTTGATGATCTTCCCATCGAGATTAAAAGAAAAAAAAAAGTTGATACAGAATAAAGGGGGCGGGGCTGGGTTCGTTGGCAAAAACCTTCCTCCTTGAGAATTTTGCCAATTATGCCCCTTAGAGGGTCCTGCAGTGGCTGCAGTGATCACAAAAGCGAAGTCAAGGAAGTCAAAGTAGAGGACCTCAGGCGGGGTTCCAGGAATGCTTTGCCTTGTCTCACCTCAAGGTGGTTGTGCCCAACCGACAATAGAAGCTGTTAAAGCGCTTTAGCTGACTCTCCTTGTGCTATCTTGTGATTAACAGACTGGAAACTAGGAACAAATTGGAAAAACGACCTCCTAGAACAATCTGTTCATTTTTCCAGCTATTTGGAAAACAGTGTCTGCAAATATAAGCAAAGCGATTCATGGCAGTCTGTTCTGTAACTTTCTCAAACATCTAGGACTCCCCCCCCAACCCCCAATTCTTAAAGCTTTATTCTTGATTTACTCACACCAGCTGAATAGAAGGGCTCTGTCGTTATTCAAACATATCTTATCGCTGTGTACATAAATGGAGTGCCACGTATGTAGCTGACAGACTGAGCTATGATACATTCCCCATCAACCTGAAGTATTAAGTAAACATTACCCCCTGCTCTGTCTGAACAGCTGCTGCATCGGAGTGCTTTTATTTCGGGTATACTTGTATACTTGTAATGCCCTAAATGCCAGAACTACTGGGAGCTTTTCTAGATTTTCATTTGTCAAGTATTGTGGGGGTGTGTGTTCTCTCCCTGGGTTGCTACCCTTTGATTTGATAACAAACATTTTGGATCTTAACAGTGTTTTGTTGTTCCTGCCTCTGGTCAGCAAGCCTTTAACTGGACCCTAGCAGTGATTTGTGCCCATAGGCAATTGTAGGTTTCAGCCGAATAAATGGCTGGGGTTGCAAATGAAATTAGCTCTGCCTCTCCCTTGCACTTGTAACCAGTTTGCTATTCCAATGGTATTTATTACTCCTGTTTTCAAAGCCTTTTCATTTCTTTATTGCTTTTCCCACCCACCTGCCAGGATATTGATGACAGGTGTTGAGTCACCTTTAGTTTTAAATCCTTTTGTTGTATGCAGAAAGGCTGGGTAAGATCCACACACACACTCAGGAACACACACGCACTCTCCACCCCATCCTGGGAGGCTAGTGAAGTTTCTGAGTATAGCTTCTTTGACTACATCTCACGATCTTTTCAATGTGTTTGTGGCCCACACACCTCTTTTCTGCACCCTGTCCCCTAATGTATAATTACAGGAAAACTAGAACTAGGAATGGGTAGAAGAGACTGAGAGAGATAAAAGTCCTTCCGCTGCCTATGGCTCAGGGACTGCCTCAATTTGGCGTGGTATGTTTGTGTCTCTTTACTTCTTGCATTGGCATTGAAATCCATTCCAGACAATGCTGGCTGTGTTCTTGTATGTTGGCTGGAAGTGAGGGTTGGGGCTGTCAACCTGTGCTGTTTACCAGATGTGGATGACAGCTTTATATTTTGGACAGAAGATTTTCAATTTTTTTGTTTGCTTTTTTTTTTTTTTTTCAATCAAGGCAGAGTTTTTTCTGCAGCCTTGGCTGTCCTGGAACTTGCTCCGTAGACCAGGCTGGCCTTGAACTCACAGAGATCCACCTGCCTCTGCCTCCCGAGTGCTGGGATTAGAGTTATGCACCACCACTGCTGGCACAAGATTGTTAATTGTTTTGAGACAGTGTCTCATTATATTCTCTAGGCTGACCTTGAAGTCCTGGATTTAAACAATTCTACCTTAGCCTTCCACTTTGCTAGGACTTCAGGTATGAGATACCATGCCTAGCCAACAGATTTTTGAATTGTTTCTTCAGAACCATGTCAACTCATGTTGTTATATAAGAGGGAAGAAAGTTCTGGAAAATCAGTGTCATTCTCCTCTTTCCCCTCCATCCTACACTAGATTACAGAGTAGCCAGCACAGTGCCTAAGTTAAACACATGCGGAGACATATACGAGAAATTAAGACAGGATTTGCAAATGACTTGGATCAGGCAGATAATGTAAAAGTGTGAAATGGGTAGATTTGTAAGATAGTGATGGAGTGGATGGTAGCAAACCGGGCAGTGCTTGCTATGCCTAAAGAGAATCACTTTGAAAAACTGTAGCAAGGCTGGGCAGTATAATCAGGATTAGTTACAGGAAGTCCAACCTCTCCATAGATCACGAAGTACTTTGGTCAAGATCACAGAGCAGTTAGTAGAAGCTGACGTGGAAAATCAGAGCTGCTTTCTCAGGTTGCTCTTTCCCACTCTCTCACAGGCATTAGATTAGACAACAATGGGATATAAAATCACCTTAACAGCAGATTCATTTTATATATCCTTGCTCTGTTGTTACACTGATAATTCTAGGCTCTGCTGAAGCTCAGGCTGGAAACTATCTGCCAGAGATGAACATTGAAAGACACACTTGAAGTTTCTCTTTCTTCTGATCTGTCACATTTTCTAGCACTCCACATTTCCAGGAATCAATTATTAATTGCTTGGCATATAATTTCTTCTCTTTCTGTCTTTCTAGTGTACTGGTTCCGCCTCTCTGGAAGGCCATGGAGAAGAGACTGGGAGTCAAGCCAAGTGCCGCTTCCTGGGTTTTGCCAGGATATTGTTGGCAGACATCAGTGAAGCCGCTGAGAAGCCTGTACCTGCTTTACAGTTTCTTCTGCTTCAGCATTCTGTGGTTGTCAACAGGTATCATTTCTGAGATTTAAGATTTAACCTCTTCCTCACTGCACCCCCTCCAAACAATCAGCCTCTAAACAATATATGGGTTTGTTTTAGAGACCTACCAGAAGGCAGAAAAGCCATCTGCTGACGTAAGTGGCTATCACTTTGGTGGGTGTTTACTTGTTGGGTTTGTTTTTGTCTATTTGTTTGTTTGTTTGCTTGTTTTTCCCGAGACAGGTTTTTGGGGTGTGTGTGTCTCCAAGTTGGCCTGGAACTCAGAGATCTGGCTGCCTCTGCCTTTTGAGTGCCACCATACCCTGCTTGGTTTGTTTTGGAATCAAGATATGAATTGGATTTTTTTTTTCTCATAAAGGAGAATTGGTATTCAGTTTGCCATTTTATAAAGGTAGATTGACAAATCAAAACAAAACAAATTATCAAACAAATATTCAGAGTTGGATAGATTGGGGTCTTGGAGCTGGACATTGTCACATGACTGAGGCACATTTAGTGTCAGGGACCAGAGCATATTACCTAAAGTCTTTCTGTCTTTTTAAGTGGGATCTAGCTGTATAGCCCAGGCTGGCCCTGACCTTATGATCCCCTTGCCTCGATGTACTAGCCTTAGACCTGCCTCTAGCTTGACCTGAGAGATAATATAGTAAAAGCATGTAATGCTGTGTGACCATGCCTGCTTAGTAAGTAATGCTTGGCTTTCTTACTTAGAGGAATGCACACTTTGTTTTGGTTTTTGTTCTTGAGAAAGGGTGTCACTGTGTTAGCCCTGGCTGCCATAGAACTGGACTAGTCTGGCTATAAACTCACAGTGATCTGCCAGCTTCTGTCTCCTGAGTGTTAAGACTGAAGGTATGAGCCACCATGCCTGGTGGATTCTTACTACTTTAACAAATTTATTTATTTTAATTTGAAAGGACTGCACATGCCTGCGTGTAGAGATCAGAAGACAGCTTTGTGAAGCCAGTTCTCTCCCACCTTTGTGTGGATTCTGAGGATTAGACTCAGGTGGTCAGGCTTGCTCGGCTGAGCCGTCTCACTGGCTTTTCATGCTTTGTTGTTGTTTTTAATAGAGAAGAACCGCGGTGACGGACTTAATGGAGTAAACCGCCCTTCTCAGGGCCGCTTCACCTGCTTAGAGACCCTTGCCAGGCACCAGTGCCAAGACGGCTAAGTGTCAAAAGCGGAATGCTAAAAGGCGCTCGCTCTCTGTCTTTACTTTTCATTCTTTTGCTGACATAGTATGGGGTGTGAGAAAGCAGCACTTTAAGGACTTCTGAGTGTGCCCTTATTCTGGACAAAGACCAAGAACCTTCTGCTGCAGAGACCACTGTCATGGCTGACTACTCAGCTTGTGCTCTTACAGCTATGAAGATCCCTGTCATTGTCATGATCTTGAGAATAAAGTAATTACTGTATTTAGCAATTTTCGTAGCGCTGAGTATGGGTTTTTGCTGTCTTGCAGTGGTAGCTGATGATTGCATGATTATAGTGGTGGAGGTTGCAGTACATAGAAAGCTGACCCAAGTTTTATTATATAAAATGATGCTTTGTTGGCTAATTCTGGGCATCATTTTATGTGAGATAATTTGAATTAAGTAATTAATTTAGTTCTATCATATTAGGAAAATCACTTCTTTGAAAGTGTACCAACCACATAGCAGACTTGTAGACACATTGCATATCTTCTCATTTAACTTTTATGATAATTCCGAAGTAGATAGGTTACACTCATGTATTAATAAGGAAATTGAGACCCAGAGAAGCAAAGTTACTTGGCTAGAGTCACATAGCGAGAACAGCAGAGCAGGGCCCTAACCCAGCCTGTCTGCTGTTGAGTTTGTTCTCTTCCGTTCCACCACAGTTCCTTCTGACCATCAGTGATTCTTGGAGGGCAAAAGGGTTTTTTGTTTTTTCCCCAGAACCTTGATAAGAAGCTGGTTATTGGAAAGATTCAGAGTTTAAGGGAAGGAATATGAAGTCTCAAAAGTAATTCTAAGTCTTTCTGTATTTTTCCCTTATACTTGGTTACGGGTAGAATTGTGGGGGAATTTCAGATTTTAATAAGAAATTATGTTTAATCTATCCTGATGAAGATTAAAGAGAATATCTAGGCTTGGGTTATAGGCTGGTGCTAGAACACTTGACTAGTATGTGAAAGGCACTGGGTTCAACTCCACACTGCAAACAAGGCAAAGAAAAACATAGTGCTACTAAGAGAGATGTGGGTGCCCTCAAACAGTGCTAGGAAGTGTGAATAGAAAACAGTTTGGCATAAATATCAAGAGATCCAAAAAGTTCATATCCCTTGACTTAGTTCTCCTTTTAAGAGTTTTGGGTCTGGAGAGATGGCTCACAGGTTAAGAGCACAGGCTGCTCTTCCCGAGGACCCAGGTTTGTTTGCTAGAACCCAAAAGGTGGCTCACAACCATCTGTAATTTCACTTGCGGGATCTGACTCCTCATTTTGACCTCTGTAAGTAACCACTCATATAAGTGGTCCACATATATCCATGCAAACAAAACACATACACATACAATTATAAAAAATAAAGAGTTGGTTTTGGTGCAGGAGGTGAGAGGAACTGGAGAGGTGGCTCAGTGGTTAAGAGCGTTTGTTGCTCTTCAGAGGACCTGGGTTTGGTCAGGTGGCCAGCTTCTGGTCTCCGAGGGCACCTTGCATGCATGTGTGCATATTGACATACATAAGTAAAAATAGTTTATCTTAGATACATAGTGAATCCTTGGCTTTAGTGTGTGTGTGTGCGTGTGTGTGTGTGTGCGTGTGTGTGAGATGTATATGGATGTGAGTATGTACATGCATAGCTCAAGAGCGAGGCGTGGTGACTCAGGCCTGGAATGTAACCCTTTTGGTTTTGTTTTCTGGGGTGTGTGTGTGTGTTGAGACAGGGTCTCTGGAGATAGCCCTGGCTGTCCTAGAACTTGCTCTATAGACTAGGCTGGCTCTGAACTCACAGAGATCCACCTGTGCCTCCTAATGGTGGGATCAAAGGTGTGCGCCACTACACCTGGCTCTTTAATGTACTCTTAACAGAAGGACTCCTGTGAGTCCAGGCCAGAGAAATAGATACTTGCTGACAAGCCTGACAGTCCCTGAAACTACATGGTGGATGTAGAGAACTGACTTACAAACTGTCCTTTATCCTTCACACACACACACACGCACACACACACAGTGGCACATGTGCATATACACACACATAAACCCACCGTGGCACATACACACCTATACACATGTACTGTGGCACATGTGCACACAAATACATACTGAAGCACATGTGAATACACACACACACACACACATGCACACACTGGTACATGTACATACACACACATACATATATGCACAAACAAAATAAATAAATGCAAAAACAGAAACAAAAGAAGTTTATTTTAAGTATATCTTTAGCTAGTGGTTGGGAATAAGAACAGTTATCGACACTTGTTTATTTTGTACTTTGAAACATTGCTATCTCCTGCCCAATGACACAGCAGTAATGTTTTTATGTATTTATGTGATAGATAGTGTCATGATTACTTTCATCTGTCAATTTGACACAAAACCAGAATCACCTAGGAAGAGAGACCCTCAACTAAAGAATTATGTTTGTCAGATTGGCCTATGGCTACTCAGAGAGGGATTTTCTTAATTGCTCATTGATCTAGGAGGGCCCTGCCCACTATGGGTGGTGCCATCCCTAGGCAGGTGGGCCTGAGCTGTGCAGGAAACTGGAGGTAGCAAGCTAGGCAGCAGCTCTCTTCCTTGGTTTCTGCTTTGAGTTCCTGCCTAGGCTTCCCTTGCTGATGGACTGTAACTTGTAAGCTGAGATAACTCCTTCCCTTCCCAAGTTGCTTTTGGTTATGGTGTTTTTATCACAGCAACAGAAAAGTAACTAGGACAGATACTATCCAACGTTTCCTACTTTAGAAGAATGAGTGTAGGGGAGACAATCCTACACAAAATGGTAAAAGCAAGATAAATAACTACATGTTTACCATGGTGCCAATGATATGAAATGAAAAAAATCACATAATAGAAAATAATCTAAAAATGTAAAACCGAATGTTTATTTATTATGATCTCTTTTTATTCTTCTGTTTCCACTGTTTTTGAACAACAGCTTCTCTCTCCCTCTTTGTTTAACTAAGGAGATGAAAATCTAACAGGCAATGCAACAACAAAATGAGCCAGGTGAAGCCCTGTCCGGGTCACCTTAGTTGGAGCCTGTTTCTTGTGTATACTAAGCTTTCACCTGAGCACTTACCCCCCCCCCCCATAAAAGGTGTTTTGTTTTTTAATCTGTTATCATTTAGCTCATGGGTTATATGAATTCTTCTTGAACAAATAATGCAAAATAAGGGAACTCTGCAGTTACTGCTCATTCCTGGGTACCACTTACTAGTTGACCCCTCTTTGCTAGAGCTCCAGTTACACACTGACTTCATTTAGGTGGCTCGTTTTCATTTCTGCTTTGGACTCAATAGTGAAGCCCACTGCTAGAAATGAATGATCATGATTTGTGTGATAAAAGCTACCCTCTCTTCCTTGTGGACTATTGAGTCAGTGCTTTCTGTATAATTTTACTGCTATGTGGTTTGAAAATAGCATTTTGGACCTGGTGATTATCATTTGGAAACAAATGTGAGATTCCCCTAAGAACTTGGAAATTCCTCAGGAGTTAGTCAACTTCTTAAGATCAGGAATTTGGCCCTTATTGCTTATGTGAGGTATTCTAAGCAAGTATAAAATTTGGCACATAAATGTACTATAAAAGTATTTGTTGGCTGAATACTACATTAGCAGTAGGGAGTTATCCTTTGAGGCTTAAATTGTGAAAGCAGTATAATGCAGGAGAGGACTACAAAGATGACTTAAGGAGCCAGAATGCCTTTGAAAGCAGCCGAAGGGATTAAGGTCTGAACTGCATCAGCATTCCCGAACAAGAAAGGCTGTGTGTGAAGAGTTATGTGTGCATGGACCACAGACCTAATGGGACTTGGAACCCTACAACAAGGTGGCTGATCTTACAGGCTAAAGGTGGCAGTTGGCCCTGGAAACTTCCAGATTTTCTGCCTCTAAGAAGGAGATTTATCCCTGGTTAATTATTAGAGATCTTAGGAGGGCTCTGGCTCCAGATGAGGCAATAGTAAAGCACCAAATGCAGCTCAGCCCCTGTCCTGGAAAAATGGCAAGTCTGATGAGAGAAACAGACAAACTCTATTACATTCGGAGTGAAAAGATGGAGGGATTCAGGCCTCGTGTTCCCAGAACCAGAGAAGCTTTTCACTGAGACGTGGAGGGAGAGCCAGAAGTCCTTTCCAAGAAGCTGATAACTGAGCAGTTTTGAAAGTTGGACCTGAAGGAGGTTTCCAAGGCAATGGGCACTCGGAGCAGAGGATGCAGATGCACTGTGTCCTGCTTAGTGCAGTTCCTGAAGACGTCGGGAGTGGCCGTGCCTTGGAGGCTCAGTTTTAGTCTTTCTTAGACAGGCTGTCCATAGACTCTCCTCTGTAGCCCAGGTAGTCCTTGGACTTTCGATCCTTATGGCTCGGCTTCGGCTTCGGCTTTGGCCTTCTTTCTTCCTTTCTTTCATGTATGTGAGTACACTGAAGCCACCATGTAGTTGCTGGGAAATGAACTCAGGACCTCTGGAAGAGACTTCAGATTTATTTATTTACTTATTTACTGTCTCCAGATGGTTGTGAGCCACCATGTGGTTGCTGGGAATTGAACTCAGGACCTCTAGAAGAGCAGTCAGTGCTCTTAACCACTGAGCCATCTCTCCAGCCCTGACTTCAGCTTCTTAAGTATCCCAGGATTACAAGCCTGTGCCAGTAGACCTGGGTCACATTCTCTTCCACTTTCTTCATTTCCTGTTCTTTCTTCTGTGCTTGTGCATGCTAGGTAAGTGCTCTGTTACTGAGCTATGTACCCAGCTCTGGTTTAGAGTTTCCTTGAAACAGGGTCTAGCTTTTGTAGCCCAGGCTAGCCTGGGACTGACTGGATAACCCAGACTGGCCTTGGACTTGCAGCAGTTGGTGTCTTACTCTCCCAAGCACTGGGATTATGAGCATGAGCCAACACACCTGGTTTACATTTTATTATGTTTCATAATTTAGAAAAAAGTTGAAGCTGTAGCCTGTATATACTTATTGATACATTATACCAAATATTATGAATGTCTATGCATGTATAAAAGAAGCTCAAAACAAAAATTTCAAAGGATCAATAAAAAGCAAATATGAAGTAATACTTAATTTAAAAATTGTTTTTAGTGTGTATATGATGTGTACATATGAACTCATGCATACCATCAGCACAGGTATGGAGGTCAGAGGAAACTGTGGAGTTGCTTCACTGCTAACCTTCTTTACATGGCTTTTGGGAATCAGATGCAGGTTGTCAGGCTTACATGCTAAGTCCTGCCCTGCCAAGCCTCTCACTGGTCCAAAGTTTGAAGGTTCTTTATTAATTATTTTAGTGTACGCAATGAGTTTCATTATAACCTTTTTGTACACTGCATATAGCATATAGGACACATGTAGTGTATCTAAACCTAGATTCCACGTGAGAAAACGATGGTACTTGCCTTTCTGAATCTGGTGACACAGTGCTCTTCAGTTCCAGCCACTTTCCTGGAGTCACCTAATTTCGTTCTTCATGGCTGAACAAAGCTCAGTTGTATGTGTGTGCCTCATTATCTTTGCCCATTTGGCTCTCGATAGGCATCAGCTGGTTCCCTGTGTGCCACCCTGACCTTTATTATTCATTTCTGCCCATTACTTTTGGGTTAGGATGGTTCTTGTTTTTCTAAGAACTTAAATAATTTATTTGAGATATCTGTGGTCTTTTAACATAAGCACTCTTGGCTGTCGGCTCTCCTCTTAGAACTGCCTTGCTGAATCCCAAAGGTTCTGTAAGTTGTGTTCTTATTTCATTTGGTTCTAGAAACTTTTAAATTTCCTCTCTTACATCTTTAGTGACTCAAGAGTCTGTGTTCAGTTTTTTGTTTTTTGTTTTTTTTTAATTTTTTTAAAATTAATTATTTATTTACTTTATGTATGTGAGTACACTGTAGCTGTCTTCAGACACTCCAGAAGAGGGCATCGGATTCCGTTACAGATGGTTGTGAGCCACCATGTGGTTGCTGGGAATTGAACTCAGGACCTCTGGAAGAGCAGTCAGTGCTCTTAACCGCTGAGCCATCTCTCCAGCCCCCCTGTGTTCAGTTTTTAGAATCTTTTTTTTTTTTTTTCTTCGAGACAGGGTTTCTCTGTGTAGCCCTGGCTGTCCTGGAACTCACTCTGTAGACCAGGCTGGCCTCGAACTCAGAAATCCACCTGCCTCTGTCTCCCGAGTGCTGGGATTAAAGGCATGCGCCACCACTGCCGGGCTCAGTCTTTAGAATCGTATATAATAGTTGTGGTTTTCTTGTTAATTATTTCAAGTTTTATTTCACTATGTTGTGTTAAAATGGAAGTTTTTTCATTTCTTAAGAATTGCTTTATGACCTATTTTAGAGAACGTTCCACTGATTGAGAAAAATTTTTATTTTGCTCTTGGATAGAACATTCTGAAAATGTCTATTAGGTCCGCTTGATTTATTGTATAGATTAACTCTGAAGTTTACTTTGTTTTATATTTTACATTGAGCTGTTTATTTAAAAAATACCCGAACTCCTATTTATTTTTCATGGGGGTAGTCACAAGTTAAACAGGTTTTGAATAAGAAAAATGACAATTTGTTTTGTTGATAGGTTATTATGTATCCCAGTCTGATGTCTAACTCACTGTGAGGCTGGGGATGACCCTGAATTTCGGATCCCCCTGCTCCCATCTCTTAAGTGCTGGGATGTCACCCTGTCTGGTCTATGCAGTGCTGGGGGTCTAACCGAGGACCTGGTGCTAGGCAAGCTGTCTGCCAGCTGAGCTGTATCTCCAGCCCTGAAGTCCATTATTCATCTCCAGTCTGGATAACCTATTTTTGTTTGTTGGTTACATGTATTTTGTGTGTGTGCTTGTGTGTGCACATGTATACCAGTGTTGTGTAGATGTTAGAGGACCTCCTTTACCACATGGGTTCCGGGAATCAGACTGAGGTCATCAGGCGTGGTGGCAGGTTCCTTTATCCACTGAGCCATCTTGCTGGTCCTTGATGTCCTATTTTTTATGAGTGAGATATGAAGTTACTTACTGTTACTATGTCAAGATCTGTCCTTTCATGTCCATTAGAGGTTTGGTTTTTAAATTGGAAGCCCAACATTTGTCGTAAATAATTTATGATTTTTATGTTCTCTTAATTTTTCTTTATTAATATGTAGTAGCCTTTAAAAATATTTTCTAGTTGGGCATAGTGGTCCATACGTTTAGTCTCAGTGCTCAGCAGAGGCAGGTGGATCTCTGTGAGTTTAAGGCCAGCTAGGGGAGAGTTCCAGGATAGCCAGGGCTACATAGAGACACCTCATCAAAAAACAAAAACAAAAAGCCAAAATGGTTTTTAGTTTTGGTTTGACACCTACTTTTTCAGTTATAAATCAAGTGTGCCAGCTTGGTTTTGGCTTTTATTTGCTTGGTACTTGGCTTCCATCCTTTGATGCTCAGTTTGTAGATATCGTTGCCAGTGAGATGTGTTTCTAAGAGACACTGATAGTTGGATCTGGGTTTTGTTTGTTTTGAAACAGGGTTTCTCTGTGTAGCCCTGGCTATTTTTGTGTATACCAGGCTGGCCTCAAACACAGAGAGACCTGCCTACTACTGCCTCCTGAGTGCTGGGATTAAAGGTGTGCACCACCACGCCCAGTTTAGATCATTTTTTTTAATCTAGTAGGTTAGCATGTTTTTTTTTTTTTTTTTTTTTTTTGGTTTTCGAGACAGGGTTTCTCTGTATAGCCCTGGCTGTCCTGGAACTCACTCTGTAGACCGGGTTGGCCTTGAACTCAGAAATCCGCCTATCTCTGCCTCCCAAGTGCTGGGATTAAAGGCGTGCACCACCACTGCCCGGCTAGCATGCATCTTTTAATTGGAAAGTTAAGACCATTCATACTTAGGATTACTGAGGGACATCTGCTAATTGCTATAGGTTTGTCAATTGTTCTCTTGGTTACACAGATGTCTTAGTTACTTTTCTTGACTAGAAGCAATCTAGAGGACAGTTTATTTTGGCTCACAGTTCAAGGACATATTATCCATTATGTTGTCAGGGAAGGAATGTGGGCCATTGGAGGCTGCAGGTTACAGTGTGTAGCCGGCCAGGAAGCTGAGAGTAATGTGCTCCTTCAGCCTGGGACCCCCATTGGGTGGTACTGCCCACATTTAGGGTGGGTCTTCCCACTTCAGACCTAATCTAGATCATTTCTCACTGATGTGCTCAGAGGCTTGTCTCAAGGGTGATGCTGTATCCTATGAAGTTAATGTTAAGTATGAACAATACCGGACGTAATAGGTTGTTGTTTGCGTTTTTCTTTCTCCCCGTTTGTATGAGGTGCTTGCTAGTTTATGGTGCCGGACATGATGCATTCCCACTTCTTCTTTGTTCAGCTATTTTTCTTGTGAAACTCTTTTCAAAAAAGATTTAAAAAAATATTTATCTTCATTCTATGTACATTGGTATTTCGTCAAGTTCCCTGGAGCTAGAGTCACAGACAGTTGTGAGCTGCCGTGTGGGTGCAGGGAATTGAACCTGGAGCCTCAAGGAGAGCAGCCAGTGCTCTTAACCACGAACCTGTCCCTCCAGCCCTCTTGTGACATTCCTAACTGTGCCTTCTTGGTTGGCACTTCATTTATCTTCATGTTTAGGATTCTTGTGTCTTCTTCAGTGCTGACTTGGTGGTCATGAATTACTTCAGTTTGTGTTTCTCTCAAAAGGTCCCTGTTTCTCCATCAACTTTAAGAGTAACTTTGCTGTATATAGAAATTTTGGTTGGAAATTGTTTACTTTCAGGGCTTAAAATATACCACTGCATGTTTTTTGTTTTTGTTTTTGCTTTCAAGGGTTTCTGTTAAGTGGTCTGATATTCTTATAAGGGCATTTTCCTCTTAAAGCTTTTATTCATTTGTTTAGTCTTCTTTGGGAAAGGATCTAATGTAGCTCAAGATGGACTCAAACTTGCAATTTAGCTAAGGATAGCCTTGAACTCCTTTAACTTTAATTTTATGTGTACAGATGTTTTACCTGCATTATGCATATGCACATGTGTCCAGTGCTCCTAGAGTTTAGAAGAGGGGTCAGAACCCTTGAAACTGGAATCACAGACGGCTGTGAGCCACTGTGTGGGTGCTGGGAATTGAACGTAGGTCCTCTGGAAGAGCAGCCAGTGCTCTTAACTGCTGAGCCATCTCTCCCTCCCCTCCCATTTATTTATTTTGTTTTATATGCAATCATGTATGTGTACCACATGCCTGCCTGGTACCCTCTGAAGTCAGGAGAGACTCTTGGATCTCTTGAAACTGGAGTTACAAATGATTGTGAGATACCATGTGGATGCTGGGAACTGAACCTTGGTCTTTTGCAAGAGCAGTAAATGGTCTTAACTGCCCAGGTATACCTCTCTCTAGCCTTGACTTGACTTATCTGTTCATTAGCTGGTGGACCTCAGAGGTTTCTTCTTTTTGTCTAAGTAATGGTGTTCTGAACATTTGTACACTAGTGTTTTATGTGAACATGTTTATCATTCTCTTACACATAGAGGTAGGGGTGGAATTGTTTACTTGTCCAGTAGCTCTTCTCTGTCTGTTTACTTACTCCTTCCCTTCTCTACAGCAGCTGCGGCACTTTTCACAGTTCTAACTCCTGTCTTTCTCTCAGCATCCCTCGTTATCTGACCTCTCCCTCCCCTGTCAGCAGTGGGATCAAGCCCAGGGCCTCTCACATGCTAGTCACCACCAGCCCTCTTTTTTAAAAAATAGTAGAGTAGGTTACTGGAAATCAGAAAATCAGGGCAGACTTTTTGGAGGAGAAGAGTTTGCTTTGGACCTAGTACGAATTCAGTATGCAGACAGACGGACACAGTGAGTGAGAAAGACAATGGAACAACCAAGGAGGTGGGAATTCCTTAGTTCACTGGGCTTTTAAGTTACTCACTCATCCCGAAGGTATTATTGCTGCAGGTTCTGCTTTGTGGCAGCTCTCCAAGTAGTTCTGACTTAATCTTCCTTGCCTTTGGCATTTCTTGATTGAGCAGGCTTTCTTTGCACTCTCTTCCTTTTTCTGTCCTCTTCTGAATCCAGTGAGGTTTGACCTCTATACATATCTTGGGTTTCACTAAGGTGATGGTGACCTGGAGACCTTCATATACCCTCTTACCTGAGGTCTACAGTAAGGCTATGAGATGGCTCAGTGGCTAAGAGAACGCCCCGTTCTTCCAGAGAACTCAAGTTAGGTTCCCAGCACCTAGCTACACACAACTAGCTGTGATACCAGCTCCTGGGGCTCTGATGCCTCTAGAACTCATGGGTACCTACACTCAAGTGCACACACCCACATACAAAGACACAAATACACATAATTAAAAATAAGATAACAGCTGGGGGGGTGGTGGCTCACACCTTTAATCCTAGCACTTGGGGGTAGAGACAGATGATCTCTGAGTTCAAGGCCACCCTGGTGTACAGAGCAAAGTCCAGGATAGTATGGGCTACACAGAGAAATCCTGTCTCAAAAACCCTCCCTCCCAAAAATAAATAAAATAAACCTTTAAAAAAGTCTGTGCAACATTTGGCGTCTCTGTTTGTTCCTTGAGACCCTGTCCTCACTTGCCTAACGCACACCTCCGTCCTTGCCCTTCTCCTTGGTGGTCTGCACTTTTCAGTTACTTGCCCCCTCAGTCCCTCCCCAGCTTCTCTTAAATTATTTGTTCTTCAGGGCTTTGTTCCATCATCCCCACTCTTGCATGCACTTTAGCAGGCTCAGTCATCCCCTCAGTTGATAACTGTGATTACCACTCCCAGATCTGTCACTGCTGATCACCAAACTACCCAGCCACCTGGATGTCACACACCTGCAACTGGATGCCTCATCACTACTGTTAATATGTCAAAACGGAAGCCAGAGCTTTTCTTCTCTTTCTTCTCCTTTATTCCCTAAACATAAAAAGAGCATCTCCACCCATATTCTGAGGTGGAGATTTCTGAGTCATTCTCTATTTCTTTCCTCCTCCATATCCAAAGATCATCATTCATATCATGTTTTTATGCTCCATTCTGCTGCATGTGTCATTATCGCTCTGCCTAATGTTTTCTGAATCTCATAAACATAAGTTTCTTTCAGATCCCCTGAGACTTCTGCTCTGAACTCCTTGTGAAGTTCTTGTGATGGCTGGGCAACTCTCTGTGCACCCTGCCTCCTAAGCTGTAGTGTTGGGCTTGGGAAGAGACCCCAGAGTAGGTCTCACCCATAAGGCAAGTCTTTTTTGTGTCTCTGCTAGCAGATGGTGTTAAGATAATTGCTTAACATAACAGGTCCAAGCTCCAGCATGCTTCCGCCTCCTACCCAAGCACTGCTCGACCCCTAACGATTCTGTTTCCTTCTCCATCCTGTATTCATCTGGTAAGCACCTGGTGGTCCTACTCTGTGGTGTTTGCAGTGCAGCCCTTACCACAGACTGGTTCTCTCTAGACTGCTGCCCTCACCCCTCCTCTTACAGCAACTTCCTCAACTTTTAGCCAGATGTCTGAATGTCTGCTTTCCCACATCAGCAACTCTCCTCTGTCCTGCTTAGGCTCCAGCTTTCTGTGCTACAGCAGGGGACTGTCCTTAAACAGAGAACTGGGCATTCATGGGGGTCATTTCAAGGAGAGTCTTTCCTTCTCTTAGGACTGAAGTCTTATGTGTCCAGTTGTCTCAGATAATCAGTATGGTAGATGGCAGTTATGGTGTATTCTGTGTACTGGGTAGTGGTTATGGTATATTCTGTATGGTCGGTATTGGTTACGGTGGGATGGTGAGTTCTCCAACCTGATTAGAAACAGGAGTCCGTTATGATCATTTGACTGTATATATCTGTCTGCTCCATGAAACTGTCTTATTCAGAGTAACCTCTCTAACACATAACATATAGTAGGTAACAAGTTCTGTTGTTAAAGTAACCATAGCACCCCTTTCTAGGCACTTATGTTGGGGTAGACTGGTCTTTTCGTCTCTATTTTTTCAAACTTTGTCTATTATGTGGATTTTTCATATCTGAAGAGGAAAATGTATCTGCTGTTTCTTTGACTGATTCATTTCTTCCTGGTCTATGAGTTAGAAGTGAACCCTATTGTGTGTAGTGGCCAGTCTGGAAGGCTTCTTGCCCTGCCATACTCTAGCTGGTCTGCTCTTCCCAGGACACACTGCATGTGCCCAGTTGAGTAGATGTAATTCAGAATGGAAAGCAGAAGAAAGACTGTGGCTGCACCTTCCTGCCATCTTCTCCAGCCACTGTGAGCTCTTGCACTGTAAAGATGATATTTTGATCTCTGTGTTCCTTAACTGTATTCTAATCAGTACAAAATTCTTCACGGAGAGATTAACAACCTCAGAGGCCACAAGACTGCAGATGGGACACAAAGATGGCTCCAGACTTAGCAAGAGGCCTCTTCCTCTCCAGATGCCATTCTGTTCTTTTGTGCTTGCGTTCGTGAGCCCAGATAGTGTTCTGAAGGCCGAGTGTTCTTGGTAGAAGGCACGAGGGCCAAAGGCGACTGTTGGCCTTGACCCCACTTCCTTCCGTATTGCTTTATTTTTTTTTAGTACTTTGTGGTCTGTGTACCCTCTTAAGCCAGTAACAGCAAGTCATACCCTTTTTTCTTTCTTTTAAAGTAAAGACTGTGGTATATGTTAAACATGCATCGGTCTTTTTTTCATGAGAAGCATTCTTGGGAGCCTTTGAGGCGCCTCCATTTATGCTCTCTGTGCTGGGCACCCAGTTTGAGGTGGATGACTAATAGGATATCTCTTCCAGCAATGAGCCTTCAGCAGGAACTTTCTCCTGCCAAACTGTCCTATATTCTTAACTACATTGCAGTACAGGAAGGTAATAAATTATTAATCCTAAATCTGTCTCCTTAGATTGTAGGGTAATGACTTGAGTACATGGCAGCTGAGGAAAGGGGAGTTTTCTGGCTATGCACAACCCATGCAAGCTTTTTGATTCCAGAGTTCAGCTAACTGGCATGAGCAAGTCTAAGGGGTCATGTCACATCACACTCAACTGATGGAAGTTTATGAGACTGGTCAGAGCTCCCTCAGTTGGCCTCTGTCCTGGTGACAGGTCATTATTGCAGCTTAGACATTCTGTAGTGAGGAGCAATCATCTTCAATCCTTCCATCTTGGAAAACGGTGCTTTTGGTGGGTGTTCTTTGTCCTGTACAGACACTATGTGAGCACAACATAAACTCATTTACTAACTTGTGCAAGAAAGTGAAGAGAGATGGGGAACTGGAGTACCTGACAGTAAACCTACACAAGTTAAGAACCAGTTTACATGGACTCTTCCTGGGGACTTTTCAGGGGGAGAAACAATGAGGCAGCTTTGGAGTTTAAAACAACGATACAATGACAGGCCAAGGCATAGCCTTTGGCCTGTTTTGTGGATTTTATAAAAAACGTCAGTATTTAGATTAGCTGCTAATTTAAAGCATTGTGTCAGAAACTTCTGGAGTATGCTCAGGAGTGTATGTGGTTGGTGCTCCAGACACCTGTTTCCAGCCAAGCAGTGCCGGGAAGTCTGAGTTAAAATTAATGGGCTCTTGGTTTACATTTGCTTGTTTAATGTGTGCATGAGTATTGGGCCCAGGAGCATACGCATGAGAAGCATAGTTTCTAAGCTGTCTTTCTGATCCTCCATCCAGGGGCATCCAAGAGTCAGCCCATGTGGGTAAGCTCCCATAGCTACTGTTGACTGCAGATAGTACTGGATATGGTTCAGAGAGAAGATAGAAGAATTGGTCTTGCTGGGCACTTGGGAAGCAAAGGCAGGTGGATTTCTGTGCACTCAAGGCCAGACTGGTCTACATAGCAAGTTCCAGGCTAGCCATGGCAACATTGTGAGACCCTGTCTCAAAAAAAAAAAAAAAAAAATAAGTCTTGACTACCTGTCTCTTCATAAGTTAGTAAGAGGTTCACCTCAGCCGAGAGCATGGACACAAGTGTCAGACAAACCTGGATGTGTCCTGTGCTTCTTATGGGCTGGTTGGAATTGCTAACCTCCATCAGGGTATTCATCTATAGAGTGGGGATGAAGTACCTCTCATGGAGTTGTTACGGTGGTTATGAGGAATATCCATGCAAAGGGTCTGCCCTACTCCTAGGTTCACTCAGTAAATGCTAGCAATGTTTTCTCATATGAGAGTCAATTTGGTGAAAGTCTTATTAGTTTCAGAGTGACCCAGCAGCAGCAAGTTTGGTGTCTGTGCTGGTTTAAATCTCTGCCCAGTGGAATCTCAGTCTCTATGTTCTAAGTATAATGCACGGGCAGCTGGCCTTTCTGCACTGTCAGAGGAAGTAGACCCTCACTCATTTCTATACAAGCTTAAAATGGTCAAGTCCATGGGAGAATAAACTATGTCGAGTCCTCTCCATGGCTCTGGTGTTTCTGAGGAGCATCACAGGTCACGTGTTTACTCTTCCTCTTCCTCCAGAGGAGGGCTGCGCTCTGACGACAGCCTCCGCCCTGCTTCACTTCCTACTACATGACGATGTGGTCACACTTGGCAAAGGCCTGTGCTAGACCATGTGGCTCTGTCTTTTGGTCAGGATAGTAGCTTTTATTTTTTTGAGATAGATTATTGCTATGCTGCTCAAGCTGTCCTCAAAACTTGCCATTATCTTGCCTTTGCCTTCCTCAGCACTGGGGTTAGAGATGTGTGCCACGGGATACAGATGGAGGCTCAGGATAGTGTTTTGACTGGAGTTGATTCTGAATTACTTTTGGATTTTGTGTTGGAAGTAGATTGCAGAGTTAGTCCTTTCCTTTGTTCCGAGCGTAGTTTGTGAATGCCAGCTATTGTAAACACGAGAAACACAGCAGAGATAGGTTGGCCTCTGCCCTCATCCAGCCTGCTTTCTATTGCAATTCTTCACATCTCTAGGGAATGGAAATTCTCTTTTCAGGGAATACAGGTTTGCAGTTGGAGAGATGGCTTATCAGTTAAAAGCACTGCATTTCCAAAGGACCTAGGTACTATTCCCAGCAACCCACACAGTGTTTGGTAACTATAGTCCCAGGGGATCCAACATCCTCCTCTGGCTTCCTTGGGTACTGCATACATACAGTGCACAAGCATACATGCAGGCAAAATACCCATACATTGGAGGGGGGGCGTGATGGGAGTTTGAAGTCTCCTCGTGGTCTCAGGGTAATGGAATGACTATGACAATATAGTATACTCTGTAGACTCCTAGGAAGGTGGGAAACCTGGCTGCTACTACTGCTGCTGCTGTTGTTGTTATTATCATTATCATCAAGATAGGGTCTCACTTGTAGCCCTGGTTGGAACTTGCTATATATATAGACCAGGCTGGCCTCTAACTTACAGAGACCCACCTGCCTCTGCACACCTAGTGCTGGAATTAAAGGTCACCTGCCATGCCTAGCCTGAGACTGAGCAATTTGATGCCTCAATAGTCTTACTAACTTGATTAGTACTCTGAGTATCCTAGCAGTAATATTCTGCTAAGAGTCATGTGGATAGAGGCTTCCTCAGAAGGCTGAGAGGTTAATGGGGAGTTGGGATGGGTGGGGGTGTTCTAGGCCATCCTGAACCATGTGGCGCATCAAAAAGCAAACAGGCTGGAGATACATCTCAGTGGTAGAGCTCTTGCCTAGCATGCAGAAGGCCCTAGGTTCAATCAATTTGTTTGTACCACAAGTCACAATTATGCAGGCACAATTCTCTTTCAAGCCAACTTACTCTCACCTTGAATAACCTACATCCTTAATCAGCGTGAGTGTATTTATCTGGACAGACAGAACAAGTATTATAGCTGTAGTCTGTGCTCCATTTTAGATGATTCCATTCAAGGCACTGGATAGAGCCAGCCAATCAATACTCAAAGGTCTTACCTGCATCAGGGTATTCTTGTCCTTTTGGTTTCAAGTTTGTCACTTAGGTGAAGATCTCCAGGATCGTGAATTTCCCTGTCAATTACAAAGGGAAACTAGACAATACCATAAGATAAGAAAGATTATCCCTGAGTGGGGAGCTGAACTTCACTGACATTGTCTAAGGAGCATGAAGCAGAGCAGCACTGGCCAAGACCTGTTTGAAGCTCTGGAGCCTCTGTCCCTAAAGATGGTGCTGAGTATCTTGCCTGGTTCTCCCTTGAAAACTCACTCAGCAGACATAGTGTTTTTAGGAACATTCTTCCAGCTGGCTTGATGTTATGTTTTGATTCTAGTGCACAACACATTTGAGTTGAAATAAATGTGTGCTCCCAAGTTCTCTCACTTGTAGGTAGTAAAGGGGAGTGAGAAGAGGAGTGGGGTTTCCATTGGTTTGGTTTTACCTTTTTAGTGTTCATTTCTGATTCAGGTTTTATAGTTTTAAGGGAACTGCTATCTACCTGTTAAAAATGCCCCCTACCCCACAACACAGTGTTTATTGACCGAAAGCAACCTGAGCCAGCTGGAGGCTATGGAAATGAGCCTGCCAGTGTGAATGAGTCTTTTTTTTTTTGTTTTGTTTTTGTTTTTTTTTTCGAGACAGGGTTTCTCTGTGTAGCGCTGGCTGTCCTGGAACTCACTCTGTAGACCAGGCTGGCCTCGAACTCAGAAATCCACCTGCCTCTGCCTCCCAAGTGCTGGGATTAAAGGCGTGTGCCACCACTGCCCCACATGAATGAGTCTTAAATAGAATAAATGGAGCTGCCTTGTAGATGGGCACTCAAGGGCCATATTCCATATTATGAGGTTGAGTAATCCGTACCCTGCAGGGTCAGTCTGTGGCATTTGGCCTGTAGCACCCAATTCTGAGTCTGCACTGCAGCAGCCACAGCTTCCCTCTCCCCGCCTGCTCCCCTCTACCAGCTCTTGACTGCTTGGCTTTCAGAGTTGCCCTCCGCTGTGCTCTCCAGAGTGTGCTCAGGAGTGGCACACTGACATTTCTCACAAGGTGCTTTCCAAATAACAAGGTGGATTTTAATGTTGTTCCTTCTGTGAAGGTTAAAGGGTGGGAAGCTCAGGAAAGCAGATCTAGAGCAGGATTATTTACCCAGGATGGGCAAGGCAGAGGCAAAAGTTTTCTTGTCTGTCCCTGGAGCTTTTCTCTGACAAGCGTTCCTTTCCTTTCAGGAGCTGTTTTGATTGAGCTGTTTGGCCTCCACCCTTCCGTACTTCTGTGGGAAGTACTTGCAGCATGACTGCCTCCATCAGTGGGGAGGAAACGGTAGAGGGTGAAAGCCCCTGTATACCACAGGCTTCCAAAGGTTGTCATGTGTCAGAGACAGACACACACGACAGAGTTCTGATGCCCTGCCTATAATCAATCTTCAAATTACTTTCTTTTGACTCAACCCAGAAATCCTGTCATTTCATAGATATAGACAGCAGTCTCTGTTAGTGAGAGTCCATACAGAAATCATGTCATTTCATAGATATAGACAGCAATCTCTGTGTTTAGAGAGAGTCCATAATGATAATTAGTGGTCAGGAGTCTTGACCAACTTATCCAGATTTTAATTTCTGTCAGTAGAATGCATAAATTATGAAAGTTGAAAGTGAAAATATAGGATAAAGAGCAATGTATCAAAATATATGTCATGAAAGTAAAGCCAATTGAAACTGCATGTCTGTACTAGATAAGGGGACATAAATGCCTGCACTCCATAGAGCTGCACTTTTCTAGTATTTGTAATCCTTCGCTCTTTAGGGGTGTTTTGTCATAGTTGGGGGCTTCAAATATGCTAATTTTTTCAAGTACTGGGAATTGAATTCAAGTCTTTAGCATATTAGGCAAGTAGTCTACCACAGAACTACAACCCTCCTGTCCCTACCAGCTGCGTCTTTAATAAGTTCCCTAAGATATTTATGATTTTTAATTTTATTTTTTGGTGTGGGAGGTGTATATATGTGCACATGGGTATATATGCACGTGTGCTTATGCAGGTAAAGGCCAGAAGTTGATGCCAGGTGTCTTTATGATCCTCTCCACATATTTATTTATTATATATTTTTAGATAAGGTCATCACTATGTAACCCTGGCTGAAAAATCACTATGTGGACCAGGAGTACAAATTCACAGAGTCTGCTCACTCTGCCTCCTGAGTGCCACCACGCCTGGCCTTACCTATATTTTGTGAGAAAGAACCTTTCGCTGAACCAGAACATGAGTTAATCGAGTAGGCTGGCTGGCCAGAGAGCTTCAGGGGTGTTCATGACTCCACCGACACCTCCTCTAGATCTGGGGTTACAGGCCCAGCTACTGCCTCTGGCTCTTTTCATGGGTTCTGGTGCTCTGAACTCAGGTCTTCATGCTTGTGCAGTAGGCATCTTTCTAACTGAGCTACCTTTCCAGCCTTCTCTAAGGTATGCAACTCAAATACCTAGTGAGAACTATATCTAGGTGTTATTACATACTGTAGATACTTTTCAGGTCAACAGATACTATACCAGGCTAAAATAAACCTAGTTCCTACCATCAGAGTTCACAGTATGGAGAAGGGAAGAGGGAGAAAGGATAGATAGACACATGATCAATTCCAAGACGTGCTGTGGGAACCCAAAGAATAGGGCAGAGAGGAGCCTAGCCCTGCCCCATAGCAGGCGGCTGGTGAGAGGCGGCTATTTTGATTCCTTTGAACCTCCCTCTCCTGGATCCCTCTGAAGTGGGTTCAGTCTGCCCGGCTCTGATTTTCACTTCTTTTTGTCAGAGGGAGCTATGGAGGGAGAATACTGCAGCTCTGTAGCGTCTAGAGAGTCAGAGCCCTGAGAACATTATTTTTGTATAGATACAGATTGGCTTTGATTTAATTTAAATAAACTGGCTCTCAGCAGTTCTAAGAATACTAACTACTCACACTGCTCAGCTTTCATTTACACACAGATGAGGGAGCATCTGCAGGTCTCCGTTTTATTTGCTATAAGCAAAAAAGTGCTCTGAGATATTTAAGTTTCGGAAGCTCAGTTGTGTGAAGTCCTCATATGTCCCAGTTCAGCCTGCTGCAGATGTTTTTTTTTTTTTTAATGATTTTTATGACACTTACATAATGCTACAGAAGAGAGGCTTGCAATGGGTAAACTGACCAACTTTTTCTCTGTTTGCCATATCCGCTGAAATAACGCTTTATAGCTAGCTGTATTTTTTTCTTTGTTTCCTTTCATGCTTATTGCTAATTTATTTAATCTTTATGACTCTGCTGTAGCTTTCTAAATGACCTTTTCTTTAGAAACAAGAAAACAAACCGGGGTGGGGTGGGGGAGCCTTCTCCAAAACAAAACAGGGCTCTGATTCCAGGTTCTTTGTGTGGGTTTCAGAAGGAGGTTGGCGTGATTGTAGCTGAATGCAAATAATTTATCAGCTCATAATAACTGCAGGCAGAGACGGCAATCAACTGCAGCTTCTTAACAATAACATGGACAAGGGGGCCTTCACAGGGAGCTGCTAGATCCTCAGCATCATATCTAGGTACTTTGTATTTTTTACATTTTCTTTCCTTTACAGAGCCCACACTTTTATATACAAATCAAAGCTTATCTGTTATCATTTGATACCTGTGCTTTTTGCAATACAAAGACAGCATTACAAGGAGAGGTGTGGGCTCCCTTCATGCTGTGGCTTGGAGGCGTGCTTTCCTCGCTGACAGCATTCTCTAGAGTCTTTTAGTCATAAGGTGGTGGGAGAAAAAGCAAAGCAGGATTCTGAGTACATCACATGCAGCAACGTAACCCCCCTAGTTACAGTTTTTTTTTTTTTTTTAAAGTACATGTTTTAATCATTTGCCTTCAATCTGCCTTTAAATATTATAAAGCCTTTAATGACTGGATTGTTTCTGAGCAGGTGACTTTATGGTAAGAGAGCTATTTTCAGCTATACCAGTGATTTGATTAACACTTGGTTGTGAAAAATGCCTCTGGGCTAAACCTTGACAGATGGGCCTTCTGAAACGTAATGACAACTATATCCAATTAATGCAAACTTTTCATTTATTAGTAAGTAGCAGACAGAAGCTGAAGGCATCAGAATTAAAACCAAGATAGGATGGTTTCCATGTTTTCTCATAGGTGGCCAGAACTTTGAGATGTTTACAATTTGTCTTTGTCAGCAAAGGGCAGGGGAGTGGAGCGGGTATCAGCAGCAGTGGGCTGCTCTCCGCCAAGGGGAACTAGGAAGCTGTTCTCCACTGTGGACTTTGTTCAGAAGTTTCCATGGTGAAAACCTCTCTCATCTTGAGTGGAGTAGATTGGTCTGAAATAGACAGCTCAAGGAACTGAGACTTGGTTGGTCCTTTCATAAAGAAAGAATTGCATTGTGCTTTGAAGGGACTTTCCAGCTTAAGGTCTTGATAGGAAAGCCTATTTCCTAGCTGGTTCGTCACTCAGTGGTCTCTTCAGCCATTGTGCATTTCTTCAGGTTTGCTTTACACACTCACCATGCTTCTGCTTAAGTGCATTCCTCAGTTCCCCTCCCTCCTTCTCTTTCTTGTGAGGCAGGGTCTAGCTCAGGTCCTCCTGCCTCAGTCTCCTGAGTGCTGAGATTACAGGCAGCGTTACCACACCTAACTTCCAAACTGATTTCCAAGGAGACTCGTCAGCATGAAAAATCTTACTCAAATGGCTAAAACTCAAGTGATTCCACACAGGAGGTAACATCTTTTGCTCGGTTTTACTAGTTAACAAATTTATTTAAACATTGGATGAACTTTAAAAACTAAGGAAAATCTATGAATGTTTACTTGTAGAGTGTCAAGCATCTTGCTGAGCCTGTGAATCCAAAGATACAAGGTACAGGCCTAGCACTTACAGAAGGAAGGCTGCAGGAGGTGGATAGAGACCATCCAGGACAGAAATGTAGGCCTTACAGACAGTATGAGCTACCACGTGGATGCTGGGAATTGATACCCAGTCCTCTGGAAGAACAGCCATTGAGCCATTGAGCTTAACCATTGGCTTAACCATTGAGCCATCTCTCCAACTCTGAAAACTTTTGTTTCATTTTTACAGACCACCAAGAGAGTTAATGTGGATAGCAGCAGAGACGTATGTGTTGGGCAGCTGAGTTCTGGGGAGTTTGTCATAATGACCTGTAGGATCATGAACCACTGTAGCCAAGGGAAAGGAATCAAAGGCCAATGACTCTTGTTTAGCAGAGAGTTTAGTTTCAGCAAGTTACCTACACCATAACATTAAACAAACTGTGCTCTTAACAATCTAGGCACACAGCAAAGGCAGTGCATAGTAATTATTTTCTTTTCAAAGGATTGCTTTGTGAGGCAGCTGCTACCTTTAGTCCAACATGTGCAGTTAAGGGGGAAAAAAAGTGTTGGCCCTTTTGAGAAAGAGGAGAGGGGGAATGGTATTACTCTGGCTTTTCCCAAACTTCATAATACCTAATTGCACCCTGCTAAAGGATTTTTGTTACCTCCCTGCCTGGCCTCCTGAGTGTGTTCTGCAGAAGAGAACCTGTGTGGGGAGGAGCATGGCACCATTTTTGTGTTTGTTCATCAGTGGGTGTAGGCAACAGACATCCTGACAGCAAAAGAAGAGTGGGGTGTTCCTAAGGAGGCTTCTGAGCAGTTCTAAGAGGATGTGCCTGTTTCTCAGTTTTCTGTGGCAGTCATCATGGCTGCGACACAGCATGTCTTTGATGATGGCTGCTGGAAAGTAGATGGCATGCAGTCGCAGCTCACAGGTTCAGTACCAAATTTAAGGCTTCTGCTTTACCGCTGGAAATAGCTCATTAATGGGTCCAGGAGAAAACATTGATGAATTCTATACATTGTTACTGAATTGTGAGACTTCATAAAAATAACTTTAGCTCTGATAAAACCGTCACTAAAAGTTGCAGATTTTACCAACCAAAGCCCTCTTTGCACTGTTTTCTGCAAAAAATGCCCGCCCCAGGGAAGAACTTACCAGCTGCTTGGGAGTTTTTCTTTTCTGAAGCAACGCTGGTCCTTATTTCTATTTCCACCATCATAGCCCTTCCCTTTGGATGCAGTGTGATGGATTTGGTTCAATTCCCGGCGCTTTCTCTGTGGCTTTGAGGTAGTGGGTGTTCTGTCTTTACTCCCCCATGTGGTTGCTAGCCAGTGGAGTTTCCAAGTTTGCTCCTGAAATCAGGCTTGTTACCTGCCTGAGTTTTAAGAATGCCAGAGGCAACTGCAGTGTCTCTAAATATTTCCAGAGTTGTTCACAGCTTACTGAAAGTATTTAGTGACTTTCCTCCTGGCAATAATTCATTTATTCTGCAGACTTTTCCATTCTGCTACTTGGAATTATGGAACCTGGTCTAGATTTTGTGCCAGATTTATTAGAATTCTGCTTTTTTTGAGGAGTGGTGAGAATAAGCATTGCTAGTTCCAGGGCCTCTTGTTTTGGGGATCGTCCAGGTAACGCATATGGGAGTTCTGTCTTCTCTGCTTTGCAGTCATTATAGATAGTGATTAGCTTTGCGAGTTGCTCCCACTCTGGCTGAGCTTTTTATATGTTCCTCCCAACAGTGAGCTCCAGCCGTTCTCAAAGGGTTTTCAGTCTTGGGTTCTACCAACTGTAAGCCCTTTTTTATAAGCATTTAATATTGCTTTGCCTAAGCCCTGGGAGCAGAGCCAGCCTATGGAGGCGTGGGCAGGAAGAGGAACTGATCTAAAATTGGAGTTTATTTTCACCTCACCTTTTATCCACGTTCCTTTGGAATGCAATATTGACTCCCTCAGTGCCCCTGCCTCCTCTCACTGACTGTTTTCCAAGAGCAGCAGCAATCAGATCTTGGAGAGGTTAAGTTATCCTTCATAGGTTACATTTCTAGTAACTGGTGTTCAGAGCTGAAGTTAGAGCTGGCATTTGTTTGAGATGGTTAATTACCAGGGCTGGAGAGATGGCCTAGTGGTTAAGAGCACTCACTGGCTGTTCTTCCAGAGGACCCAAGTTCAATTCCCAGTACCCACATGGCACGCACAACTGTCAGTAAGTTCAGTTCCAGGGCATCTGATTCCCTCACACCAGTGTATATTGAATAATAATAATAATAATAAAATGAATTATGGAACAGGTGTGTGATGGCTTATTCCTATGGCCACCTTGACTGGGTTAGAAAGCACTTAGCCCATCAGTGAAGCACACACTGGAGTGTACGTTAAGGCATTTTCGGGGAGGGGTTGAACTGAAGACCCACGCTGAATATGTGTGGCACCACCATGGGCTCAGGCCCCAGACTGCATAGGTAAGGGAAAAGGGAAAAGCTAGCTAAGCACCGGCTCTCCTCCTCCCCGTCCCCTGCTTGGTGCCATAGACGATTGCCCTCCGTGGGGGGCTGCACTCTGCTGAACTGGAGGCAAACAAAGAAACTTTCCTTCCTTACACTGGTATTTCCTACCTTTCTCAGGTATTCGGTCACAAGAATGAGAAAAGTAAGCATAATTAAGTAGCATTTAATAGTGATAAAATACTGTTTTTGTTTGTGTAGGTGTTTTATGTAAATAATGGCTAAACTTTATTTATTTGCAGATCTTGCTCTGTAGCCCAGGCTGGCTTGGAGCTCACTGTGGTCCTCTGCCTCAGCTTCCCAAGTGGTGGGCTTATAAATGTATACTACCAAATCTGGCAGGCTCATTTTTATGATAGGAAACTAATGATTTATACCTCTATAAAACATTGAAAAAGAATAATACATTAAGAGCAATTAATGAAATACAAGCAAGCAAACAGAAGACAATAGAGGGAAAATCAATGAAAATAAAATGTGGTTTGAAAAATCAATAAACCTAATAAACTCAAACCAATCACAGGAAAAAAGAACACTTCCACAAAATACCAAGAATGCAAAAGAGTAGAACCAGAGAGATGGCACAGAGGTAAAAAGCATTTGCATGGGTCCCAGCGTCCATGTCAGAAAGGGTTACAGCTGCCTGTAACTTGACTCCAGGGACCTATACTCATGTGCTCACACACTCAAAATGAAAAATGAGAAAAATGAGTATTTAAAAAAGGAAAGGAACGAAGTATGTTGGTTCACTCTTATAGTCCTAGCGTTCAAGAGGCTGAGCTAGGAGGATTGCTGTGATTTCAAGGCTAACCTGGACTATGGAGTGAGACTATTTCTCAAAAGACAAAACAACAACAACAACAAAGTCAGAAGGTGTGTTATCACAGATTTGGTGAGCCGGGGTCTACAAGTTGCCCCCAGCCGACATTGGCTGCTCCCTGTTTTGTTGTTTTCAAAAACATTTTTAGGATATTTTTGATGACATATAATTGTTTTATTATGTTTTCATACATGCATATAGCATGCTTCGATCATATTCATCCCTTCGCTGTCCTTACTTACCCTGGCTTCCTGTTTTTGTACATAAAGTTTTATTAGAACAGCATGGCTGCTTTTGTTCTACTATGGCAATGAAGTAGTTGCAGTAGAGACCTCAAGGCCCACAGAGTCTAAAATACTATCTGACCCTTTGAGAAAGCTTAGTTGAGCCAGCAAGATGGCTCACTAGGTAAAGAAGCCTACCACTCAGCCAGACAGTATGAGTTTGTTCCTTAGGACCCACATGGTAGAAGGAGAGAACCAACTTCCACAAACTGTCCTAAATTCTTTTTTACATTTATATATTTGTTTATGTGTGTATATGCATACATGGACATGCACATACATGTCAGATCATGCATGTGGAGGTCAGAAGATAACTTTGTGGATAGAGTCTATTCTCACCTTCCTTTATGTGGGTTCAACAGATCAAACTCAAGTCACCCAGCCTTTACCTGTTGAGCCATATCACTGTACAAATTCTTCCTTTTTGATAGTCAAAGGTATACATTGCTTGTGTGTGATTTACTACATCTAACTATACTTATTGATATATTCCCTTCCATCTCTCTCAACATTTCAACACTGTATCTCATGTACCACAGGCTAGGTTTAAACTTGCTATGTAGCTGAAGATGATCTTGAACTTCTGATCCTCCTTCTTCCTCCTGTCCCCATGCCTGGTTTTATGAACTTTGGGGGAAAAAAACATTCTAAATTCATTCTATTCATAAGGTATGGGTTCTCTGAAGCTCAGCAAGGCGTTTGCTGTGTCCTAAGTCTTCCTCAGACTTTGTGGGTGATAAGTGGTTTTTTCCAGTGAGCTCCATCTTGTTCACAAAGGACTGAGCTCTTTGTTATCAGCTTCCCATAGCCGTCACATGTTTTATTTGATAACTAATAAAAGTTGAGGTCTTCCTTTAGGTTTTTAAGTATAATAAGGCACAAGAGAATTTTTTTTTTTTCCCGAGACAGGGTTTCTCTGTGTAGCCCTGACTGTCCTGGAACTCACTCTGTAGACCAGGCTGGCCTCGAACTCAGAAATCCACCTGCTTCTGCCTCCCAAGTGCTGGGATTAAAGGCGTGCGCCACCACTGCCCGGCTGAGATATTTTAATTTAGACAAAAATACACCAAAACTTTGAGTACCACAATATCTTCCCATTTGATAATGATTAAAAAAAACTTACAAAATAGAAAACAAAACACCAGAATAACGTGGTTTTGGTTTTTTTCTTCTGAGAAGGGCTCTCTGAGACATGGAACTTCCACATACACAGGCAGGTCCCTGACTTACCTTAATTGTATTTGGCCAGTCACAGGAAACCAAGAGGAACCTTCAGGTTATCTACACATAAAGGAGCTTTTGTCTGTATTAAAGAGGACTCCCTCTCAGACTGGCGTGATGGTTCAGTATGTAAAGCTGCTTGCTGCCAGTCCTGACGACTTGAGCTCCATTTCTAGGAACCATATAGTGGAAGAAGAGAACTGACCCCAGCAAGTTGTCTCTGACCTCCTCTGCGCACAGACAAATCAAACACACCAGCCAGGCTCCAGAGATTATTTTTAAAAGATTTTATTTTTTAATTAGTGTGTTTGTGTGTCTGTCTGTGTGTCTGAGAATGGGTTGGTACACTTGAGTGCAGTCCTGAGGAGGTCAGAAATGGGCGTTTGATCTCGTGGCACTGGAGTCATAGGCAGTTGTCAGCTGCCATGTGGGTACTGGGCATTGAACTCTCATCCTTTGCAAGAGCAGCACGTGATCTTATCTGCTGAGGCATTTCTCCAGACTTCTGTACACTGGTGAATCACTGGAGTAGTGGCCATAGATTAGTGATCATCAGTCATACACACAAGAAGAAATGCCTTCTCAGATGCAAGCATTACAGCAGTATTTCTTATCCAGGAATCCCCACAGACCCCTAGATCCCAGTCCCTACACCTGCCAACAAACCTGAGTTTGTGATTGGTCACTTTCTAATTGAAAGTACTTTCTTCTTGGTAATGAATGACTCTGTCTGGCAGTCCAGTGATGGGTCTCACTGCAAACTCTGCCTTCATAGGCTTCAGCTTGTGCTTTCAGGGGGACCAGCTCGACGTCAACAGTCTTCCCATGAGTTCCTCATAGATCTCCTTTAGCTGGTTCGTATTTTGAACCATTTAACTTCAGTTCTCTTGAGTGGCTGCGTGTGTCAGACTTCCTCTCATGGTCCCTCTGAATGTTGGTGTTTTCTCTTTTGAAAGCTGGATGCAGCTACTCTATTCAACCCTAATCATCTTTTCCTGTTGACATAAGTACCATGTCGGTACGCTGGTTATTCTGATCACCTCATTCAGATTTCTTTTGTTATATGGGAATCTTTTCCCATATAGATTTTATCATGGTAGCCTCCCCCTCTGCTCATCGGTAGCTCCTTAACAGGAGACTGTTTGTCAGAGCCTCACGCCTCTAAGAGTTGGGCAGACAGAGAGTGCGCTCATTCTTTCACAAAGGCTCTTTCCTGTGTGTCACTCATACATATTCTTCTGAGCTTAGCAGTTTCCTGAGGCTGGTTTGTGTGCAATAGATGCTGGATTCTTTATATGAATACCAGTTATGATGTCTCTGTCCTGGGATGATTCTCTGGACTGAGGGCAACAGACAGGACTTGAACCTGATCCCAGAGATGCTTGCTGTCAAAGTGATACTCAGTGCCTTTAGGGATCAGGACCTTACAGTGCAGAACTGGTGACTTCAAAGTCCCCAGGGCCAGCTGAGTTTAGAAATCACCCCTCTGCTGTGGAGACATGCTAAAGGCTTTATCACATATATGTCCATTGCCTTTTATCTCTACAGCTGCTTGCCTGTGAATCTTAGAGAGTGATTTAGAGATGACAGTGAGATGGCTTGTTCATGGAAATCACGACAATGTCATTACCTTTCAAGAGTCTTGCCAGGATGCTGTCTCTGGTGATTAATAAAGGAACTGAATAGATCTGAAGACTTTCCACACCCTTGCTGTCTTGGAATATTTCAGGGTTGTTCTGATGATACAAAGGTAGCTAGCAATATTTACTGACTTATTTACTTATTAATACAGCATCTTACTGTGTAGCTCTGGCTCTGTGTGTGTGTGTGTGTGTGTGTGTGTGTGTGTGTGTGTGTGGTGTCACTCACCTTTAATCCCAGCACTCGGGAGGCAGAGGCAAGTGGATCTCTGAGTTTAAGTCCAGCCTGGTCTACAGCATGAGTTCCAGGACAGCCAGGGCTACACAGAGAAACCCTGTCTCTAAAACAAACAAACAAAAAATAAATAAAATAAAAAATAAAGGTGTGTGCCACCATGCCTACCAATGTTTATAAGTCACCAAGCCACAGTTCATTGCTCATAGCAATGACTGTAGACACAGCTCTCAGCAAGCCTCATGCTGTGAATGACTGCGGAGATACGGTAGATAGAGACACAAAGGGTATTTTGGTGGCTTCGTTTTTATTTTGGCCTTGTTATTTCCTTGTCTTTTCTTAGGGAAGTTCTGTTTACTCTGATTATCTAAATTGCCTTCTCTGGTGTTAGGTTGGTGCCAATGTAGCTCTCATTTTTCAGAGAATAATGGCAGACTGGCTTCCATACATAGAACTTCTGACTCAGTAGTCTAGAAGTCTGCCTTTACCTTCTTTTTATTTCCCAGTTGATTAGTGTCCACATTTAGTCTGTTGGATATTTAGTGAATATTTCGTGGGAGTAAGATTAGTTTTGGCCAATTAACAGGTTGTTGCTTTAGTTAGAGTGTTTTCAGTTATGTGTATATGCAGATATATTCATTCATTTCCTCAATGCTTTGGCTCAATTGCATGGTTTCTATCTGTAATTCAAATTTACACATACACATGCACATACATGCATCTACATTTTCTTTTTTCCGTTTTTCTATGTGTGTGTGTGCAGCATGTGTATATATATATACATACACGCTTGCATGTGTTTGAGCAGAAGTATATGTGAAGGCCTGAGGTTGGAATCAGGAATCATCCTCCATCACTCTTCCAGTGTGCTCGATGTGAGGCAGCTTTCAGTCAGCCTGAGAGCTCATAGATACGGCTTGCTGGCTCGTTCTGGGCATCTCCTATCTCTGCCTTCTGAGGCACATCTTCCTGGCATTTACTTGAGTTCTTAGGATCCAAACTCTGCTCCTCCCTTTGTGTGGCCCACACTTAACTACCTAGCCATCTCTCAGCTCTCAAATGTATTTTCTATGTTATTTCAGGGACAGGACTAAGTCGATGGAAGAGAGCACCCTGTTGTGGGTCAACAGGAAGTTTAAAGAGGGGTTCTCAGTTAGTCATGTAGTACATGACTACAGCAGCCCTGGGCTTCAGAGGTGGAGACAGGGGGATCAGAACTCAAGGCTATCCTTGACTACATTGTAAATTTGAGGAAAAACAGCAGGTCTGTAATCCAGTTATTAGGGAGACTAAGAGGATTCAAGTTCAATGTCTGCCTGGTGCACAGTGAGTTCAGAGCCACCCCGAACCCCTTAGTGAGACTGTACCTTCAAGTAAAAGATTAAAAGTGGATGAAGAGATAGCCTAGTGGTAGAGTACTTACACACACGTCTGAGGCACAGTTTACTCTCCAGTACTGGGAGGTGGGTTGGAGGGAGGACCTGGCTAGTTTTGTCAGGCTTTGTCAGGCTAGGGTCTGGTGGAGGGTGCTGGCTAGTTTTATGTCAACTTGACACATTCTAGAGGGAAGCCTAATTGAGAAAATTCATCTTAAGATCGAACTGGGACAGGCAAGCCTATAGCACATTTTCTTAATGAATAATTCATGCAGGAGGGCTCGGGTTATTATGGATGGAGATACTCCTGAGCTGGTGGTCTTGGGCGCTATAAGAAAGCAGACTGAGGAAGCCAGTCAGCAGCACCCTCCATGGCCTCTGCACCAGCTCCTGCCCCCAGGTCCCTGTGTGCTTGAGTTCTTGCTCTCCCTGCTTTGGTAATGGACTGTCACATAGAACTGTGAGTGAAATAAACCCTTTCCTCCCCAGGTTGCTTTTTGTCAGAGCGTTCCACCCAATAGAAACCCTAAGACAGACTTAAAACAACTTCCATTTACAGCTGGTTTTGTCAGAGGTAATGATGAAGAGGATCAATTCCGTGCCTGAAATGGTTCAACTGAGAATCTGGGATGGTGTTATTGTCTAGATTACCTGCAGTAGGACACCATTGCATGTTTCCTTGTATTTATGTAGCATGGTATTCAGAAAATCCAGTTAGGATAATTTCTCTCTTGATTACAATTTTTGGTAATTTTCACCCTTATTTTGGCTGATGATGACACCATATGCAAAATCATGTGACTGGTAAACGACTCATGAGAAAATACCGTACCTGTCACTTGCACCCTGAGCGGTCAGGGGCACTCAGCTTTGCTGCCGTTAGTTCGGTGGGAAAATGCTGCAGCTCTTTCATCTCCCTACACTTCTGGTCTCCTAGTCCCCTGTCCCTGATGTCCTTGGAAGTGAATAGGAGGTCAAGTTTTGGGACTCTGTTCTCTATAGTCCATGCACTTCCATCAGAAGAGTCCTTCTTAAATTTTATTTTATATTTTGTTTTATTAGTTGGGACTCTTTGTAAAGGCTTTACATGGTAGAAACCCATTGAAAAGGGAGCCTCCTACCTGAATGTGAAGCAATTCTCTTATAAGTTAATATCCTGAAAACAAAACGTGTTCTTCCCCTCTGTTCTACTCAATTGTTTTCTTACCTTCTTAAAAACCTGTCTTCAGCCAAGCATGGCAGTTCACACTTTAATCACAGCACTCTGGAGGCAGATCTCTGTGAGTTCAAGGCCAGCCTGGTGTACATAGTAAGCTCTGGACCAGCCAGGGTATGTAGTGAGATTTTTGTCTCAATAAAACAAAACAGCAAACCTGTCTTCAATACTGCCTCAGATGCTGGTGGTGTTGGGCTCTTTATAGAACAGTGATCCCTGTCTGGGTTCTTCCTAAAGTGTCTTCATTCTTTGTTTTTAGATGCTAATGAGAGCAGATGCCATCAGGGGAAGACACTTTATGGAGCTGGCTTGAAAACTGAGGGAGAAAATCACCTCCGGCTTCTTCAAGGAGGCCTGCCTTTCCAAGCTTGTTGGGCTGCCTGCTGCCGGGATTCTGCCTGTCATGCTCTGTGGTGGCTGGAAGGGGTGTGCTTTCAGGCCGACTGCAGCAAGCCCCAGAGCTGCCAGCCTTTTAGGACAGACTCTTCCAATTCCATGCTGATAATTTTTCAAAAATCCCAGACTGCAAATGATTTGGGCCTTCTGCCTGAAGATGATGAACCACATCTTCTGAGGCTGGGCTGGGGCAGAACATCGTGGAGGAGGCAGAGCCTCCCTGGGGCTCCCCTCATCCTTTCTGTACCCTCTAGTGACCACCAGAGCTTACTCAGGGGTCGTCAGAAGAGAAATCGTCTCAGTGAGGTGCCTATGCGGGTAGCCATGCAGCATTCTAAAGTGAATCTCTCTGAGGAAGCAGGTGCTGTGAGTTCCAGCGCCGCTGCAGAGGTAAGCAGGTTCCCAGGGAGTAGAACTTGGATGTGCTCCTCCACAGCCATGCATGAGCAATTGAGCTGATGCCTGTGGCCAGTGCTCACAAGCTGTGTATGTGTAAAGCTGGCTGGTGTTTCTTCATGGGTCCCAGGAATGTTCATTTTATACAGGTCTGACAACTGTTTTCCTTAGAGCAGAAAGCTGCTCATTATCTGTTCTAAGCTTGTTCTTGGCTACAGGTAAGGGCTGCTATGTGGGTGTGAGGCTCTACCAATGGTTTTGCAGTGTTTTCTGCCAGATTGCGAAACAGTCATTGGTGTAGCTGCAAGTTTTCCTCCTCCGTCTCCTGCCTATAAACACATTCCTTCTGAGTTGGTTTCTATTCCAGTCTGAATCCCGAATCCTGGTCCTGTCCACCGAGATCTGACCTGCTGGCTAGGATGCATGAAGTCTGTCAGCCAAGAGGTGGCTGGGGGCGTTCTCACCAAGCTGCCATGCTAAGGGACCACCAATAGCGTTTACTCTGCTTATTATGTGTCTTCATTGTTGATCTTCCTGCGCGATGATTAAAGGGGTGACTCATCTGTGCTCAGTCTGCCTTGTTACTGTGACTTATTTTTGTATTTGTTTTGTCCTAGTTGTCTCTGTCAAGTCCAAACCAGAGTGGGGAGGTTACTACTTGCCAGGCACTGTGTGTGCTAATCCCTGTACTATGTCATTTTGTTTAATTTTCATGGCAATATTTCCAAGTAGGTATTATTAGTTTTGTTTTACTAGTGAGGAAACTGAGGCCCAAAAGAGGTTAAGCAGCTTGCCTGTAATCATGCACCTACTGAGCAACAGGTCTGGGATTGGAAGCCAGGTTTACTATTTAGGAAGAACTTTGAAGTATTAGAGAATACCACTCTTGATTTAATATGCCCACGACCATTTATGGAAGCCCACCATCAACGTGAGGTACTTCTCTAAGCACTACAAGTGTGAAGGCAGGTATGACATGGTCTGAGTCCTTAGGGGACACTGACACAGGAAGCTAATTCTTCCCTCCCAATGGGGTGTGATTATGTCATTAGCAGAACCTAGCCCTGTGCCTGTTACACACACACTTACTCTACTACTGAGCGGTGGTAAGTCCTTAGAGAGTTTAAGCAGGGGATGACAGCAGTTTTCCCTCATCCAAAGAGATTATGTTCTGAGGCCCTCAGCCGACCCTTGAAAATAGTACTGGTTCTCTGTATAGACTGCTGCACGGCATTCTTTTTTAAATATAGACTTGTTTATTTGTATGAGTTTCGTCTTACATGTATGTGTGTACATACACTTGTGCCTGGTGCCTCCAGAGGTCAAAATGAGGCATTAGATCTCCTGGAATGGGAATTCTGGACAGCTGTGAGCCACCATGTGGGACTCAAACCCTGGTCCTCAGCAAGAACAAATAGTCTTGACTGCTGAGCCATCTCTCCAGCATCTGCCATTTTATTCTTTCTTGCTGTTGTTTGTTTTTTGGTTTTGTGTGTGTGTGTGTGTGTGTGTGTGTGTGTGTGTGTGTGTGTGTGTGTAGACCAGAGTGTCCTTGAACTCACAGATGTCTACCTGCCTCAGCCTCCCGAATGCTGGGACTAAAGGCATGTACCACCATAGCCCAGCTGCCATTTTATTCTTAATGTAAATTATGTCATAGCAACCTCAGTTTAGAATTTTTTTTCATTATTAAATTGAGAACTTTCAAATTCTCACTTAGGAGGAAGCACTTTGGCACTTTGACTTTTTTTTTTTTTTTTTTTTTTTTTTGCATAGTAGGAATTCTAGTATTACTATTTTTTTGCTTTTGGGCATTTATTAAGTAAACTATGTGTTACTTCAATATAAGCCTGCACTATTGTGTAGCTGCTAGGATGTATATACATTGTGGATGCACTGGAAAAGGAATTGTGTTCTAGTTCAGATGAAACAGAATGGTGAGAGACTTTCATGATACTTATCATAAGGATAATGTTCCTTAAAACTTATGAATTGCTCATTTCTGGAATTTACCATTTTTTTAACTTTGTATTAGCTCTTTGAGAATTTCATCCGATTTGTTTTGATCATATTCACCCTTTCCCACTTTTCTACTCGCCCAATTGTTTGTCTATTTATTTATATACATGCCAACTTCAGTCCCCCCTCCACCCCCCATCCACTCCTCTTCAGAAAAGGGCAGGCTTCCCATAGATATCAACCAGCCAAGGCATATCAAGTTGCAGTAAGACTAGGCAGTCCTCTCCTATTAAGGCTGGACAAGGCAGCCCAGTAAGAGGAAAGGGTCCCCAAAACAGGCAACAGAGTCAGAGACATCCCCTGCTTCCACTGTCCCACAAGAAGACCAAGTTATACATCTGTTACATATGTGCAGAGAGCCTAGGTCAGGCCCATGCAGGCTTCCTGGTTGGTGGTTCAGGCTCTGTGAGCCCCTATGAGCCCTGGTTAGTTGATTCTGTGAGTTTTCTTGTGATGTCCTTGACCCCTCTGGCCCCTACAGTCCTCCTCCCTGTCTGTGGGCCTCTGCATCTGTTTCCATCGGTTGCTGGCTGAAGCCTCTCTGATGTCAATTGGCACTGATCTATCAGTGTAGCAGAATATCACTAGGAATTGTCTCATTCACTTTTTTTTTCTTGCCAGTTGTATGTGTTTCTATCCTAGGTCTCTCCACCCTCTGGGTCTTGCCCTTCAGGCAGTGTCAGGCATGGGCTTCTTCTCATGGCAAGAATCTCAAGCTTGACCAGACATTAGTTGGCCACTTTCACAACTTCTGGGCTTCTTTTACCCCAGCACATCTTGTAGGCAGGACAAATCATAGGTTGAAGGTTTTGTAGCTGGAATCCCTCCACTGGAAGCCTTGCCTGGTTACAGGAGATGGCCAGTTCAGGCTCTGTATTCCCCATTGCTAGGAGTCTTAGCTAGGGTCACTGTCATAGATTCCTGGGAGGTTTTTTGTTGTTGTTTTTTTGCACTGGGTTTCTATGTTGTCCCAGAGATGAGCCCCAGTTCCAGTTGTCTCTCCGAGTACTCTCTCCCCCCATCCTCCTTGCGTCTGATCCCCCGTCCCTTCTCCACCCCCAGTCCACTGATATCTACCCCATCCCTCCATCCAGACCCTTCCCCCATCCACCCACAATGCCTATTTTATTTCCCCTACACAGTAAGAGTCGCGTGTTCCCCCTTGATCCCTCTTTGTTACTTAACTTCCCTGGGTCTGTGGATTGTAGTTTGGTTATCCTTTACTTTACGGCTGATATCCACTTATAAGTGAGAACACACCATGTTTGCCTTTCTGGGTCTGGGTCACCTCACTCAGGATGATGTTTTTCTAGTTCTATCCATTTGCCTGCAGATTTCGTGATGTCGGGTTTTTTTTGTTTTTAACAGATCTTGCCTCAAGTTTATTTGTAAAAACAGCATAGGACACTGGTCACCTGCAAACAGTGTGTATATAGGTGGGTGTGTCACAGCGGTTCGTCTGTCTTCACACTGGCAGGAGCCTTTTCTATGGGGCCTTCACACCCTTGGGAGCCTGAGCCGGAGCTGAAGCCTGGGCCTTAGCTGGAGCTGCGGTCTCTGCCTTGGTTTTAACCTTGGGCTTTGGTTGGCAGAGCCTACGCCCCTTGGCCATGTCACTTCAAATCCACTTCCCAAGCTTGGGGTGAGTGATGAAAGCCAGGCGGCTGAGTTTGTAGCTGGGGTCCTTCGGCATTTTGGGCTTGATGGCCTGAGGCTTCACCAGGGTCTTGATGGCCACTGTGTGTGCACTCACTGCCTTTTGCATTGTTGGCCTGCATCTTCTTCAGGCTTTTCTTGTGCTTCTTGGGAAAGCACATGTTCCTTGGGAACTTGTGGTCAACCTTTTTAAGAGATTAGTATCTTTGTGCCTGGGGTTTCTTGATGTCATTCTTGTGCCATTTGAGGGACTGGTTGTGTGTGGTGTGGTTCTTAGACTTCGCCATGTCTTGAACTTGTGCCTGGGACCAGAAGAGAAAGAGCTTATGATGTCTTTTTCTTTTTTTCTTTTTTGGTTTTAGAAACAGGGTTTCTCTGTATAGCCCTGGCTGTCCTGGAACTCACTCTGTAGACCAGGCTGGCCTCGAACTCAGAAATCCGCCTGCCTCTGCCTCCCGAGTACTGGGATTAAAGGCGTGCACCACCACTGCCCGGCTGATGTCATTTTTTAAAAAAATAACTGAGTAATACTCCATTGTATGACCTCATAAAATGAATTTGGCAATGTTCCTTCTCTTTCTATTTTGTGGGATAATTTGAAGAGTATTGGTATTACCTCTTCTTTGAAAGTCTGGTAGAATTCTATGCTAAAACCATCTGGCCCTGGGCCTTTTTTGGTTGGAACTTTTTTTTTTTTTTTTTTTTTGGTTTTTCGAGACCGGGTTTCTCTGTATATAGCCCTGGCTGTCCTGGAACTCACTCTGTAGACCAGGCTGGCCTCGAACTCAGAAATCCGCCTGCCTCTGCCTCCCAAGTGCTAGGATTAAAGGCGTGCGCCACCACTGCCCGGCTGGTTGGAACTTTTAATGACTGCTTCTATTTCCTTAGGGGTTATAGGTCTGTATTAGTTGTTTATCTTAACTTTGGTAAGTGGTATCTATTGAGAACCGTGTCCATTTCTTTTAGATTTTCCAATTTTGTGTGACAGGTTTTTGAAGTATGACCTAATGATTCTTTGGATTTTCTCAGTGTCTGTTGTTATGTCCCCTTTTCATTTCTGATTTTGTGAATTTGGATGTTCTTTCTCTCTGTCTTGTAGTTAGCTTGGATAAGGGTTTGTCTGTGTTGTTGATTTTCTCAAATAAACAACTTTTTGTTTCTTTGATTCTTTGCATTGTTCTCTGTTTCTAATTGATTGATTTCAGCCTTGAGTTTGATTATTTCCTGCCACCTACTTATCTTGGGTGTGTTTATTTCTTTTTATTCTAGAGCTTTTAGGTGTGCTATTAAGTCACTAATATGAGATTTCTCTAATTTCTTTATGGAGGTATATAGTACTATGAACTTTCCTCTTAGCACTGTTTTCATTGTGTCCCATAAGTTTGGGTATGTTGTGCTTCCATTTTCAGTGAATTCTAGGAAGTCTTTAATTTCTTTCTTTCTTTTTTTCTTGACCCAATAGTCATTCAGTAGAGGTTTGTTCAGTTTCCATTAGTTTGTATGCTTTCTGTTGTTTCTATTGTTGTTGAAGTCCAACTTTAATCTATGGTGGTCTGATAAGATATAGGAGCATATTTCAATTTTCTTGTATCTGTTGAGACTTGCTTTGTGATAGAGTATACAGTCAGTTTTGGAGAAGGTTCTGTGAGGTCGTGAGAATAAAGTATATTCTTTTGTGTTTGTGTTCTATAGATGTCTGTTAAGTCCATTTGATTCATAACATCTGTTTCACTATTTCTGTGTTTAGTTTCTGTCTGGATGACCTGCCAATTGGTGAGAGTGGTGTGTTAAGATCTCCCACTATTAATGTGTGGGGTTCCATGTGTGATTTAAGCTTTAGTAATTGTTGTTTTACAAAATTAGATGCCCTTGCGTTTGGGGCATACACATTCAGAATCGAGATGTAAGCTTGGTAGATTTTTCAATTGAGTCTTTTACCCATCTCTTTTGATTAATTTTGGTTGGAAGTTTATTTTATTAGATATTAGAGTGGCTATACCAGGTTGCTTCTTGGATCCATTTTCTTGGAAAGTCTTTTTTCAACCCTTTACTCTGAGGCAATGTCTGTCTTTATTTTATTTTATTTTTTTGGTTTTTCGAGACAGGGTTTCTCTGTGTAGCCCTGGCTGTCCTGGAACTCACTCTGTAGACCAGGCTGGCCTCGAGCTCAGAAATCCACCTGCCTCTGCCTCCCAAGTGCTGGGACTAAAGGCGTGCGCCACCACTGCCCGGCTCAATGTCTGTCTTTATTGCTGAAGTTGTAAGGGTCCAAAAATGTCTGAAGACCCCAGACTCAGATAATATGCAAAAACAAAGAGTGTTTATTCTATAGAAACAACCAGAAACAACATGCAGGGGGTTGGGTGGAGAGTCAACCACTCTTTGAAATGTCAACCCCAGACAAAAGCCTTCTTATAGGGAGCTGGGGGAACTCTCTGGGAGGATTAGGTAATCTAAAATTTCATTGGTGGGTGCTAGGTGGTCAGTGGTTTGCATTCCTACTCACGAACTGAATGGCTAACCATGTGATGAAGTAGGGTTGTCCAGTGCAGATGACCCATTCTGAGATAAGATTCTTCCACATTCTTGTGGTTATCCCCAGGCTGTTCTTTGAGAGAGGATTTTATGACCTTGTTCTGGATTCTATGGACTGTCCCTGGAGATGGTGCCTTACAGTCTTTTTTGAAATCAGGCCTGGTCCTCAAATGGAGACAAATGGGGCTTATGTTGTCCTTTCAACATGTGCTTCTTATGTGCAGCGGAATAATGGGTTCTGTTTTCACGTCCATTCTGTTAGCCTTGTCAATCCTGGGGAATTGAGTCCATTGATGGTAAGAGGTATTTATGACCAATGATTATTATTTCCTATTATTTTGATGTTGTTGGTGGTAGTGTGTGTGTGTCTGTGTGCGTGCACACATGTATGCTTCCCTTCTTTTGGCTTTGCTGAGAAATTATTTATTTCCTGTGCTTTCTTGGTCAGTTTTCTAGTATCTTCTGTAGGGTTGGATTTGTGGATAGATATTGTTTAAATTTGGTTTTGACATGGAATATCTTGGTTTTTTCCTTCTATGGTGATTGAAGTTTTGCTGGATATAGTAGTCTGGGCTGACATTTGTAGTTTCTTAGAGTCTCCAAAACATCTGTTCAGGCCCTTCTGGCTTTTAGAGTCTCTGTTGAGAAGTCAGATGTAATTCAAATAGGTCTGCCTTTATATGTCACTTGACCTTTTTCCAGAAGACACTATTTCCTTACAGTTATTCACTACATTTGGCCCTTATATTCTTTCTTCTCCCTTTTCTCTGAGCTTTTGTAGGACAGGGTGTAGTATGTATGTTCCATTTAAGGCTGAACATTCTAGTTTCTTATCCTCGGCGTCTAGTTGTGGGTTTCAGTGTTAATCACCATCTACTGGTCATAGAAGCTTCTCTGATGTGGGTATAGTGTAAGTCCTTAGGAGTCAGTTCACTGATGTGTGTGTAGCAGAAAAATACCAGCAGGTTCTCCTCTATGACCTGTCTAACTACAGGTTCTTGGACTAGCAATGGTGCCAGGTAGGTTTCATCTTGTGGATTTTTTCTTATTTATTTTGGATTGCGGCGAACAGAGGTTACTTAAACCATCGAAAGTGAAACCACAGATAAGAAGGACAGCTCTAGTCAGGTGTCACTGTGCAATGACTAGATTGGAACAGGACAAAATATATAGAGCTCCATAAAGTAGGCTCTTCAGCCTAGAGAGATGCTTTGCTATCAAATAAGTAAAAGGTACAGAAAAGAAGATAAACAAGAATTCCTTTAGACTTGGGGTCCCCAAACTTTAGCATCTATCAGCTTCACTTGAAGTCTGTGTTCAAAACAGATCACTGGGCCCCAACTCCAGAATCGTAGAGTCCACAGGTTTAGAGTGGGGCCTCCAAATTTGATTTTTCTAAGTTCCCAGAGATCACTAGCGCTCTGGTCCAGGACCATATGTTAGAGCTGCTGCCTTATAGAATGCGTAGGAGTGGGGAGTAGTATAGGACACCGAGCCCGGGATTATCCTTAAGCATGGGATTAGCCATAAGCAGGATACATTCTTCATTCTTCATTGTGATATGGAGGGAAGATTTCATGGATAGCTAAGGCGGCTATTTATAGGTCTGCTAAAAGGAATTCTTAAGTCATTTCTTGGCTCTTCTCAAGTGTGGTAGATTACTTATGGAAAATGGAAGCAGGCCGGGCAGTGGTGGTGCACGCCTTTAGTCCCAGCACTTGGGAGGCAGAGGCAGGTGGATTTCTGAGTTCGAGCCCAGCCTGGTCTACAGAGTGAGTTCCAGAACAGCCAGGGCTACACAGAGAAACCCTGTCTCGAAAAACCATAAAAAAAGAAAATGGAAGCAAGGTGGGGACAGGTGGACAATAGGCAGGAAGATTAAGAGTTGGGGAGAGTGGTAAGTGTCTGAAATAGCCTTTGTGACAGATAGAAGATGGCAAACTAGGTAAGGAAATACGAATCCTTCTAGGTAGTCTTGAAGCTGGAGACCATGGACGTACAGCAGTACACTCTCCTCTCCAGTTATGTGAGTCTTCTCCGTAGCTCCCAGCAACCCTGCCAGGAAAAGGCTGGTGGCTTGACTCATCCAATTTAGGAAATTTGCTAGGTGGTTTGTGCAGAAGGAAATTGGGGCATAGAAATTAAGATTTTCAAGGGAGTGGATGACAGAGACTACAGAAGCTTTGAAAGGAGGCAGAGACAGGAGGGGCTGACAGGTAAATGGAGAAGCTTGTCATTTAGAGGTTGCCATAGTCGATGCAGATATCGAGGGAACAGGGTGACTACGGGAAGGGCAGGAGGCCATATGCAGAGAGTAGGATGCTTGAATTTAGGATGTGGGGTTGTAGTTCTGATAGCACAGGCTTTCAAGTACGGCTGTGGAAGAGATTGCTGAAGTACAGTGGAGAGGCTTATTGGTGACAAGGAGCTCAAAGAGCTCAGGAAGCCTCGACGAACCATTAGTGAGTTGTCCTTGTGGGAGCTGAGATGGTCTTTAACATGATGGTGTCAACAGCAACAGCGGACATAAACAGAGCACTTCCTGTGCACCAGGTGCCATTCTGAGCCCTTTACATACTCTAGGTCTCAATCCACGTTACAAGTCTGTGCAGTACTGCTAGCATCCCTGTTAGAGAGAAGAAACAAAGGGGGAGACCAGACACCCAGCTAATCTATGATCCCAGCAGTGTGATTCCATCCTGCTCCCTAAGCGGGACTTGGGATGAGAAGAGATTGATAGCCAGCGGTCAGCACCATGCAGAGAGGAGGGGTGATGAGCTCGCTGGGATGGGATGGAAATGAGTCCAGCACGCTGGTCGGGATGTGTGCTTACGGGAATATGTCGGCTTGCTTACCTGTGGCAGCGGCACACGGTTGCTGTTCCTGAACAGGATTTCCAGAGCTCTGGAGGAGGACTACTGTACATAAGGGTTAGGGTTAAGATTAGGGTTAGGGAGTAGGAATAGGTCTTTTCTGCAGGTAGTGCTTGCACAGAGACATTGCAGAGCGTTATCACCTGAGAACTGCAAGCGTCTTCAGAGCCACGAAACTGTTAGACCCTCTATGCTGTTCTTAGGAGCTTAATGCTTACCCCTCAGGCCGTAGAAAGCTCTGGGAGTTGGTAAGTTGTGCATTCCAAGTATTTAACTGGCAGACATTTCTTTGAGGAGACAGCTTGAGAGTTCAAACTTCTGTTTAATCAGTAGGGAAAGGTGGAAAACTATATCTGCCCTATAATTTTTGTCCTAGTCATCAAGAACTGGCCAGCACCAGTGGTTTCTAGTTTATTCTGTTTTCTGAGGTAGGTCAAGTAACTCTGCATCCAAAGATAGGAGAAACTGTAGCCTGCATTGCTTTGGTCTTTCCTGAAACGTCTGCAGCACTGTACAGTCCCTGGCTTGTCAGGGTGAGTTGTTCATTCTTTTGGATACACAGATCGTGATCCCCAGAGCAGGCACTGTGAACCATTTGCATTTGAAGTGGTGAGTGCTATTATTCCCTTTCCTCCACTTAAAAGAAGGAAAAGTTAGTCTTGTTTGGCTTGAGCACTGTACTTTTTGTGTCTAGAGCACTTTGAAGTGTTGCAGAAGGGACAAGGAGGCCGGTTAATTGGGTCCTAGAACCTACTCTGTACACATGGTTTAGCCCCAGGCAATTAGCTGCTGCCAGTCCTGCTTTGTGAAGGAGGCCAGGAAGGAAGGTCCACATGGATGCAGGTGTTGTCTAACCATGAGCGTTCCCATTACAGCCATTGATCACAGCTACCACAGCCTTTCATCTGTACAGCTGTCTGCTGCTTGCTTTTCCTGAGAACTCCTGTGCTGACTCTTGGTAGAGCCTGAGCTTACCTCTTGTGGGGAGATAATGCACGGGGTGTGGGCAGTGAGGAGGAGGCTTACGTAACAGCCAGGACAGAGACTCCAGCAAGGCAGGTGTTCTTTTGTTGTTTGTCATGGCCCGCCCCAGCTCTCCGGGCTTCTCGGCTTGCTGGCTTTTGGTTTGTATTTTTAAATTTCCTCTAAACCCTTTCGGCTTGTGAAATTATTGCCAAGAGTTCATTTATTCTTCTGGTTATTACTCTGACAAATTTGGAATCCCTCGGGGGCTAGCTTTTTTCAAATTCTAATTCTTAGTTACTTAACAGACAAGCTAACAGCCTTCGCCATTTTTGTCTTTTATAGCCCTAGGTCTGCTTCCAGGCATCTGCCTTGGATAGTTTGTGTGGGTCTGACTTAGACTCTTCATACTTAGCATATATACCACTGAGTATCTCCTCTCTCCATTGTAATCTTACACATGGCTTAGTCCATCATGAGAAACATTGGGCAGCCAGTCCCCTTGTTTTGTGGCATAACAGAAGTCCCTGCAGCCCAGCTTCCTTTCTCAAACAGGAGCCTCTCATTTCCCCTTATCTCAGAGCTGCCTCTTTCATGTGTATTGTCCAGGTGTGTCTTTAACATCCTGCTTTATTGTGCACAGCCAGTGAAACCGTGGTAGCTGCCTCATTGTCTTGATTCATTTGGACTGTTGTAACAATATACCATGAGCAGGGTGACTTAAGAACACAGAATCTTCTTTCTCACAGTTCCAGAAGTGGGGCAGTTCAAGATGAAGGCTTCAGCAGCTTTGCAGTGAGGAGCCTGTACCTCATAGACACTTGCTTACCCTCACCTGGTGGGAGAGATAAACAGACTCCATCAGCTTGGTTTAGAGGGGTAGCCCTCACCCCCCAACAGCCTCACATCCTCAGTACCATCTCCTTGAGGGTTAAGATTTCAGTATACAGTTTGGAGTGTGCACAACGTTCATTCCATAGAGCTTCTGAATAAACTTTGTTCGGAATGGGGTCTTTTAAAAATAACTTCTGCCATCCTACCTTCTGTCACCTTCTCACTCCCTAATTTCAGTATTGTTTCATAGTTTTTTGGAGTAAAATACTTTGTTTCAAGTTTCCTCTCATTTCCTTAAAAATAAGCACACAAATAAATGATAAGCTGTTTCTTTAAAACTAAAATTCTAACTTTAAAAAGCTTCCAGCTTTCTACTTCTGGGAATCTAATCTTGAGCGATGATTCCTAGAGAAAGAGCTTGTGCATAATGCTAGGGTGCTGTTTATTTTGTATTAATTCCCTCTCTCTCTCTCTGGATAGTGTCTGGCTGTGCAACCCTGTCCTGGAATTCACTATGAGCTGACTGGCTTCAAATTTTCATTGGCCCTCTTGCCTCTGCCTCCCAAGAGTTGGTGTTACAAGTAGAAGCCACCTTGCCCGGTGACATCTTCATGCATATATCTTTCCTTCTTAATATGTAGCTCATAGTCCAACCTTAGTAGCTCATAGTTCCAGTCTTCCCTGGAACTTGCTACATAAACTAGGCTGGTCTCAAACCTGCCTGCCTCTACCTCTGCTTCTGCCTCTGCCTCTGCCTCTGAGGGCTGGGAATAGAGGCACGCCCAAATATACTTTGTTCTTCTTTGACTCCTCCCTCGTTCCCTCTTGTTGGTCCCCTCCTGCCTTCCTGATACATATAACCCCCACCTTTTCCTTCTTTCCTCTCCCCCCCTCTTCTCTTCCTGCTTTTCTTGTTTCTTTCTTAAATAAATTCTGGCCTTGAATGATGTAGCTGAGGATGACCTTGAATTTGTAATTCTCTTGCATCCATCTTACGGTTCTGAGATCACAGGTGTGCACCCCAGCACCCAGTTTATGTGGTGCTGGGGATTAAACCCAGGGCCTCAAGAGTGCTGGTCAGGCTTTCTAGAAACTAGAAAAAATCTCTAGAAAAAAATCCCCAGCTCCTCAAAAATCTCTAGAAAAAATCCCCAGCTCCTCACCAAGCCCCTTTATCTAAGGGACTGAGAGTCTGGATAGTGACCATGCTGGAGAGGAAGGAGAAGATCAAGGGCATCAGGGGAACCTCTGTGGTGTAACAGAGTAAGGAGAGCCACCAGAAGAGAAAAACTGCTCTTCCAGAGGTCCTGAGTTCAATTCCCAGCAACCACGTGGTGGCTCTCAACCATCTGGAATGGGATCCGATGCCCTCTTCTGGTATGCAGATAGACGTACATGCAGCAGAGAACTTAGACATTTAAAACCAGTCTCCTGCCTCAGACCTTGAACTCCTGAGTCTCCTCTCTCTGCCTCCCCTTGGTATCTTTATCTGGTTTTATTGTCAGTGTGATGCTGGCCTCTTACAATTAGTGATGGTTTTTCCTCTTCAGTTTTTTTGACGTTTGTACAGGATTCTTCCTTATTTATTCCTTAAATGTACATTCCCAGTACAGCCATGGTCCCAGCTTTTAAAACTAGGCGGTCACTTTACAACAGAGAGAGCTTAGGCTCCCATCTCTTCTTGGGTGACCTTTGCAGATGTGTCTTTCAAGGACTTGTGAGTTTCACCCTAACATTTTTTAGATAAAGCTGTTCATGTTACTTCTTTGTTACTATTCTAACATCTAAACCAGTAGTTCCTCTTAAGGTTGATAATTTCTATTTTCATGTTCTGATTTCGCTTGCTCTCATGTTTGAGTTCACTCATTTTTCTCTATTTTTGTTTTCTATTTTATTGATTTCTACTTTAATTTGTTTGTTTGTTTTGTTTTTTGAGATAGGGTTTACCTGTGTAGATCCACCTACCTCTGCCTCTGGAGTGCTGGGATTAAAGATGTGTGTGCCACCACCTGGCTGGTTTCTACTGTAATTTTATTATTGTACTTCTTCCATGCAATGCATTTATTTTTTTTATTTTATTTTTTTAAGATTTAATGTAAGGGCACTAATTTGAGACTTTAATTTTTCCTCTGTCTCTCTACTTCCTTCTCTTCTCCTCCCCCTTCTTTTTTGAAACAGAATGTTTTTGTGTAGTCCAAGCTGGCTCTCAGCCTGGCTCCTGTGAGCCTCAGTACCTGGCAAAGGTCTAATTGTTTGTGGTATCATTATAATGATTGTCATAAAGTGTATAGTATATATCTTTATGTTAGATGCTGTTATTTATTATTAAGGTATTTTCATTGTTTAAATCCTTGCATCTCTTTCAGCCCTTTAAACAGGTATTTATTTTTATTGTATGTATAGGAGTGTGTGTGCATGAGAGTGCAGGTGTCTGTCTGTGGAGGGCAGAGGCATCAGACCCCCTAGAGCTGGAACTGTGGGTGGCTGCGGCCACCTGATGTGGCTGCTGGGGACTGAACTCCCCTCACTGGAAGAACAGGGTGCACTCTAAAGCACGGTGGTGTCTTTTAGTTTGTGATCTGTTTCTAGAATCTTAAGTTCTGTACTCCTGAGTGTATGCATGTCTTATTTTTCTGGCTGCTTAGATGAAATTCTCCTTGGCATCATTTTAAGCACTTCAGTAGCTATTCTTGGGTAGTTTCATGTTTGGGGTTTGTTGCACATCTCAGTTCTGTGTCAGATGTGGGCTTGCCACTTCCTTTAGACTGGAAAGTAGTAGACCAAGTCTCCTCAGATGTTCATCACCCTCCCTCCCTGCCCTCCCTCCCTGCCCTCCTTCCCTTTGGGAATTCTCATTCCAAACACATGTAGCAACCTGGGTTTGTCAGTCACTGATGCTCTACTCATTTCTTTCTGGTCTTTTCTCCTTCTCTTTGTCTCAAGTTAAATACTTTCTATTAAATTTCCTCACTCCCAGCACTTGGGAGGCAGAGGCAGGTGGATTGCTGAGTTCGAGGCCAGCCTGGTCTACAGAGTGAGTTCCAGGGCAGCCAGGGCTACACAGAGAAACCCTGTCTCAAAAAACAAACAAACAAAAACAAAAATTTCTTCACATTTTCCAAACCTGCTCTTAAATCACCATAGGGAAAAGCCAGGCATGGTGGAACAGACCCATATTCTCAGCACTTGGGAAGTGGAGACAAGAGGATAAAAGTTCAAGGTTATCCTTTGCTACATCATGAGTTCAAGGCCAGCCTGGGCTACAAGAGACTTTATCTCAAAACAACAACACAAGCAAAAATCATCATGGTGTATTTTTCAACTTAGACATTGTAGTAGTCATTTCCAGAAGCTTCCTTCTGCATCTGAACTGAATACAGCAGTAGTTTCCCCTGTATAAACCATATTGTCTTATTATATGAGCATACTTGTGATGAAGTTGAATTCATAAATTAGGCACCACCAGGGATTGTATTCTATCACCATCCCTGAATACCTGAGCTAATCAGATTGTGAGGAATAAAAGTTTATTGTAGATCATAGGTTCAGAAGTTAGTCTATGGTTGGTTGACTTTGCTCTTGGGTCTATGGGGCACAGCCTGTCTTGTTGGGAATGTGTAGCCGAGGAGAGGCCTGACTTCCAGCAGCTCCTCCCCCTTAACTTCCTCTGGCTAGGCCTTACCTCCTGCTTCTTAAAGGTTCTATTAGTAAACCAAACCTTCAAATCTTGGATCTTTGGAGAACATGTCAGATCCAAACTATAGCAGAGACTAACATAAATAACTGATAATGGAATCGAAAAATTAATGTATTTAGTAAAGTAAGGGTTACTTGAACATGTACACTGTGTTACAATGACAGTCGAACTGATAACCAAGACAGCAAATGCAATGTGGATACACTGCAAGGGGGCGACTTAGGTTCCAGGAAGGAGAGACTTGTATGGTGTGGGATTTTATCATGCTACAAAGAATGATGTGCACTTAAAACTTATGTGTTGTTTATTTCTGGAAATTTCCATTTAGTATTTTCAGACTGCATTGGTCTCATGTAACTGAAACCACAGTCAGCCAAATATGGTTTAGAAGGAGCGATTGTATGTTTACCTTTTCCTATAGCTTCTTGGATGTGTATGAAATATAATGATTATGTGTTTTGTGGTGCTTGGAGATCACACCTCTGGCCTGTGTACCAGAGACAAGTGCTGTATCTCTAACTTTTTTGGTACCTTAGAGACAGGGTCCTTTATGTAGACAAACTCGTACATAGCCCAAGTGGTTCTCAATCTCCCATGGTCCTCCTGTCAGCCTTCCAAGTGCTGAGATTAAAGGTGTACATCACCACATTTAGCTCTTTCCTTTTCTTTTGTTTTCTTTTCTTTTCCATTAAAGACCCCAGTGCTAGGGTTGGAAATCCAGTGCCTCTCACATGCTAGATTAGGTCTCTACCACTGAATTATATCACCAGCCTGGAGCACTTTTTAAAAAATGTTTAATTAATTTTTGAAAATCATTATTATTACTAATGTGTATGTGTGTGGTATGCATGCGCGTGTTTATGATGTGGAGTAGAGGGCACCCATATACCAGTGTACGTGGTGGTCAGAGGACCACCTCCTGGAGCTGCTTCTGGGAGCTGAGTTCAGGTCATCAGGCTCGCTAACCTATCACTCTACTTGATCTCGCTGTGCCAGGACTTATGCTGTAGATCTCCTGCTTATATATGCTTGTATACTTCAGTCACAAAACTCTTCCTCGTTCTCTGGGGTTCACTGCAGGCTTCCCTTGCTCCTGCTCTGTTTTCAGGCCACTCAGCACTTCCAGATGTGTGCTTGACTGTCTGTCTTCTTGCCTCTTCTTTACTATCCAAGTCTTCTTCCAGCTTCACCCACAGATACCAACTGGAGTCTGCACCTGCTTTCTTCCCGTCACTGACTTATGTAACCTCTGGTCCTGGGGAAATTTCTCCCAAAGTCACTCCTGCTGTGGTTATTAGTAAATTCCCAGTTTCCTGTTGCAGAGTGTTCCCATCAGCCTGTACCTGATAGGCTGCTCTGCCTTGTTTTGGAAGGCTGTGCTGTGCCCTGTTTCTTGTTTGTGTCCCACTCTTATCCCTTCTGACAGTAGCAATGGGGTCATGTCACGCATTGGCCTTCCCAGATTCTGCTCTGAGTTTTGTTTCCTTTGCTCATGTGCTTTTTCATTGTAGCTTTCCTTTTCCTACGCCTTCAGCTTCTGCCTGGGAATGGGAGTCCAAGTCTGAGCCTTGACTGCCTCGTCCCTGAGGTGGTGTGAACTCAGTGTCTCACACTTGCCCATTAGTTCCCGTGTTCTGTCTTAGTTTTTTTTTTTTTTTTTTTTTTGGTTTTTTGAGACAGGGTTTCTCTGTGTAGCCCTGGCTGTCCTGGAACTTACTCTGTAGACCAGGCTGGCCTCAAACTCTCCACCTGCCTCTGCCTCCCAAGTGCTGGGATTAAAGGCGTGCGCCACCACTGCCTGGCTTCTTAGTTTTTGACATTATACAGTCAGCCTTTCACCTAGGTTAGAAACAATGGAAAACACTCAGACTCATTTCCCCCAAATCCCAGATCTATTTTGGCTTTACACATATTAGATTATTAATATTTGAAATCCATCCCACAGGTGGAATCTCCAGTGGTAATGGCAGAGTGAAGTACTCTCCTGAACCATCACAGATGATAGTGGTGAAAACTGTCACAGATGATAGTGGTCTTTTTTTTTTTTTTTTTTTTAGAAAAAGGACATAAAGGGACTGGAAAGAACCCAGAAGATATAGAAGCTGGAGGAAAGTGGAAAGTTTAATTTTGAAAGCTGGAGATCAGAGGTTATAAAATGTTCATTTGCATGTTAGAAAATGTTGCCTGAGAGCATCCAGCAGGTGCCCTGCTAGAGGAGAGTGAGAAGGGAGAGCCCAACTGGCTCGTGGTGGCCAGGACCAGGGGGACAGTAAAACGATTTAGACATTTAGCAGGACAGCCTTTTAAAGAAACAACAATACCAGCAAAATGCAAAACAATAAACCACAAAGAAGGTGAGCCCCGTGACCTGACTGTAAGCTACAGTCTCTGACTAAAGCATATGGAGAGACGGCAGGAGGCCTGTGAGGAAGCTCACAGCCGTAAGGAAGACAGGCCAGGCCAGGTTGAGCCTAAGGCCTGTTGCCTTTTACACCAAGTTCATCTCCTAACCCTGGGGAAGCAGGTAGTCAGAGTCTGAAGACTTAGGGTTTGAGGTGTCAGAGAATAGAGTCTGTGTCTAAAGTGTGTCTTCTAGACATAATGTGACAGTTGCTCTCACAAACTCACTGCAGCTGTGGTTCCTGAGTCCCAGAAGACTGGCCTGTCACCACTCTGTCATGTCTAGAGGAGGGGCTCAGGAGGCCTCCCCCTCTTTAAGGGGCTGTGGGCCGTCAGTGGTTGCTGGGGATGGGGCACTGCTTCCTTATCCTCATCTACTGATAGTTGCCCAGGCTCCATGAATAACTGCTGAGATGTGGCCATGCAGTCAAGCACATTCAACTCACTGGGGAAAAGACATGGAAGTAGGATGGGGACTTGTGGGGAACAGAGTTTCAGTGGACGAGGGAGGGGATGGAGAGGATAATGGAGGGTGACAAAATTCATTGTGGGCATGTAGAAAATGTCAAAGAATAATTTTTTGAAAGAAGAAATCAGATGAGAACAGGCCCCAAGCCTGAGTGACTATCAAGGATAAAAGGCTGTCAACAGAAACTGACTCCATGTTGATTCAGATGATAAAATTAACAGTCCAAAATGCCCAAGTAACTGCTATTTGTGTATTTAGAGACTCAAAGGAAAACTGCCAAATTGAAAGTACAAGAAAAAGAAATGAAATGCAGATCAGAAACAGAAGCAAATTATTTTTTCACAGGTGTAACTATATACCTAGAAAATTTCAAGAACTCTACATCAGAGACAGCAAGGTTGTAGGATATAAGGTCAATATACAAATATCAATTGTTTGATCTATTAACAGTGAGATAGAAACTAAAGTTTTAAAAATGTGTAATAACGTTGAAAGCCATGAACTTGCTAGGGATAACAGACAAAAGTCTGTATACTGACAACTATAAAACATTGCTCAGAGAAACGTGAGAAGTCCATCAGTGGACAGAGGAGCCGTTGTGCTGGGTTATTTCGTGTTTCCTTCAGGACTCCTGTCCTTTCTCACCTTCTGGATCCTCAGAATCCCACCTTATTTGGGAGCAGGGTGTTTGCAAATGTAGTTTAAAGAGATGATATTACCGGGCAGTGGTGGTGCACGCCTTTAGTCCCAGCACTTGGGAGGCAGAGGCAGGCGGATTTCTGAGTTCGAGGCCAGCCTGGTCTACAGAGTGAGTTCCAGGACAGCCAGGGCTACACAGAGAAACCCTGTCTCAAAAAACCAAAAAAAAAAAAAAAAAAAAAAAAAAAAGATGATTTTTTTTTTTGGAGTACCCACAGAATCTAGTGACTAGTGGTATTATAGAAGAGATGAAATGGAGATTCAGAGTCTTAGAACAGGAAGATCATGTGAAGATGGAGGCAGAGATTAGAGCTGGGTTGCTATAAACCAAGGGATGTTGTCTTAGTCACTGTTCTATTGCTATGAAGAGACATCATGACTGCAAGGGTTTGAATGTGCTTGGCCCCTGGAGTGGCACTTTTAGGAGGTGTGGCCTTGTTGGAGGAAGTGTGTCATTGTGGGCGTGGACTTTAAGACCCGAGCTCCCTGGAAGCCAGTCTTCTCCTGTTTGCCTTCAGAACAAGATGTGGAACTCTCAGCTCTTCCTACACCGTGCCTGCCTGACCCTGCCATGCTCCTGCCTTGATCGTAATGGACTGAACCTCTGAACCTGTAAGCCAGCCCCAATTAAATGTTGTGTTTATAAGAGTTGCCTTGGTCATGGTGTCTGTTCACAGCAGTAAAATCCTAACTAACGTAATGACTGACCAAGGCAACTCTTAGAAAAGAAAGCATTTAACTGAGGACAGTTTCAGAGGGTTAGTCCATGATCATGGTGAGAAGCAGACAGGCATGGCGCTGGAGCAGTAGCTGTGAACCTTACCTCCTGGTCCATAGGTGTCAGGCAGAGACAGTTACTAAGCCTGGGAACTGGACAAGACAAAAAGAAAGGTTCCCTAGAGCTCTGCAGGAGTGGGGTCCTGATGTCTTGCCTTTGGACTTCTGTCTCCAGAACAAAGACAAAGTTCTGTTGTTTGTTTTATGATTTTGGTTTTTTGTTACAGGATTTCTTTGTGTAACAGAGCCCCAACTGTCCTAGAACTCTCTTTGTAGACCAGGCTGGCCTCAAACTTCACAAGTCTGCCTGTCTCTGCCTCTTGAGTGGTAGGATTAAAGGCGTGTGCCATCATGCCTGGAACATTCTGTTGTTTTAACTACCAAATTTATGGTAATTTTTTATTGTTGCTCTAGGAAACTAATGCAGCTCAGCTGTGTTAGTATTGAACAAAAAACAATTTTGGAAAGAAAGGCAACAGAGCTGGGGGCCGAACCTAACTAGAAGATGTCTATTATAACTAGAAGTTTAGTAGCCCACTGAGCAGACAGCCCAACAAACCTACTGTGAAGGTTTCTTGCAAATATAAAGCAGATGTTCAACTTTAGTCATGAGGAAATCACAAGGGGAAGCCATGGGTTGGTTGGTTGGTTGGTTGGTTGGTTTTTGGTCTTTTGTTGTTCTTTTGAAGCCCCCATCTTCAAAAAAGTCATCCATCGCAAATTTTGGTAAGGTCATAGGATACCTGGAATGCCCCCATCAGCAGGGACACTCCACACTTTTCTCAGAGACTTGTAGGCTAGCATGTGTGAGACCCTGGGTTTGTTCCTTAACACTGAAGACTGAAGGAGGTGGAGAGAGAAGAAGAACGAGGAGGAGCCAAGGGGCAGGAAAATTCTCTGAGCTAGGGTGGCACTCCCTAGGGAGGCTGATGCAGGAGCATAGCATGTTGGAAGCCAGGGTTCTAGAGTGAAACCCTGCCACCGTGTCATTCCATTCATCAACATTCTAGGACATGGACAATGACTTCCAGGGACAGGGAGTCTGTACAGGTGCTGCTTGGAGAATGTAGGTGGGGAGGGAAAGGAACGCGAGAGGTCTTTGGAAGTGAAAGGTATGCTCGTTCGAATAGATGATTTTATAGGTGCTCATATCTTTCTAAATCTGACCACGTATAAACATTAAATATCTTTTGTGTATATGTGTCAATTGTACCTTAGTAAAGCCTTAAATGGGCAAAGATTTGAGTAGACCTTAGCAAAGGGAAGTGACTGGTCAGCAGCACAGGAGATTATGCCCTACATCGTTAGTGAGATGAACAGAGAGGTTCCTGTCACGCCCACTGGAAAGGCAGGGTAAAAGCACAGGAGCACCAAGTGCCGGTGAAGCTATGGCCTGGCACTGTTGCTCTCTGCCATGGGAATGTCAGCTGGCACAGCAACCCACTCAATAGTTCAGTATCAGGAAGCATAGTCAGCAGTTCTACCCCTAAATATTAATCTATGAAAATAGGGCCAACATAGTGGCACACACCTTTAATCCCAGCGTTCTGGAGGCAAAGGCAGAGGCTGGCAGATCTCTGAGTTCAAAGCCAACCGGGTTTATGTATCTAGAGTTCTAGAACATACAAGGCTACATAATGAGACCCTATCTCAAAATAAACAAACAAATAAATAAAAACTTGTTTCTATGTATCCAAACATTCATAGCAGCTTTATTTGTAACACCTGGGGGCTGAAAACAACTTAAATCTCTCTCAGTACATGAATGGGAATAAATGTTGATGCATCTTTGTAATGGAATACTACTTAGTAATTACAATAATTAAAAAAAAAAAAACCCAAAACCCAATGGACTACCAATACATTTAGTGCCATGGATGAATCTCAAAACCATGTTGAGGGAACACAGCTAGAGATAAAAATAGAATACACATGGTTTCTTTTATAAAAAGTATAATAAAACCCAAACGAGTCTTCCTGTGACAGAAAACAAGTCACTGGCTGCCTGAGTCTGGAGGAGGCAGGAAGTTAGAGAAGACAGCAGTGAAACTTGGGGCTAATAACAACATTATGTCTCTAGGTTGTTGTCATGTGGGTGTGGACATTTGCCAAAAATTGACCTTGTGTTCTTCTGATGTGTGAGTTTATGTCATGTGAATTATATTTCCGGTAAGTTGATTCGTAAGAGTCCTTACCACCACCCTGCTTAACTACTCTGCGTTCCTCTTTGATTGAATGTGGTGGTATTCTTGTTGTCCCTGTACTTCCTCAAACCCCAGCAGTGCAATGTGACCTATAGACAGACACCTGATCCTGCCATTCTCTCCATATGGTCCTTTGGCTGTTCACCAGTGTGGCTCCTTAAAATGGCCAGTGATGCTTTCTGTCTGTCCCTTCCCTGTCTTCCTGATCACCTGTATACTGTGTATGTGCCTGGTCCCCACAGAGGCCAGAAAAGTATTGTTGGATCTTCCGGAACTAGAATCACATGTGATCGTGGGCTGCCATGTAGGTACTTGGAATTGAACCCAGGTCCTCTGGGAGAGCAGCTAGTGCTCTTAACTGCTAAGCTGTTGCTTCAGCTCCCAGATTATTTTGTTTTAAAGAAAATTATGTTTGTTTGTTTGTTTGTTTTAAGACAGGCTCTAACTCCATAACCCAAGCTAGCCTCAAAGTCTTGGCAATAATCTTACCTCAGCTTTCTGAGTGCTAGAATTATAGGTGAGAGTAACCAGGCCAGGCTGAAGAAACTTTTTGTATAGAAAAAGAAGATTCTATTACTTTTTGTCTTTAATTTATCGTTCTGGGGACCAAATCCAGGCCAGGGCTTTCACTTGTGTGGCAGACATTCTGCCAATGAGTCTTTATCTGCAAACTTAACAGTATTTGAATTTTGGTGGTAAGATTAATTTCTTCAAAAAAAAAAAAAAAGATTAATTTCTTCAATGTCTGATATCATTTCACCAGCCCAGCTGGCCCCGGGAATCTGTGGTTCTTGCCTGCTGCAGTTGGTCTTTCATATGTTTTTCAGGTCCTCAAAACTGTTACAGTTCCCGGTTCCTTCACCAGTAACCACACTACACAGACTCCTGATTGGCTGAAGAATGTCTCCGTCCATCCTGAACCATCAGAGCACTCCAGTCCTGCATCCAGTACTCAGCAAGTAAAAAGCACTGAGCACAGTCCAACTGATATTCCTCTTCCAGTGGCCCCCTCCTACAGCTATGCCACCCCCACACCCCAGGCCTCTTCCCAGAGCACCTCAGCACCACACCCAGGTAAGTCCTCTGCTCCTGTCCTTGGAGATGAGAGCACATGGAGTATTTGATCAAAATGCTTTCGTTTAGAGAAGAGAACAGAGGTATGCCTGACTGCTGTATGTTAGAAACAAAATAGCCCTGTCTGTGCCTCTGAAAATGTGGGCTTTGGAGCCCCAGATCGCTAACTCAGCAGCTGCCCAACTTGGGGGACTTGATGGAGCTCATTTTCTCAGAGCCAGATTCTTCTGGGACCTAAAGGCATAGATTTGTCGGGTATGGTGGTGCACACTTGTTACCTTGGGAGTGGAGGCAGGAGAAGCATGAATTCAAGTCATCCATGTCTGTCAGTTTGGGATAAGCCTGAGCTACTTGAGACCATCTAAAACAAACAAACAAACAAACAAACAAACAAACAAACAAGCAAGCAAAACCATAGTAGGGGAAGATTTGATGAGTGGGGTTTAATGAATGCAGAAATAGCAGGTAGGGCCATAGCGCTGGTGCACCCATCTGCTTCCCAGCGGCCTGGCTGTGGGTCAAGCATTGCTGGCCTGATTGTCAGAACATCTTCATCTCCAAAGCAACTATAGAAAGGAGCTTAGACCTAGAGCTTCCTTAGCAAGTTGGCTTTATGGGGCAGAGCTGAGGTAATAGGTGGAGATGGTTCATCAGTGGCTAGTGGGTGACCCCAAAAACATCAGGGGCAAAGCAAAACCAGTGATCACAGGTTTTGCCATTCTCCATTTCCCAGGGTCTCCTTTGCTGGTACTAGAACATGGCATTGAGATAGCCCAGTCCTGAAGCAGCATGTGATTTCTGTGTTCAGGCAAATGCCTGCAGGTCATCTGTGTAACTGAAGGGTTTGACCTGTGCTGAATCGACTAGCTAGTTTTGGTCATTTATACTTTCTCTGAGTATAATGGCTTCCTTTTTTCTTTTCTTCCCTTCCCCCCTTAAGAGTTAGACCAGGGAGCTTTTATTCCCTCTCCAGGGACAGCGGCAAGCTGCGGCTTTCATAAAGGAAGGTTTCATTTTTCTCTAAGTGCATTTTTCTCTAAGCTTCCCATTTGTCCAGGAAGCCCTTCCACCCAGCCTTGGAGTATGAGTTGACTAGCTTGCTGTTTGCTGTAAGGCCTTCCAGAATCGAGGCCTCATAGCAAGTAAACAGTTATTGCCAGAAGAGTAAGACTGAATCAGTGGTTTTCTGTGGTCTGAACTGTCTGCTTTCCCCAGCCCTCAACAATTATTGGATACAAAATATCAATAATGCCAATGTTGAGAAACTCAAACATATAGGAGCTTGGTGGCAAATAGTGTCAGCGCCATGTCAAGTAGGAGAGTCGCACTGTGGATGCTTTAGAAAGATTGACATACCTGTCATAGCAAGTCGGGATGGGCTGGAGTGAGTGGGGCACAAGAGAGAGGGACTCTCAATCTGGGGGTCTTGTGAACAATGAGTCAGTAGTGTAGCAATTACAAAAGAAAGGCAAGTCTTCTCAATGACCTCTGCCTCTGTTGTTTTATATATTATTTAAAAAGGCATTCCCTCAATAAAAGTGTCATTGAAACAGAATTTAAACTCTTTTGACAAGTAGTGTATATAAAGCACAACTGCCGGGCAGTGGTGGCAGACGCCTTTAATCCCAGCACTTGGGGGGCGGAGGCAGGTGAATTTCTGAGTTTGAGGCCAGCCTGGTCTACGGAGTGAGTTCCAGGACAGCCAGGGCTACACAGAGAAACCCTGTCTCGAAAAACCAAAAAAAATAAAAAATAAAATAAAGCACATCTGGAGACTGACATTAGGTGAAGTACAGTGGAGAAGAAATCGGAGCACTGACTCTGGTGTTGCTGTGAAGTGCTTCAAGGTGGGGGCAGTGAGCAGGGGTGAGGGCCACAGGGCCTGACAGGTGGGATTTACACTCCTCTTAGATTTGCTAAACAGCAGCTCATGGATGACCTTGAGATACCCTTTCCAATGGAAAAGTGGGTGCAGAATCAAACTCAAGGGGATTAGAGACTAGACAAGTAGCAGATAAAGATGGTGGCTGAGGGCGACTCAGGAAGGGGGGATACATTGTCCGGATGTGCTGCTGAGCGCACCGCTGCCACTTTGTTCCAGTTGTTAGGGAGCTGGTGGTGTCTGCTGGGAAGAGCGTCCAGATCACCCTGCCTAAGAATGAAGTTCAGTTAAATGCCTTCGTTCTCCCAGAGCCAGAGCCAGGTAAGATGTCCCTTTGGAGAAGCATTTCAGTTTGCATTGGTATCTATAGCCTCAGTTCATTTGCTTTTTCATCAGCCCTGTGAGGATGGGATGTGCATGTGGGCACACATCTGCATGGGCACTGGAGGCAATGTTCTGCCCACTGCAGAGCAGAGGCTCGGGATTATTAGCATTTCTGGGTTCCACATAAGCTAGATAAGTGCTTTGCCATAGAGCTACCCCTCCAGCCTGGTCCTGTAGGCTTTGATGTCAAGCCTGTGTCAAATCCTAATGCACTCAATCATTAGCTTAATTATTTAAGCAAATTACTCCTGAGTTTTTATTTCTCAGTAAAGATAGCACCATAATCCCTGTTTTACAATGTTACCTTAGAGGGTAACATTGTATATGTGACCTTGTTCAGTGCCTAGCTGATGCTCCTTAGTAAGCACCTTTTTTACTTCATTTTTAAAAACTTTAGTTCTGTCTGAACTTCACATCATGCACCCCAAACCCTCTCATGTTCCCCTCCCCTCATACTTACCCTCCATCCTTGCAACCCTCCCCCCCCCCCCAGCAGAGAAAAAAATCTCATTGCGGAAGCTGCAGTGTGTCACAGTGTGTCCCACAGTATACCCTTTGTCCGCACTTCTTTGCTTGCAAATGTTCATTGCAATGGCTCATTGAGGGGTAGGGCCAGTTCTGCACAGCCCTCAGACATCATGTCCCTGGGCAGCGGCCCACACCAGGGAGTCCATTGGTCTTTGGTGGTAACAGACCCCTGCTGCTGCAGGGCCACAGACTCAGATGTGGCCCTCAGTATCAGCACAAGCCAGGACCCTACCATGGTTCCAGGTGGCATCACTGGCTACTCACATCAGGCTATCCCCCACTACCTGAGTCTCCAACTCTGCCTCTTCACTGTGCCCACACCCTTCTGTTTCTCCCTCTTCCATTTCTCCGCCACTTACTTTTCTTAGTGGCTCCCAGGGTCTCTGAGTGTCTGGAGTTGTCTCAGGAGTGATTTCAGGAGTGCTATGCCCCACCCATGCATTATGGCACTAGGCAGGGGTCATCATAGGCATGGTCTGTCCTCCCCTAGGCCTGCGCGACTCCTGACTGGTGTTCATCTCAGGCTAGCTCCCTGTCCGAGACCCCTGTCACCAGAGTGGTGGTCATCTCGGGCTCACTTTTTCAGGGAATGATAGGCTACTAATCACTCAGAACACTCAGCGTAGACACAGCCTCTGTCCTTTCTGTCACCTTCTGATGCACATGTGACACAGCCACCACACTCGCAGTGCTTCTAGGGTCTAAGTAATGTGACTCTGTTATGTAAGAGTGTGTCGTGTCCATATACAGAAGAGCAGCGTGGCTGGGATATAACTCCGTGGTAGAACACTTGGTTGGGAGAAGATGAAGGAACCGAGATTCAGATTAACCTGTTTATTTTAGCAGAACAACTGTAATATGAGATATAGAACTTGAAGGTGTTCAAGAACACTGTTAATATAGATTTTTTACTTAAAAGGTCAGGGCTGGGGGCTGGAGAGATGGCTCAGTGGTTAGGAGCATCACTGCTCTTCCGAGGTCCTGGGTTCAATTCCCAGCACCCACATGTCAGCTCATAACTGTATCTCAAGCTCCAATGGATCCAGCTCTCTCACACAGATATGCAGTCAAAATACTAATGAACATAAAAATTTTTTTTTAATTTAAAAAGTCAGGGCTGGTAAGATGGTTCAGTGCATAATGGCTCTTGCCAAACCTGATGACCCAAGTTCAAGTCCCACAACCCACCTACAAAGTGTGCAGTGACACATACACAACCACACACACACACACACATACAAATGCATACAGACACACACACACAGACACACAAACACACACAGACACACATACACAGCAGAGAGGTAACTTTAACAAAAAGATTTTAAAGAAAAAGTACAAGCTTCAACATGGCACACAAAATTTATATTTGTAAGTTATACAAATGAGTTGATAAATTCACTGTTTAAAACCTTGGAGTATTAGCATCCATTTTCTTTCTTTCTTTCTTTCTTTCTTTCTTTCTTTCTTTCTTTCTTTCTTTCTTTCTTTCTTTTTTTCTTTCTTTCTTTCTTTTTTAGGATTTATTTATTTGTTTTATGTAAGTACACTCTTACTGTCTTCAGACACACCAGAAGAGGGCATCGGATCCCATGACAGATGGTTGTGAGCCACCATGTGGTTGCTGGAAATTGAACTCAGGACCTCTGGAAGAGCAGTCAGTGCTCTTAACTACTGAGCCATCTCTCCAGCCCCCCATTTCATCTTTTAACTGTATGTTAATATATCAAATTTGACTCATAAAACAAACATAATCTCTTAATACCTCCTATGACAGGAGTAGAGCATTGGAAGTGGTTGGTTTGTGTTTGCATTAAAGGCTGACCAAGTAATGTGTGCTTCCTCTTTCAGACAAGCCCTTCTATTTTATATTTGGGTGTTTCTGATTCTGTTCTTTGTTGTTGGGTCTGGAGACACTGCTCAGTGTTTAAGAACATGTTCTGCTTATCCAGAGGACCTGAGTTCAATTCCCAGTACCCACACTGGTAGATGATAACCACTTGTAACTCCAGCTCCATTGGATCTGGGGCCCATAGAGCACCTACACTCTGTTGCACAAACCCCCACACAGACACCCATTACACATAATTTAAAAATAATGAAAATACATTTTTTAAAAGATTTATTTATTTTATGTATATGAGTACACTGTTGCTTTCTTCAGACACACCAAAACAGGGCATCGGATCCCATTACAGATGGTTGTGAGCCACCATGTGGTTGCTGGGAATTGAACTCAGAACCTCTGGAAGAGCAATCAGTGCTCTTAACCACTGAGCCATCTCTCCAGCTCAGAAAATACTTTTTTTTTGGTTTTTCGAGACAGGGTTTCTCTGTGTAGCCCTGGCTGTCCTGGAACCCACTCTGTAGACTAGGCTGGCCTCGAACTCATAAATCCACCTGCCTCTGACTCCCAAGTGCTGGGATTAAAGGCATGTGCCACCACTGCCCGGCAGCTTTTTTTTTTTTTTTTTTTTTTTTTTTTTTATGAGCTGGCCATCTCTTCCGCCTTGTTTGTTTGGTTGTTGTTGTTGTTGTTGTTGTTGAGAGATGATTTCTCTGTGTAGCCTTGCTGTCCTGAAACTCACTTTGTAGACCAGGTTAGCCTTGAACTCTTAGAGATCCACCTGCTTCTGCCTCCTGCATGCTGGGATTAAGGGCAGGCATGGAGGAATGGGAAGCTCACCCCACAGCCTTTGCTTCCTTGAGTGTTTAGTGCAGGTGGATGAGTTCAGTCAGCCTTGAAGATGGAGGTGAGGAAAGCACTCCTTAAGTAGCTCGCTCCAGGCTCTGCTCTGCTGTGCCAGTCAGGCCCTGCTCTGCAGGATTTTCCCCTACGTGTATTTGTGGACATATTTCCGAGTTATTGTCATGTTGCAGATCAGCATTCCAAAACACACATTTCTTTCAAACTCTCTGAACAGGTTCTTTAGACCTCTGAAATGGATGATTATACTTTACAATTTGAGGCCACTGTGGCAGGGCCCCATTCTTCATATCCTTCTTCATCCTCTCCTGCCCTGGGGTGGCCCGCTCACAGGATCTCTGTAAGGCTGGAGGTCTGGCTTCAAACCCCTGCCCTAGATTGACAGCCAACATTCTGTCCATACACCCGTCCCATACGCATGTCCGTGCCTCCCCAAGGGTGGATTCTGCCTATGGTGCATAATTCATCCCTTGGGGTTCTCTAAGTAGGAATAGCATCCTTTTTTGAAGTCTGATTTTAGCTTTTGGTATATAAAATTATTAGTTCCCAAACCATTGTGAATATGTTTGCTGTGTGGGGATTTTTTTCTCTAATTACAGTTTGAAGAATTATCTGTTAGCATGAGTCCTGGCTATTGCTTCTCTGCCTTCATACTTGACTTTTGTGCATGCATATTTGAGAATAGCTAGGGATGACAACAGGCCAAAATCATGCTAGTTTTGTGGAGGAAGGCTTATAAAATAAAAATCGCTTCTTAGGTTTTGGAGGATTAGGCTTGGGGCGCTGAGTTCAGTATTGGAGCTCATTAAGTAAAAGTGAGGCTGGGCTTTGCTAAGCATTTGCGACTTGTTTTCGCTCTTGGGTGAGAACTATCCCTTCTACCTCATCCCACCTTTTCCTGGCTAGAAATGCATTTGTCTTGGGTTTAAGTCCCTTTACTGGGATTTCACATGGATACCAGGACCCTCCTCATGCTCTGTAGTGATAGTCCAAGCTGCAAACGAGGACCATTTAATGCTTCGTTTGATCTTAATTAATTTCAGTGGGGCCGGGTTTAAATGGGCCATGCCCTTCCATCTTCTGCAGTGTGTTATTTAGCTCAGCAGGAATGAAGTAGCTCTTTTAACTCACCAGGGTGTGATGACCTCAGCTAGACTAGCATTGTTAGCACCCTGTAAAAAGCTATTTTTGAACCATGTTATTTAGAAGTCATTGCTGTTCTTTGTTGCAAAAGAAGTTTTGTGAGAAAATGACCTTTGTTCCCAACGAGTTCATCTATAGTGGTTGGTAGGGCATGTATTTTCAGGGAGAAACACACCATGAACAATCTGATTTTTTTTTTTTTTTTTTTTTAAGATAGCCCAAGGGTGGGTATGGAGCAGAAAGAGCACTGTCGAGAGACCCCGACTGTAGCTGAGTCAACAGAACCCTCTCAGGAAAAGAGTTTGGCTTCCCTCCAGGCTTTGGGGTAGAATCTTAAAACTAAGGCTTTGTCAGGGTTTAAAGGAGGTTGGTTATTGGCAGCTGTGGGAGCAATTTGTTATTGGCAGCCTTTTGTGTGTAGGTGCATGTTTGCATGGTTTTTCTCACTGCCCTTCTATAGGAGAAACCTACACCTACGACTGGCAGCTGATCACTCATCCTACAGACTACAGTGGAGAGGTGGAGAGGAAACATTCCCAGAGCCTCCAACTGTCTAAGGTGAATCTGTCTCCTTTCACTTACGGGCCAAGGGGAGAGGAGGTGATTTTCTGAAATAGAGAATACCGAGTTTCCTGTTCACACTGAAGTCGGGAACAGTCTTTCAGTTGTAAAGCCTTCAAAAAGTCCCCATGGCGGACAGCCAGTGTTTGTTTAGCATATAATTCTCAAATTTTCATTGCTGGTGAGAAGACTGTACCAGTATGGTAGTGATGGCTGAAAATATACACTCAACAGCTCTGTGAGGTGGCACACGCACTTCAGAATTCCAGAGATGAGCATGGTTATTTGTGTCCACATGACTTTATCTGCTGGTATAGTCCCTTGGGAATTCAAGTAGTTATGAGCAATAAGTGTTTGTGTTCTTTGGCCCAGCACTTCCTGCATTCAGTGGCAGGTCATTGCATGCTGTGGCAACCAGTCAGGATTACCCAGTGAATTATCATAGTCTCTTTATGTAGACCAGGCTGTCCTTAAACTCAGAGATCCCCTTGCCTCTGCCTCTAGAGGGCTGGGACTAAAGGCATGCACCACCACATCTGGCCAAAGTCATAATCTTAATAGTCAAGAACAGTAGAGTTTAGGTGACCCAAGAAGCAGGTAATTATAGCAGAGGGTTTGTGGTCAGTGATGAGGCACCTGAAGGCCTGCGGCTTACACTGTGTCTCTTAGAGGTAATTTACTTAGGTCATGACAGGGGCCTACTTCCTAGGTAAGAAGTAGAAGGAGAATACTCTAGAAAAAAAGAAGCACTGGGCCAGAACACTCTGAGGCAGAACCTGTGAAGGAAGGACTGCCACACGGTCCAGCATGTGGACAGAGAGGCATAAGCCAGCAGCAGAGAAGTAGATCCTAGTGGCAGAGCTTTGAATGCCTTTGAATCTCTTCATTAGTTTTTATTTTGTGTGTATGGCTGTCAGGGACAGCAGTAAGTACCTTTACTTGCTGGCCATCTCATTGGGTTTATCATTGAATCTTCCTATAGAGCAGAGAACCTGTGAGAGACATGTTCAGATTTTCAGTTAAGAAATGCGGCCTTCCACAAACTGGTGGGGGTAAAACTCAAAGTGGGAAGAAGAATGTGGAGTCTACTGACAAATTAGGTAGGAAATGATATTATCCTGAATAAAAACTCTGAAATAAAAAATTAAAACAAGAAGCAATCTATTCTGTTGAGACCATGTAGCAGACATGTTGCTAATTTTTTTATTTAATGATTCTTTTTTATTGTCATACAATCTCAAGATAATGGATATTAATTTCTGTTTTACAAATAAAAAATAAAAATATTTAAAAAGGAAATGGCTTGGCCAGAGTTCACAAAGCCATCTGTGGTCATATCTGAGCCTTCTGCCTCTGAGGCCATCCTTTCATTCATGACGGATGTGAGGAATGGCGGAGAACCAGGTCCCGGGCAGTGCGGATGAGGGCGAGTGGATGGACCTGAGATGCTGGGTGGGAATGCTGGGGGACGAGAGACAAGGGGAGAAGCGTGCTTGAAGGAGATTTACAGATGATTCATTCATTTGGAGCAGTGATCTGAGGCACATATGAGGCACTGGGGGGACTTGATCCCTTAGCAGCTGGAGGGAAGGGGCAGAGGCCAGGAGATGAATCTGGTTCAAGAGAGAAATTCGGATACCTGCCTAAAATGTCAGGCTAAGGTCTGCCAGGGAGAGCATGTGAGTAAGGCTGGGAGTCAGGGGCACGCTGTTCTTCAAAGCCAGGGAGGCAGAGGGCACGGAAGGAGCGAGACAGAGAGGGGGTGGGGTGGGGACAGAAGCATTTGGAGGAGAGATAGGTGGATTAGTATTCATCCAAAAAAGATGAAAAAAGGAAAGTCTTTATTTTCTCTCATGATGTTCATTTTAATCATAACAGGAAGAACTTGGAAACGACCCAAGTATCTAACAATGAGGAATGCTTGTGCGAATTATGATACATGTATTCATGTGCTGTTCTATAGTTATTAAAATGAGTGAATGTTAGAGAGACTATTTCATAACCAGGAACATTATTTATGCTAAGTGAACAGAATAAAGAACAGTAAAAAGTATGAAGTATGATACCTTAATTTTTTAGCTAGACTCCAATACCAATGAAGTGTGACTGGGATAGTGACAGGTACATGACTGGATCTGAGGAAGTGAGCTGAAGCCAGGGGTGGTGGCACATGCCTTTAATCCCATCACTTAGAAAGCAGAGGTAGGGGTATCGCTGTGTGCTTGAGGTCAGCCTGGTCTACATGGCGAGTTTTAGAACAGCCAGGGCTACATAGAGAACCTCTGTTTCAAAAAGACAAACAAAAAGACAAACCAAGCCAACTAACCAAACAACAACAACAAAACAAAACATAAACAAAGCCAAAAAATAAAAAATAAAAAGAATCTGTATAAAACTATTTTTTGTTTGTGACCAAGGAGTAGAGAAGACTACACTGACCATCGGCCTGTTAGGTGGTAAGACCGTGGTGGCTTTACTGTGCTCCCTCCGTATTGTTTCTACAGTTAGAGCAAATTGGAAGGGAAAATCGGATTTTAAGAACTATCTAGTTTTTTGGTTGGTTGGTTGGTATTTTGTTTGTTTGTTTGGTTTTGGTTTTTTGATTTTTTTGGTTTTTAGAGACAGAGTTTCTCTGTGTAGCCCTGGCTGCCCTAGAACTCATTTTCTATATATAAGTGATTTGCCTGCGTGTGTGTGTGTGTCTGTGTGTGTGTGTGTCTGTGTGTATGTGTGTATGTATGTATGACTTGCATACCTGGTACCCAAGGAGGCCAGAAGAGGTTGTCAGATCCCCTGGAACTAGATAGAGTTAACAGACAGTTATGAGCTGCCATGTGGGTACTGGGAATTGAACTCAGGTCCTCCAGAAGAACAGTCAATGCTTTTAACTACTTAGCCATCTCTCCAGCAACAACCCCCCTCCTCCATTTGTTGTTTTTATTTTTAATAAGATGTTTTTCTTTGAAGACATGATTTTTAAATTTGATAACTGTGAAGTGGGGTGGTTGGGTCTTTAGTGGTTCCCCTGAGAAGAAAATGGGAGTATAGGGAAATCAAAACCCTTCTGTTCTGGATGCAGCCAGTAATAAGAATCACATAAAAGGGCTCTGTTTCTTATTCATTTAAGCCATCTTTAATCCTTTAGCTAGTATACTTGTTTCTACTTTGAAAACTGGGAAAGAAAAGAATGCAGGTTTCAGCCCAGGAAGGCTCGGGTCCTCTGCTGTCAGGGAAGGCTCAGGTCCTTTGCTGTTGGTGAAGGCTCGGGTCCTATGCTGTCCAGAGCACAGCTCCAGCTCCTTGCTGTTATCTAAAGGATCTTGTCTTCTCTTGTCAGCTGACTCCAGGCCTGTATGAATTCAAGGTGATTGTGGATGGCCAGAATGCCCATGGGGAAGGCTACGTGAATGTGACTGTGAAGCCAGGTAACTTCCACAGCTCCCTCTGCAGGACTCCTGAGACAGAGCTCTGACCTCAGGCTTCTAGATTCCTAGTCTTTGGGGGTGGGGGTGAGGTCGTATTCTATTTACTGGGCAGTTCCTAGTCCAGCATAGCAATTGTAGCAAAGTGCCCTGAGCTGGGCCCAGGACAGTAGTCACTGGTCTGTACCCTCAGGCCAGAGCAAGGACCTGTCCACCAGAAGCTCCAAGTGGGCAGGACTGGGGGAGGTTGTAATTAAGAAACCTGAGGAAGCTGGAAACTCTGGAGAATCACCCAGGAGAACTGGCTTAAGTGACTTGCAGAAGTCAGACTTCCTCCCTTAAAACTACCAGCTCTCTTCCACATTGGAACGCAATCCTGAATCCATGCCATGCTTCTTTGAAAACCAGCCTATTGGAAGAGCATAGGACAACAGGAAGGCACTGGACTTCACACTTGGACAGACGTTTCAAAGAAGCTGCAAATGAGTGTGTTCTGGCACAGATCAGTGCCACCTTCTTCTTGTGTTGGCACTACAGATTTTATTCCTTGACTCTGAACCTAAAATAAGCTCACCAGACATTGAATGTGTGAGCTGCAGGCTAGGACTGGAGCTCAGTGGAGAGGTGCTGATAGCACTGGTGAGGCCTGTGCATGCTCAGCATGGCAGGAGAAACACAAAGGGTATGTATGTACTTAGGCTCAGCATGAAGACCACCTGGCGGAGCATCAGCAAGAAGTGAGGACATTTGCATCTCCCCGTCACTCAGGTGGACTAGAGGGCTTGTGGTACTCACATGGTCATCTCAGACAGTTGAGAGGTCACTTCATCTCTAGCAGGTTGTGCCAAAGGACACTTTGCTTGCTAAAGTTTTAGTGCTCATTTCCTGTCCACCTCTAGTTGAGCTAACCCAAGAGTAGTGATTGGTACCCATGGAACTTTTCATAAGCTTGATACATGTGAGCATTGCAAATGCACAGGCCATGTAGTGATGCGTTTATTTCAGTCTGGCTCACAGGAAGTTGTGAGTTGAAGATCAGACCAGACTACATTGTTAGCAGGCTCAGTGCTAGCATGGTCTTAGGAACAGTCAGGTTTGGAACAGGCCTGACCAGGTGTCTCGCATTACCAGGGCAGCCTGGTCTACAGAGCAAGTTCTGGGACAGCCAGGGCTACACAGAGAAACCCTATGTGAAACTACTAATGTGTAATCAACGCAGACATAGCCTACCTCTGCTACAATTTTAAATTTTCTCTCCCAATTTCTTTTTGGGTCATTTTCTTGAAGAGCCCCGTAAGAACCGGCCCCCTGTTGCTGTAGTGTCACCTCAGTTCCAGGAGATCTCGCTGCCAACCACTTCTACCATCATTGATGGCAGCCGTGAGTATCTAAGCACTGTGGAACGGTGGCCGCTGGAGCTGCGAGCTGCGAGGCCAGCGGCGCCGGTGATTTAGGTAGATCAGGGTTTCTAACTGTGCCACCCAAGGTCAGCCCGGCAGAGCGATTGATTGAAATTTCCCAGTCAGACCACAGTTAAAATCTTGTTTGAAGTAACATTTCTACTCAGAGAAAACAAGATTGGGTATACGTTTAGAATTACTTTAACTGAAAGTGGCTGATTTTCATATTTGCTTAAATGTTTCCTTTCTTGATTGTAGAAATCAAATTCTTGGCTACATCAGTAACCAAGAGGGCTGCCCTAGGAGTATTCAGAGACATCACTGCCCACAGGCTGTTGTCAGCCTCTTGAAGAGGCTCACTGTATATACCCTGCTTGGGACTATATTCTTTTTGGTTTTGTTTTAATAATTTTTGAAGATTTACTTTCATTATTTTAATTATGCATGGTGTGTGTGTGTGTGTGTGTGTGTGTGTGAGTGAGAGAGAGAGAGAGAGAGAGAGAGAGAGAAGGTGCTCACAGATGCCAGAGCCATTCCATTCCCTAGATAGAGCCAGAGTTACAGATGGTTGTGAGCGGCTAGACATGGCTTCTGGACACTGAACTCTGGTCCTCTGGAAGAGCAGCATGTGCTCTGGAGCCATCGTTTCTCCAGCCCCTTCTCTTTATTAACTGTGACCATGGACTGAGGCTTCTGGAGCTGGGGGTGTGGCTCAGTAGTACAGTGTTTGACTAGCATGCAAGACCTGGTTTAGTCCCCAGCACTGGGAAACAGAGTAAGAAATAGCCCCCACTCAAAGTGCTTAGGTAGGCTCAGTCCTGCCCCCTGATCTGCTAGTCCCTACCGTGCTGCCTGTCATGGCGCTGACATGTTTTATGGGGGGCTGAGGTAGCTCCTGCTGTGGCACAGGCACCTCAAAAGGTTACGCATTTTATGCCAATGGTTCTGCTAAGAGGAAGGGACGAGGAAGGAGCAGGTATGAGAGGAAGGGGAGAAGGCTTCAGATAACACTTGTTGCTTTTAGTTTGGAGTAGGTCAAAGTTGATTAGAGACACCATGAAGGGAGTGGCTCCCAGTCTCCAGAAAGCCAGTGGCACTGCTGTGTGTGTGGAGGATTTCTCTAATCAGGGAATGAGATGCTTATCTCTTTTCAAAGATGACTTCTGCTGAGTATACAATGTCATGGGATGACTGCAGTGACTGTTGGCAACCATTTAGATTGCTTTCCGTTTTATGATGAGCAGTACTACCACAAATAATCTTGTCAACAAGATGTTTAACACACGTGAAAGTGTATCTGTAAGATAAATTTTTAGAATTATTGCAGGAGCAAAGATACTTGTCAACAAAGTACTTGCATAGAGCAATGAACTGTTAGCAGGTCGGCTAATGTGAGACCCCTTTTCTCTATACCTTTACCATATTGTAAAACATAAGAATTTTTTATTGCATTTCTTATTGTATATGCTACAGGAAGGTGGTGCATGCATTGGAGGTCAGAGGGTGACTTGTGGTCAGTTCTTGCTTTCCACACGGGGTATGGGGATTGACTCAGGTGGTCAGATTTGTGGCAAGTCTGCTGAGCCATCCTGATGGCCTGAACCCTTTTTCAACCAGTATGCTAGGTTAAATAGTAGTATCTCAAAGAGTTGTTTAAATTTGTGTTTCTTGCGCACGCCTTTAATCCCAGCACTTGGGAGGCAGAGGCAGGTGGATCTCTGAGTTCGAGGCCAGCCTGGTCTACAGAGTGAGTTCCAGGACAGCCAGGGCTACATAGACAAACCCTGTCTCGAAAAAAAAAAAAAAAAAAACGAAAAAAAATTGTGTTTCTTTTTAAGTGAGGTTTCAATATATTTTTATGTATTTAAAATTATTTCTTTTTTATGCATTTTACCTTGAGATTTCCTGAGTTAGAGTCCTTAGGAAACAATGCAGGAAGATCCACAAGAGGCAACTGACCCAGAATTCCTGGGGAGAGAGTCTAACTTTATGTTTTCCCAGCTTGAGCGCTCCGAGTGCTTGCTTGGTTCGTGTAAGCAGGGTGAGTGTCAAGGCCTGGCGTTCTGTGTTATAACTTATTTTCTTTGTGGTCCAGAGAGCACGGATGATGATAAGATTGTTCAGTACCACTGGGAGGAACTTAAGGGGCCTCTGAGAGAAGAGAAGATCTCTGAAGACACAGCCATACTAAAACTAAGTAAGCTCGTCCCTGGGAACTACACCTTCAGGTAAATTAGGGTTCATCTTCAAGTTGACCCTGTAGGAATGACTGAAAATATCAGTTTGCACTAGGGTTGGTAGAGAATTCTGCCATGTGTGAGTGGTCACAATAGTGATGTTTCTTTTTTTTCTTTTTTTTTTCGAGACAGGGTTTCTCTATGTAGCCCTGGCTGTCTTGGGACTCACTCTGTAGACCAGGCTGGCCTCGAACTCAGAAATCCACCTAACTTTGCCTCCCAAGTGCTGGGATTAAAGGCGTGCGCCACCACTGCCCGGCTAATAGTGATGTTTCTTAGGGTATAATCTCTGCAGAACCTCTACGTTCTCCTTCTAAAAGCCGTGTCTGGAGGACCCCAAACCTCTCTCAGGATTTATGTGTTGGGGAAGGGCCCATTTTCTCTTGCCACCGACATCTACAAGTTTTCTTTTCCCTCTAGGAAATGCTTTCCCTGTGTAAAATGCCTACAGCTTTCTTTTCTTTTCTTTTTTTTTTTTTTTCGAGACAGGGTTTCTCTGTGTAGCCCTGGCTGTCCTGGAACTCACTCTGTAGATCAGGCTGGCCTCGAACTCAGAGATCCGCCCGCCTCTGCCTCTGGAGTGCTGGGATTGAAGGCGTGGCCACCGCACTCAGCAGGCTCTACTTCTCATTAGCAGTCTGAAGGTGATTTGTGGAATCTTTCTTTATTGGAACTTTTTGAAAAATTTGATTCAAAGAAAATCCTTTCAAGAATTAGCATTGACATTTAGAATGTGTGTTATGAATGAGGCTTTCTATATTTGCATAATTGATGTTGCAGTATACTTGTAATGAGTGTCATGCTTGTATGTAGGTGATAGAGTTAGATAACGTTGTTTGAATTTAGTAACCTCTGAGGTCACACTGCAGAGGTTGAAAGATTTTCTAATCCTCTAGTCATGGCTCATCCCACTTCACCCTGGGACACACACACAAACACACACGCACGAACACGCACACACGTACAAACTCACACTCACTCACGCATGCTCACACACACTTATATACACACGTATACTCAGACATACATACTCACAGGCACATACACATACATACATAGACTCACACACAGGCATGAGTCACACAGTGACAGATGCTGCTGAGACACTGAATGAATACACAAGGAAAGATGAGACATACTCTCCTCTGGAGAGATTACAGGATGTCTCATGGGAAACTGAGGTCTATAAAGTAGACTGCACTCCAACAGATTAAGAAGGGCATTCAAGGAATAGTATATATTATTTGAAGACTCTGTGTGTGTGTGTGTGTGTGTGTGTGTATGTTTGTGTGACACCATGTGCCTGTCCTCCATCGGTCTGAGGTTACTGAGTTCTAAACGTTGTTAGGAGCACGGAGTTGATGCCATGGCACAGCGCTTCCTTTCATGTGCCCTGACTTGGTAGCACTCTCACTGGCTCTTAGAGCTCAGGAGGGGACGGTGGTTTCCAGTGCAGCCTAGAGCCCTCTTGTTGGCTTAAACAGGAATGTTGAGTTGATGTTTACCTTAAGTTTCTTGGAACTTTCCACTTAATGTAGAACTTACCCTGGGCTAGGTTGATACGTTTTAAAAATAATGACAAAATTGGACATAGTGACACAGACCTGTAACCACAGCACATGGGGGATTGAAGCAGGGACCTCATACTGGGCTATAGCAAAACCATCTCAAATAAAACAAAAAAAACCAAAACCCAAAACACCAAACAAACAAAAAAACCAAACACACCCAAAGGTGACAGCAATGCCCACTATTTCTGGAACTCTGTGCAGAGTGTTTCTGATCTCTTACCACACTGTATCTCATTTAAGCCTTTAAACAGGAATTCTCATTGTTCTCATTTTACAGATTAGGTAATTTTGGCACAAGGAGGTTAAGTAACTTGCCCAAGGTCACACAGCAGTCTGACTTCAGAGTCTGAGCTCTTCACCACAGTGGTAACCTATGGTTTTGGGAGTAGATGGGGCTAGGGAATGACACTTTTTAAAAAAATCTATGATATGATGAGAGTGGACTTGATTAGCATCTTGATTCTGTTTGATTGCTTGCGTATCTTCTCACTCCTGCCCTAGCCCTGCAGCCAGGTGCTGTTCTCTAAGGTCTCTGAAGGCCAGGGAACCTTCCAGAACAGTCAGAACAATGGCAATGGCCCGTGTGTCTGTAGCACATCAACAATCACAGACCTGTGAGAAGTCAGGGGCCAGGGAAAGAGGCAGAGTACCATTATCCTCTTGTCCAGTACTTGAACTTGTTTAAGAGTCCAAGCATCTATGCTATGCCTTTTTGTAAAGACTACAATACCCAGAATGCCCTACAGACCACAGGTCAAAGGCAAGACTGGAAGGAAGCCCCACAGGCATCTGGCTATGTCTGAGGCTGCTGGTGAGATTTAAACAAACTGCAAGTCTTTTCAAGCTTTTCCTCTTTCTGTAGAATGGAAGGATCCCAAACTTCCCTGCTCACTTACACTCACATTCTGAGGTGGCACGAGAAACTTTAGGTTGTTCAGCTGGAAGGCATCATTTAGGTGGAAGCCGGCTCTTCTAAAAGAAGATTTCCCCTTTCAAATCCTGCTTCTCCCTGCACATACTGTGGGCATGTTGCGTAGGAGCGTTCCTTGCCATCTCATGCTTCCGCCTTGCTGAAGCCAGCCTCCGTGGTCTGTCCCAGAGTTCTGTGCCCAGCATATCCACACCCATTTTTGTGACGTGCACATGGCTGAAACAGAACAATGGCAGACAGCCTGCTGTGGGCAGAGTAGTGTGCTGTCTGTGAGCTCTGTAGGAATGGAGGCCAGGTATTATATTCCTTCCTTTTTTTTTTTTTTTTTTGTTTTTTTTTTTTTTGTTTTTTTTTTTTTTGTTTTTCCGAGACAGGGTTTCTCTGTGTAGCCCTGGCTGTCCTGGAACTCACTCTGTAGACCAGGCTGGTCTCAAACTCAGAAATCCACCTGCCTCTGCCTCCTGAGTGCTGGGATTAAAGGCGTGCACCACCATAGCTCAGCTGGATTATTCCTTCTTAAGATTAGGTTTCTGAGCTGGGCAAGGTGTATTCCTGTAATCCTGGCACTCCAGAGGCAGAAGCAGAGGCAGACAGATCTCTGTGAGTTTGAGGCCAGCCAGGGTTTCTGGGCTTTGGTCTCCATGATGTGTACTCTGCAAAACTTATAAGGCCTCAGCACATGGATAGACACAGGCAGCAAACTGCTGCTGGCATCTAGGGCCCGGATCACAGATCCTAAAGCCACTGCTATCAAGCTGTACGACCTGGGCAACTTAGTCTTAGTCTCTTCATACGGGTGTGGAGAGCTTTTGTGTGTGTTCAGATAGATATAAAGCATTTGGAACTTCGCCTGGTACACAGGACAGCCTCAGCCAACTTTAGTTCTAACATTAATCTGGTTGCAGCAGGGTAAGTAGGAGATGAACCCCTGCCACCTTGGTGTTGCCCGGTCCTGATGTTCAGTCCTCCCTGTTTCCTCTGCCTACAGCTTGACTGTTGTCGACTCTGATGGGGCTACCAACTCCACCACTGCAAGCCTGACTGTGAACAAAGCTGTGGATTACCCTCCTGTGGCCAATGCAGGCCCCAACCAAGTGATCACCCTGCCTCAAAACTCCATCACCCTCTTTGGGAACCAGAGCACTGATGACCATGGCATCTCCAGCTATGAGTGGTCACTCAGCCCGAGCAGCAAAGGGAAAGTGGTGGAGATGCAGGTAGGAGGGTGCACTCACACTTCTCTCTAAGGGAACGGGGAGTCTCTGGTTTCCGTAGTTACTCGGGGTTTACCTCTGCCCCATTTTATTCCCAAAGTCAGGCTTGTGCATTTAGATTTTTAAAACCCCCAAACAAATTCAGAAAATTGCTGGTTAGTGAAAGTTTTAGGCCTCTGATTAACAGATTATCTGAAACTTTTAGTTAGGAGGCTAGGTAAGAAATTTGTCTCTTATGGGTGACCCAACCCAGAGAGTCACACTACACAGATGCCACCAGCGTGCAGACCTGCATAAGCTCGTTGGAGTAGATGATCTAGCTACAAGATGTCCTCCCCAGAAGTCTGTAAAATAGAAAGGGCACTTAAACAAGTGGGTGGCTGTGGTAAGTAGGGACCTGTTGTCTTCTGGGCCTTGCTGGCTGCTGTCACATGGAGATATGGTCTTAGTGCTAGTTGACAGTCTTGCTGTCTAAGAGCAGACAGAAATGAGACTCTTGGGTGGAATTTTCCAACATTCAGCACTACAGGCCAAGCAAATGCCTGCAAGCAGGGCTCAGCCCTAGGCTGCCAGGTTCTGCTGTTTGTCTATAGGAAGCTCCTGTGTTGGAGGTTTTCCTCCAATTATTTATAATCTTCCTTCTGATAGGCAGGAAGGACTGGCTCTGTATCTTCAGGTTTCTAGAGGCATGATGAAAGCATGTGTTACCTGGCTTTAGTTCATATAGTTTGATACGTTTCTCTGCTATCGCAGAATCTATAGAAATTCTGATTAGTACAATGTCTCACGCTGTCCTGCCAATGGTCACTCATTGTGCTGAACAGGGACGCACCCCCAGTACCAAGTTAGGCTTAAAGACCTGGCTGAAGCCTTTCTCCCGAGTGAGCACTGTGTGCACTGCTGTGATCCTGGGGGTCATTACCTATGTTTGAATTTCTGCACATAGGGAGTTAGAACGCCAGCCCTGCAGCTGTCTGCAATGCAAGAAGGAGACTATACCTACCAGCTCACAGTGACTGACACCGCAGGACAGCAGGCCACCGCCCAAGTGACTGTGATTGTGCAGCCTGGTAAGCTCTTCCCCAGGATGCTGCCAGCCCTGGGGCCATAGGGCTGGAGTTGTGACTGTGGTGGAGAGGTAGAGGGCAGGCAGTCATCCCACAGAGCCTGGTTCACAGCTTTCCCCCTTTGCCTTAGTTTTCTTTCATAACTACAAAGACTTCTCAGCCTCAGTGTGTGCCCTTCTCTTGCTGGTTACTGTGTGATGGTGAGGCCTGGGAGATGGAGTCACCACCATACCAAATGTTACTTGATTTTAAAGGGTTGCTGCAAAGCCCTCGTTGTCTAGAAAGCTGTGCCTCCCTCTTCTTAGCCCACTGCATTAGATTCCAGGGTAGTGAGCTGTTACAGCTTCAGTCTTGTTTTTCACTGTGAGTCCCCCGGATGACACCCATCTCGCCCACGTATCTTGCAATGCTCTGGGCTAAGAGGCAGAGTTCCCACGGCTACCAGAGTAGATGCCCCAATGGATCCTCTCCTCTGCCACCTGGAGTGCTGCTTTTGATGGCTGCATCTCTTTGTCCTAGAGAACAACAAGCCTCCTCAGGCAGATGCAGGCCCAGACAAAGAGCTGATCCTGCCCGTGGACAGCACAACCCTGGACGGCAGCAGGAGCACAGATGACCAGAGAGTCGTCTCTTACCTTTGGGAGCAGAGTCAGTGAGTGTTGATAAGCCCATCTGGGCTGAGTTCCTGGCCCTGGGACAGCCAGATTTGATTTGTTTTTTGAGAGTTGACTCCTGCTAGTCTCTCCTGGAGAGTGAGAAAGAAAGGTTTATAATCCTAAGGTTTAACTCTTAAGATTTTCTGATTCTTTTTCTAAAGAGAGAATGTACATCAACATTAGCCCCAGGTAACGCTGCGTGATCCTGGCTTTTGCAGGACTACCTATCTACTAAATGTACAGTTGAGTTACACTGGAGTTTTGGAAGGTAATGGAGCAGAAAGATAACATTGTTCAAAATCAACTAGTAAGGTTAACTGGGGTGGGCAGGCAGCAACTGAGGAGAGGAACTGAACACTCATCTGCAAAGCAAAGCCTGCCTGTGTTACTTCGGGGACTTTGTTTTTCAGTTAAGTTAGCCAAAGATCAAAGACTGCAGCCAAGATTATACTTTTAAAATTGAAATTACCTATTCAAGCTATTCCTGTTTGTACAATTTCTTTCAGCTTTTATGAACCATAGAGAATGGAATTTAACTTGTATACAGGGTTCTGAGTGAACTGAAGGGATTCTAGGGAAGTTGAAAACGTTCTCTAGTTCCAAAAACAGCAGCCACAAAGACAGGCTGGGGTTCACCTAACATATATGTACACACACACACACACACACACACACACACACACACACACACACACACACAGAGACAGAGACAGACAGAGACAGAGAGACAGAGACAGAGACACAGAGAGAGGGGGTTTATTACAGCATTGGAGGTGGGTGGGAAAGTGTTTTAATTTCTACTTAGGAAGTCCGTGTTAGACACTAGACATCCTTTTCCTCAGCTGCTGTGGAGAGCTGGGTCTCCCTTAGCTCGATGTGTTTGTTGTTCCTGCAGCTGTTTATTGCAGGCAGACCTGATGAGCCCCAAGCAGAGACTTAGCGGTAGCTGCAGTGTAAATAGTGCTTAGTGGAGCTTCCTAGATGAGACTGATTCAGGGGAGGCCACTGGGGTCAGAGGTAATAAGTTTCAAAAGCAGAGCTAGGAGCTGAGCTTTCTCTGGTTGTCCTTATTTGGAAGGATGCGTGGGTGTGCAGGGCTCTGGATGTGTACAGCCCTTGCCTGTGTGCTGGCCGGAAGGCTGCTGCAGGCTGCTGTGCTGAGACACAGCGGGAAGGAGGCAGGATGTAGAGTCCAGGTGTTTTGTGGTGCTGTCCAAGGGCTAGAGGAGACTGCGCTATAGAGAAAAGATGGCTTTGTCCTGAGAGCCCTTAGCCTGCTTGGCCTGCATCCTTCCCTGACTTCTCATCAGGCTGGGGTGTCAGGCAGTTCAGGAGTGTGGATAAGCAGTGTATTGTGCTTCTTTGCTATCAAGAGCAAACCAACTACTGGGCCAGAAATGCTTTTCAGAAGCTCATCCTTAGAGCCTCCTATTGATCCCAGAGCTGCTCAGAGGACTTTATTCTTATATAAGCTAGAATAATGAAGGTTGCAAATGCTCTAGATGCTCGTATAAAAGACAAGCCTAGATATGCTTAAAAGCTGAGGAGTGGAATTTTCTGACCAGAAGTAGCCTGTGTTTTAGGACGAAGTGATACTTTCTCCAAACGGAATATTTTTAAACATTTCCTGTCAGGGTTTGGGAAACAATTGTTCCTGTCTCAGCTGAAGCAATAATTGTTCTTCCTGCTGCCAGGGGAGCAGTAGACAGGTACAACTCCGCCCTCTGATTACTCTCTTGTCTAGGGGACCTGATGGGGTGCAGCTGGAGAACGCCAACAGCAGTGTCGCCACTGTGACTGGGCTGCAAGTGGGGACTTATGTATTCACTTTGACTGTCAAAGATGAGAGGAACCTACAGAGCCAGAGCTCTGTGAATGTCATTGTCAAAGAAGGTGCGTCTTGCTGTGGGTGTGTGCTGCAGCCTCCTGGGTCTGATAGCCCAGGAATCCGCCATATCTTATGTGGTACAGTGTTGATAAGAGGCAAACGAGAAAAGCAGTGAGGGAGGGGCAGCTGTGATTTCCTCAACAAGCTTTTAGAGGAACGGGAAGGTGATTTTTTTTTTTCTGGTTTTTCAAGACAGGGTTTCTCTGTATAGCACCGGCTGTCCTGGAACTCACTCTGTAGACCAGGCTGGCCTCGAACTCAGAAATCCACCTGCCTCTGCCTCCCAAGTGCTGGGATTAAAGGTGTGCGCCACCACTGCCCGGCTCCATAAGGTGATTTTTAACCCCCCTTCCCCTCTTCACCTGCCCCCCAGCCCTATGCTTCCTTCCTGCTCTTCCTTCTTAAATGAAATTGAAAGTACTGACTGTTTTCTTTGCATTTTGATTTTGCCTCTCTGCTAAGTCCTTGGGCTTCTGTGACTCTCTGATAGCTACAGTGACACCTGCTGGCAGGAGCTGGGATGGCTGCTGTACTGCAGCTTCTGGCTAACTTCTGCCTTGTCCTCTTGGCTTCACAGGGACTGGGGAGGACTTGGGAGAGCCATGGGCTGGTAGGAGAAAAACCACCTCATCAGTGGGTGACATCCAAACAGTATTGTGCTTACCAAGCTGAGGTACCCCCTGGTAAGCCGAGCTTCTATGCCATAGAGTCTGGGGCCTTGGCTCAGAGGGGTCATACTCTTCCTTCTCTTATGAAGCACAAGGAAAGAAGACACCTCAAGAGCAACACTTGAAAGGAGAGGTTATGGTGTTAACTAGCAGAACCTGAGCTTCCGGTTCTAAGCACCCTAGTCTTCATCTCTAGTCACTAAATTCCTTTAAAGCAGAGAACTGCTACATAGCCACAGGAGGAAAGCATGCTGTCCCCTCTGTGTGGCCACAGGAGAGCCTAGGAGCCTCTGAGGTCTAGTGCCTTTTGCTCTATACTCTTGGATAAGCACTAAACAGCCCCCTATTTAAGGTGGTCTTAGTGCTGAGCTCCTCAGAAGCTTTGCACATGGTGTCTTGCTTCCCCAGAATGTCACATTACTTCATTGATGTTTCCTTGGTTAGAAATAAACAAACCGCCAGTAGCCAAGATCGCTGGGAATGTGGTGGTTGCCTTGCCCACGAGCACAGCCGAGCTGGATGGCTCAAGGTCCTCAGATGACAAGGGGATAGTCAGCTACCTGTGGACCCGAGATGAGACGAGCCCAGCTGCAGGGGTGAGTATGCCAGGATGTGCTGCTATGTAAAGTCAGGGCGGGGGAGGGGAAGGGCTGATCCTACCCACCAGGATCTATTTTAACCATGGAGCCCCTATATCAAACCAGATTGTGCTCTGGAATCAGGGAGGTCAAATGCCTTCCCATGGGTTGTGGGTTATTCTACAAACTGGTGTGCTCAGGGGCTTGTATCTCCTGATCCTAGGAGCTGTGGAGGGCAGTGCTTTGACTGTCCACCATCCACCAGCAGAGCTGTGTGGCTCAAGCAATAGCTAACTCCAAGAAAGGAGTGGCATTCTGTCCCAGAACACAGCCATGTTGTTCCTGCCCACAGGAGGTGCTGAATCACTCTGACCATCACCCTGTCCTCTTCCTCTCCAACCTGGTGGAGGGAACCTACACATTTCACCTGAAAGTGACAGATGCAAAAGGAGAGAGTGACACAGACCGGACGACCGTGGAAGTGAAGCCTGGTGAGCTCAGCCTGCCAGGCCTCTATCCCGACCCACTGTGGTAGACCCCCGGCCCCAGAGAGGGCAGGCTTGCTCAGTCATACAGCAGCTGTGTCAGCCAAAGCTTGTGCTTTGGCTCTTCTCTTTTGTACATGACTGAGGAGAGCAGCTCAGGGCTCCCTGGGAATTTAACACAGGAATAGCTTGCATCAATATGTCTCGTCAGCACTGAAATGCAGAAAACAATTTTTTGTTTTGTTTTGTTTTGTTTTTCGAGACAGGGTTTCTCTGTGTAGCTCTGGCTGTCCTGGAACTCACTCTGTAGAGCAGGCTAGCCTCAAACTCAGAAATCTGCCTGCCTCTGCCTCCTGAGTGCTGGGATTAAAGGCGTGCGCCACCATGGTTCGCAAACTGTATTTTTGTAAGTTGACCCTTAGGCTTTATTAGACAATCCAGGGAAGGTGAAGTGATATCCGCACACTTCAGGGTTTCAGCAATAAATGTCCTCCTTAAACATAAGTTTGTTTTTGTGGTAGGGAAGGATGGGAGTGGGCAGGGCTGGTGGCCCCTAGGCCAGCCTCAGGCATGGCCTCTATCTTGGGAAGGGTCCTAGGAAGACATTCTGCCCTTGCCTTGCCTCTAGGAAGGACAGTGGCTAAGACACACAGATTCTCGCCTGTGTTGGAAATCAGGCTACAGTTAGTGAGTGCACCCTGGCTCTTGCATTCAAATCTGTAGGCAAGGTTTTCTGAGCAACCTATGGTGGCCATGTTTGCTGGCTACATCCAGGTTCCAGAGCTTAACACTATGGTGCCAAGGCCTTTTCTTGGCTACCTGGACTTTCCCTGCTGCATTCACTTGTTAGGATGATGGAGGGGGACAGAGGTGTCCCTTCCATGTTTATAAGTAAAGTACAGCATGTCCCTGAAAGTCAGGTGGGCTCAGGGGACATGCTGACACATAGTTAGCTGGAGAGTTTAGCTGTGCCTGTCAGTGTCAGATAGGGCTTGTGACACAAAGACCACCATGTCTTACCTCCCCTGTCCCTCCACGAAGCCTGGCTCCTCCTGGCCTGTGCCCCATCCTGGCACTTTGAGACAGTTCTCAGGGTAGTAGAGAGCTTTCTAAGCTAGCCCCTGCGGCTTTGCTAGGAGTACCCACCTCTTCTTTCCCACCTGAAGGACATCTGCTGTCACCGCTTCCTCTTCTGTGCCAAAGCAAACACAGCGACAGGTCTGTTTTAACTCTCCCACTTCTGAAGCCATGACTGATCTTCCTCATGCTCTCTAGATCCCAGGAAAAGCAACCTGGTGGAGATCATCTTGGATGTTAACGTCAGTCAGCTGACAGAGAGACTGAAGGGGATGCTCATCCGCCAGATTGGGGTCCTCCTGGGGGTGCTGGACTCTGACATCATTGTGCAAAAGGTCCAGCCGTACACGGAGCAGAGGTAGCTGGACAATGACTATGGGGAGCAGAGGAAAGCCTTGGGGTCCTCTGGCTCCCCAGCTGAGCAGCAGTGGGGCTGGAGGAGGGGGGGTGCTCTGACCAGGAACCGCTCCAGTGTGTCCTGCCAGTCAGGCCTTGGCCCTGTAATAGATGCTCAGACAGGCTCTGGGGATCAGGGCAGAAGAGATCCTGTAAGCTGTAGTCTGGGACGGAGATAACTATGCTTATGTTCTCGCTGCAGAGCAGGGGCCACTGTGTGGCCTTCAGGAAACAGCCAGGGCAGTAGTTCTCCCAGGAGAGCTGGAGGAGATATTCCAAAGATATTCTAGAAATAAAGGTTGCCTTGCCCAGCATATGAGAATTAAGGCATTGAGAAGGGAGCAGCGTGGGTGGTGGGCCCAAGGTGGGATGGGCGGTGCAGGCTTCCTAAGTGTACCCAGAATGTGCTCAGGTGAGGCCAAGGAGATTGGGAGACTTGTGCACAAAGGAACCCAAGTTAGTTTGTTTTAAAAGCAAGGAAAGCCCATGCTGAGATTTGTTTTCAGGGAGGTGAGTTGTGTGGAGGCTAAGGGGGGTGGGGGGGGGGAGCAGCTGGGAGCTTCTGGGCTTGTCCAGCAGCAACAAGGTAAGAGCCCTCACTTAGGTCTTGGTGAGAAGGAATGAGAAGGAGCCGAGTGGGCAGTGCTGTGCCTGGGGGGCAGTGCTGTGCCTGGGGGGCAGTGCTGTGCCTGGGGGGCAGTGCTGTGCCTGGGGCAGTGCTGTGCCTGGGGCAGTGCTGTGCCTGTGTCAGGTGCTGTCCCTGGGTCTGCACCTGACAGCGATTCAGCATGGGAACTAAGATGAGGGACGATGAGGAACTCACTTGACTATTGAATTCAGGGTGACTTTTTTCCTCATGTAGCCCAGGGTGGCATTGAACCCCTGAACCTTCTGCCTCCAGACCTTCTGAGAGACAGGGTTATTTATAGTTGGCAACCTGGGGATGTGGAGGGGAAAAAACCCTACCAAAGCCTAGGGGTCAATGCCAGAATGATGGATGAAGGGCACTGGAACATGTCAGGGCAGTTGGGAGGTGACAGAACTCTGGATACCACAGCATTTAAGGGGAAAACGGGAAGAAGTGGCCACAGGAATGCAGGGGGTGGAGGGGCTGCCAGCAGTGCAGTGAGAACACAAAACCAGCCCAAGAAGTGTGCCGCACAGATTGCACAGAGCTACAGTCTGAGTGCACAGAGTCGGAAGCTGGGGCTGGAGAGGTGGCTCAGTGGTTAAGAGCACTGGCTGCCTAATGCCCAGCTCACAACTGTCTGCTCCAGGAGATCAGACACCCTCTCCTGGAAAACACATACAGGCAGACACCAATGCAGGGAAGAAGGTGGGGGCTGCATAGAGATGTGCCTTTTTGGTTTGTGGTTTTTTTGTTTTTTTGTTTTTTTGAGACAGTTTCTCTGTGTAGCCCCAGCTGTACCGGAACTCATTCTGTAGACCAGGCTGGCCTCAAATTCACAGAGATCCTCCTGCCTCTGCCTCCCAAGTGCTGGAACTAAAGGCACGCACCACACCAGCTCAGATGTGCCTTTTAAAGACAGGGCCACCTCTCAGCCTCTTTGTTGCCTAGGGCAAAGTGCCAATCTAGGGAACTGCAGGAGAAATGGGGGACTCAGACAGCACTGGTGGTCCTGGGTCCGTTGTGCTGTGTGAGAGGGACAGGGGACACATCCTGAGGCGAGGGACGGCAGCTGGGAGCAGCTCCAGGGAGGGACACTAACTTTGAGCAGCATTGGGAATCAGCTGAAGCTGAGGCATCATGGGCGAGCAGTCACCCAGCTTCACATGACAGTCACCTGGAGGTCTAATGAGCAAACTGTGGCCCAGGCCTCACTCTAGGAGATTGTGACTCAGGTGGGGTGGGACTGAGCCTCTGCAGTGTACAAGCTTCCAGTGAACCTGCCGCAGTCACTAGGACACTTCTCTGTTTTAATTTCTCACATAGATGCACGTGCCTGTGAGTGCAGCTGCCTGCAGAGGCCAGAGGTATTAGATCCCCCAGAGCTGGAGTCACATTAGTGAGCACCTCCCAGGGGTGCTGGGAGTCTCACTCCTCTGTAAGAGCCATGTGGCTGACCACTGAGCCACCTCGCTAGCCTTAGGACTCTTTTCTTGAAAAACAAAAAACAAAACAAACAAACGAACAAAAAGTTCACCACCACTGCCACCACCGACAACAGAAAGAATGCTGTGCCCAGTGTCTAGGGAGCAGAACGGGGCAGACGGCTACTCGACTGATCCAGGTTGTTGAGAGTTGATGAGGTAGAAGCACCTGTGCCACCACTGCAGGGAGGGGCACCTGGCTTGTCCTTGATTTTGGTTATAACAAGGCATGAGTGAGGATCTCAGGAGAAGCTCCTCCTGTGAGGGAGATGTACGCTGCAGAGAGGAAGCAGGACTTTCCGAAGCCTTCCCCACCAGTAGGTGTCCACCAGGAAAACGTGCGGGGAGCCTGTGGAAACTCTAGTACTTAGTTTATAGCATTGGTGTTGGGGGTTAAATATGACAATGTGGGCCCAAGAGGTGGCTCAGTAGGTAAAGGAGATTGCCGCTAAGCCTGATGACCTGAGTTCAATTCCTGGGATTCACATGGTGGAAGGAGAGAATCAGCTTCCACAAGTTGCTCTTTGAGCTCCATACACATTCACATACAAATAAGTGTAGTAAAAATTTTAATAAGATGTCTGTGTAAATCTATAATACACAGTACTCGGCCAGTGACAGTTTGTTTGCTTTTATTTTGTAGCCTCCACTGACCTGTAACGTGCTATATAGACTAAAACTCAGAGAGCCCCACCTGCCTCACCCTGAATGCTAGCATTAAAGGTGTGCCTCGCCACCGGAGCTATCTGACCAGTGGTTCTTACCAGAAGTTTATTTTGAGACTTGCTGGCTTGTGGCATCTCTGGAAGATTCAGGGTCTATGATCTCAGCACAGTTTTACTAAGATGATTTAGTAGAGATTGGCACTGTGGGAGAGGGGGTAAAGATGTGAGGGCCACTGGTAAAGGCAGAAATAAAAGCTGCACCTGTGGATTACAGAAGAAAATGGTAATTAATGAACTCCCATCTTTTATGGTAAAGGTTGTGGTCTGGAATTTGTTGGCCCCCACTGTTAGCTTCTAGTCAAGAACAGTATAGCCCAAACTTGGCGTCATGTCATACGTGGAAGGGTGCTGCTAAACTTTGGGCTAGCTTGTCCTGGAAGCAGATGGTCTAGGGCCCCTGGGATACTTGGGGCCCTCAGCTGCCCTGCACACTAAGGGGTCAGCATCTTGGGTGTACCTAGAATCCATATGGCCCAGTGACTGGGAAGGTTGTGGTGCTAAAGGGCAGGCCCTCAGAGAGACTGAGGTTAAGTCATGAGTTCAAACAACAGGCAGAAAGCAAACAATTCTGGGCTTGGAGTGATGTCATTTCAAACCAGCAACCCCACTGTGTAGGGTCTGTTCTTTTGCTGTCACAGTATCTGTTTTTGGCTTACAGATAATCTTTCTAGCGTTTACATTCACAAAGCCCTGGCATGCTTTACACATAACCTGGGTACAAACCCAGGTGCCCAGCTGTCTTAGCTCGCAAAGGCTGGTAGCAGGGATAGGGCCACAGCCAGACCCCCCTCTCCTCTCCCTCCTGCTGGCTGTTTGGACTGCAGCTTCCAGCAGTCAGAGGTTTTTTGTTTGTTTGTTTGTTTTTTGCTTTGTTTTGGTTTTTTAAAAAAGAGTAAGCTTTAGGGTCCTGTGTAATAGATGGGGAATCTGGCTCTGCCATAACTAACTGTGGGACCCTGGGCAAGTAAGTCAGCTCCTCTGAGCCCTCCCTATGTTGTCCTCTGTAAAATGAAGGTAGGACAGAAGCACCTTTCTCACTGGCCTGCTGTGGCAGTGCACGTCACCACAGGCTGAGTACTATGTCTGTCCCAGACACAAGGTGCTTTGTAGATGTGGCTAGGGCTGCTACCATAGACCACTTAAGCACACTGACATTATTGTCTGTCTCTGCAGCACCAAGATGTTATTTTTTGTTCAGAACGACCCTCCCCACCAGCTCTTCAAAGGTCATGAGGTGGCAGCCATGCTCAAGAGTGAGCTACGGAAGCAGAAGGCTGACTTCCTGATATTCAGAGCCCTGGAAATCAACACAGTCAGTAAGTTGTGGGAAACTGAGCAAAGGTCTCCTACAAACATTCCCACGGGGTCTCATGCCCCAGGCCCACAGGGGAAGCATGAGCCTGAATAGAAAATAACTGTATCTTCATTTTATCCAGTCTTACTTCTAATTCACCATCACCCTCAGTTTTGAAGGCAGGCAGAGCTGAGACTGAGAGTAAAGAACTGCCAGGTAGTTGGTCTCACACTGTACGGCCAGAGGACGGTCCCTCAGCGCTGCCTCAGACTCAGCTGCTCTTGGGCCACTGCAAGCCTCTTTCCCAAGGTTTTAATACATATGTCTAATTTAGAAAATGTGGCCTCTTAAAGATTTCAGACATAGTCTGGTAATATTTTATGTGTTGTTTCTGGAGTTACATTACTCTGTGGAGGAGGCGTGCAGGATTGAGGGTCACGGGTTCCGACAGCAGAGAGACTCTCTGGAGCTGTTTGGCCGGGCCTTGTACCTCCCTATCACAGGACGCCAACATGAATGAGGAGCCCTCAGTTTTCGTGAGCCCTTGAAGCTGGTTGTCCTCCTGGCTCCTAACTTTTATGTCTTTTCTGCCACCTTCAGCTTGTCAGCTGAACTGTTCTGACCACGGCCACTGTGACTCGTTCACCAAGCGCTGTGTCTGTGACCCATTTTGGATGGAGAATTTCATCAAGGTGCAGCTGAGGGGTGGAGACAGCAACTGTGGTGAGCACGTGGCTTTGTGCCCGCAGCTTTGTGCCCGCTCGGCTGCAGTGTGGCCATGCTGCGGGGGTGGGGGGGTGGGGGGGCAGAGGGGCAGGCAGAAGAACTCTGTGCTTTCTGTTTGTGGAGGACTCTCCCTCCCTCCCTCCACACTTACTGAATGTTAGCAGAGGGCTCTGCAGCGTCCAGAGCAGCTGCACACCATAGCCCGGAGACCATGTGCTGCCAGCCAGGCCTCTTGTCTCTCTGCAGTGCCTGCATGCCATGGCCTCATGGGAACAACATCTTAAAGGTGCAGATCTTTAATCCCAGCACTTGAAAGGCAGAAGCAGGTAGATCTCTGTGAGTTCAAGGCTGGCCAGGTCTACAGAGCAAGTTCCAGGACAGCAGGGCTACACAGAGAGGCCATGTCTTGAGGGGAAATAAAGGTGTATCCTTGCAAACTGCAGTGTTCAGAGAACCTCTGGAGCAGGGCCTGGGAGACCAGCATTCTAGAAACTTACAGGCGTCCATTCATCCTCCCCAGGCCGCCATTGTGAAGCTGCCTTGTGACTGAGGCAGGGCAGCCTCTCACACACCCTTACCTTTCCTTTGCAGAATGGAGCGTGCTCTATGTCATCATTGCTTCCTTTGTCATTGTTGTTGCCTTGGGGATCCTGTCATGGACTACAATCTGCTGTTGCAAGAGGCAAGATGGGGTAGTGACGTGGGTGTGTGTGTGTGTGTGGGGGGGGTAAGATGAATTCTTTGAAACCATTTGGCTTCATGTCACAGAATTTTTCCATGAGGTATCTGGCATCTTTCTTAAAGATTGCACTTGGCTGCCAGTCACCATGATGGGGGTTGACTACCCCAAGGCCCGTGGCAGAAAATTCTCCTTCCCAACACTAGAGGGCAGAAGCTCTCATTTAAGGAGTGTTACTGTGGGTGGGCACCCTGGTGGGGTGTGGTTGGGTGCATGTCCCAAAATGCCATGGCCTAGCCTCACACCTAGACAGAGCTCATAAGTGGCTGTTCTAGTTGTTTCTGTTTTTATTTGAGACAGCCTAGCAAGCTGTATCTTTTATTCTGTGTTACATTTATTGCATGTTTTTCACTGTTAAACATGATTTCAAGAAAAGGGCACAATTCAAGGGTAAAGCATTTGCCTGGCTCGTACAAGAGGTGCTGGTTACTGAGCCAAGAGTATGGGCGTGTGTGCCTCAATACTCAGAAAGGTTTTTTTGTTTTGTTTTGTTTTTTAAAGATTTATTTTTTATTTATATGAGTACACTGCAGCTGTCTTCAGACACACACTAGAAGAGTGCATCGGACTCTATTACAGATGGTTGTGAGCCACCATGTGGGTGCTGGGAATTGAACTCAGGACCTCTGGAAGAGCAGTCAGTGCTCTTAACCACTGAGCCATCTCTCCAGCCCCACTCAGAAAGTTTTATCTCTTCTACCTCCAACATCCTTCTCCCAAGTCCTGGATAAGGAACCCAGGCTCAGCATACTTATATCACCTGTCTGAGAGCAGTTTGAGACAGGACTCGGATGGACCTGACATATGACCTCCTTTAAGATGTAGAAAAGTAGAATTTTTTAAAATCCCCAGCAGCCACAGATAACCCGCCAGCAGCTCCGGGTTGCACTGCCTCTCTCCCTCACCCCTCAGCCAAGCATTTGTCTTTCTGAGGTTCCGCCTGCTCTGCCTGAGAGGTGAGGAGAGGCCATTGTACTCAGGGTAGGCCCCATACTCACTCATGTGCCTCACGAACCTTCCTGAGCAGAGACGTGTTTGTGTTTTTTAGGCAAAAAGGAAAATCCAAGAGGAAAAGCAGATACAAGATCCTGGATGCCACAGATCAGGAGAGCCTGGAGCTGAAGCCAACCTCTCGAGCAGGTAGGACTGTGGGAGCTGGCGCTGAGGGGCCACAAAGAGCCCTGTCACCACGTCCCTTACACCTCCATGCTCATTTGCTTCTTGTTCAGTGGCCCTGTGGTCACTGTCAGTGGCTTCCAGGCAGAGACCAGATCATAACTCACTCCTCTGCCCTTCCCCCACCCCATCCCTCTCTGTCATTAGGCAGATCCTCACTGCCATCAGTGTCAGGACAAGTCGTCTGTTTGTCTTCAAGTCATCCTAAGGCTTTGTATTAAGGGAGGCTGTGGGGGAAGCAGGCCCAAGACCCTCTGCCCTCAGAGAACTGCAGTCTGGCAGGAGAGAAGACAGGCAGCTGGGCTCTGCACTGAGGCAGCTTCATTGTGAGCCTAAAGTGAGCCCGGGCTACCACAGTGGCAGTCAGAACATCCCCAAGAACAAATCATGTGTGTACCCAGCTTCTGCTGGTGGCCAGAAGGGCGGCCCTATCACTTTCCCCTGGCCATGTTTCCTTTATAACGCTTTTCCTGCCCTTGTTGTGAGGCCTCTGTGAGCTTCTGTATCTGTTTGCTTTCAGGGAACATCCTTCTTGCTCATCTCCAATCTTTTCTGATCAGGTTCTGCTGCTTCATATGTCCAGAAAGTTTGTTCTCATCCCTGTTGAGTGTCTCAAAATCATGCCCACAGCTGTATAGAATGATAGAGAGTACACATGAGGCCTGAGATGCTCAGCAGGAAAAGCCACTTGCCACCAAGTCTGACAACCTGAGTTCAGTTACCTTGGGTTTGTTTTGGTCTTTTTGTCATTTTGGTTTTTTTCTCCCTGGAGCTGAGGGCCTCGTGCTTGCTATCCAAGCACTCTACCACTAAGCCACGTCTCAGCGCTCTCTCTCTCCTCTCCCCCCCCTCCTCCCCCCCTCCAGCAGGGAAGGAGGGAGGCAAGGTGTGAGAGAGTTTAAAAAATGAGTAACAATTAGCTGGCTGTGCAGGCTGAGCAGATGATTACAGCACTGCAGATACAGGCAATGTGGTACGGCCCCCCTGCTTGGAGGGCCTTGGGGAGGGGGACCGAAGCTATTATGTGCTGGGCAGTGAGTCAGAGGGAGTGAGCCAGGCTGGAGTGAGCCGGGGTTGCTGAGATTCCCTCTAAGAGCAGTGGGGACTTTAAGGGGTTTAGGGCCCCCAGCATCTGCCCGGGTGATACTAAGTTGTGGTGTTTGAAAACCTAAGTTCAGTGGGTCTAGTGACAACATACAGCAGGCAGGAAGGGAGAAGCATTTTCTAGTGGTCTGAGGAGGAGAGCAGCAGACAAGGTCAAGGCTGATTCCTATCTAGCTGCTGACAGAATCAGGGCAGCTGTTACCAAGGCTGTTGAGCGAGAGAATTAAACTGAACCCAGCAGAACAACGGTCAGTACTGAAAGTTGAGATTCTACTTGGCAGTGAGGATCAACATCTCAAAATTTGGGTCTCAGCCCTAAAGAGAGGCCCAGGTGCCCAGGATGGGCTGCAAAGGAGTCCTGCAGGGTAGGAGCATCATAAAAGAATCACAGCTCATGATGACTCCAGAGACCCTAGCAGCCCCGCAGAGCTGGTGGTTGGTGGTACCTGTAGGGGTCGGGGTGAGGAGACATATGCTCTACGGATTTCAAAGCCTTTAAAATTGAGTTACACAGATAACCTGAGAAGCTGGACAGAGGGCCAGGACTCATGACCAGACTGCATGCAGAGACAGGGCCTGGGGGACAGGGGAGGCTCCTGGGGGGGGGGGGTTAATATCAAGGAGGGGGTGCAGAGATGTCTCTTCTGAGGCAGAGGAGGGAAGGATGAGGTGCTACACTAGGCAGGGCTGAACCCAGGGTAAGTCTGACAGCAGCAGGCTTAGAGATTGGCTTTGATTTTGTTCTGTTATAGTAGGTTGAACCAGATGAAATTACTTTTTACCATCCACAAAAGTGGCAATTCTTTGTGGCTTAACCTAATAAGCCAGAAAATTGGAAATACAGCATGTGGAGTCCTTACAAGGGAGTACACCTAAGAATCAGCCCTGTCCTCTGTGTTACCTTCCAGTTCGTTGCTAAGTTAATAGTCTCTTGTACCTGTGTGCAAATGGTGCGTGTTCTGGGCTGCTTTCACCCACATTCCTTACAACAGTTCCTCTGCACACAGGCAGGCATGTCTTTATTGGCCAGCCATCCTGCTCAGTGTGGTCCTGTGGACACTCCTGTGTCCTCTGGTGGACACACATAGGGATCTCTGCTGTGTGCAGACATAGAGAACTGTTGAGTCCCAGCGGATGTGTTTTCACTGACGGTGTCATTGTTCGTGGCTGAAGTACAGGAAGGTGCTGTGGCAGGCAGGTGCAGGGTATGAGATGGGGCTGTGCAGCCAGGGAGGGATCTCCTTAGAGGCCCTTGTCATGTGGGGAAGAGAGGAGGCTGCATGTGGACACTAGGAAGAGAAAGCTTTAGTCTCCAGGGGAGAGGCTCTGGGGAAAGGGCCAACACCTACAGGAAAAGCAGGGACTTTGCCTGGGCATTCCACTGGCCACCGTCCCTATCACACTGGAGAGCCCCATGTTGCCAGTGCCCTTCTATAGCTCTGTTGCACTGGTGCCCTGAGGCTCTGGATGAACTGCATCCCCTGGAATGCACAAAACTGAATAAGCCCACTGCATTACCACACAGCACATGGATGAGGCAGGGTGTGATCCTTGAGTGGAGGTGCTCAGGGTCTGGATACCCAGCCTTGGGAGACTTGTCAGCTGTCTGGCTGGCCATCAGTCCTTGGAAGATGCTGCCGATGTTTAGGAGTGATGGATGGCAAGGTTGTTGACTGCCTGACTGAAGTACTACTCTTCTGACAGTCCCCACTAACAGATGGGAAGCTAGTTCCTGTGGTCAGGCAGTGCCAGGGTCCAGAGCACTGCTAGAGTGAGCTCCTTGTCAGCTCTTCCCACTCCAGCCCTCTCTCTGTAGAATTGCTAGTTTATCCCCGGGGCCTCTACAGTGAGGGAAAGGCTGGGAAGGTGAATGCCAAGGCCTTTAGAGTCTCAGCTTTCTGGATTTTTTTAAGATTTATTTTTGCTAGATGGTGGTACACACCTTTAGTCCCTGCACTAGGGAGGCAGAGGCAGTTGGACCTCTGAGTTCAAGGCTAGCTTGGTCTACAGAGTGAGTTTCAGGTCAGCCAGGGCCACACAGAGAAACCCTGTCTTGAAAAACATTCATTTTTACCTATGTGTAATTGTGCACATTTACATGAGTGTCTGTGCACATGACCATGGAGTCAAGAGATGTTGGGTCCTCTGGAGCTGTAGTTCCAGGAGCCACGTGTGGATGCTGGGAATTAAAACTCAGGCCCTCTGAAAGAGCAGCAACTGCTGCTCTAACTGCTGAGCCATCTCTTCAGCCCTAGGTGCTCATCAGAACGTGGTTGGTGTTCTGATAAATGGCTGTTTGTCTCTGAATGAGTCCCACTCTGTTTTTAAATTTTTGTTTTTCAGGACAGGGTCTCAGTATGTAGCTCTAGGTCTTAGGACATGAGTGCTATCTGAAGGGGACAAAACACAACTGGGTGACCCTAAGCAAAGCTCTGGGTATAGCAGAGCTATGCCAGGTCTCATCTTCAGGATTGGCTCTCTGTGGACTTTTCTAGCCAGGCCAGGCCCTCTTCCAGCAGAGAGAGGGATGCCTGGCCTTCCTTTCCTGTCTCCTCTCTAGGTAGAGTGAGGATGGGCTGTGACTCAGGCCTGGCAAGGTTACCTAACACCGGGGTTGTCTTTTGGCAGGCAGCAAACAGAGAGGCCCCACGCTGAGCAGCAGCCTGATGCACTCTGAATCGGAGCTGGACAGCGATGATGCCATCTTCACATGGCCAGACCGGGAGAAGGGCAAACTCCTGCACGGTCAGAATGGATCTGTGCCAAATGGGCAAACACCATTGAAGACCAGGAGCCCACGGGAGGAGATCTTGTAGCCCCTTGGTCTGTCTCAACAGTCTGGGCCTCAGTGCTAGGGCCCAGAGCACCTCTAGGCTGATTCCTGACCTCCTGGGTCTGAGGGCCGCTGCTCTCCCAGCATGTGCTGGTCACTCCATCCCCGAAGCCCCCATCAGAACTGCTGGTACTTGAATCTAGAGATAATTTATAGGAACCCCTGAGTGAAGCTGTGAATGAAGAGGTTTTCTCTATAAACCTATGTGGTAGCCCCCCCCCCCCCCAAATGTCCTCATCTCAGGGCCTCAATTTCTGCACACATCTTCCCTGAGAGCAGACACAAGGCCCATAGCCTCTCAGTGCAGCTGGGCCCAGAACACACATGAGGAGGTTTACTGTGTCCCCTGGACCTGGCACAGAACCGAGACCCAGCAGCCTCCTGATGGCAGGGGCCTAGCCCTGGGCATAGTCTTTTGTTTACTTCTCTGGGACAGTATGCCCTGCCTTCCCTGGGCCAAAAGAAATCCGTGCTGCCACTGCTGCTGGGTGATGCAGAGCTGCTGCTTCGCCCCTCAGCTCCTGCTGGCTTGTTTATCAGGGATATGGGGGCTGCTGGGGGTGACCACCAGTACCTGCTCCCAGGCTCAGGCCACCCGCATTCTCCCAGAGGAGAAAGCCACAGATAGACTGAAACTCTGCGGCATGTGAGTGCATATGTGTGACTGCCCCACTGTGGTACCTGCCACGTCCCTCCATCCATGTCTTTTCTGTGTCCTTTGCAGGTGTGAGTGCTCGAGTGTATGTGCCCATTCCTCACAGGTCTCTTGGCTGCTCTCAAGGCAATTCTCACTTGGAGACTTTCAGCTCCTTGAAAGACTATTAATCCCTCTAGCCCAATCACCAGTTCCTCAGCCATGGTGTGGCACTTGAGGAATTGGGTTTCGGGGAGAGTGACTTTTTAAAAAGGACTCAATTTCTACCACTGCACTATCTGTTGTGAGATAATTAAACATGCTATTTAATTGTGTGCCTGGCTGCAAGGTTGTGCTATTTCATGCTACATCCGTGACCTGTGCTGCAGAGCCCACCACTGGTGTAGATCTATGGTCATCATCCCAAAGCCTGCCTCAGCATATTGGCTTGTGGTGCAGGGCCCCAGTCTGCCATGGTAGGTGGGCTTGTGCCACAGGAGTGCTGGCCTGGCCATAGATGCTCTTTGATTTTGACCTTTTATTATACAAAAATGACTCCTGTCTACCTGTGACCATATATCATTTGTGCTGAGGGGCACAGAGTATAGTATGGTCTAGGATATTTTAAGAATTTTGGGGTAATATTGTTCCTTTTTGGGGTTCCCAGCATTTCAAGAACACCAACATGAAAGTACCCACTGCCATATCCCAGTCTTACCAGTGTCTGGGATGCACATCTCAGTGTGTCACAACAGACTGACCCTAGCCAGCAGTCCCTGAAAACAACTAGCAGGGCTAGAGCACAGGAAGCCAGCAGCTAACAGCCAGCTCAGTGTGAGCAGGGGAGTGAACATCTAGTCGCCACTCCCACCGACATCCTGCCGACGAATAGTCCTTCCTGTATGGAATCTGAAGGACTGGCCATTTAGAGGTAATCATGGTTATGTAAGATCGTTTTATAGAATGCTTATACCTTCATGTTGTAAAATCGAGAAAACCCTTAAAACGTTAGGACAAGAATCTATAACAACCTCTAAACCAGCCAAGGGAGATTATTTCAACAACCGATCAGAAGACAGGAATAGACCTAGGTATAGTGGTATATGCCTGTAGTCCCGACATCCAGAGGGCTGAGGTAGGATTGCCATGAGTTTGAGGCCAAACTAAGGTACACACAGAGACCATGTTTCAAAACAAATGAACTGGAAGAGATAGCTGAGCATTAGGGACACTTGCTGTTCTTACAGAGGATTGGAGCTCAGATCCCAGCACCCACTGGGGTCTGACTCTAACTTCAAGGGGATCTTCTGGTACACACACACACCTTTAAAAACAAACAAACAAACAAACAAACAAACAAACGTGCTGGAGAGATGGCTCAGCGGTTAAGAGCACTGACTTCCAGAGGTTCTGAGTTCAAGTCCCAGCAACCACATGGTGGCTCACAACATCTGTAATGGGCTCCGATGCCCTCTTCTGGTTGGTGTTATCTGGAGACAGTGACAGTGTACTCACATACATAAAATAACTCTTTGAAAAACAAAAACACAAACACTAATTGGGGTGGAGGAACAGTTGCTATGAAAACCACAGGAGTATGGGAAGGTGGACTCACCACAACCAGTCCTGGCGGCTCAGCACTGGTGAGGATGAAACAGAATTGCTGAGTATGAATAAGGCTAGCCCAGCCTCTACAGTGAGTTCCAGGGCTGCCTTTAAAGTGAGGTTCCAGCATATGTGCCCGATCCCCCACCCCCATACCACCATTAATAATGGCAAATTTCTACAGGAGACAACGATTGAAAATATAAGAACATATGATACAATTTTGTTTCCTATTAAGAAAATAAAATCACTACCACTTCCTTTCTCCAAAGGAGGTACTACCAAAAAAAAAACCCAAAACCCCAAAAGAATAAAGGTATCCCCAAATATTTTGGCAATTCCAGAGACCAACAATGGTCTTACAGCTTAGCTCTGAGGTGGGGCCAACCCATCCAGGTACTGTCAACAGTGGATTAGACTGGAAGCCTAGGCTTGGCTGAGGAAGGAAGCTGATGGGGGTGGGATGGGAGTGGTCTGTAATGTCTACAGCTCCCTCCTAGAGCTGCTGCTTCCCCAGAATCCATCTCACAATAGTTTCTGAGGCGTCAACAGCAACTGAGAAATGCCTCCAGGCCATGACCTTGCCCTTAAGCTACTGACAAGTGCAGTACACAGAGCCTGGCTTTGGTCTTTCTCCAAAAAAGACCACCAGACAAGCTGTGGGAATGGCAGCTCACTCAAATGCCATAAATCTGACAGCAAATGAACACAGCATCCATACCACCAACTTAAAGCAAAAGAGGCTGGAGAAATGGCTCAGAGGTTAAAAAGAACTGGCTGTTCTTTCAGAGGCTCCTAGTTCAATTCCCAGCACCCACGTGGCAGCTCATACCTTAACTCCTGTTCTAGGAGATCAGACACCCTCACATCAATGCACATAGCGATAAAAAATTTTTAAAAATCTTAAAAAAATTCCCCTCACTAACAGTGGCTAGAATGCAAAAAGTGCTATGCTTGATACAAGGGCATGGCGACACAAACCTGCACTCTTACGCACTTCTGTAAGCAATGGGTGAGAAGTTCAAAGGTCATCCTTAACTACTTACACCAACAAGGCCAGCCCTGGGGGCTGGGAGTGGGGATTCCTTTTGGAGAAATGGTCAAAACGAACAATGAAGGTAAAGTTAGTTTGTAGAAGGAAGCAAGCATGTTTGAAAGTGACTTCTAATTGGGTGGCACACAAAGTGAGGAATCAGAGAGATTGGATAGAGTAGGAGATGCCCAAGAGAAGGGGGGGGGAGTGTAAAAGAGGCTACTTAGGAGAGTGCAGACAGGAAGAAAAAAAAGGCAAAGGAAGAGGAGACAGTTTTACCAGGCAGGACATTGTTCAGAGACTGGTTGCAGAGAAAGAACAAGCTAAATACAGGTAAAGACAGAAAGATCTAGAGAATGAAGAGCTGGAAGATTAGAGGCCAAGCAGAGCAATTAGGTTAGAATCAGAGAGAGAAGCCAGATTGAATCAGCCTGGAGAGGAGTTTGAGCCCGAACATCCAAGTTGATTCTGCCAGTGTTCAGAAAGAACAAGAAAGGGTGAGTTTATTCTGTAGTAGGTCTCAGGGACTGAAAAGATTCTAGGTCTAGATCAGACTGTACGGAGGCTTAGAAGCTTCCAGGACCAGGCCTAGGTTAGCGGAGACAACAGGAGAATGAAGATACTCTCACTGCTGTGATGTAGTGGTGGGGTCTCTCTAACCACTACAGTGGAACCTGGAATCTCATTATGCTTATTAGGTAAGTACAGCTCAGCAGGAGGGGTTAGCTAGTCTTAAATGTTTCTGCAGGGATACAGTCTCAGGAATGTAACATCTAGGAAGAAGCTGCAGTGGTCTTTGCTCACAACTGGAATTCCTGAGAAATGAGTCTGGCCATATGGTTTAATGGCTTTGCTATTGATCTGGGAGTCCTTGACAGGACACACCCATGTGGATTTTACTCAATTGGGGCTCCCTCTACTTTCCAGACCACTACTCCACATACATTAATAAAAAATTTAAACATAAGAAAATTTGCTACTCAAAAAAAAAGTCCCCCTAAGCACAGTATGTGAAGGTTTGAATAAGAACACTACCCGTAGGTTTATATATTTAAATACTTGGTCCAAAATTGGAATTATTTTGGGTAGATTAGAACTATGGCCTTGTAGAAGGAAGTATATCACTGGGGACAGACTTTGAGGTCCCAAAAGCTCACACCAATCTCGGTGTCTGTCTCTACCTCATGCTTGTGGGTCAGATGTGAGCTTGGTGCTACTGCTCCAAGCCAGACTGAATTCTTAGTGCTGAGATGTAGAAAGGACCTGCAGATCCCAACAGTCTGCGGATCTACAGTGTTGCATATGAGGGGTCACACACATCTGGAACCTTAGTATATACCGAGCAACTTATGTAAATTATAAATAAATTTAACGATTTGGGGCCAGGGAAATAGCTTAATAGGTAAGGGTACTTGTGGCCAAGTCCAGAGTCATGAGTTCTATCCTGAAACACACCATGTGGTGGGGAGAAGTGACTCCACTCAGTCATCCTGTCCCTCAGATATATGTCAAAATAAATAAAAGGCACACATACATACCCCCCCCCTCCCCCCACAGAGCCACACCCACACACAGCCACATACACAGCCACACCCACGTGCCAGTGAAATGACTTTGGGCAAAGGCGCTTGCTGACCACAGAACACACATGGTAACAGGAGGTCAGGTGTCCTTTGACTACCACATGCATTGCTGTTGCATGTGTAATGTACACACACAATGTTAATAATTAAAACAAGGGCTGATAACATAAAGGTGCTTGCCACCAAGCCTGACAACCAGAGTTGTCTCAGAACTGTATGGTATGGAAGGAGAAGCATTTCAAGCGGAAGTCTTCTGACTGCCACACCACATTGTGGCAAGTGTGTACACACGACATGGGTACAGTTTCTTAAAAAAGTTTTCAAAATTTCAATTGTTTGTGAACGTCACATCACATACCCCAATCCTCATCTCCCCGTCCCCCCATACCTGCCCTCCAGCCTTACAAGTTCCCCTGTAACAGAGGTAGTGTGTCACAGTGTGTCCCAGAGTCTACCCTTTTGTCCACACTTCTTTGCTTGTAAATGTTCACTGCAATGACTCATTGGTCTGGTGCAAGGCCTCTGGTGGCTTCTGTTACTTTGTGGATACTGGAACCTCATTGGGACTCCTCTGAGATATGGACATCCTATTGTTGCCCTATGTCATGGACAGCCTGTAGTTTTGGATCTATGGGACTGGCCCCTTCATGCACTCCAGTTCATTGATGGGGCAGATGATGGGGTGGGCCAATTGAAAGCCCTGAATCTGATCCTGAGGTATCAGAGGTGGTCAGCTCTCCTGCTTTCAAGTCCTTTAGGCTGGCAGCAGCCCTCCAAAACCAGGATGAGTTCTATTCTGCTGCCCAGGGCGAGGTGCAGGGCCTGCTCTCCTGCGTGCTGGAGCAGGTGGGGGACACCCTCACTCAGAATCCTGTCCATCACAGATGGTGAAGGACGAGGGAGGGGAAGAGTGTCTCTCTCTCATCAGCGCCCCTGCCCAGCAGACGAGGCAGAGCTAGCTGGCTCTCTTGTGCACCACCCCTGGCTCCAGCTCGCCTTTAACCCTTACATCCAGGGCCAGCTCTCCTGAGTGCTGCAGGTCGGGGACAGGACTAGCTCTCGTGCTCATTATCCCAGTGCCAGCTCTCCCACCTGCTCTAGGGGTCAAGGGGTGAGGGTGAGAGACACTTGCATGGCAGACAAGAGCTGGTCTCTGACACACAATGCCCTCCATGCCAGCTCGCCCACAACCCCCACATCTAGGACCAGCCCTACCCTGCTGCCCAGGATGCCTAGGTAAGGGGTAGGGCCAGTTCTGCACAGCCCTCAGACATCATGTCCCTGGGCAGCGGCCTACACCAGGGAGTCCATTGGTCTTTGGTGGTAACAGACCCTTGCTGCTGCAGGGCCACAGACTCAGATGTGGCCCTCAGTATCAGCACAAGCCAGGACCCTACCATGGTTCCAGGTGGCATCACTGGCTACTCACATCAGGCTATCCCCCACTACCTGAGTCTCCAGCTCTGCCTCTTCACTGTGCCCACACCCTTCTGTTTCTCCCTCTTCCATTTCTCCGCCACTTACTTTTCTTAGTGGCTCCCAGGGTCTTCAAGTTATAGGATCCTCTCAGAAGTGATCGCAGGACTGGTACCCCACTCATGCTTTATGATGCCACTGAGGAGTCATCTCAAGCATGGTCTGTCCACCCCATGCCCCAGGCCTGGGGGGAGGGTGCCAGGATGATGGTCATCTCAGGCTAGCTCCCTGTCTGGGCTCCATGGCACCAGTCTGGTGGTTGTTTCAGGCTTGCTCCTCTACCAGCCCACCCAAGTGGTCATCTGTCTTGAGCTCACTCCTGCCTGGGACCTGTGGCCCAAGGTGGGGTTCTTCTTCTTGCTTTTAGTCCTGGGAGTCCATCCAGGCCTGCCTGGCACCAGAGTGGTGGTCATCACAGGCTCACCTTTTTTCAGGGAATGTTAGGCTCAGGGAATTCAGAGATATTCATGGGTCAGAACACTGAGCCACGAAGACAGCCCCTCCCCTGCCACCTACTGAAGCACATGTGAACCGGCAGCTACGCCTGGGTGCCTGGGCCTCTAGGGCAGGAGAGATGGGCAAGGTTTTAAGAGCCAGCTTACATGTGAAGGCCTACAGTGTGCCATGCCTAACAATTGAGGAATTGTTATTGGTTCACTTTACAGGAGAAAACAGCAGAGTTGGTTTTTTTTTTTCTTTTACTTAGGGTTACAGAGAGACAGCAAGCAGAAAGACCCCAGAGCCTGCAACTCTTCCAGTGTTACAGTGCCTCACAATTAAAAACACTTCAAGGACAGGAAAAAGTATCATGGTGAACACTAGCAGTATAGAGGAAGGTGGGGCACTGGCACCTCACAATCTCCTTAGCTTTCAGACAGCCACTATGAAGGATTTTTGTATTCATGTGGAAACTTGACCTTGTTTACAGAAACATTTTTCTTTCCATGTTTTGGGAAGAGTTTTATAAATTCAGGAATGTTGTACAGGAAATACAAATGGTCCATTTAGAATTTTGTGAACTACCCAAGAGCCCTCTGCAGACTAAGAAAACACTCTTTCGTCTCACATCCTCGGCGAGACCCTCACACACACGTGAGAGCAAGCATGCGCGCTGTCAAGTCTCCGACATGGCAAACACTCACAGTGACATGACCTTGAAGAGGTCTGCCCAAGGATGTGTGCATGCCACCTGGCATTTTTAGCTACTGGGACTTTTAATATGGTTAAAAATTACCTATAAAGAAACAAGTCTTGACAGAAAGAAAGCAAGCCACAGGAAGATGGCAGTCAAACGATGCCTTTACTTGACTGAATAAAAACCAAGGGACTTTTCTGAAAGCGGCTTTTGGATCATACCAGTAAGATCAAATAAAAAAATATATTTAAAGTTCTTTAAAGCCACAAAGAAAAAGAACTCACCCATCAAATACAAATATACTATTTTATTCTAAGGGAAGTTCTGTGGTTCCTGCAAAGGGAAAACCCAGAGACAGTTAAAGACCAAGGACAGCGGGACAGGATGAGCTCAGGCGCTAGTTGTTGGGGTTTTTTTTTTTTTTCCTCCCTTCCCCTAGAGGGAGAAGGGAGTAAGTATGGTTTTACACAATTTTAACAAAATAAAAAAAGTAAATAATTTGACACAGCAAACAGCTACACTCATAAGGAATGACTGAAGATCAACCGGTTTTTAAAATTAGTTTAGGGGTCTGAAGCCCCTGCACTAACATGCAGCTGAAGCCCTGATACAGTCATTTATCTGGGTAGTGGTTGTTCTCTTAAAAGATACATTTGGGGGGGGTATTTTATAACAATTTATCTACTAAGCTAACAGTATTTGTTTTTCATACAACTATGAATGGGAAATGTTAGTGTTTACACAAATCAAAATAGATACAGCAGGACTGGACACCTGGTGTTTTGGATGGTTTATTGGTGACTTATCAGACAGGCCAACTGCTTTCCCTCCAATCAATCGAAGTCTGGAAGGAAGAAGTTTCCCATCAGAAATGACAGCACAGATGGAGTTAATCATACAGACCGGGGCAAATTTACTTCTCTCACACAATTCTTAGTACAAAAGGGTATTTGTTACAGCAGAGGGCAGAACTGCCAAGTACACACAGCCAAAGGCCTGTTGTAAAGTTCTGCTGCATTTAAATGACTTTTATTTGTTTAAAAAAAAACAAAACAACTTGCTACTCCCACCTATAACATGGGACATACTGCAGTCTTTTAAGATGACACTTAGGAGAAGTTTATGACTTCTCTCAGTTCTGCTGTAAGCTCAAATTAACTTCAATTAAAGAAGCTCAGTAATTATCCAACATTATTAAAAGCTTGATTCAAAATTCTGTAGGAAAGAAACTGAGAATAGAGATGAGAGAGATAGCCTGGTAATGTCACGCACACCTGTGCCTTGCAGTCCTCATTAACTAAGACAGCTAGAATCTGGAATAATGCAGCAAAAAGACCGCATGTATATGTAAGAGTCAATCACCTCGGACTCCAGCCCCAGAATTCCTAACTTTCAAGTTCCTTGGGGCAATGAGGTCAACTTCCAAATGCTTTTACCCAGGAACCTACTATGACCTTCCCTACCTTAATTCAGACAGCTACATAATACTGTGTCTTTGTGGGATCACCCACACGTTAGTCAGAATTATGGAGACAGATTATTCCTTTTGAAATGACAAGGGCCTCCAGAAGCTGGTACAAAGGACAAGCAGCATCACTTGGGAACAGGAAAGTAAGACAGGGAAGAAAGGCTGCCATGGGGAAACTGGACACAAAGGGAGGCCCCACTTCTGCACAGCACAGCTGAGGCCACAAGACAGCAGCACCCAAAGAAGTGGGCATTTTAGTAGGCTTTCTATAAATATTTCAAGACACCAGGGCCTAATGGACTCCACAGATTTTCTGTGTACGTAGTTAGCTTCTGGAATATCATTCTTTTTACCTTAAATCACCCACAGCTGAGAAGGCAAGTCCCTAAATGAAAAGGGGCTCACTAACAGTAATGAAGGGTGTTTCCTCTGATGTGAGGCCTTCAGTTAAAGACTAAAGGCTTCTATCCTTCACATAAGTAGGTTGGCAGTGGAAATCAATCCAGACCACTATCTTTTTATAAAAACGTGAGTATTTTTATTGGATCTTCCAGGCTGAGTGCCACTGTCCTCATCTGATGCCACTCTCAGCTGTGCACTGATCTCTCCTGACTTTCATGGACAGCTTGCTCACGTAGCCTACTGCAGCCAGGGTCTCACTGCAAAGCTCCCCTCCTAACTAAGGTTACTATGGTAGAATTTTATACAACACTTTTCCTTAAAAATATTCCATAATTTCTTATTCCCAAAGAAAATAAGATTATGCACCACTCAGAAACTGGTTAGTCTTTCAAAGATGTCTATGAACTCTCCCCTGCCAATTCATTCACACTTCTCCCTTCAGGTTTCATTTGCAGCCACAGTACAGCTCAGAAGCCGCTGTTTTTCCCACCAAACAAGCAAGTCAAGAGGACTTGGATTTTAACATCTTTCCAACAGCTGAGTGCACTCACAGCTTGGTGCATATGCATGCCAGTGTGCATGAAAATAGGAATCTTACTTCCATCTTAATCTGATAATTCAACATCAGAGTCTTCAGATTTGGCTTTGGCAAGTTCTTCATGTACCTCCCTCACCATGAGAATGCGTGTCAACATGGTGTCCAGGGTTCCAGGGTCTATGGGGAATGTGGAGTACCACATGGGACTGTTAGGGACACAGGAGCGCTCAGGCTGAAGGTAGAACACATCACTCCTCTGCTTCACACTTTCAGAACTATCCACAGGAGGAAACAAGCAAAAGAAAGAAAAGAAAGTTGAGGTCAGAACACAGGAAATGCACATCACCCTTTCTTAGCTAATGGTTTTGAACTTCTCCCCATCCTGTCTCACTTCGTAAGGAACACCAGAACCACAGGGACGCCAGGGAGAACAGGCATGTTCCTCCCAGGAGCAACCCAGAACTGAGCTGAAAGTGGGAGACTGTGATAAAGGGAAAGCACAGCCGGGTATGGGGCAGGCACCTGTAGTCCTAACACTTGGAAGGTGAAGGAATGAGGTTCAGAAAGTTCAAGGTCATCCTTGGCTACAAATCAAGTTTGAGACCAGTCTGGGAAACAGGAGATCCTGCCTCAAAAAAAAAAAAAAAAAAAAAAAAAAAAAAAAAAAAAAAAAAAAAAAAAAAAAAAAAAAAAGCATAAATCATGTACTTCACTTCAAAGGGGTCAATTTGCACAGGCCACTTGATACTATTATTTCTTTGACCAAAAAAGTACTTTTAGTGTGAGTCATACATTACAGTCAGAGTTTCTTTAATTTAAAACTTTAAACTCTGGACTTAGACTAACTGTGGTTAAGGGGAAAGTGTGCTCCCAGCATGGAATGGGCCTGTTTAGATGCTGGCTCTTTAAAATACAAAACTCAGTTTCTTTAAAGCTTTCCTCTCCTTGAGATTTTAGCCAAAAATCAGCCTCAGAATTTTTTCTCTATACAAAAAATAAATCACTATAGACAAGACTCTACACACAGGGTGAACAAGCACTTCAGAAGCTCAAATGAAATGTGATGGGTTTTCCCCTTTGGAGAAATTTTGGGAGACAAACATTAAGATAACATGGCTGGCTTCTTAGTTCTGAATCCAGGCAGACAGCAGGATGGAGAAAATATGAACAGAGGCAGACCATGTCACCGTCAGCCACGCTTCCAGTCTCCAGTCACTTAACTGGAGCAAACTGTGCTAGGTGGTGTGCCTTTACACAGAGCACAGAAAGACCCCTTACCATTTCGACAGGTAAAACTCATAAAGCCGAACAGGGCACCTCAGTGGGTTGTCAGTGTTCTCTGCCATCTCCACGCCCACTGGGGCCTCATCATCTTCATTTCGTTTCCTCTTGCCAATAGTTAGTTTATCTTGAGACAGAAAAAAATATCAAAGATTTGTGTAAGTGTCAACATATCTAGAGAGTTTTGCCTCATAGCCAGACTCTTTAACTCCTGCTCTTTCCTTGATTCAACAACATCTGCTAAGCAACTCTGAGCCAGGTGTTTTGTTTACACGCTGAACACTAGGCTTGTCCTGTAACATGCATGTTCCCTGTTAGAGAAGAGTCATGTGAAAAGAAAGCGACAGTGCTGTGGTGTGCCCTTATCTGGAGCTTGGCTCTCTCAGTAGACTGGATCAGGTGCAGGGCTCACAAATCAAAGCATCTATGAATGTGCCTCTCCTCTGGGGGACTAGCACAAACTGCGCTCTTGTTCAAGTTCCTCCTACTTGCGTATTCTAAGAAACGGCATCAGAGTTATCATTTGATAGAATGGGACTTTATAGGGGCTAGGCTGTTAGACCGTGCGGGGTGCAGGCACCAAAAGAAGACTGCTTCTCATCTGTCCATTCAGCAATCTAAACAGAATTCTACTATGTGGACATAAGAGCCCAAGCCAGGGTGTGTGTGTGTGTGTGTGTGTGTGTGTGTGTATGTGTGTGTGTGCATGCATGCACGTGCTCCTTCATTCACAACACTATATACACACGTGGAAGTCAGAAAACAACTCTGTAGCACCGACTCTCTCCTTTTAGCTTTACATGGGTTCCAGGGATCAAATTTAGGTCATCAGGGCTAAGAAACAGTCACTGTCACCTGCTGAGTCATCCTGTTGCCCCTCCATTTTATACTTGAGGCAGGTTCTCTCACTGACCTGAAGTTTAGTCATATGCCACGTTGGTTGGCCAGCGAGCTTCAGGGACCCACCTGTCTCAGCCCACTCAGTACTGAGGTAAGAGACACACATCATCACTGCTGGTTTTACAAGGGAGCCAGGATCTTAGTCCAAGTTCTCATGCTTGCACTTTAAGCACTTTTATTCACTGAACCATAGCCTCAACCCATTTTTTAAAGAGATGTCTTTGTTTTTATTTTATGTGAGTGGTGTTTTGCTTGCATGTATGTCTGTGCACCACTTTCATGCAATGCCCAGAGAGGCCAGAAGAAGGCATCAGATGCCTCTGGAAGCCGAGTTACAAGCAGCTGTTAAGCTGCCATGTGGGTGCTGGGAATAGAACAGAGGTCCTCTGGAAGATGATCCAGTGCTCTAAACCACTGAGCCCTCCAGGTCTCTCCAAAGCCCATTTTTATAGTCACTCCTAAACAAATGGTTTAGGACTCTTTCTCCCCAGCTCTTAGTATTATTGACTAATAATTGACTCCAGCTTCCTACAGAGAAAAGCCTTACAAATTACTTTAAAAACAAGTTGAACTTATTATCAACATTGTCAAGTACTCAATCAAAAGTGGAAATAACTGAGTGCCACTCACTCCTTTGCTAATATTATGTAAGAGGACAAAGCAGACCTTTAGGAGGAAAACCAGGCCTGAAACCCCAGCCCTCAGGAAGTCAAGGAGGATGTGTGGCTTCATGACTGAGGCCAGCTTGGGAAATACAGCTGAGTTCTAGGCCAGCCTGGGATATAAAGTGAGATGTCTCAAAAAGCAAGAACCAAAACCAAACTAAAGTGGATCACATAAGCACCACGATACGGCCAGAGACAGACACCAGGGGAAAGGGCAAGATGATCGTAGTATTTCTAAAGCTAAAGGAGCAACTGAAAACAAGCTAATACGTATAGGGTACCAACTATTCTTAAGAGTTTAGATTCAGAAAATTTAAGTCTTCATATTTCAAGTATGTAATTTATTCTTAAAAGTAATAACTCAATTGGGAGAACTTAATATTGATGTAAATTAAGAACGCCTCTGTGTGTACATATGCTATACGTGTATGATGGCATAGAGCTGTAACTGCAACTTTCAGGAAGGCTTACTTAAGAGGGTTATGAGGTCAAAGATAGCCTGAGCTACTATACAGTAAGACAAGGCTTAAAAAGACCAAAACCAAACACAGACCAAAAGTTTAATTTCTAGCTCTAGAATAGCAGTATTTTTCAGATGTTGAAGACATGGAGTCACTTAGTCTGTTTCTAAAACACATGGTCATAATCCACTTGCTAAAACTGCCCCTGCTGACGCAGGGCTACAGCAGATAACAGCAGCCTACTTTAGGCCAGCTTCTCACTTCCTTCAGAATTTTAAAAGCTAAGCATGTTTCTTTTAACTGTTAACTGTTGACTGGTACCTAGAAATAGTGACCTCATCACCATGGTTACAGATTTAAATACTCTGGTAAGTTTTAACCATAGATTATTTGGGATCTACCCAACTAAATCAGGGGGCACTACACTACACAATTAAGTCAGCATTTCTAACTTAAGTTAATGTAATTACAATGAACCAAAGAGTCCTCTCTCTCTCTCTCTCTCTCTCTCTTTTTTTTTTTTTTTTTTTGGTGTTTTTCTAGACAGAGTTTCTCTGTGTAGCCCTGGCTGTCCTGGAATTCACTCCGTAGACCAGCCTGTCCTCGGACTCAGAAATCCGCCTGCCTCTGCCTCCCAAGTGCTGGGATTAAAGGCGTGCACCACCACTGCCTGGTGAGTCCTCTCATTTTGAGAGCTTGTAATATACTCGGAAAAAGAAGAATATTCAAATGTTAAAAGCAAGTTTCAGTGTGCCCTCCATGACCTTCGGTGATAGCCATCAGAAACCTCCTCCACCAACAACACACCTGGCTCTGACTCCTGCTTCTGTAAAGGTGGGAAGAACCTCAGATATGTCATCTTGGTGCTGTACTTCAGAGTCCTGGTCCGTCGCATCACGTGGGCAAAAGAAAGCTTCAAGTGCTCAGTAACATTCTTTAGTTGGAAGTATTTGGTATTGAAGAAAAGGAGGGTGTTTAACAGGACAATGGGCGAGTAGGCGCCCAGCTGTTTACACTCCCACAAATGCTCCTCTTCAATTCGGGAGAACATGTAACCTAGACAGGGTGGAGAAGAACAAAGAGCCATGTGCTCTCCGACTGGACTGCGTCCGTCCCCCCACTGGACTGCGTTCTCTCTCTCTCTCTCTCTCTCTCTCTCTCTCTCTCTCTCTCTCTCTCTCTCTCTCTCTTCTCTATGCAGGCAAACAGAAGCAGCAGCAGAAACAACAGTACTCTAACAGACAGACCCCAGTCCTACAGGGCACTGTTTTATCTCTCCTCAGACGACCACTTTCTCTCAACAACTTTTTGTTGTAGAAAGCAAAGAACCACAGACAATAAGGCTTATTTTTAGACATATTTGAATTTCATGCAATTTTCATGTCACAAAATATTTTCTTTCAAGTTTCCAACCATTTAAAAATACAAAAATGGGGAGGTGAGAGAAAGGACCAGGAGGAGAGGAGAGAGATGTGGACAGGATGTAAAGTAAATAAATTAATAAAACTTTTTTTTCTTTTAAGCTCTGACTACAGAACCACGACAAAGCCAGATTTGGTCCGTGGGAAGTTAAGCAGCTACTGTCCAGACCATCAAGTATATCTTTAGCCAGATGTACCCCATCTCCCTCCCAGTCTTAACTTGCACTAACAGCCATGCACCTCAGGACTGACTGGAATCTGTATTCTCTGTAATCAGGATTCTCCATGTCCCTCAATTCAGGTCTAACCCAATGCTCTCTCTTCAATTCTCTCTGTTGCTGCTTCTATATCCTATTCTTGGGAGATTATCCATGAACATGACTTTATTACTTCCAAATCTATGTTGCCAGTCTCCTATTAAATTCATCAAAACAGCATGTGGCTCGGAATGCGTCAAAGGTTCTCCAGAACTCAACAGAAAGGACACATTCATGGTTATTACCCTATTTCTCCAGTCACAGCCTGAGAGCTGGGGTGAACCACAGACTTTTCTAACAACATTGGTTAAAAATTCAAGGATAAAACAAGTACAGATCACCAACACTCTGAAGAGATCACCTGTGCATGATGAATGCATCTGAGTAAGTCCGTAATGACTAGTATGGAGCTTTCATGATACTATCTGACAAAACATTCCTAGAAATGTAACAGTAATTGAATATATTTTTTGAGTTGTTAGAACTCTAATCTACACTGTATATTAGTTTCATACACTAACTGTTGACAGTTTTATTTTACTAAAGTGCTCAACAATAAATTTAAGACTTTCTCCTTAAAAGCTGAACAGTATTACATCAAAACAGATTATATGGAAATATATGAAATATTTTAAAAAATCAATTTATACAAGTATATCATAAAATAATTAAAAATAATCCCCTTACCATTAGGAAGTATTGTAGGCTCCCATATTTTCAAGAGTTTGGTAAGTTCAATCATAAATCTGGAATAGGGCTCCGTAAAAATGTTATCTATTCTACCATTTTCAAACAGGTACTAAAAGATAAAAGAAGAAACACATACTAGTATAAAGAAAGTTCAAGTTTAGAAAACATTGTAAGAAATGGTTTTGTCCCTTAATGTCTGCCTTTTCTACTCCTGTCTGTCCCACACAGCTTCTAAGCACTATACTGCAGGTTAAAACACCAGGGCTCAAGTCCAAGGCTCTTGCATGGAAACTGGTACTATACTTGGCACTGAATTTGCAAAATAAAGTTCTTAAAAAAAAAAAGAATATGGGAGCTGGGCAGTAGTGGCGCACACCTTTTATCCCAGCACTTGGGAGGCAGAGGCAGGTGGATTTCTGAGTTTGAGGCCAGCCTGGTCTACAGAGTGAGTTCCAGGACAGTCAGGGCTATATAGAGAAAAAGAATATTGGGGGGGGGGGGGGGGAGGGGGGG